>HG995286.1:17500000-18125000 GCA_905332915.2 Hecatera dysodea | reverse complement strand
AAATTTTCGCACGGTTTCCGAAGACGGGACAATTTTGCGACCCAGAGTTCATTTCGGGGACACCGGGACTCGTAATTATAAAAAGGGATAGTTCCGTTCAAAACGGGACGTCTGTTCACGCACGCATGCATACAGTAATGTATAACAGCAAGCGCCGCGACTTGACTCGTCTCTTCACACTTTATGCTTGCACAAAGGAAGAGCATACTTGTCGCATAAGCGAAATGTCATTTCACGTGTTATTTTTTTACAAGGTTGCTCGCTCTCTTTTTTATCTACAGTTCGAAATATGAACAGTCTATTCTTAACCTTAATAGTCCGGCCAAATTAGACCAAAAAATTAGCATGAAATTACATAAATTCGCAACAACCTGAATATTGGTACAAATGTTCGAAACACAATTATAAACAAAACCTGAAAGTTCCCCAAACGAAAAAAACGGTAAGTTAAAACGGTAAGTTTTAACTTACCGTTTTGCTGAAAATCGCGAAAAACTCATTTTTTTTAACCTTTGACCTTGAATTTCTTTTTTCCATACACGGGAATGATGGGGAACTTTCAGGTGTTGTTTATAATTGTCTTTTGAACAATTTTACCAATGTTCAGCTTGTTGCGAATTTATGTAATTTCCCACTAATTTTTTGGTCTAATTTGACCGGACTCTTATGCGAGAGTTTAAGTTCTTATATTACTCAATTGTTACATATTTGTCAGATATTTTTATTTTTTAATGAGGCTAGCCCTACTCTTTTGCATAGAAAATGATTAAGCCCTCATTATTTTACGCGAAACTATTATTATACGACACTATAATTAATAACTATTAGAAATTCAAATCAACGCGTTTGGTATTAATTAGTTGAGTAGGAGCTATACATTAGCTCGTAAGCTAAAGCATCATTAGTGTAACTTGCATTTAATCAACGTTAGTAGGAATCTACCTAAGCATGTTCTAAACGATCATATTAAACACAAAAATACATAAAACATTATTTAAAAAACGTGGTACCAGCATTCAGGCGACCTAAATATAATCAGCACGACGTATCTACATACTTTACGCAAATGTTAACGTACGCATTTTTCATATTTACAATGGCGACACCTTCACGTATCCTACTTGGATAAATGACGAAACATTCGCTCGCAATCATAAATTAAATGTACCTATGAATTCGTATCAATAATTCGCAGGGGCATATGGAATGTAAAATGACTCCAGAGAATAGAGTTTTGCGACAATTGTTAAATTTATTACACACCTTTATCATACTGTAACGGAATGCAGAAAGGTAAGGGCGTAATAATGGCAGTCGGGTTAGCGATAAGGTCAGCTTTTAGACGTAAGCTTAAAATACACCCAACATAAGGTCTTTAATGTTGTGTTGTCAAGTTCGCGTTCCGTTAAGTACTAAGTAAGACTCCAGTTTACGTACCTTTTTAATCATCCGGGAAATTTTCTCCCCGTGCTCGAAAGGGATAAGTTTGTTTTTAGGGTTACAATCCATAATCTTGCTGTTATTGAGGCTAGCTCGCCTCAATGTTGCACGTAAAATGTCAGGTTTCTTGCGCATCAGACGAAGGATGGCATCAACCAACACTTGAACTGCATCGTAAGTGAGAGCCGCCTGCGCCTATTACAAAATTGTACAAGTCTATAAATTCAATATTTGTGAGTCTTAAAGTAAAACATTAATCCATATCTTCTCAATATTTCTCTCACATAAAGCGATTTCCACCCCTTAACTAGTTCTTGTTCACCCCTTAAAACATTTATTAATGGACGAATACCTAATAAGTTCTCCATATATTTAAGATAACTCTTTTTAACTTATATACAGATAAGTTAAAAAGAATTATCAAGTATTAGTTTAAACTTTGTGTTCCTTTCTTACCAGATTCACATTTTAATTACAATATTTTTATTTTTACTTACATATTATTAAGCCCTACTATTTGTCTAGTCAAGTTTATAATTTATATGCGTGTTAGTTCTGTGACAGTAAATACTCTCTCTTTCCCCTCTCTGTTGGCGGGCTAAGGAAGCTTATCGCGGTACGGAGCCGCTCACTGATTGCACCCCAAAACAAAGAGGCTAGGTTAGGACGTTTCAACCCTGCTGCCAGAAATAGGCGCCCCGTCCATCGGTGTTCCGTCATCTTCCCTTGGTGACGACCTTTATGTATATTCAATAAAAGGGATCATTCGATCTGTGGATACTTCTTATTCACATCGACGATCGTGGGTGATATATCCAATTTGTGGTCAGCAAAATACGGACCCTCTTATCTGGGGCATCAAGTTTTGAAGTTGTGTCTGTGTCTACTTGAGTATGCCGCCAAAAGAACGCGCGCACCTTGTATTAACGTATAATAATAATAATAATAATCTATACTTATAATAAATCTGTAGAGAGGTCAATTCTGTACAAGGAATATATTTTCAAAATAACTATCAGGGGGTGATTAGTGATCGATACTGGTGCCAAAAATGCAATCAGTAAAATTTTTGTCTGTCTGTCTGTCTTTCTGTCTGTCTGTCTGTCTGTCTGTCTGTCTGTCTGTCTGTCTGTCTGTCTGTCTGTATGTTCTTTATAGAAACAAAAACTACTCGACCGATTTTAACGAAACTTGGTACAATTATTCTTCATACTCCTGGGCAGGTTATAGTATACTTTTCATCACGCTACAATCAATAGGAGCAGAGCAGTGAAGGAAAATTTTGGGAAAACGGAAGAAGTCATCTACATAAAATTATCTAAAAAACATCCCGAAACAGCATGTCTATCTTTTGTCAATTTTAAACCGATCGGGCTGAGAGTTTCAAAATCGGGGGTAAAGTAACTATTCCACGCGGACGAAGTCGCTGGCAGAAGCTAGTAATTAATAACGCAGCAAAAACTGCTTACATACGTACATATTTGTAAGCTTCTATTGAGTGAGGTCTGGGGTCAGGTTGAGTTAGAGGGGGGGCATGGAATACGAGACTTGGATTCCCACGGACTACATTATCTCCACTCGCCGCACATTTGTCCATACCATCTAGATGGCGCTACTGAAGGTTTCTGTTACCTTCAGTAGCTTCATCAGAGGCAAATTTTTAGGGACAAAGAGTGTCAACTCAAGTCGTCTGTGTAAGGAGATTTGATAAGACCAGACTACCTCTTTTCAACCGGTAGCCTTGGCTCGAACCTTCCTGCAGTATACTGGCAGGGTCGAGGGCCAGACAAAACTGCAGTGGACTTAGACTGTCGCCTTGAAATATGCCACGCTCTATCCTTATCAGTTTGGTGTTCTACTAGATCTGTCGAAATCTTGGATAGCGAATAACCGTCTTTCACTGCCCCCACACACGATACCAGGAAGTTGCTTAGAACTTCATCAACTTTATACAGCTATAGCTGATCTTATAATCTATACATGTCAACAGATCCTTTCGGGAACGACGAACCTCTTGGTAATATCAATGAGAAACAGCTCCTTAGTACTGCGGGACCCGTTCTTTAATCCATTCTGAGAAGCTACTACACAATATTGAATTTATTTCAACATGATTGTTAATCTTAGCTCTCAAAAGGTATCAATGTACTTTATAGACAGCCCGAAAACACTTGTGTTACTTACAAAATAAATGGTATTTATTTGGTAAGTAGGTTAAACATTTATACTTCAATATTTCTGATAATTTTAAGCTAGATAAAGCCGGTGTTTCCTAGCCGACTACGCGGCCAAGAAACACCGAAACAAACTCAGATGTTGTAAATCCTGTATTTAGAAATTGGGATCCTGACTATGAGGCAGACTAGAACTGATTTAATCTATTTGTGCAGTCTGTTCGGAACTGGAGATATCCAGTTATGCAACAGACGGGCTGCACGAGCCACATCTTGTAGGCTGATGGAAATTGCCCCCATTTCTTGTATAGGATCGCACGTGCGCTCGACCTCCCAAGTTTAATCACCGGTAAAACTGACAAGTACCGACCAGATGCTGCACATGCACATGGCATCATTATCCAGTAGGCGCGAACCAGCCACAATTTGGTTTGGTCACTCCTAAGCTCTATGAACCTTCTAATAACTCGACGTGACGCTTTTAGGCGCTCTGTTGTTTTTGTTTATTGAAGTACCTTCTACAGGATATTTTTTTAAGCAATGCATGAAAAAAAAAATTGGTGGTCCCATATCAGTAATTTCATTTTTTTATCTTTTAACTGTTTTTACTTGGCACATCGGTAGACCATGTCTTGGATTAGGATATAAAACAATTTTTATTGCGAGAATATTAACCCTTCAAAAAGAACAATGAAACTTACCGAAATGGACTCCCTTCTCCAAACGTCAAAGAAGTCACGGACTACTTTACGGGAAAAATCCAGCAGCCGAAATCCAGTGATGTTAATAGCGCCGAACTCTGTTACTTCCTTCTCCCAGCGATCATCCATTACCTAGATCAACACATAAATATTCAGAAAAACTTTTCCAAATAATTGTTTTTAAATGGACATGACAAATAGACAGTGTGATTAATCTTTTACATAAAAAAAGATAATCCTTTTAGAATAATTATTTAGAGCTTTTAAAATCGAACACAGTGGGACTTCATTCGGTTTATATTTATTGCTAATGACATCATTTGAAAATACACCATTCGATGTATGTACATATCTATCATTAAATATTATCATGTTGACAGGCAACAACTATGGCGAACTCTGTGGGCCATGGTATTTAATTTTCATTTGAGTTGAAGCAAGTCCAACATCAAAGCCCTCTCAATGCTTTTGATATTCTAAATATTGTTACACAAACATGCTAAGTCGGGATGTTGAAATTTCACAATTAGCTTTCTAACATTGAGCTCGGGGATTACTCACCAGTCCGCTCAAGAAATAATGGTAGTTTCTACGGCCGAGTTGCACATCACGTACGTGCAAAATTAGCGCAGCTTTTGCTAGTTGTGTTGTTGAATCTAGCACAACATATTTGTTGCTCCATCGGTCCAGCTTTTCTATAGCGCGCAGGTACTCGACCACGCCGGACGCATTGGAGACTCGTTTCACATTTGAAATGCGGAACGTTGCGTTCCCCGGCTGCAGGCTCTGGTACAACTGCTGCAGGCGAAGTAACCCTACAAATTGTTTGGGACAATTACAGTACGGCATTTTTTGTCGGTCTTCTTAGGTCAAGATTATTCAAGTTGACGGTACGACAAAGTTGACGGTCAAACTAAAAAGAAGGCATCATTTACAAAGTACTTTACGGAAAAATTGAAATTAGTTTTGCAAATTTTAATTATACCTACTTAAAACTTACAGGTTATTCGAATAATAAAGGTCATTATGTAATTGGATCTATGTATAAACATGACGTTAAGGTATCTAGGCATAGCTATGCGATCAAACTACCTGTTATAAGCTAAATTAAATAATATAGTTGATTATGCTAATTGTGTCATAAATGTGGTATCATAACGGTATTAAGTTTGTAAAATAAGACGACCTTCTTGCTGTCAAAGTAAATGGGCCATTTAATTATGGTAGAATCAAAAAGTATTATAGATAAAGTTTAGTATCCGGACCATTACCGGACTTAACAAATCATGTACTGAATATTTTATGTTCTTTGACCTTTGATTTAAAAAGTGACCTTTGGCTCCAGACTTAGTGCCATTCTGTTAGCGAATTAGTGCCATTCTGGGCCTGCGGATGGCGAGCTATGGGTGGCTCGCCGTCCGATAGCAACAGGCCCGAGTAGACGGCACGCCTCTAAGAGCCTTCAGCAACGAAGACGGGGCTCCATAGGGTCAGTGCCTGCTAGGGTTGCGGAATTTGTTCGAAAGAGTCACCGCGGCCCTGGAACGCAAAGGGCACAAGAAGGATCACGGGTGGGTTTTAGTCAGAAAGAGTCTGTCACTCCCTTCCGCTCCGCCCAGAGCGGAAGAAGTCATTTGATGATTTCCCATCCAAAAAAAACGAAGGCTCCAGACTTAGTGCCGTTCTATTAGCGAATGCGATTATAGAAATGCCGAAATATAAGGCTTATGTATGTCATTTCGTTTGTCAATCTTGTTTGACGTTTTGGCAATCGCCTCCGACGCCTACCACTGACGGAATTTCACTTGGTAGGGGGGCGAATCTCAATATGTTGGAAATATTTCGGGGTGAGTAAGTGCTCATGTATATGAATGAATCTTTGTTACTACGAGACCAACTTGGAAATCGTAATATAAGTACTTTATCCCATAAGTGGTTTGCATTTGTGACTTTTACCCTCTCCTCACCTAAAATATTGTTAAAAGTCACCTTGTATGTCACGTATATTAGATTTCATTCACTCAGTATCTTAAAAATAAATTTCTAATAATATTTTATGAAAATCCGGGTTATAATTTATAATCCTAAATCACACGTTACTTTTGATACTCAACGTACGAGAGCGCCTGGTTAAATATTTCGTATAACAAAATAAAATAAAAAAACTGTTATATATTTCATCAACGAGGGATCATAGTTTCAATTTTACAAAGAATTTTCATCCCTTTCTCTCAAACAATCTCAATCTCTCAATAAAAGAAAATGCTTCTCTCTTTGATACATTTTTAGTATATTTACAAATTGCTCGTCGTTGTAACAAAGCTAAATTATGTCTTGTGTATAATAAGTAAGAAATTATTGAATGAATCATTATTAAGTTTTCCTGTGTTTGTGTTGCTAGTTCGATTTGTCAAGTTGATAAGGTACACAATACAGTTTGTTTAGTTATAATATAACCCGATATTTAAATTAAAGTGGCACTTTGTTGTAAGCGCTCAAAGTTTAGTTTCCATTCTATCTGAAATGAAACAAAAACAGTGCGCTGCTTATAGTGTCGCGATGTAAGTCAACTATCGGAAAGGCTATTGTAATAGAAAATCGTTAGCGGCTACATATCGTCGAAAACTTTTAAAGACTGTTTTGCACTTACAAAATAATGTCAATCAACAGAAATAAAACAAAACAAATGTCAGTGTTCGACATCTATAGAAGAGTATTTTAATGAAAACGTCAATCGAAAATGATGATGAATGGTACGATCCATTCATCACTAGTAGGGATTCATTATGCAGCTCCGAAACTGGCGCTTTTGTCATAATTTAGGAGTAATATCCGCGAAAAGATTGAAGCGGTGACGAAGACGCACGAAGAAGAGGGTTGACGTGTGGGTAATGAAGGCGTTATCGTAGGATTTGTTGGGACTCGCCCTCCTTTAGCAGGACTGTCGCCTCATTGCAATTTCATAACGCGTCATAACGCTCCTTTTCTATTTAACACCTTAGAAATTTAAAACGTTACGTAACTCACGTCAATTTTGATTACCCAGTGAGACATGAAATGTCTGACAAAAAATGCTTGAAGCCATCAGTGAAAAAAAAAACAACAAAAGGTACTTAGTCAATTTTCTTAGAAGCTTTGTCCTGACTGTATTAAAAATTAAAAACCGTAGGAGTATAAAAACTCTCAAACTTATTAACAATTTATGTTTGAAGAAAAACGAGTATGTGTTATAGTATATTATAACGGATGATTTCCCCTGATTTTTGAAATAAACAGTTGAAGTGAAGTATTTTCCAAACTCTTCCCACTTTAAAGTAAGATTAGACATTTAATCATAATACGCAATTCAGAAACTCACCCATCGTTAAAAAGAGGTCACACTGGCTGAGTCAATGGGGTGTTGCATGTTACGTAATGAATTTCAGAAATTATCTCAATTGCAATTGAATTGCATTAATTATGATGAATTTGATACTGCTGATATTTTATACGAAAAGAAGTGTGAGAAATAACTTAAATTAAAATCTATACTAATATTATAAAGCTGAAGAGTTTGTTTGTTTGTTTGTTTGTTTGTTTGAACGCGCTAATCTCAGGAACTACTGGTCCGATTTGAAAAAATCTTTCAGTGTTAGATAGCCCACTTATCGAGGAAGGCTATAGGCTATATATCATCACGCTAAGACCAATAGGAGCGGAGCAGCGATAAAAAGAATGTTTTAAAATCGGGGATTCCACGGGGACGAAGTCGCGGGCAGCAGCTAGTTAGAAATACATCTAAAACACGCATTACTACACCCTTCCAAAAGGTACTCAACTTAGGTTTACTAAAAATTATGAATTTCTTTGCAGAAATTCCAAAAAAAGATTCTGTCACGCACTTGGCCCAATTTTTTCACAGATTCGTTCGTTCAAAAATAAAACCCATGTAAAAAATGAGAAAAAAAAATGTCGGTGCCATTTTTACTCATTCTTATTTAAAAATAGAATTTTAGTAACCTTAATAATCAACATTTTCTATGTTCGCATCCAAAGGTATAGGTAATTTGAATCGCTCAAAACATATGTATTTCCATGCATTTTTTCGTGCCGTGGATATATTAGATAATAGCATCGATGCATGGAAATGTTATTTAATACCTGTTTCAGAAGCAGGATGAAAAACTACTAAAAGTTTTTTCAGAATTTATGAATTCAGATGTTTTTTATTCATTTCAGTGTTAAACTGAATAGGTAATATTTTATTTTAAAAAATGTGATGCTGTGTGATCTCTAGACCTACTTAATATACATAAACTATAAGCTGGGAATTTTGTAGGCAACCCCAGCAGGTTGCCTATATCTAACGTAAATTTAAAATATTTCCGAACCGCGTATTCTGATTTCGAATAACATGACATAGACAATAGGAATGTTTCCTGAGTAAAAAATATATGATTATGTTTAGTCCGTCAGTTAGATTATAGAAAAATATTGGACACGTATATTTTCCTTTATCAAATCTGTAAAAACTGACGAATATACAAAGCATCAAAGATCAGGAGTGGGGGCTTGTGACGTTACGGCTCGGTAAAAATTGTAGCGAGTAGTGACGTCACACGAGTTTTCAACGCTCTGTATCGGCTTCATTTTTTGTTTACGTGAAAAAAGAAAAAATACGTGTCCAATATTTTTTGGAAATCTATCCGACGGACTAATTAGATTTTTTTAGTCAACTACCCTACCTATTCTGCGCAAAATTCGCGTTGGGTCCGATAAAGCAGTTGAGTAGATTTTTTATTTCTTGTACAAAAATCCATTTGAATTACATAACAAAGCATAGTAATAATTATGATTATTTCTTAATTTCATGCCTTGAACGTATTTTTTTTATCGTAGTATCGATTAACGATAATCGTTAATTTAAATTAGACGAATAGGTTGAAATTTGAAAAAAAAAATAGAAAACGATTAGCATAATCGTTTTCAACAAAAACAAAATAAATAAATATTGAAAGCGAATCATAACATTTATGTATTTCGATTTTAGTTATGAATATTACTAAAGTTGCGGGTTAATAATTATGAGCTTCTCACCCAATGGTTTTAATTAATGCCTATCCATTTTTTTAAGTAGCTCTATCAATAACAACATTATTAGTTAGGATGTTGTTTGAGATAACTCTTAGTACCGATTGGTTTTACTACCAAACTATACGTTTAATACGAGTAGATACATACATACTTTTATCGTCTGTAGAACGACGAATTTAAATAAACAAATTAGTAGTCTTTATTTGCCGAATTTCTAACAAATTCCCTACGTACACTCTTCTCTTTCTGAGAAAATCCTACTTTCATTCAGAGCTATGTAAAGTCTTTACTTGTTTGGAGTCAGACGGGTGGACTTGGGGCATTCACGTTCGTTGTGAACTGCACTAACTTTCCAAACGTCTTTTTGCAGCATCTGCCGAATTCGAATCCAAAACTTTTTTTTTATCTTTAAATGTCTTACTTGGTAACGACTCAAGCTTATCGTAGAAGCTCGAAAAAGATTCCACAGTAGATTATACACGCTATTTATCTAGTGAATAATGAACATTTCTATATTATAGCTGGCTAAATATAGCTACAGACTTGAAAGCAAAAACGTGAGAAGCATTTTATTGCACTGTATTCGATAAAAAATCCTTAATATGTATCTACTTGTATATCATTATTACTAACGTTTAAATTAAAATGATTTTTAAATTTGAAAATGATACTAATACGATTAAGTCTATCATATTTAAATGAAAGGAATATTATCAATTTATTTAGGAATATTTTAATAAAGGAATTAATATTTGATATAATAGCCAATATTAATAATTTACTGTTCAGAAGTGTTTAATTGAAAATCACAGTGCAACATTTTCTATACGATGAAAGAAAATTGAAAACGTGATAAATTGCGTCGACCCTAATTTTGTAAAAACCGTAAGCAAGAAATCCGTTTCGTTTTGTAAAGAAAATTATCTACAGCGAGACTACGGGGGATGTCGGGCCAGACGGAATTCCGGCGTTGTCGCTCGTTGGACGTGATTCCTCTCTAGTCATGATTACGTCTTTTCTTATATTGTGTGAGATGAATGGAGCCGTAGTCGCTGGCCAAGAAGTCAATTGCTCGCAGTTCGTGACTGGGAATGAAACGCTTCTATGTCAGTCTTTAGTTAGAGTCACTTAACTTGAATCATAGAAGCATTTGTGCATATGTTTGTGCATCGATACTTAAACATTAGGAACAACACAAAATAGTATCTGTAAAAAACTTACTTTACCGATAATCTCCTGATATTTCTCTCTCTCTCCGATTTCTTGTTGTTCAGTTCAAATATAGGCAGGCAATTATTATAATCATTGAATTATTAATTTTGATACCTACTTTAATAGTAAATTATTCTGTTACATGTTTCTTCGGTTGAATAGCTATACATTATTAATAAAATACATGAACGATTTCAACTGTTTATTCAATTCAATTACGAGTACCTTAATGAAGCTTCATAAAATTATTTTGTTTGTCAACAGCTGTAACTAAACTCTATATTTGAAAAGTCTTTAGAGCTATACTTTAATGTAAATAAAGTGATTTTAAAGCATTATTTTGGCAGGGAAGTTTTGCTTTATAATATTTAATTGAATTCGAGTTGTCAGTGGTTTGTGATTGATGTATAACTTTATATTTCCTTATTCACTTTTGTGATTTGGGAATAGATTTTTGTTTATATTACAGGTACACGTTTAGATGTTCTGTTAAATCGTGAATAACAATAAATTTTATGATAATTTCTTTGTAGTAGTAACTTTTGAATAGAAAATTATATTTAGAGACATAGACAAAGGGCAACTTCAGGTATAAAGACAAGTAAGGAAAGACCAGATGAGTTATTAACCTTAAGCCATTTGTTTACACTGAATCCTATAATGCACGTAAATAAATTTTCTGAAATACTTGCAAAGCTCTGTACTTTAGCAAAAACATCGTAGATGCAGATAGTAAAATAAAGACAGTTTGGAAATTTATCAATAATTAAACAAGTAGGAATAAAGGAAGAAATACAGTTTTTTTTTTACTGGATAAGTTCTATTTTATAAGTAAATCAAGAATTTGTATTGTTTTTTACTGATAAACCATAGAAAACCTAAAGAAACTTTAAATTCTTCACCCAAGGTCTCATTTACCTAGTTTATAGCAAACGTGTCAGGTTGTACAATTGAATTGCAAATCAAACATCTCAAACCTATAACAGCTTAAAAGCTTTCCGGCAAATCAAAATCAAATTGGTCGAAGACGTATGTATGTATGTACATAACTATCTGGGGAATTTACATATATGAAAGTGGCCCTTCTATAATTCAGATCATATCATCAATATACTTGGCTTTAATATTTAATTAATGAGTGAATCAAGGAGTATTTCCGGATATAATGAAAAAAGTTACACCACTTTTTAAATCCGGCTATAGTGAAGACACCAATAATTATTACCTTGTATCCGTATTGCCGGTTTTCAACAAACAGTGTTTGAAAAAGTTGTGCTCATTTTAATGTTCGTTAATTTTTACTATAAAATCTGACACGATCAACAATATGCTTTTACCAAAAGTCGTTTTACGACTGACGATGGTGTCACACAGCAAATATACAGCATGCGAAGAGGTGCAAGATGCCATAGGAATCTTTTGTGACCTCTCCAACGAATTTGATTGCGTAAATCCAAAACCTTCCTTCTAAAACTAGAATATTACGGACTAGGTAAACTTGCATTCAGTGAAGTCTTAATTAAATTACAGATAGCAGCACGTACATATACACCCCTTGAACTAATTCAAGGGGTTTAAAAAATAGAGGAGATAACACAAGGCTCAATATTGGGACTTTTTCTTATTTTAGTATACATGAATGAAAAAGAATTTTGACTAAACGTTCTTAATTTTTTAGATAGATAGACGTTCTACAAATCTAGTCTACGTAAATAACGCCCTACATGTAGTGATGTCCAAAATTGTTCCACTGCTAACAATTTGGTACTTAGTAAATGGAAAAAAAATCTAAGTGTCTAAAATCTACTCTTTACAATGTTTTATAGTGAATTGATTTATGATTTCCATGTTGGTTAATTTTTTTTTCTTCCTTTGTTATGTATTAACGACTTTGCATACTATTGTATAAATTCAAGTTCTTAAAACGCAATAGACAGATGTGTTGCTGGGGAGTTTGTTGCGCCACTTCTTCCCAGCTAAAACTAGGAAGTGGTGACGGGTGGGCGTTTTGGAGGTCTGTTTTTATGTAAAATTTGACGTTCAAAAAGTGCTGTCTCTCAGCCTAGTTTGAATAAATGACTTTTGATTTTTGAGTCATCAAAAATAAAACAATATTATATGAACTCACATAACCTGAGAACCTCCGTTTGAAGTCGGTTAATAATAATAACGTTAAATTTCGTAAACAGGCACCACCAGTGGAGGATGGCCATCTCTTAACTGCCACTGGATTATTTTAATGTTTGATGATTCGAATGGCATGACTTAGAACTGCAACAAGGATTATGCTGAGTGCATATTCCGTGTTAAACATAAAATGATCTATAAGAAGGCCTGTGTCGTTTCATAGAGATCTACGCTTTGGAACGTGCAACAAGCATGTTTTTGACTGACTGGACTGGCGACATATATTAATTTTATTATGTATACGGGTGAGTTCAAAATTAGTAAAAAAGGCAGTATACCGAAGAAACCAGAAACTTAATTATTATTAACAATGGCTATCGCTTTGTCTTCAAATGAAGAAATACGGTAAAGTCCTAACCATTTATATGAATCGGCTACTGAGAATCAAAGTATCAAAAGGAAATCTTATCTTGACATTATAAGAAAATCTAGAATAGATACCGCCTCATGGAGACTTGATTTCACACGACATTATTTTTGTTATTGTAAATACGCGGGTTCTTTTATATACTTTTGTAATAGGTTAGCTTGGAATGAAAGGAGAAAGGGCCTTTGCCCAGCAGTGGGTCAAAAATAGGGTAGAAAAAAAAGTAGACAATGTTTTGCCCGAATATCTGAAAACCATATTCTAAATAGTGAATTTCCTAACAAAGTTTTCGTTTTACTAAAAATAATACAATTTTATCGACTCATAAAAAAAATCGAATTATGGTGCCGAAATTGTATAAATCAATATTTTGGGTTGTAATGTAAAAGTAAATCAAAACGAAGAGTGTTCGCTTTCTTCATCATTTAGTTTTCTACCTTGTTTAGTATGTGCGCAGCCGCATCCAGTTACACTGGCAGCCAACACCGACAGTCCGACATGCTTGGAGGAAGGCAGAGGTGGACAGGTAATTATAATTTTAAAGGGACCTATCCTGTCCATGTTGTCCACCTTTATTTATTAGATTTCCGTAGCTTAAAAGAAAATCGTCTCGCACGATTCACGTACTCATCTCTAATCGATACAAAACCACCACGACACAGACGCTTGGACGCGCACACCTTTCACCATACCGCAGACGGAGTTCCGGAAAATTTCATGGCGGATGGAGAGAGCGACTCCAACCCAGCGCTAGGCATGCGACTATTGTGGCGGTAATTCCGTTCGTTGAGAACCCTCCTGTCGGAGATGATTATTTCTGGAGCGACCGTTTTGGACTCGGCGTGAGGATACGCCCGGGTGTCACTATTTAATTGTAAGGATCACCTGGAGGATATGTTGGAGGTCTGCCCTGCATAGGCGGAGCACCGCCATGTCCTCATGAAGGCGACCGCGGAGGCGACCGTTTGCGTCTAGCCCTGGTGCCATGGTCCGAATCGACGAGGCACGCGAAGCAGTAATGCGAAAGAGATGGCGGGCCGCGTGAGGGATATGCAAACGGGCGTTGGGAGTCACTGAGCGATTCTCAGCTATAGTAGGCGAGGGCCAGCGGACGGTAAGCGATGGGTGGCGCGTAGTCCCCGTCGCCCTCCGTCATCAATAAAAGGACGAGGATCGAGTCATCGAAGGGTTCCGCGCGCCTTAAAATAATTCAGTATAATTGACGGGGCGCGTTAGAGCATTGGCTCTAGCGTGCCCTGGCAAGTACTGACTTGCCAGGGTTGCGGGATTTATTCGAAAGAGTTACTGCGGCCCTGGAACGCAGAGGGCATTTGAAGGGACACGGGTGGATTTTAGTCAGCAAAAGTGTTATACAAGGAGAGAACTTTAATTTCAGAACAGCGTGTTTTCGGTTGTTTCCTCGTTTTTTGAACACTTTTTGTGGTGACACCCCACACCCAAGCGTACCCATCACAGCGTACGTGCTAGAAACTGGTGTAAACAATAAATAGACACCTGATTTCAGAAATGCTGGAAGATTTGCTACCATTCATTATGTATGTAAATTTCGGTTTGTGCCCCATTCCATTTGAAATATCTAACGATGCCAAAACCTTCATTGCACATTAGTTACGACGAAATTAGTTACGAGCCGTTCAAAAACTTTAGTATATTTTTAGTTACGCACGACGCGATATGCGGCTAACATTTCACGATGTGTTTACATGTAAACACATCGTTTTCCCTACCGGTTATACGTAAATCCGTAGAAGCAAGAGTATTCCGCGTTGTGAATGTGTCGCTTGTCTGCGGCGCCTTTAAAAGACCAACATAATGTAACATGACTAAGAAAATCCATACCGGATAGTTTTGATCATCAATACAAAATTTAACTGTGCGATAACTAAGTTGGTCTACCTATAAAGCAAGAGCAATAAAATTCATTACAGCTTGAGCAGGAATCCCGGCTTGCACGTGGTTAGAAGCGGAAAATCCGTGGGTTTTATACATTAAACTCGCTGAATAAATTGGAAGTCGATAGGACCATTCCTATCTAGAATCCACATTGAAGCTGCTAGTTATTCTAAAATATCTATGCATAAAATTTTATTCGGCGCGGTGTTATTGCAAATTGATGGAGTTTGACCATTGAAATATCATTTGCAAATGAATATTAGTTTATAAGAAAATCTTATGAGGCGTAGGTATTAGTAGAGTAGTTATTTGTTTTGTTATGGTATAAGTCATTCCATAACAAAACAAATAACTACTTACCTACATGGCACTTATAAACTCTGTATTTTTGACTTTCATTATAGGTTCCAGTAATTGTATCAAAATATTTTCGTAAGAAGTTAGGTACCCACTTTACGTGCTTAGTTTAATATTTTATTTTATTTTACTTGCCAAACTTTATTTTGGAACATACATACTAACCCTTTCTATTAAAAGAAAAGTTTAATTATTACTGGAGATTCTGTTTGCACGAAGTAGTTTGATTATAAAAACGATATTGCAAAGACGAAGCTCACAAAGCGATAGACTGCTACTGAACAAATTATAATCAAGTCCTACAGCTAGTTGTGGCCTCTGTATAGTTATAAGGCTATAACTAAACAGAGGCTGAAAAGTTTATTTTGCGTTTGGCCCACCACCGCTCGTGCAATGTGATTACAAAAGCATTTACTCGGCTGAGTCGAGATTCTAGCTTGTTTTATTCAGTCTTGGTAAATCCTTCCTATTCTGTAGCGACAATGCGTTGGGATCACATCTCTATTGTTGCCTGTATCGAGTTGACGATTAGGGGGTTTCAATAAAGACCGCGACGTTTCGGTAATCTATCGCTGTCATACAATCTGTCAGATGTACGCTCTTCTAAAGATTTTTGCCTAGCCGACCGCTACATCAAATTTTAAGTTAATAACCACACCAAACATAATTTCAACCGTTAAAGAGATGTAATTATGTATCAAGACTAAGTATTTTGAGTGTTTTGGTAAAGTCGTCAAAGGACGTTGTTTTGGTCTTTTTTCGTCATTTTTTTGACAGCGACTTCCGAAATAGGAGGAGGTTTCAAGTCCTTTTTTTAATAAACATCATAATATAACTTTGTACTGGGTGTCCCGATTTTGTTGATTCTTTTTATATTCGAAAGTTGGTGCTTCTTATGTGGTACAATGGTACCACACGTTGTTTACACTCAAAAATGGTTTAAATAAATGTATTTAAACCATTTTTGAGTGTTATCTGACGACGAATAATATGTGAGTTATCCCTAATAAAGTGTGACTTCGACTACGTTGATGACGTTTTCATTCTGTCAGTCAAAAAAAAAAAACTGTATACGATGGTTTAGAAGAACATCTTAGTATTTCGAGGTGGTTCCTATCTAGTTTGCTGAAGATCTGATGAAAAAACGACATAGGAAACGGAACTCTTCACTAAATTATAGCGTATCACTTTTCACTTTTTAGTCATGACTGGCCACACCTAAATATACCCATCACAGCGTACGTGTTATAAACTGGTGTAAACAATAAACAGACTTGCTATAGCTTATTACAGAGTTCCGTTGCCTATATCCGAAGTTCTTCATCATCTTCACCAAATTGAAATAGGACTCCGAGAAAATAAACTTCTAAAAAATACCTAAATCTCTTCTGGTGTGCCGATAAAATTTGAAGAGTTCTCACGAACTCTCTAAGATCCCATTATGAGACCAGTAACTGATGACCATGAGACCACATGGGGATTATACTGTTTATACATACAATACCTATAAAATCTGAAGCTAGCTTATTATTTCTAGAATTTTCCTGGAATCAGATCCTGACTTATACATATCTCTCGGTCTCGGTCTCGGTATCATACATAATAAAAAAATACAAACAGTCAAACATGGATCGTTCTACTTTTTTGAAGTCGGTTAAAACAAAAATTAGTTAAAAAGAACCTTACGATGTAACTTAGTTTGTTAGTCCATTGAAAAATGTAAATTTTACCTTTTTTCTTGTTTAGTTAGTCTCCAAAGTGACGTGACAATCTTTTATTTTTTGAAATGATTGTTTTTTTTTTTTTTTGATAAACTTACGTCGACAAGGGATGCTGTGTATCTTCCCATTAGCTTAAGACGTCAATAACGAGGCTATTAGCTTTTAATATTAGCTCCAATATCATTAATATGTCGAAGTATTTGCACCACATTTAGTAATAGTACTAATGTTATGGTTGCTGACTCAAACAATTTAAACTAGGTAGTAGTAATAAGATAAGTATTGTCTTATTACTACTGCCTAGTTTAAATGGTTTTTATTGTTGAGACGGACTGACAAATATAATGACGGTAACTTGCCTATATATCTATAAAAACATGTTCGTTAGAAATAAATATGAATTAGTTCAGGTTAGCTAAAGTAGCCACATCCTTCATGGGGTTAGTACCCCATAAATAGTAAATTACGTAATATTAATAGTTATAATATTACATAATTTACTATTAAATCTTGTATTCAACGCACACTATGCATATTATAAGTTATGATATTACACTGTTGATAAAAATGCTTGACTAAATGCTCCACAGCCACTAGAGCGCACAAACTAATCCATTAGCATTATAGCATTTGGAAACATTGTTGGACCCGCTGAAGATTATAAGCACATGATTTTGCACTGTATAGACTCAATCGATTTAGCATTGTATAATTTAATACTATTATATAATTAATATTATATAATATAATTTCGCTTAGCGAGACATTTTTGAGTCAAGTCCAACAAGTCTGGCACCTTGTTTGCGTCTACAGGGCAGTATGTAGGTTTTCCGTGTGAAGCGCAGTAGCTGTATATAGTTGGCGACCACGTGGTGTAGTTAGACTAGAGCTCCAAAAACACGTGTTTTGCGTTCCAGTGTTTTGAAATAGGTTATAAAATCATTTGAAGTAATTAGGCGCCTGGGTGGGCAATATATTACAGATAATGTTGTTTCTGTTTTATTATCTTGGATTCTGATTGAGGTGGCCTGTATCTTTTCAGTTTGGTATTCTTCAAGAGGATAGTGTTTGAAGTTATCCTTTGTAACTGTACCACCATGAGAGTTCTGCAAGGTAAAATTAGTTTTTAGGGTAAAACGTTATTCTGAGATTAATGCGACATCTACTCTTTCAGGTTTTAGGAAAAGTTCACGTTCCAATCTGCGTTCGGTAAGTCCATTGGTATTCCAGGTATTTACATAAATAAACAATATATTATTTTTTCTGGATATCCTAATGTATGTATGTACTGGTTCATGAATAACTAAAATAAAATACAACAAAAGTACAATGCCTACATGATAAGTTTTATGTGAATTGAAATGTATTGTTTATTCTTTAGGGTAACTACTAAGACCTCTCACAGTTACCTTACTTATATATTTTATTAGGGCCTTAAAAAGATATTATATTTTTGAAGATTTTATATTTATACGATTAAAAGTTCTATATGTACGATTTTCATAGTTTACTACTACCTACCGAACAACCATCAGACGTAACTATAGTTACAGCTGGTGTGCTCGCTAAAGTGAGGAGGCAATTTATTTATATTATGCGTAACTTCTTAACTTTCGTAAAATATTTGACGTTTATTCGAAATATTTTACACGGGACCCCTCTGTTGACGTTCTTCATGTGCCGGCTTGACTCAATGACACTTCAGAAAAACTGAAAAAGTTTATAAACTAAACTACCTCTTGGGTGGGAGTAGGTATTTCAGATTATATAACTTTTCATCGACAAGTTCCGCAAGCTCATTCAGGGGAGAGTTCTCGGTTTAAGTCGTATTTCCTCCTTCTCGCTACCTTATTTTTTATATTGCGTGCCCAATAAATCTCAGGGAGCGTGTATAGCTACGACATCTCAGATCACATTTTATTTCATTCCATTTCACTATTAGCATTTCTTTTTAGATAAACGTAGACATCTCACCGTGAAAACTTGGGTGGAGTAAGCTTGAAATTGATAGGAATGATGGAATGCAACCATTTCGGTTCCGTTAAATATGCGTAGTGGCATTGTGTCATCTGTCGCTTATTGTCTATGAAACTAATGTATTACCGAAATACGCTTAAGAATAAAGTTATATTTCTATTAAATATCTGCTATTATTTACCACAACCACACTTACCTTCATAGTAGCAGAGCGTGGTTAGGATGTACAGTTTGGAATAATGTAGTGATAATAACAAACTTCAGTCGGTAAAATACTTGTCTCGGAAGAGAAAAGTTTGCACAGGGAAGTTTGGTATGAAGATATTTAGAGCACGAGAATCTGTGGTGCTGTATGGAGACATCTAAAAACGACCCGATTAACACTAGCAAAGACACAGGTGAAAACCAAGTTGATTTTGCTTCTAGATCCTCAAAATTAGGTTCACTTTCAAGAGTACACGACAACAAAGCAGGTATGGGAGTGATTATAACAAGCTTTTGATAATACTGGTCTTACGCGAAGAGTCGACCAGTAAAGGCTGATAAGTGAACCTGTAAAAGGCGTCGGATGTAGGGAAATACACATTGACCAGAAAAACAAACAATAAATTTAAATGTTTAAGTCATATACTTTCTGAAGTCATAAAGTATAAGACTTATCCCATCCTGTTGAAATATACACTCCAGTAGTTTGACACTGGTGCAGATTCAGGCACATAAGAAGACAACAGTGAAGACCCAAGTGATTATGACACTGGAGATCTAGATGAAACCTATTATCCTCCTCAATCAGTAAAATAGGCCATAGGAGCTATATTACATTAAGGCCATAGAGTAAACAAGATGTCTTGGGATATTTTAGTGAATTTAATCGTCACTGACCCCGTATAATCGTCGTTTACCACATCTTTATAGACAAATCCAAATATCTACTTCAGCTTTCTAAGGAAAAGTTCAACCTCCTTTAGCTATACTTACTATAAATAGGAAAGATTTGATTGTTTGTTTGTATTGAATAGGCTCCGAAACTACTTAACCGATTTGAAAAATTTCTTTTACTGTCGGGAAGCTACACTATCCCCGGGTGACATAGGCTGTATTAGGTAATATATAGTTCTCATATGAGATCTTTGTCTCCAAATATCTCTACAACATGCACATTACAATCTAATATTTCGAAGATGTTTACTTGTTTAAGTATCCTCTGATGATGTATGATTAGATCCAATTTGGTTTATGTCCTTTTATTTTGTCGTAGAAAATATAACATGGGCTAGATAATTTTAAATTGAGAAGTCTAGATTCAAAATGTCACCATATAGGTAGCTAGGTGGAATAGATGGTGATAAAATTAGTGTAGAATTTGACCGTTTTTGACGTAATAGACATGCAGGTTTTATCGATACAATCTATCTTGCGTTTTCGTTGCGTGTTCGATCTTCAGTTTACTTCCAATTTGCTAGACAATCTTTGTATGCGGCTTCTTATGAACCTAATCCTTTTTATTATAGCCGTTTTAGTGCAGCACTTTATCTTATGTAGTAAAAAATCTGGTTTTTATATCGTACCTCTTTAGCATCTGCACAGCATCCGGCACCCACGACTCCCGACCCCTGCCACGACATCCGCACTTGGTTTTAATGTCTTTTCACGTTTTTATTTTCTTTTAGCATGGCTCGTTTTAAGGTGAACTTTTGTTGTTACGACTTTAATTTGCTTTTTTACCATCTTTGCCATGAGCCGTTAAAAAAATACTTAACTACACACACCAATAGTGTCTAGGGATCAAAGTACCTGTTAGAGCATCACCTAAATTGAGGACTAGTATTTTATATTTTTATTGAATTTCACTATTTGAATAAAGAATTTTCTTTAAATTTTGATTAAAAATGTAGAATCAACTGTCAATCAGGATTCCTTTAAAAGTGTTTAAAAGCGTTTTTACAAAACCATTTCAATTTTTGCATAGAAACTAAAAAAAATTGCAACGTTATGGTGCGACGACATCATTTGACACGAGAAGAGATGTTGAGAGCCAACGGAATGTTGCAAGCTTGTTGCAGGCATCGTACTGTGGTTGTAACTCTTGGCACTGCACAGAGCGTCATAAGCCACCTCTGGACATGCTATCGTATCACAGGCAGCTCGGCCGAGCGACATGGATCTTGCATCACCACTCGCAGACTGGATTGGTACATACAAAATACTGCTCGACGGATCGTACCATGACCGTCATGATGTTGGCTATGAGGCTCCACAGTTCTTCAGGTTTGCTAGTAAGCGACCAAACTATCTAAAACTCATTAGCGTGAAGTAGGACTGCATTGCCAAAGGCCACTGAGAATTCCACCTATAGCACCCCACCCGTTTACAATGAGCTCGCGAACACAGAAATTGGGAAGAAGAAGAATGGCCTTGGAATCTTGTTTTGGTATGAGGTTTGATACAAGACGTTCTCGAGTTTGGAGAACCTCTGGACGTGAAGAACGTTTGAAATTTTGCCAGGGAGTTCATTCATATGGAGGGGGAACAACATGGTTTGAACCGGTATTTGGATCTGTAGAAGAAGCGATCTCATTTAGATTACAGGCAACCTCAATACTCAGATTTATGCGGAGATCTGAAGCAATCTTCTCCGCAATTAGGTTGCCCCTGATCATCTCTTTGCGAAACCGTTTGGGTGATTCGTTTCGATTTATGCACGATAATGCACGTCACACACACGCTCTGGCCGATTCTTGCGTCAACGTTCTGCTGTGGCCTGCTCATACGCTAGACCTCTACCGAATTAAGCATGCATGGGATATGCTCCAAAAAAGGGCTCTGCTGAGTATGGATGCCGTGCATATCCCGACTAATTTTAAGCATGTAACATTTTTTTTACCTAAATTTAAATATTCTCATTTTTGCCATTTAATTGACGACATTAACCTAGATTAATTTCCCACAGTTAGCAGAAATTACAACGTATAAAATAATAATAATAAAAAAAAATACAAATGTAATATGTTGTGTAATATTTTTTTAGCTTACAAATATATGAATCCAGTAAGAAGCCAGTCTAAAAGACTACTTTTGGTAAATATTAACTTTATAATTTTTTATAAATTTAAAATGTACTTGACCCCGAGACACTTTGAATTAGATTTTCGCATCAAGAATTATAATCCACGTAATTGATTTTAATTAAAAGGGAAGTATCTCATCTTTAATTGGATACAACAAAAATACTTTAAAAGTTTCCCCAGTAAACGTGCGTATTCATAGCTATCAGAATACTACTCAACCACATTTTATATGTAAATGGGCTTCTCCGTTTGCAAAGTGCCCCCTTTTCTGAGGTGATCTTGCGACTCTGACATAAAATTAATTTTACGTCGCATCGGATCTGTGACTACGCTTCTCAAAAAATCATATTTATATCCATGTATATGACTCAATTGGCATGTTTTCTGATATCCTTTTTTATTTACGTTGCGATTCGTATTTGGCTATGGACTATTAAATATATATCGCTGTTATAGATACTACATTTTTAATAAAATTAGGAACTAGTTTCACAGATTGTTTACGTGAAATATAAGGTACCTACTACATGAACCATGCATTTCCGGGGTATAACCAAACAATAGCAAGCTTTACACATCTTCAAGATTTTATGATTTAATATCAATTTTATATCATAAAATCTTAACGATATATATATGGCATTCAAAAGTGCCTTTTACTGGTCTAGTTAAAATAAATAAGTTGATATTATTTTGTAATCGGAAAATAGTTCAGCATACAAACAAAAAATCAAGTTTACCTCTTTATAATCTAATTCCATATTTGAGGTGAGTGTTGATATTATAAAGTAACTAAGTATTTGCCTGCGACCTCGTACGCATATCCCGTTTTGTACCGTTCCCGTCAGAATTTAGAGAAATCATCTCTCGCTATTCTTCTACAAAAAAAAAAAAAAAATGAAAATGAAAAAAATTATTGCAGAAACTTGTACAAACTTCCCTACTACACTACTACTACTCTACTAAACTACACTCCCCAAGGAACCATTTCAGCTTTCCACGATCAGTATTTTCGACTGTGCGTTGTTTGTCATTCACTTATGAACTTACCTTAATAAAAAGTGTTGGATAGAGTAAGTAGTATTAGTATGTATTTTATACATAATAATATGTACATAAACCTGCTTGGGCCGAAGGCTAACGTTTTTATGATGTTTACAGGATATTTTCAAAGAAAGAAAGAAAGACAAACTACACACATAAACATAATATCCTTAATAAGTAATAGAGACAGTCTAAAAACCAAAATAAATGTTCAATTTTAAGGAATAGCAACAGCCCTCTAAAAATAGTTAAAAACTGCAGGAATTTAATCTTTCTCCTCAAATTTGGTTTACGTGGAATTAGAAAACTGTAGTGTAAATAATAAAGTTTATTTGTTTGTTTATCTACATAAAAATGGTCCTAAGTTGTGAAGTTTGTGCTGTCAATGTGTGTTTGTTAGAGATTAAAAGCAGTAAGTTTTCACAGCTATCGTATAATGGTAAGATGCAGGAGGTGTCTAAATGTTTAAGAATTAACCCAAAAATATGATACAACATTCATCTCGTACTCGTCATTTCAATCCTCAGAGTTATGAAAAATGTTATTGGCTATGTACACACAAATCAAAAGTCAATACTTATAATATCGAGTTGCCCATAGCCTTTGAAATGTGGGTATACGGACGTTTTTGCGTACCCCTTCTCACCATACAGGCGTAATATGGCATGTACATATGTAGGCAATATCAAGACTTGCGATTGTAACAATCGGGGGAGATTGGCTGTTATGTATTGAAGAGTACCACTGTCTATCTTCAATAGTCTTCAGGAAATCTCCACCGAATCTAAACATCTAATTTAGGTTACATTAGATGTTTAGATTCGGTGGAGATTTTGTCTCTAACGCTACTAAATAAGAAAAATGTTTACATTCGTCTTAGTTATCGGTAAACTTACCCACATACAAATACATAGGTAAATACAGACTAATATAAAAACTCCTCTGCCATTTCGAAGTCGGTTAAAAATTACATAAATTCAGTTTGTTTTCAGTAGCAGTAATTAGTATGTATATCACCGTAGTTTTGTTTACATATCGTGGCGATCACTTAAAATTAAACTTGAACTACATTATATTTAACAGCCTTAACGATAATATTGTTGTAGTTACTAGCATCTAGGTATATGTATACACTACGGTTACTTTAAGTAACGAAAAACAGATAGCGTATGACTAAATTAACTATACGTGTCATGAATATAAAATCAACTCATTATCGTAAATACTGGTTGTCATTATTCGAAGAAGAGAGTTGAAAATATTTCACCCCTCGCTCTGAATTAAAATTCCGGACGCTGCTACTTTAAAAACATTTGCCTCTTTTTCTTTCAGAAATAAAGGCGTATCATTTACCCGTCTTAATACTTTACGCACTTGAGAATATTAATCTACACTAATATTATAAAACTGAAGAGTTTGTTGTTTGTTTAGTCGTAGATATCCCATTTATCGAGGAAGGCTACATGCTATATATCACCACGCTAAGATCAGTAAGAGCGGAGCGCTGATGAAGATTGTTTCAAAATCGGGGGGTTAATAACTGCAGTTCCACGCGGACGAAGTTGCGGGCAGAAGGTAGTCAATAATTTACAGCCAGTCGATCCTGTCTTCGATCCACAGCATTGAAATTAACCAAAAGTATTTTCGCTACATCATTGGTTAACACACGTTGCCCAATAGCTCGTTTTCCCAAAGACAATGGGACGAGTTGCTGTGCAGGTTGGTACTGAATAATCTAAACAAGACGTTCACCAATACTATGGAACGTGCCCGCCTGCTAGCTGTTAGATAATGAGAGTCAGATTTTGGCTACAGGCACCACCGTCACCTACTTTCGCTACTGCGCTGAGTGAAAGTACATTCCGGATAAGATAAGATCATGCATCTGGGTCGCCGCTGGGGTGCCAGCTGTTTTAGAATCCAACGGCTTGGCATGTGACAATGGAAGGTTTCCAGATGGGACGACCATAATACTCTGGAAGGTGGATAGGCCTTTGGTGTGGTATACAACATGTGCCGAAACCCTTGCGTCATGCCAAATTTTTAGCAAGGTGACCCTCTCTTAGACCGCTGCTGCTAGTGCAGAAAATATCAAACGGCTAAACGTAACAAATAATATTGGGGTTTAACATTAGGCTCATGAGGTCCGAATGCTCATAGAGTCTCTCGGGATATCAGCAAACAACTTTTCGACTGTTCACTAAACCAGAAGGCTTGGCTTTTCTTCAGCCAAAAATTGTTATTGAAATCGGCAATGCTGCTTGTGTTTTGGGCACTGGATGAAGGTTTGATGCCTAATGATTTCTTTTGATTTAATACGCTTCTGTACATAATTTCGTAATTTTATTAGTCTATTTGTTTATAAGCATTTAGATTACCTGTATGTATTGTAATTTCTATTATATAATGATTAAGTCTACTGTCTATTAGGGCTGGCAAAATTTCAACATTTTCAGGCTAAAATAGAATTTGACAAACACCAACTCAACTTACTTTTTTTAAGTCAGAATATCATATGAATACATATAATTCATATGATATTCTGACTTAAAAAATATATTATTACAAGAATAAGAACATACCATCATGAGAGTCGTAGATATAGATGACGTTTTTCCATCCGTAATGAGTAATAGTTGCCATGACCGCGCGATGGTAGTCGGGACGCATACTCACAGCGTAATCAATAAGACCAGAAGATGGCGGGATCACCTGTGAACACAAAAAATACTTTTAAAGACTTCACCTGGACTGTTTATTTTTGTTATGTGGTAAAGTTAAGTTAATGGGTTGTGGAGGTCTGGTATGCAGCCGCTCCACATAAAATACTGGTATTAAGCTGTATCCGGTTCAACTGGGAAGCCATCACAATGGAATTATGTAGTTGGGACAAAGACTAGGCAGGCAGTAATGTTAAGTTTCCCCTAAAAGAAATAACACAGAATAGTTCTCACTGCATATCAATCGTCATATAAATTTCGATCCAAGATCTACATATTACCATTCTATTTTGGTCTTATGTGCTTAACCATGTGTCACTCCTATACTCCGGTGAATAACGAGTTGTTGTGTGTACATCTCAGTGTAACCCATGGGTAAACTCACGTTGCGCTAGTTATATGCTTTCTAGTAATAGGGAGGCAAGCCTATTGCAAAAAATGCAAGTCGATGTATGACCACAGACCGGATTTATCAATAATACATATATATAGTTCCTGTAGCACCTTAACCTGGAGGTTAAGGTGCTACAGGACCAGGTCTACATGTTCTCCCGATAAATTGGAAACAACCAACTCTGAGATCCATCTCAGAGTTGGTGCTGTCCAATTAACTTGTAGACATAAAGTTGCCTTGACTTTGAGCGTAGGTTTTGCTTGATTGAGACTTGATGCACAAGTCGATAAATGATCTTTATTTTGTAAGTAGGTTGTAAAAAACACTTTTACACGTCAATCTTTTTTGGCCGTTATAAACTAGATGAGGCCGGTGTCTCCTAGCTAACTACCCTGTTCAGCTCATCCCCGTCTGGATGGGAATCTCCCGTTCTGGGCGGAGTGGAAGGGAGTGCAGCTAACTACCCTGAGAAGAGACACCGAAACAAACTCAGAGGTCAAGGTCTCTTTTGAAGTCAATACAATTGTACTAGTGAAATCATATGAGTACCATGTAGGTTGGTGTCTGAAGTGGTATTTTGAGGAAAGTACCACACAGATTTGAGTGGACCTGTCCAAACAGTGCAACCATTTGTCAGTTATCGCGTAGCTCAAACTTATTAGGAGCTCAACAATTTGACGAACAATACCAAAGTAAGAACATTTGGGTAGGCCACATTTGGGTAGGCCACATAAAGAACTCAAACCGTCAGATTAACATGAATTGAACCCCTGACATAGCGATTTACATGTTCCTCATATTCATAATACGTTATTATATTATGCCGTTAGGTCGGCGCATTGCCTCCAAATCTAAACGTCCTATTCTCAGAATGAGTTATTACCAAATGACTCATTTGTAAATCGTCTTATTAACGTCCTAAAAACAAAATAACGTGAAAAGTAAGTAGAGTCATACCAGATTTCTAAGTTTTACAACCTGGGAGTGTTTAAGTCAAAAGTGAAAGGCTACTTCTAGGCAAGCGTCCTTCATCTTCAACCATACCATAGCTTACCATCAGGTGAGATAGTAGTCAACGCGTGCCTATAAAAAGTAAAAAAAAAAATCATAAGTAAATGCCGACAGATATTTTTTTTTTTCGCGATTATTTCATAAAATTGCATAAAATAGCTTCTGTTGGTGACTTCATCTGCATGGATTTCTTTAGAATTGGGAGCCAGCAACTCCATCCGGAAATTATTCACCACAGTTTAGATCTCGTGGTAGTTTGTGAGTCTTTACAAACCGCTAACGATGGTTGCAGCCCCGAAAATACTTATAATAATATTTATGCCTCTGGTCTCTTGGTAGTTTGTGAATCTTTACCGCTCATATCTACAGCTCTGAAAATACTTCTTCATTTTGTAATTTTTTCCGCGCTAGATTTCAGCTCGTCTCCGAACTGCTGCGTCTACTGGTACTTCTGACTTTGTTCTTTTAACATGAGATTATAAAATGTTGTCGACACAGGTTATGTGAATTGAAAATTAACTAAATAACGAGCCGTGGCGATAAACTGATATTAGTTTTTCAACATACATAACTGTACTTTTACAATAAGGAGTTCTGCAGATAGTACGATTTGCTAATAGGAAGATTTGAGGGACGTTATGATACGGAGAGATTAGTTCAGAGACTCGTAATTAATAAACACTTCTTTATTCTGGATTGTAAAATATTAATAATAATCAACATTTGTTTCTCATCCACAATGGTGAATTACAGATTAACATTATACAATTGTACAATGCCCCTTTTTGGGGGAGACCTGCACTAGGAAATCCTGTAACACAGATGACCAGGCACATAGTGTGCTTATTTAAAATATTAGGTTCTTACATATATGAAATAGGCGTTTTGTATGAGAGGAACAAATTAGAGTCATATTTTTTTAATCATTTTTCTCTATGCACTTTGGCCATCTCATAGATTATCCATTGATCCCTTTACTAAAAAAACCATTCGGACGGGAATCAACAAAATCTTTGAAGGCGATTTGGACTGCCCCATCGGAGTTAAAAGTTTTCCCCTTGCAAAACGTTATCCAAATTTCGAAAAACAATGGACATTCCAATTGAAGCTCTTCTAATTTGGTAGCCATCTGTTGTGTAGTTTGTGTTCTAGCATTGTCCTGAAGCAGCAGTGGACTAGAGCTATTTACCAGTCTCGGTTGTTTAGCAGCTAGCTTTTCCATCATGGTTTGCAGTTAGTGACAATAGACATCTGCCGTAATCGTCAGGCCATTTTCGCTAATAATTTTCGCTTGGAGTATGATATCGTTGGTTTGCCAGGGTTCAACCACTGCGATAAGCGCTCCAATCCAATCCATTCATTCAATTTGCATCACAGGTAATGATTCGATTTACAATCTCTTCATTATTATGCCGGTTTAGTAATGTAACGCAGCAGGGGACGCGCGTTTGTCTATTAGCTTTTTTAAGCTTTTCAGCTTCCCAATTTGTTTCAAGTGGATTAAAACAGTTTTATCACTAACACCGCGGCCTGCAGCTAACTCAGACGTGGTTTGCAATGGATCTGCTTCTACAATAGTCTTCAATTCTTCATGATTAAATTTGGTCTCCAGCCGTCCACGGAGCTTCTTTTGCGGGTCGAGATTTCCAGAACGAAAACGTTGGAACCATAGACGCCCTGTATTTTATTTTGCGACACCGCCACCATACACAGCATTAATCCTTGGAGCCGTTTTAGCACTACTGGTGCTACGGTGGAACTCGCACTCGTAAATAACGCGATATTTCAAGTTTTCCATTTTGTAAACTGAGTGACGCAAAGAAAAATATAAAAGAGGGAAAAAACAAATGAATTATGGTTTTCGAAACAAAAATGCATGAGTCAAAATCTCTATAAACTTGAATTTGGAATTCCTAACCAAAGACGAGTTATTTGAGATCAAAGTGGCCAGTGCGACAAGATGCCAATTTCATATATTAGAATACATAGCTGCATATTAGACCTTTGCAAAAAAGTGAACACAAAAAACAAAAAAGAACTTTAATTAAGATTTGCAGTTATGTGGTGTGGAGGTCGTTTTGGTGTGGTGTGGAGGTCGTTTTGGTGTGGTGTTGAGGTCGTGACGGTTAGGGAATTTGATCTCGAAACATTCAATAGACTTTCGTTGTTGTCATAATCATGTTTAAGTAAGAATGTGATAAAAGTTTGCTTGCACATAGTTTTTGGAAGATCGTATTTTTTTTTTGTAAATTAATGTTATTATATAAATATCCGCACACCCTTCCTTTTTTTCTTCTATGAGCATTTAAATTGGGTTATATTTCAGTTGTACTTAATTTTGTTTCCTTAATAGTGTTTGCATGAAAATAACCTTGCACTTATCAAAGAGTCTGAACTCTATGACAAATGCTATGATAGAATGAAAAAACTTTTACAAAAAAATAAAACAACTGACTTCTAAACAAAAAAGTAAAAAGTAACTTTTATTTCGGATGTTGGTGTTCAAAAAACGAATAAAAAACCAAAAACACCGAGTTCCGAATTAAAAGTTATTTTTTATTTGGTTTTTTCGGTTGTTTTTTTTTTTTTGTAAAAATGTATTACCTAAATCGATGGTAACTCCAAGATACTTTATGGAATATATGTTAGTTACAAAGGGGTTATGTATTTTATACCTGTTTGTTAGTGAAAATGACATTTTTTTAGATTCATCTGTATTCAATGTGATTAAGTTTTTTTTTTTTAGCCGTCTCATTACTAGTGAGAACCCTATTTATACAGGGTAGACGTTTACCAAGTATTACCATAGAATAGAAGAGCGGGCAGAGGTCATTGATGAAGAAGAGGGTGGGCCCCAAAATACTTCCCTGGGGTATTCCGATAGTGACTTCACAGTCGTCGCTCAACCACTCATTGAAGATACAATCAATACAACTCATATTAATAACTTTCGGCTGACAAAATGAGCCGATTACTCTCTTTTGTATTAGAACCCGTAAAAATCTAAAATAGGACTACACACCGTAGCGGGAGACCTCAGTTTTTGTGTGTATCCTCAAATTTTCTTTAAACATAGTGTTTACGCGATATGATTTGCAAATTATGAGAACAAACAGATTAGACTAATCGACCTATCGGCGTAATGTAGGTACACACGTAAGTAAATACCACTTGGGATAAAGTTACTAAATGTAGTAAGTTTTTGTAAATTGAAATTATTTACGCTTCTTAAGCGACACACAACACATGGAATATAATTTTAAAGTGTCGTGTAACAATCTAATGGTTTCAGACTAAGCCATTTAAAAACAAAACTGCCGTGTTTCTCAAGTATGTAGCACTGGAAGTTTGCGTGCGCAGAGTCCTTGAATCATTTAGTTGCTCAAGTGACTAGGCTCAGTCGCTTAAGTCTAGATCGTGTAAGGTAATCTGCAGAAGTTTTTAATTCTAAAATGTTTTAGAAGCACTTACGCAAGTTTAATGCTTAGCTTTTTGCTTAACTTACGCAAGCAAGCTATTTAGTGAGATCTTACCCTTATAAAATTTCAGTAATTACTTTTTGTGTGTATTTTATTATTTAATGACAATAATAATAATAACAACTGGCAACCCACTAGCAACATAAGTCAGATAGTTTCATTTTTAAATCGCAAATCTTAAATATGTATGTCGTAGAAATATAGTTTTTAATGAACACTAAAAATAATCCTGATTAAGAAGAAGAAAATAAACTCCTACAATACAGAAATAAATAAAAATAAACAGACGAGGTCAAACAACCAAACCAAAATGACATGGAATGAAATTATGAAAATATGTTAACGAGCGCCATGGACTCGCTGCTGAAGAATGTGCACGAACGAGAACTTCGTTGATATGCACTTAATCCTATGTTAAAGACGCGTGCCACCCGTATGATGATGCCACGAGTTTATTCTGGTGAAGCATCTGGTCGGTATTCGCCTCTCATGCTGAGGGTGGCTGGATGCGAAATGTCAAGCGCGTGTCCGATGCTATACTAGAAATGGAACAAATTAACATACACAACAACAGATACATGCAATTAAAATAACAAATTTAGCCAAAGCAGTCCGTCCGTTGTCAAACTGGAAGTCTCCGGGACCGGACGGACTGCACAACTTTTGGATTTAGTGGTTCAGCAGCTTACACGCACTTCTGGCATCACAATTCTAGTCATTTTTAGAGTCTGGGTCGGTACCACAGTTTCCGACAACTGGAGTTATTCATGGTTACCTCGCCGAACCTAAGCTTGAATCCTCCAGCAATGTGTTTAGCGGATTTAGAGCCAGGCAAAACCAAAGTGGACTCAAATTGTCGCCCTGAAATATTCCCCAATTAATCCTTACAAGGTCATCATTCCCTTGAATCGTTCGACATCCTAGGTAGCGATTTGTATCTATTTTACAACACCTCCATGAGCCATGTAAGAAACTACGTTATTTACTTTACGAGTAGATTTGTTTTGTTATATATTATAAACAGAGCCGAAAGCTATTTCCACGTAGAACTCGCAAGCCACCATCGGAGAAGTGAAAGAAAAAGTCTTGGTAACTTGTTGTTTTAGTCAAAGTTCTAAATTTATTTGAATCGATATTATTTAATGAGTTGTTACACTACTCTTACGATAGATATTATTTATATTTTCATGTTGATTTGGGTATCGATGCACACAAATATTTACGAGAAACATAAAGAACATACATATACATTCTTCACATTTTAGGATGAAATTCACAAAATCAACACAAATATTGAATTGCAATGCTTCAACTGTTTATTTAGATCGTTAAGATTTCTCTGAGGTCTTGCGAAGTGGTAGTTACCAAGTTAGCAATTATGTAAAACTGAGAGGTGAATTGAAGAAATTGATTAACTCGTCCGTCTCCGCTGTTACTATGAATAAGAGGAGATAGTGGTTTCTACAAAGTTAGATGCATTTCGTTCATGCTATGCTAGGACGAAAATTTCGTAGAGTTTTAGTTCAATTTGCTGAAAATATCTATGAAATCTGGACTTTTGAATAATGAGTCTGCCTGTGTTTCTCAGTCATAAATAAGAAAATAATATAAATACCTTCTCAGGAAACCAGGGCGTAACGAATGGCATTTGAAAAGTGTTGGCATATGAGTGCAGCGTGTCGAAGGAATCCGGAGCGACCGCTCCCAGCATGCCGACCACACTGCGAGCGAACTGGTTGCAAACTGTAACAGAGAAAATACCATGAATTAGTCCAGAGTTTCTTCACAGCATTTGAATTGATTATTATTTCAAAAATAAAATATAAATAAAAATAACCTAATTTGGTTAGTCGTTGTTATTACAATCATCATAATTTACAACAACATGGATATCATTTGATATTGTTATTTTGAATTAGTCTAACAAGAACTGTGCAGCATACTAATGCGATAATTGGCGTCGAATATTTAGTGCGGAATAGTGTTGGGATACAAGCCCGCAGATAAGAAACCGTTATTAGCAAAACGTTCGTGATTTATTTGTACCGTTCCTAATGCATACAGATAACTTGTTTATGTACACTGCTGTAGCAACTTGACTTTATAATATGAGTTTCATAGTAACAAAATCACGTATTTTGTGTTAAATATCAACTTGCACCGTTTATAATATTGTTATCACTTCAATACATGTGAGAATAATTTTGAAGAGATCTAATTGTTTAACATTGGATGGTTATAATTATAAGAACTTAATTTAAAGGAACGTCATAAACAGGTACATTCAAGTAGGCCTGGTTGTTATTGCCACTCTTTTAAAAAAAATGATGGATTTATTGATCAATTCGTTCCTAAAATTTAAACTTGTTTCCAAATTTCATCCGCTCACCGTCAATGGTTCAATTGTAGCTTTCATGTTACGTACGAGTATATATCAAGAATATCGAAAACGAAACGGATATCATTTTTCCTGCCACGCACGCATTAACGCTCTCAGTACTTCCAAATATTGTTGCGGCATTGGTGTTGAAATATGGATGCGGTAGTAAAAAAAGCAAATATCGCCCGGTTTGCCCGCGGGGACACCCCGGTATGCGGATCACGTCGGGTCGGCATCATGCTGCGACTCGTACACTCACAAACACTTCCCTCCTCCAGACCGTTAGTGCTTATGTTACCGAACTTCATAAAACTTCAATTTGGGTTGCTACATTTTCACCTTTAGCGATAGTGTTGTTCAATCAAGTTGAAACATTACCGAAACGAATGGCATTTAGGGACCGATCTTATCGAAGTGTATTCAACTGATCTTATTTTAATACGTAGAATAGTTTCTAGTGTTTAGAAACTCATTCCACTCCACTGTTTCAATTTTGATTTGTCTGGTAAGATTGTGGAAATACCCCGTGTTTCTACAGTGTTTGTTCCCTATTTTAAGGTTTCAAACGGCATCGATCTTTTATCCTCCTACTAGGTGTCGCTGCGCTGTTAGATAAAATAATACAGATGTGTACAACAAAGACAAAGCAATAAAAATGAATCCTAAACATATGGATTAGGTTCTCCTATACACATATGCGAATTGGGGCTGTTTTAATAAGCTTTTTTATTTGCTTCAAAACTAGTACATGATGTGTCAGACAGGGATGTAAAAAAGTACGCGTTATTTTAACTTTTGACGTGTACGTGTGGATTGTAGATACTTGGCAGCGTACTCGGATATACTCAAAATAATATGGGACCATCTTTTTGTGATGTAAACTTTTTTATGGAAGGGAAATAATGAAATGACTTCTTTCGCTCTTGGCGGCGCGGAATGGAGAGTCAGACTCTTACTGACTAAAGCCCATCCGTTTTACGTCTCTAGTTTACCAAACGAACCGTCAAGTGTGTTGGGAATGGAACTTTAAAAACAGCGCTGAATTTGAAGAATAGATCACCAACAGACAGTCTAGACAGGAATATTATCTACCTTTTATGAGTGGTGGACGGGAATTAAACCGAACTTTTTTAGTCAATACCCTAAAAGAGAAGCGCAAAAAATAGGAAACGAAGTCTCAGAGGATGAACTTGATGGAAATAGATATAGGATACATTTCTTAATATGTAGGTCAGTAAATGGGTGATTTCCCATCCATAAAGAAAACTAGACATAACTACATATGTATCTGTAATCACGTACAGAAGACAACTCTGTTATCATTTTGACAAGGTAACTGTTGCTGAAATGTGCAAATCCCGTTTGCCACTATGTCACATACGTCCCGTTGCTGGAACAATATATGTATCTACTTCCTTTATGCTCTCCTTACGAACACCGTCTTCCAAATCTAGGGTGGGTGGATCATGGAAGTCCAAGCTCCTTCAAAGGTCAATTATTAAAATATCGTAGTTATTGCCATGTGGTGACAAGTTCCTTCTACTTACACAAAGACCCATCGAACTGAAAATCACAGACGCGGCGGCGAATCGCTTCCGCTAGGTACTATTTTGGCAGTACGGTCCCTAGCTTCATTGATTTTGGGAATAGACGACGTTAAAATAAGGTGGGTGTACCATGGAAGGCCACTCTAAGAAATAAACAGTTCTTATTCGTTTATTTACTGGACAAACGAAACTAACAAATATTTAAGTAATACTTTGTTTTATTACGTAACATACTGCTTATTCTTGTACTGAATAAAGCATTGATTTGCTATCAGTATTAGTTGTTACCGTTTTTCCGAGCTGGAATCTTACAGTAGCTGTTGTGTAAACTTTGCTCATACAAGTCTGAAGTATTGTTTGCTTATATCTTAATCAGGATAATGTACCTGCTTACTTTTAACAGAAGTCTTAGATTTATTGTAAATAACAGTCTTTTAAATGAAATCATTCCAACCCATATGTTTTTTGCCCTCATGCACATGCATTCATTCTTTAGAATCTTTAGTTTGTTTGTTTTTTTTTGCACCAAGATATATAACACAATTGCTTGCTGCTTTTTCTGTTTGAAATGACACTAGTTTTTTTTTATGTCCATATTCCATTTTAATAGTCATTTCTCATTACAAAGCCAGAAAATTTGCCCAGCCAATATTCTTCATGAGTTTATAAAAACTGCACTCACTTATTTCTAAACCAATGTCATCGTTATCGTTATCGTCGAAAATGTCAGCGACTTCATCGATCTGTTTAAGCCTTTCCTATTTGCAGCAAACCAAAGAATTGCTGCTATCGTCAAGCATCAATATACATAAAAATCTTCCGTTGCGGAGTGACTGGCTGGGTGGCTTACGGACAACGAACAGCCGAAACTAGCTGTCGTGAAATTTGGCATGAAGGTTCCTTGGGGAGTGTAGCAAAGATTAAGTTTTCCCGAAATTCCTACGGGAACGAGAAAAAACGGGATATACACGTACGAAGTCGCGGGCAAAAGCTAGTTTTGTGATATAAATGGCATAGTCCTCTTATATAAATAGTTTCTGCTCTGACTAGTTGGTTACTTATATTTGATGATGAATTAACATTAAAATTTATACATTTTAAGCGGGGCCTATAAACCAAGGAATCAACATTCAGTGGAAAGAACTAAATTATATTTGAATATCGTAAATACAATTACATAAATTAATGTACATCTTGTGATTTAACGATACTGTTAGTATCTTTACAAAATGATAAAAAAATGTATAGTAATCGCAAAGAATTCTCACTTTCACATGATTTCTATTCATGTTCAGAAGAAAGAATTTTAAAGCAAAGCTATGAAACGTAATTACGAAGTAGCTTCATAGGCGTTAGCCGCAGTCATGCATTGCATGATCCCTACTTAGTCGAGTGCTTGTTTGCAAGCCTCGAGCAGCTGCTTGAGGCTTGCTTGAGCTTGTAGGCATATCTATGCCTACAAGCTCTATTGAGTTACGTGCCTCATTCCTACTGGTGCTTACACTATCAGATATTCATAACACTGCGCTTATGCATGCTAAGATGAAAACACTACTCTTTGAAAATAATTTTGAATGAATGTTTCTTTTTTATATTCAAGTTATGTTACATAAATGGATAAAACACAGTGCCAAACTTCAGCACAGTTTGTCGGCAGTGTTATCTTGAGTATTGACTACTCGCTTAGATTTCACTGTGCATTACAAGTCAGCCGCACGACACGCATCCTAGCAATCTAAGCCAAGCATTCTAATCTTACACATTTTACAATTAAGGAATAAAAGTAAGGATATGGATTTTAAAGAATACTAAAACTGAATGTTGGTATTCCAAAGAATTAATGTCAAATAGTATATAACAATCTGTTTAAGTCGGCATACGTTTCATCTTAACTTCAGCTGTCAATCTACACTAATATTATAAAGAGGAAAGATTTGATTGTTTTTTTTTTGTTTGTTTGCATTGAATAGGCTTCAAAACTCCTTGACTGATTTGAAAAATTATTTCACTGTTTGGAAGCTACACTATCTCCGGTGAACATAGGCTATTATTCCCACGGGAACGGGAACTACGCGGGTGAAACTGCGGCGCGATGCTAGTTCCTAAATAAGATTTCATTGTTAATCGGAGATCCAAAAAAAAAAAACTGTCGATTGAAATCTTATGATAGCTTATTACTATCGTACGGATTCAAATATTATTCATTTATGTCAATTTAAATATTTCCATTAGCATCAGTCTATTCAAGTATCACAATACATTTCATCTTTATTACAATCTGTGACCGTTCTAATCTATTTTACTACGTATTTTGAACCTGGTTCAACATATTGGTTGGATGTAGACTAGTAGTAGATTGTGGTGATTACTATGGCACGTAGCTGCGTTGGTCTTCCCCTATCACAATTTAATCTGAATAGCGTTTGAAAATAGCGTCGAGCACTTAATCAATATGTAGGCTATTACGCGTAATCGAATAGCTGCCATCAAATTACTGAACAATTTACTAAACGTAAGGTTCTAAAAAGTAGTATAATCAATATTGGGCCAAACAGAAATAGAATATTATGGCTTTTAACAGTGTCGTTAAGTTGTATACCCCAAATGAACCAATCCAACTTAAAACTGAAAGTCATACTCGAGATCGACTAAATACCTACATATAAGGTCACACACATCGTTGACCTATTCAAATAGGAAATTAATGCCAAATGACGGTCACTCCCGAAATGCTGTAGTAGTGTGACATGAAATAAGTTCATGTCAGTCCAAACTTGGGGCAAAGTGAAGGTTTAATTATACCTAGTTTCGTTGGGTAATTAGTCGTTTCCGCCCATGATAACGACGTGGTAAGGGTTTTTGGTATTATAAAGGCAGCGTAGTCGCTGAGTAGAATGCTTAGTCGCTGTCTATTGCATTGTTAATATTAAATATACTTGGTTCATGGTGAGTTGTGAACTTGTGACTGCCGAGACATAGTAAAACCATTATTTCGTACTTAGCTCATCTTGTTTAATAATATAAAATATTCGATTTGATCAAAGTCAAAGTCAATTCATTTATTTCTACTAGATCACCAGTTAGAAAATAGAAATATTATAGCGACTGTAGTGAAATATTATAGTGATAACAATATGTAATGTAATATCTAAAGTAGTTTGTGTCAACTGATGTTAAAGTAAATGTTGGTGAAAGATTTTGAGAGGCTCGAGCCTCTCAAATAATTTCTTCTTTCAATTATTTTAAACCTACCAACCTCCTCCTTTTTTGGAAGTCGGTTATAACTACCTACAACGCATCTACGCATTCTATTTTTATACAAGTATTTGATTCTATAGACACAAACAATGTTTTCTCTCTTTTGTATAGATTGTGTTTCCCAGATAAAATTATAAACATCAAAACAAACAAGGAAACATAGATATTTCAAGGAATAAAAATAGGAATATAGATTCAATTCTGAGTCAATTAATAAAAAAGTTCTAAAACTATACAAAACTGTATAGTGAAATTATCAAGCCAACACAAAAAATACAAAATAATCTTTATACAACGTGTAACAGAATAAATGTTCTTAAGGGGTCATTGTACTTTCAATATGGAACCACCATTGAAATCGCGAAAAAAAAATCGAATGCCCCATACATTTATGTGCGCATAACTCGACAAAATGTACTGAACAGATGTTTTTTTTTTGTGATATCGGGTTTGGACCCATAGTAAAAGTTGATCATAATGAGGAGTACAATGACCCTTGAGAAGTATTGCGATAATAGTTGTATATACACCGCTGAAAATAAATCGGTAGCTACCTAGTAAATAATAAATAAAATCAAATTGTGTTTGCCACAGGAACCAATCATGTGTATTAATAGAGGTGAATCGCCGTTTATACAACTCGCACTCGCAGACATTGCAAACGAATTTAATAATTATTTTATTGATGACATTGAAAATAATGTGGAAACTGACATCACGTTAAATAATATTAGTGTTTATAATCAGACATCAAATTCTACGTAAAAGTTATGACAATGATAAAAATGACAAAACCAGCTATAACATGTGAAATGTAAAATTGCGCTAATGCAGAAAACTTTCTTTGGGGTCCCCACCCATTTTTAAGTAACTGAGAAAAGTTAGGAAAAAGACATAGAGCAAATTGTTTTCCGCGTGTTTGGATCAGTACGACGTACATAAAAATATTAAGTACTATCAAAATCGTCTTGTAAAAATCAAGATACTGTTTTTTTAAGTTTTGTAGAAAATCTTCACAGAGCGCTAAGCATAGCGCTGCTGAATGAGTCCTGTACACATCACGTAAAAAATAAAAATAAAGCGTTATAGATTTATACATAGGAAATTTCCATAACTCTGCGTACAACTTAGTTTTTGTTTCGTCGCAATCTTCGTTAAATCGGTATTAAAAAGTGTTCAAAAAGATATAATTTTTCATCACGGGATGAAGGTACTCGTAGCGCCATCCAATTAGCAAAGATAACAAACCTAACTTAGATAAGATACGATGGTAAAACAAAAGTATAATCTATACTAATATTATAAAGCTGAAGAGTTTGTTTGTTTGTTGTTTGAACGCGCTAATCTCAGGAACTACTGGTTCGAATTGAAAAATTCTTTTTGGGTAGAATAGACCATTTAGCGAGGAAGGCTTTAGGCTATATATCATCACGCTTAAGCCAATAGGAGCGGAGCAGCGATAAAGAATGTTTTAAAATCGGGGATTCCACGGGGACGAAGTCGCGGACAGAAGCTAGTATTGAGTAATATGTGAACTTTTAATACGTAGCAAGAGAAAAATGAACACTTTAATATCTTACAGTTATTTAACGTTACAATAATGTATGTATGTAGGCTTTGTAATTTTTTTGGTAATGATAAGATTACCCGCGCAAGAATAACGTTTGCCTGTAGTTGCCTATAAACTAAGATTTATTCCCGAGAAAGATGATTGATAAACCAATTCGGATCGACATCAGTCGCCGTAACAACATTAATTGATATTTAATTGTTTAATATGACTGTTTAATAAAATGTACTGCATTGCATGTAGTGCATTTAATTTTTGTGAGATATTTTTTTTTTGTAATTGTGTAATCGATTGGTCAATCGAAAATCTCACGAAACCTATCTTTTTCTTATTTCTCCGCTTCCAGATTCAGAATTTAGCTGATTTTTCACATAGTAAGATAAAAAATATGACAAATTTTTCAAATCACAAATCTCAACTCATTACATTTTTGGTCCCACCATTTTCCATCTCCTTTTGACAAATTAAACTTAAACGAGTTGTGTTAACGAGATGAATCAAAAGGAAATATACATGTATCTTTCTTTTTGATACATCTTAGAAAAAATAAAGTTAACGTTATATTATAAAATTACTTTATTTTATTTTATCTTTTCATAATAACGTTAACTATATTTTTCTAAAATGTATCAAAATCTTTCTTTTTGATACATACGAGTATTACAAAAAAATAAAGTTAACGTTATATTATAAAGTATTAACTAACTTTATATATTTGACACTTACTTGTGGTTATACTCCACGCGCCCGCGTGCAGTGAAGCGTAACGCGCTAAACTACCCTTCTATCAGCCGTGCGCTCGTACGTAGGTATTTACGTGGTAACGATGTACTGATCACTGATTTTATTAGGTTTGAACTAGACTTTTTTAAGTTTAGGCCGTGATTTGAAGTAATTAGAAGAGTAATGCATTATGCAAAGGTACTTCTGTATAGAGGCCATGATTAAGTATCCGTTGAGTGACTGCTAAAATGGACTTTTCATTAGGCACAGCGATATTATTGATCCCATAACTTTTCACCACTTAATAAATAAACTCTGCAGTATTTTGGCGGGAAAGGGATACGCGTCACGACACTTATTTTTTTTTTTTGGATGGGAAATCATCGAATGACTTCTCCCGCTCTGGGCGGAGCGGAAGGGAGTGTCAGACTCTTACTGACTAAAACCCACCCGTGTTCCTGCTTGTGCCCTTTGCGTTCCAGGGCCGCGGTGACACTTTCGAACAAATTCCGCAACCCTAGCAGGCACTGACCCTATGGGGCCCCGTCTTCTTTGCTGACGGCTCTTTGAGGCGCGCGTGGAACACGACGCGCCGTCGACTCGGGCCTGGTTGCTATCGGACGGCGAGCCACCCATAGCTCGCCATCCGCGAAACGACACCTGCGCATGCAATTACAAACTGTCGGGCCTGCCGCCTTCGGCCTTTGCTCCCGCTCTGACAGCGCTGTTTGCGACTGTCGGTCGACTTGTTATTATGTAGAATAGACTAGACAGTGGCCATATGTAGCTGATTCTTGCGGGTAAAAAAAAAGAGATTGAAGAAATAATGGAAATGAGTTCTATTACTTAGGTATATTAAACAATCACATTTTTTTGTGCAACGCTTAAAAATAAACCTGTATAATCCGTTTTGTTGATTTTAGATTAGAGGTAACCGGAGATTTCGGAGGTTCATCGGCATTTGAAACAAGAGGTGATCGAGTCGGTGCCCTACATTATTCTTTTCAAATTTTTTAATTCTGAGAGAGATCAGGATATACAAGGTAATAAATGTATGTAGATTTGATTGAGTCAGGCGTTACTTTGCGGAAATCCATTTTAATTTTGAAAATGAAAATAATATATTTAGTTTTAATTTCCGCGAATATTAGTGGGTTGCAGGTATGCACCTCCCTCCCGCCCGCTTTATTAGATTTATTAGATTAGCTTTAGTAGATTTATTTGTCGAAATCTACGCGAAAGAAGTCGCTGGCACAGCTCATAATATACAATGTACAACAGAATAAACGCGATACCTTTTAAGGGATTATTCTAATCAGCATTATGAACAAATTTCACTATGGGACCAATAGCACAATCGCAAAAAACAAAACTGTGCGCAGAAATCGACAAAATGTACTGAACAGTTGTTTTTTTTTATTTCCGCGAAACTTTACAAGGCGTTCGAATCCAATTCGCAGAGGCCCCACTAGATACTTTTAATGTTGTGTGTAAAGCATCAACGACAGTTAATTAGCTCTGGATGCACTGGTACTTACTCCCCAGGAGAACACCTGTTTGATGCCCCTTTTCCGTTGCTCGTTCGATGAGTATGAGCATTTGTCATAGCAATATCGGAATCCCTCTGATTATAATAATAATGAACTCACTAAAAGATCAATGAAAATGTTTTAAACCTATGGATTACGAGAAACAAAGTCTCCAGGATCTAAATCATCTAACAATCATATCATGATTCAAACGTAGCATGATCTCAAGCAGCAAGCTATGAAATCAAATGTACACGACCTACAGTGCCGTAGACCACATGGAACTACACTTGAAAGCTTCAGTAAATAAAAGGTGCAAAGATTATGAGCACCGTAACAATGGCTCGGTTTCTTGTTCCTCTGTATCGTGAGAAGGTGGCTGGCAGCATTGTGACACGCCACGGACTGCTTCGGTTTTATATCATGCGGACGGGTGCCGTAAACATTCTTGCTGACCCAAATAGCTATATCTCTGCTGTGGCACTATACGAATACTTCCCCAAAAACTATGCATTGCACACGGCATGCCTTTTCGCGCCTAAGTTGAATTTCTAATGAAAGCTACCTTTCGATTGTGCTTTTGAATAGAAATTATACCATTTTTATTGCAACCTCCAAGTAACACATTCAAATGTTTTTTTTTTATTGCTGTGGTGAAAATATTTTTTATGAAATATAAATAAAAGTAATTCCGAGTCAGTTAACATATGTGTTTATATTTCTTCAAGAAATTATCAGTTTTTATGTGTATGTGGTGTATTATAAGTTTTTTTAGTTTGTTTGTACTGAATAAGCTACAAAACTGCTGAACCGATTTTAACCATTCTTTCACCAGTGATAAGGTACATTATCATCAAGTAACATAGCCTAGGGATATTTTATCTCCGTATTCCTAAGGGAACGGACACTACGGGGCGCTGCTAATGTAATATAACATTTTAAAGAATATCCAAATACATGTAGGATCGACATTGAGAACATCACCTTGGCTTTAACTTCATTAGAATACGAGCCGTGTCCAAGAGTAGCGCTTTCTGCATCAAACTCTTGACCTAACTGCCTTACGAGAGCCTCTCCAAAGTAGTTTGAGGCTGTGAGCTGTTCGATTAGACCATTGACCGTAACTACTATTGGCAAAGTTATCACGACGACAAATATCATTAATATCGTAATCCGAAGAAAAGGAATGGTAGCAAATAAAACCAAACAGCCACAGAATCCGTTAGTTATTTTTAGAAGTATAAATAACTGTGTATAGCTTTGATTGTGCCACTTTCACGAACTCTATATTTTTCCATCGTATTTTTATTTATAACTAGAAGCCCGTGGTTTCCATTTCATGGAAAATGTGTTTTTATTATATTTTTCCTTTTTTTTTGTGAAAACGTAGCTTAAAAATCGTAGGTACATAATATGTCTATGTTCTACTGCATTTATTAAATTTCTGTTGGTTTGGTATTACAGACACTTCAATATTATTATTTGTATACAGCGAAAATGTTAGAAAAGTTAAAGCGGAGGGGAAGCAGGTTCAATAAGTATTTATGCTGTATTTTTAGATACTTAAAATAATTCTTAGTCTAAATTAATATCTACGATTAATGCAAATATATACCTACCTAATAAATACTATTCAGAAACTGAATTGTTTTTAGGGTCTCTGAAATGTGAAATGATGATTTTAATATCACTTGCAAATAACGAATTATGACTAATATTTCTCTTCTATTTTTGTTTAACTGCACTGTATGTGTACTAATCTATCTGACAAGCTTAGCCTGACGAATGCAGAAGAATACCATTATTTTACATGGAGTGCCGAGATGAGTGCCGAGATGTATTTTTCGGTTGTATTATTTTTTACTTTTTAGTAGTGAGTGGCAGCTCCAACTAAATTGACATTATTCCTATAATGAGTGTTTGCGCTATTTACCGTAAAGGAGCCACTTTGTGTGCCTTTTTAGTTCAAGTTCAGACCAGCTCAACAGCAGCTCAAATAGATATTTGAGTTTTTTTTGGTATATGTCAATTCCATAGTAAAGTAGATACTTTACTATGGAATTGACATAAACCAAAAAATATCTCATTTTACTAGATCTTATTGATTTTAAGTTGGGGAGGTCACTAGTTTATCTTTGAAATTTACATCCAATTGATATTTAATATATTCAACTAAACTCAATGCAAAAAGAATCATCAAGGTCGGTGAATAAACAATAAAGTCATGGCCAAAAACATGGCGCCGGAACGCTGTGAAGGGGTACGCAGATGTGTACAACACATCTGCGTACCCCTTCACAGCGTTCCGGCGTGGTGTTATATTATAAAGTGATGTAAACAATAAACAGACAATGCAATTTCTGCAATTCTGGAAGTTTGCTATCATTTTTTGAAGAGTTCCGTTCTCTGAAGTTCTTAATCAGATTTCACCAAATTGAAATGGGAACAGTCCGGTAACATAGTAGGTACTCTTCCAAACAAAGTTAGAATCATCCAAATCGGTTAAATATTTGCGAAAATATCACTAGCTGTCATTTAAAATAAAAAACAGTCAAAAATTTAAACATTTTTATTTAAAACAAACCTAGAAAGTTTGGTTTAAGAAGGGTATTTTGAAGTGAGATCAAATACAATAATATAATTAAAACATTGTTTCAAAGTTTTTAAGTACCTACCTTCTCTTCTAATTAACCGGTTCACCGGGACTCGAGCAGCCGCTGAAGTATTTTTGTCGCTCCAAATATTGTAATGTCTTACCTCAACAATTAGTTAAATTATTTAAAGGTGTTTTAGGATATATTATCTTTTTTGTTTTATCACTATGTCTAATTAATGTGGCAGGAGCAATTTAAATACTAGATTAATAATATGATTTTAATGTTGATTCAGCACCACTAACTATTATCAAGTAGGTAAATTGCAGTTTCTTACAGCTATTACATTGCCAAATAATACAGCCGTTGCAAAATAAACTCTTAATAGTTTTTTTTTCATAAATAATTTCAATAAAACCTGTATAACTGTATCAAGTAAATCATGATATAGGAAATGTATGCAAAATGTGAGGCTCTCGTTAGGCAGCTGGATATGAAAAGTACTTCTGGACTCCTGACCGACAGTAGTTTGGACCCTGTCTCCGATACCGGTGGGCTACAGGCAATTTTTTTAATTGAAATTAATAAAAAAATATTTATATATTTATTTTATTGAATAAATCACTTTAAAAGTTACGAACACCGCGAATGTAAAAATCTGTAACTTTTCAGGACGTGCTGCGAAACAGTTCATTTGCACTGTTTCGCAGCACGTAACTCAGTTTTGTGAAAAAACTGAGTTACGCGCTGTTGCTATGACAATATAACTGAGTTGAGCTGAGCGCTACTGCTGCGGTTTTCTGTACAAAACTGACATTATTATGCGATGTTTTCTCTTTTGAATATCATTTCTCCATTGGTTCAAACGCCGCAGTCTGCAATTTTCTATCGATTTTTTTTTATTTATGGGGAATCATCAAATGACTTCTTCCGCTCTGGTCGGAGCGTACGGGAGTATCAGACTCTTGCAGACTAAAATTTACCCGTGTTCCTTCTTCTTCTTCCTTTGCGTTCCAGGGCCGCGGTGATTTTTTCGAACAAATTCCGCAACATCGAATGACGAAAGAAACATATTGCGTTCAAAATTTGACTTTCTTGGCGTAAGGACGCTTATAGCGACGGATTTTTTGGGGTATCTCCGCAACCGAATCGTGTTTGTGTGTGAATGGTGAGAGACATCTTTACATACGTGACATATACATAATTCTACTAGGCCATTTGCTATATTTAATTATTTAAACAGGGAAAATGCAGGACGAACCGCTAAAGCCGCTTAAAATAAACACAGAACCAATAAAATGTTCCACAGAAAAAAATCCTTCCTTAAGCAAAATATAGGTATCAATAGATCAACTGCAAATATTATATATTGTGGAATAGATATTTCGCGAATAACGACAGGTTCGAATAACCCAGCCTTAACATTGCCTTCAATGTCCTAATTAAAACTTCTATATTGTATCCGAAAACTGTTTATTGTTTACTTTCTGTGATTCAGAAATCGAGCGCTGTCTTAGGTTTAGTTTAGTCTGTTCACAGAGCCTCAGTAGGGAGATAAAAAGAGGCGGGACTGCGTCAGGACGCCATCCTACAAAGTATCATTGGGGTTATTATCTTGTACGACTGAAAGGAATGGAGCTATACGGGATGAGAAGCGCCATCCCTTTCTTGCAACGGGACAATGATAGCTCTCATAGTACGGTCCCTGATCAAAACACGTCTGAGACTAATGACGACGACGCGAATTTTTATGGCAGTTTCCGTTCTTCAGGGACTACTATTTGTTCACAGATATCCGTTGAATTTTTACTCTAAAGGCCGCTATAAAAGTTTAAACGTCTAACTGTGTAGTAACTGAAGGGATTTTATGTGTTCCCTTTTTTGATGTTATTAAAGAAGAAAACGCTATCGCTGGTAAAAGGTATTTTGAATGTTCATAGCATGATTTAACAAAAAAATAAAACCGACTTCTAAGCAAAAAACACATAAAAGTATAAAATAACTTTAATTTCAGAAGTCGGTGTTCAGAACACTTACTTCCGAAATTAAAGGTATTTTATACTTTTGTGTCTTTTTTGTTTAGAAGTCGGTTTTATTTTTTTGTAAAAATGTTTTAGTTTTAGTGCTACAGAACTCCTAACGGTTAGGACGTTAAGGAGTTCTGTAGCTTCATCATCAGCACAGCAGCATCAGATGTTGACACCCTGAAACATATACCTGAGAAAAACATGATTATTACGTAACAAAAGCACCATACGAGCATACAATTTTCGGTGGCTGCCCTCGATTTCTCCTGGATCCCATCATCAGACCCTGACCTGGTGAAAATGGGAGCACCTCAGAAGTAACTCTATCCTACATTTTTTTTTAATCTGTCTATAAATGACGGAAATATCGGTGAACATATATAAGAAAATATACAAACAGACGAATTGAGAACCTCCTCTTTTTTAAGTCGGTTAAAGAACAATATTTTACTGTAAACTAGTATATTATATTTCTATCGTTTATTACATGAATAGAAATACCGATAAGCACGTGTAAGGGATCGCATCAGTTGGCGGTCTGTAGTTTCTACCTACAGCCATTTGAGTGGGAAACAGTCATGGGCTTAAGTATTATATGAAACAACAGCTGCCCAAACTACTTATTAAATTTATTTTTTACAGGTAAAATACCACTAAAATGATAAACATAGATTAAATATACACTATTAAACACGCCTGTTAAGAGCGTATACGCCAAACGGCATTTCATACAAATTTTCAAAACGTTATTTTCCGAAATGACTGAACCGATTTTAATGAAACTTCACACATATAAGCAGGATACATAGGTCTAAAAAGTTAGTTGAAAACATTTTCGATAAATAGTGTGACGGTTAAATTAGACCCATTTCAAATTTTCCATACAAACATAAATTTCCAGTTATCTTTTTTTAAATGAGACATTTCGAAAATGTTTGTAACTAACTTTTTAGACCTACATATGTATCCTGCTTATATGTGTGAAGTTTCATTAAAATCGGTTCAGTCATTTCGGAAAATAACGACTTGAAAATTTGTGTGAAATGCCATACGGCGTAAGCGCTCTTAATCATCATCATACTAAGTTGATGGACATCCACGTCTGAACATACCTAGGTTTCCCCCAAGCGTCATCACATTGATCGGACCTGGCTGCTCTCGCATCCAGCGGATTCCCGAGATCAATGTTTCACCGTGGTGTGGGAGCTACCATCGCGGTGCATTCCGGTACCTACCGGTCCAGTCCCTTGAACTACCCCTTGCTTTTAGGGTTCCCTCTATATGGCAGAACCGTGATGCTCCGAAATTTATTTGACATAACACAGTTGGCATAATCTTCTTTAAACGAATATTTTAAAGGCATAAGCCCAAATTTACAAGGGCATACATACTTTTAAGATGACTGAATTTTATTTGGCATAATTACCTTTGGCGTAGTAAAATTCCATATAATTTCGTTTAGCATGACGTTTACATAAAGCAACGATTATTTGGTATAATTTCACTTGGCTTACTACGAAGATGGTAAAATTTCATTTGGAATAATTTTATTTAGCATATTGCCATTTTTCAACCTTAAATTAAAATTTAGACACTGTTTTCAAAAGTCAATGTTGTGCTACAAAAGTGCCCTACCCCTTTTTTCTGGATGGGGAAATCATCAAATGACTTCTCTAGCTTTGAGCGGAGCGGAAGGGAGTTTCAGACTCTTACTAAATAAAATCCACCCGTGATCTTTCTAGTGACTCTTTTGAACCAATTCTGCAACCATAGCAGGCACTGACCCTACGGGATGGAACCCTATGGGACCCCGTCTTCTTTGCTGACAGCTCTTTGAGACGCACATGGAACACGATGCGCCGTCGACCCAGGCCTGGTTGCTATCGGACGGCGAGCCACCCATAGCTCCCCATCCACAGGCCCGTGCCTACGGTGGCCGGGAATCGCCTGTGCGGCGGCTGCTGCGTGAGATTTCGCTCTCCCGCACGCGGTCTGCCTCCTCCTTCACTAGCAGTAATGCTTCGCAAAAGGAGGTGACAGCTTCCTATGCCGCCTCGCTCAGGACTATGGATTGAACCAGGGCCGGACGCGAGAGATCACCGCCGCCGATCGCCTCGACGAGGACATGGCGTTGCTCCGCCCTAGATGATTCTTTCAATTGTAATGGTTGTGAAATGTATGCCAAAAGAAAAGATAATATGATGGTTCTACTTTTTAATTATTACGGATATATTTATGCCTAAAGATGATTCTGACTTATAAAATTATGAGTTTTTAAAGTACTTATGATAAATGAGTATTATGCCAAACAATTTTCTGCGAAGTGAAGATTATGTTTCCTCTTTTTTATGTACATTTATATATATTTTAGCTTATAAACTACATGTAAAGGCGACCCTTTTTAGTGTATTGAACGATTTTCCCAGGCTCGTTTAGTACATTATGATGCAAGTGAGCTAAGTTGCTCATTATACACGAGGCAGCCCGAGCCGTAAGTGAGTGCGTAGGTAAATCAGCCGAGTGTCTAGTGAGCAAGCTGCTCACCGAGTTTCATACACACTCTTTCAACACACCTGCGAGAAAAAAACATGCAAGTATTGAATAAATCGTTTTACTCACATAGCTACAAACAAAATATGAAAATTATGGGAAATGGTGCGCAAGTTTTTTTTTTTGCACGCGCCAAATATGAGGTGTTTGATTACATAGCCTACATAAAAATTATAATTTTAGTAATAAAATGCAAATATATTAAAACAAATTATCTTGAATTATAATAATTTGATAATATTAAATGTATTTTCGTCTTAATTAGGTACACATTTAACGATTAACATAAAACCTTTGTGTTGTCACAAAAACAGAAATTGCAGTTAGGTAGTAACTTAACTCTGTAGGGATAATTCTATTATGCACGCGTGTGTAATCAGTTATCGTTCAGTTTATGGCCCTAAGAACGATGTAATAAGGCTCACTTTATGAGCAAGTGTGTTGAAAAACAATTTAAAACGTAGGTAGCAGTTATGAAATAAAGTGCGTTTGCGTATGTTTTTCTATCCAATATAAGTCACTTACTGTGTTTATTTTTTATTAGCAGCGTCTTTTCGATCCCGTGGGAATATTGTGGTAAAAATATTATATATTTTATTCCTGGTTATAAACCAGGCCAAATTTCATCCAAATCCCTTCAGTAATTTTTGCGTGAAAGAGTAGCAAACATCCATCAATCCATACTTACAAACTTTCGCGTTTACAATATTAGTAGGATGGTATGCGTTTTAGGTACTTGGCATGAATAAACACTATTATTGTATTTTTTTTTCACCTCTTTATATGCTTTACAAACAACTTAAAAAAAAAACAGATCACAACGCGGACTTCTTTGAAAATCTCGGCGTCGTCGCACACATTCCACTCAAATATCCGATTCGACCGCTTTTGTAAGATAATTTTAAGGTTCCGTAAAAAGGAAAATAAATCCTTGCAAAATTATTAACACACACAAGTCTGATCTGTAACTTACTGCTCGTACTCGTAGTGTAGAGTGAATGTACGAAAGCCTAGTAACGTCAACGATGACCATGAATACGAGTTAAGAGGTTTTGTACTACCTTAGGCGACATTCAAACACTCACTGGCGGAAATTGTATCAATTTCCGCCAGTGAGTGTTTGAATGAAAAATAGAGAGTATATACTTTATTGTCCACCAAAAAATGTTACACAATAGGGATGTTTCCTGAGTAAAAAATATATGATTATGTTTAGTCCGTCATCGTCAGTTAGATTATAGAAAAATATTGGACATTTATTTTTTCCTTTATCAAATCTATAAACACTGACGAAGATACAAAGCATCAAAGATCAGGAGTGGGGGCTTGTGACGTTACGGCTCGGTAAAAATTGTAGCGAGTAGTGACGTCACACGAGTTTTCAACGCTCTGTATCGTCTTCATTTTTTGTCTACGTGAAAAAAGAAAAAATACGTGTCCAATATTTTTTGGAAATCTATCTAACGGACTAATTCGATTTTTTTAGTCAACTACCCTATTCTTTAAACGTCATAGTTTAGACTAGACTGATTGACTGAGGGTTGATGTCTGATTCGGAACCCTGAATGAGATAACCTGACTCGGACCGATTTTTATCGGTATGCGGCTGATATGGTAAGTATACCTATCATGAATTTCATATTGTGGAGCAGTTTGTAAATGTGGAAAACGGTAACATATCGGTTATTAAATCTAGTCAGATTTGGCCACGTTTCATTTCGTATTTTCTCATTTTTACTAATTGTAAATAATTTCTGAACGGTGCTTTCTGGAAAATACATGTGGGAATTGACGAGATATGAGGGATGTTAGGGGAACGGTGTAGGTGTATGTATCTATTCATTTATTTAGCATAAAGTGAACCATTTCTGAAAATCCAGTGTGTCTTGGTTAAATTAAAGGCGTTTTGCATACCTCGGTAAACGTTAACATTATCGAACAACGTACGACATAATTTTAATTCAAAACCAATCCATTAGACCATGCACTCGGTTAAAGAGCATGTTAAAATCGTAAGAGCATACCATAATATACATTTTAACTACTGTGCAATAATTCACCCAACCGCTTCGAAGCAGGACTATAAGCAGTTCTTTAGTCAAGCTATAAAATCAGCATAATATTTTGTAATTTTAGGTACGGCGAATCTGGCAACTTGCCAGATTCAATTTAATCTTTGTACTGCTCGTTCCGTTGTGGTCACTTCTCCCGTAGCCCGCTGCCCCGCTCCATGCTCACAACTCCCCGATCTACTCATGGAATTAAATCCTTATCGTGCGCACTTCGCTGAACATCTTACAACTTTACACCACTATAGTAAATAAATGAATAAATTCCGAACACATTACAGTCTACTGAGACACGTAGTGGATACCTGTATGAAATTATAGCTGTCGTCTTTCTGCCTCATTTGGTAGGTATATAAAAAAAGTTGGTTTATAACCGAATACTAGAGTAGAAATCGTTAATGCGTTACATTTGACATCGGGGTATTTTTGCCTGGGTTGCGGAATTTGTTCGAAAGAGTCAACGCGGCCCTGGAACGCACAGGGCACAAGAAGGATCACGGGTGGGTTTTAGTCAGTAAGAGTCTGACATTCCCTTCCGCTCCGCCTAGAGCGGGAGAAGTCATTTGATGATTTCCCATCCAGAAAAAAAGGGGTATTTTTGCCTGTGGCTAACAGCTAACAACTGATTTATTGTATTCTTTTGTAATTGGAAGTAATTATTAAATTCTTTTGTTTGTAAAGCCTATTATCATCAAGTAAATAGGATAATAATGCTAAATTTTCAATGTGGATCGGTGATAGGTACGTTATAATTGATAACAGGTACATCGTACACAATACATTATATTTTACTTGTTTTTATATTATTTACGTACTGTTCACTGTTAATTATATCCGATTGCTATTATAATCCATATTCATTCCAGTATTTATTTATAGTTGGGTATTTATAATACATAATACTGATAGATTACGCCTTTAATACATTTGCGTATTAGATTAAGAGGCTTAATTAATGTTGTGTTACAGTATTTCGAGCTGAAATTATATGTGTAATATGTATAACTGCGCCGTGACCCTAACGAAGGGCGCGCAGTAATTTGCGACTGAAACTTGTGAGCGCAATCCCAATTTTCCCAAAGTAAGTACGCGATAATTTGACAACTTCAAAGTATCATTTAGACACTCGTGTCATGTAACAGATGGTACTAGTGGTAAATAAATCAGAACCCGCCTAAAACCCTGAGTGACTTGGTCGTTAAGGCTTGCCGTACACAAGTGTGCGGAACTTAGTCAGCCCCGGCTAACTTCAGCTATTAGTTTTCAGTAGCATGCAAGACATAATAACAAACAGGTCTTAGAGCATTTCATTTTGTTACCTATTATTTATCATTCATGTTAATACCAAAGTTCAGTGTACATTTTTCATGTAAAACTTTTTCATTTCACTCGAGGCATCAACTATAGGTACGCAATTTTTTTCGTTTTATTTTTGTGTTAAAGTAAGAAACTTGATTGATCATATATATATTTTTAACCGACTTCTAAAAAAGGAGGAGGTTCTCAATTCGGATGTCTTTTTTTTTTTTTTTTTTTGTTGTTTGTTCGCGCATAACTCCGTCGCTTGTCAACCGATTTGAAAAATTCTTTTTTTCCCATGGTCCCATGAAAATTTTATCGAATTCAACCAAGCGGTTTTCGAAAAATCAACAAAAATCTAAAAAAAATGTACATTTTCTACATTGATGACCTCTTAGTTTACTCTGCGAAGGAGCACACCAGTGTGATTGGTTCGTTTAGGTGGGGGAGGGGAGGGGGTGTAGGTACCACTAAAAAGTGAAAAATAAAAAAAAACTTTTTACAAAAAATAAAACCGACTTCTAAACAAAAAAAAACCAAAAAGTATAAAATAACTTTAATTTCGGAAGTCGGTGTGTTCAACAACAAAAAAGCAACCAAAAACACCGAGTTCCGAAATTAAAGTTATTTTATACTTTTTGGTTTTTTTTTTGTTTAGAAGTCGGTTTTATTTTTTGTAAAAAGTTTTTTTTTTATATATAGGTAGGTATTGTTTTTTATTCGATTGTTATCGAATCGTGTGGTGTCAAAATTACATAAATATGCTATATAATATTATAACTGCGAAAGTGAGTCTGTTTTTTTATGCTCTTTTACGCCTAAATCGCAAAACCGATTGTGATGAATTGCTACAGATAAAGATTGGGCTTCTTTTTTGCGTAAATAAAACTTGAAAGAGAGCGACTTATAATAATATATTTAAAAACTAAACCGACTAATTTATAATAATGAGCTACTCAAGTTTTATTTAGATTTTTTAGAAGTAGGTAGAATCATCGGAGCGTTAATTCGTTGGATTCGTTTTTCTCAATGACTTTGTTAATTTTATTTGTCCGTATGTATGTATCTATGTATTTATGACTGTATTATTCCCATGTTGTCTTTGCACTACCTTCAGGTCGACTGGTAGAAAATCCTATGGCATTAAGTCCGCCTTTGTACAGTTTTTTTACTAGTGCATAAAGTTTTGATAAATAAATAAATATGTAAATACGTATGTATATTGTGTCACGAAATAGTTGTAATATAGGGCCAGGCAATTTATGTGGCATATTTTATGTGCTCTAGTTATGTTGATCATATATGGATATAATTCAACAGTTTTTGAGTGAAATCCGTCACATTAAGTTTTAGAAAAGATTGTCATACGAATAACAGTGCCAGAGATGATCCTCCACAAAGCCAAACTATTTTTTATTTTGAAGGATTTTTCAGCAGCGACATATAGGTAAATATGAGAATAAAATGTGTATGATGATGTTTTACATAGGTACCTAATTATTCACTAGTTAGGCTTAGGTTTTGTATACTAGTTTATGAGTTTTATAGGTTGGAAAAAGTTAGTTTTTAAACCAGCATTATTGTATTAAACCAATCCAATACTTTAGTAGAACCCTATGAAAATATTTATTCGAGCAGAACAGTCGAGCGATTTTCTGAGGCCTATATATTAAGCCCTCGGCTTGAGGCTTTTGCTAAGCGCTATACTCAGTAGGAACATGCAATAGCTTTCAAGCAGGATTTAACGATACTAACAACGATTTAAAAAAAGATTGAAGACTAAACCCTTTATTAATATTTGTTAATTTACTTGAGTGAGTCTGTGTTACGCGAGTGAGAATCGGGAAGAAATAAAAAAAGTATGGATTATTTTATGTTGATTTACTAAAGCCAATACGGTATCTTTCTGGTACTAAAATTTTGATGGACATAACTTCTGTTTATCAGTCCGCAGATGTATCTGTTAAGATGGTGTTGAGGTGGTTCTTTTTAGTTCCGGTGTACTGGAAGGTAACACGTATTGCCTATTAGATTTTATCAAAGCAGCGATTAGAAGAAAATACTATGTTATTGTAAGTCTTAACTTGATTTTGAGGCACGATTGAAAGCGATACGAAGTTGACGTTAAACATTGTCATACATTTTATCTGAATCGTTCAAATATCTTTGCGATTATTCCAAGGTAATCAACGAATCGGACATAAGTAGTTGAACAAGAACCGTTTGCTATTTTTTAGCCGATTCCAAAAAAGAAGAAGTTTCTCAGTTCGATTGTTTTTTTCGTATGTTTGTTTAGCGATATTTTCGCCCACTGTCAACCGACTTAGATGATCCTTTTTTTTGTTTGAAAATGTGTTGTGCCGGTTTGGTTCGCTCAATTTAGTGAAGATCTAATGAAGATATTTGGAAAAAGGCAATATAACTCTTTTCTTTTCATATGATAGCAAATTTTCCGGCATTACTGAAATCGCATGTCTGTTTATTGGTAACACTAGTTTATAACATAAAAAGTATACAAGATTGAATTTTCATTGGACGTTGAACTTCAAAGATAAAACAGTGACCTTCTCAACTTAAAATCAATAAAACTTAGTAAAGTGAAATATTGTTAGGTTTATGTCAATCCCAAACAAAGAAGAGAACTATGAGCTGCTCTGGACTTGAACTACGAAAGCTCAAAAAGTAACTCTTTAACGATCAACAGTGCAACCGCTCATTATAGGAATACCTACTGCCAATTTAGTTAGATTATCACTAAAAAGCGAAAAATAACGAAACTCTTTTTTTTTCAGGATTTTTAATTTCGGAAGCTTGTGTCAAAAAGAAGAAACAACCAAAAAACATTTATAGGTTTTAGTGTCCTATTTGGGAGTCAGTTGTATTTTTTGTAAAAACTTTTTTGCCGTTATATTTAATTTTCATATTAAATACATTTTTATGATTTTTTAAAATATTTCATTTATATATTAATTTATATTATATCAAATAAGACATTAAAATATTAAAAAAATAGTCCACGTGTATCGGGAATAGATATAGGATATAGATAGAGAGACATATTAATAATACAAGTTTTTATGTTTCTAGTCATCAATGTAAAGGATGATGATATGATGTGACTTGACCATCTTTTCTCAAGCAGTGCAGTGTACTGAGAGGATTGTGGGCTAGACATGCCACGCTCGATCCTTATCAGTACGCTGTTTGCCTGGATCTTTCGAAATTCTGGCTGCCACAAATTTAAAACGCTGAAGCAAAACTATTTCTCTATTCACTGATGAAACTGAACGGTTTTAACGTTTTTTACATTTGCTGTAAGATATTTTAGTGATGATAAAAATGTTTAAGAAGAGTGACCTCCGTCTTTTACGTGAAAATCTCTTTTCTATATTAAATTCTCAGTTTATTGCTTTCCCTATAAGATGCAATAAATTCATTTTTTTCCGTCAGTATCCACTATGTTACTAGCGTATCTGCTCCACTGGTTACGACTGTTGTGTGTTAAAATAATAGCAATGCATCCCGATTTTCACAGTCTTGAAAAATAATGAGATTTCTTTAATATTATGTTAGTCTAATGTGTGTTGTAGGTACGAAAATCTTCCCCACCGAATGTGTCTCCACGTTGTCGTCGTGGTGGGGCTTGAGCGTCTCAATGATCTTGCGAGCTTTCCCGGTAGAGCCACTCATGCCGGAAGGTCGCAAGTGAGGGATCAGACCAAGAGAGACACACACGCGAGGAATCCCGCTCGCTGCCTTATGGTACGCGTCTGCTTATCAGACGTGGCTGTGAAGGCAGTGAGCGGGTGGGAGGAGAGGCCCTGTGATGGAGAAAGGGCGGAGGAGTAAGGGACCGCACCCTCTAAAAGGAAAAGATGGAACACGCACAAGAGGAAATAGTATTACCCCAGGGCGGTTCCAGCGGCTCAGCCGCTGGGGAATCCGCCACGTTCGCAAGAGCGTCTGCCCCACCGTACTCTGGGGGGGGCACCAATTGTGTACCGTTTGCCAGTGGCAACATGAGCCGAGGAGGCTCCGAATCGTCATCCGAATCCGCCTCCTTCAAGGAGCTGATGGCATTCGAACATGTAGCGGAGGGTTCGCCTGAGCGCCGGGGAGGTGCAGAGTCGGATTCCGGCTCTGCGCCTGACCTGTTACCTGGTGGCTCGGCGGGCTCTGGAGACGGAGGAGAGGGGGCCGCTGTGGAGAACGAAAAGTTCTTCCGCAAGCGGCCCAGACGGGAGGAAGATGGAGACTCGACCTCCGAGGGCGAGTTTGCCTCCGCCCGCAAGATCCCCACCGCTAGGCGGGGCAGGGGCTGTGAGGCGGGGAGGGGGCTAGCTCCCTCTACCCGGGAGGTGGAGCGTCGGGCCGGGAGGTTGGTGGAGGAGGGGCGTCGCCCTGGAGGGAGCGGTCGCAGGGCTCCCTCTACCCTTCCGCCTCCTCTCGACTCCGACGACTCGGAGCCCCCCGTGGAGGTACCTCCCACTTCGGAGCAGCAGAGGGCCAAGTTTGCGGAGGTCGTGGAGGCCGCGATCCGCGCTGTGGCCTTCAAGAGGAAGCAGTCCTCTAAGAGGGAAGCCATCAGCGCGGCCAAGGCCTCCATTTTGGCGGCAGCGGCGGCCAACAATGGCGAGTCCGGAGAGGCGACGGAGTTGCGGGCGGAGGTCGCCCGCCTCGCGGCCGTTACGGAGCGACTCATTGCGGAGAATGAGTCGCTCCGGAGGGACCTGGCGGGGATGGCCAGAGCGGCCTCTGTGGAGCCGCGGGGGGTAGCTGAGTCCGGCAGCGCCGGAGGGGGGCCAAGTGCTGAGCCAGGTGCGGGACCTGGTGCGGCAGGAGCTGGCCCCCTTCCGGAAGCAGTTCTCCACTTTGGAGGACATGGTCCGGCGCTCCCCAACGGTGGCAACACAGGGGCCCCCGGGACGGCAGAAGGCGGCTTCGTACGCAGCCGCGGTGGCTGCCGGCCCGGGATCGTCCGGCCAGGCGAAAGCCAAGACGGGAGCCGCGCAAGCGCTTGTGGTGCCGGCGCCTGCGACGCCGGCGACGACCAAGTCGGCCCCGGCGAAGAGGGGTGGGAGGAAGGCTGGAGGGGGGGCGGCTAAGGCTGTTGCGCCAGTGGCGCCGCAGCCGCCCCCACCCCCACCGTCGGACCCACCGGCGGCCGGGGCCGAGTGGCAGGTTGCCGGGAAAAAGCGGCAGGCCTCGAAGGCGAAAAGAAATAAGGCGAGGAAGCAGCGGCGGAAGGCCAACGCCATTGCGGCGAGGCTTCGCGCCCCGAAGTCCGCGGCTGTAGTGTTAACACTGCAGCCGGAAGCGGAACAGAGGGGCGTGACTTATCTCGCCGTATTGAAGCGGGCGAAGGAGGCGGTGAGCCTCCAAGAGCTGGGCATCAGCGGGGGCATCGGGGTCAGGAGGACCTTGACCGGTGCCCGGAAGCTCGAGCTCGCCGGAGCGGAGAGTGGCCCGTTCGCGGACGCCCTGGCCGAAAGGCTAAGGGCGGTCTTACCCGCGGACGAGGTCCGGGTGTCCAGGCCGACTAAGCGCATCGACATGCGCATAGTGGGCCTGGATGACTCCGTGACGGAGGAGGAAGTTGTGGCCGCCGTCGCCAGGACTGGGGGGTGCTCTGCCGAGCTCGTCAAGGCGGGCACCCTCCGGCCTGACAACACGGGCATGCAAACCCTTGTGGTGAGCTGCCCCGTGACGGCGGCCAGAACTGTGTCGGAGGGCCGAAGGCTCTTGGTGGGATGGGTGTCTGCGCGGGTAAAACTGCTGGAACCCAGGCCTCTGAGGTGCTACCGCTGCCATGTGGGCAACCACACGGGAGCTATGTGCCCCTCGGAGGTGGACCGCAGCGGACTTTGTTTCCGCTGTGGTCAGCCCGGTCATCGGGCCGGCTCGTGTGAGGCCACGCCGCACTGCAGTGCATGTGCGGCTGCTGGCAAGCCGGCCGAGCACTGGGCTGGGGGAAGGGCCTGCGCGCCATCCGCCCCGACCAAGGGCAAGAGGTCCGCCGCCGCCGCCGCCTCTGCCGCCGCCGCGGCTTCCGTCGCCGCTTCTGCCGCTACTGCTGTGGGTGCTGCGACTCCTGGTTCTCGGGAGGGGGCCGAGATGGAGTGCCAGTAATGGTCCCATCGTGGCCTCCTCCAGAGACAAGTCGGCCGCTGTGCTATTGCGCAGTGGCTGATGCCTGGGGACGGTGAGCGTGGGTGGCTCGCCGTCCGATACCAGGCTGAGTCGACGACGCGTTGTGCTTCACGCGCGCCTCAAGGAGCCGTCAGCACCAGAGACGGGGCCCCATAGGGTCGGTGCCTGCTAGGGTTGCGGAATTTGTTCGAAAGAGTTACCGCGGCCCTGGAACGCAAAGGGCACATGGAGGAGCACGGGTGGGTTTTAGTCAGTAAAAGTCTGACACTCCCTACCGCTCCACCCAGGGCGGGAGGGGTCATTTGATGATTTCCCATCCAAAAAAAAAAAAAAAAAAAAGGTACGAAAATCTTCTTGCAGTATTACACAGGGTCGGGTCTGGCGTGTTACGACTGGGTATTATGAGCCGACCTCCCTAGTAGCATCAGCGTAGTCTGCTACGCTGACGACACGCTGGTCCTGGTGCTGGGCGGTTGCACCAGACTGCGGCCGCCGTAATGACACGCGGGGTTGCGACAGTCACAGAGAGTGTCTCGAGGTGGTTTCGCATAAGTCCGAGGTCATGTGCTTTCATGGTAGGAACAAGTCACCATTGGGATCTCGTATAACAGCAAGAGGGGTTCACATTGGTACCGAGTTGACGATGTACCTTCGTAGAGCATTTCGTTTGGCTCCCAAATCGGGGCGGGCCGGGGTCTTCAAGCGGTTCTTATCCATTCTAGGCAGTCCAAACACTTCTTGCTTCCGGCTCTCGTGCAAATTTGTGCATGGCGCGTGGATGCACTACACCGGGACGAAAGTCTGCTGCCGCAGCAAATCGCTGCGCGGCTCTACGGTATCCTCACCATCCACCTGACGCAGGTACAAAACGGACATGGATGTTTCGGGAGCTACTTCTTTCGGATCCAGTAGGAGGACGCCCCGATGAAAATAATATGTGGATTACCCCGAGGACATATCCGGGTGTCAACAATGTGTGTATCATCCGGTCAACACAGTGGCGTATACGGTGGAGGTCTGCCCTATTTAGGCTGAGAAACAACATGTGCGAGGCAATCGGCGGCGGTAACCTTTCAATTCCGGCCCTGGTTCAATCCATGGACCGGAGCGAAAGCATGGAAGGCAGTCACCTTCTGCGTACTGTGAATTATGCTAGCGAATGAGGAGCTAGAACGCGCAAGGGAGACGTCGCAAGGCGATTCCCGGTCACCGTAGGCGCGGTCTTGCGAATGCTGAACGTTGGGTGGCTCGCCGTCCCATAACAACCAGGCCCGGATCAACTCAAAGAGAGTTGTCAGCATAGACGGGGCACGCTAGGGCCAGTACCTGCCAGGGTTGCGGCATTTATTTCTGAGCGCGACCAACTCCAAAATCGCAGAAGAAACGTTAAAAATTATGAGCAGTCGTTATTTTTTCGCAATTTCAGTGTTAGTCCTATAGTTGATAAAAAAGATAATTATTAGTATAGCGGGGTCACTGTTACTTGTTATGAGGATTTTATCTTTTTTTTTTAAATTGCATTTATTCTTTTACACGATATACAACGTTTAAAAGAATAAATGCAATTTGTTTTTAGAAGCGCAATTTCACTCACTCATACATAGGTACATTCTTCCACTCACTGATTAATCACGAAATCTCAAAAAACTACTGGACTTACGAAGATACAATTTAGAACAGAGGTAAATGATGAAAGGAAGACGTCAGCTAAGAAAGGATTTTAGGTAACTGAAAACGGGTGAAATAGGAGGTGGAAGTTTGTATGGAAATTCTTATTCCTTGAGCGAACTTATTTGAAACTTGGTTCGAATATTGACCTTAGGGAACTTATAAAGGTATTTTTTCAGAAATACCCCCAAAAGACTATTTAAGGGGAGTTAAACTTTGTATGGAAGAATTTCTTAGGATTATAAGCATGAAACTTGGCAAGAATACCTGCTATCCTAAATTCATAATAACTTTTCTAATTATAATATTGTCAAAACTTCTCCTAAAAGGTGATTTAGAGTGGTGTTACAGTTTATATGGAAGAATTTATCACTTATTGCTTTTATAAATGATGTTTATTTGGATTTTTCGAAAATAAACCTTTAAAGGGGTGCAGAGGGGTGATGAAGTGGTTTGAAGATAATTTAATTGCTTGCTACAATAAACTGGAAAATGAATACCAACTATCTAAAGGTATTATAACAGAAACGTAGCATACGATTTCTTTCTTATCGATGGGCCCAACACTGCAACAGCTGCACTTGGGCCCCAAGTCGCCTATTTTTATAAATTTGTCATTTCAACACGATCCCATTGTCATTTTGCTAAAAGTTCGTAATCTGCAAAATTCATAATGGTCGAACATTGGTCGGTCAATGATCTCATAATACTTTTTAATAACCGAGCTATTCAAAGCAATTACTGCATAATGACGTTCTAATGGTAGGTCACCGATCAAAGGAAATGTCAAAATTTTAGCAGATTACCGCATACGTATCACATTCAGTTGTCATTATGTACGAGATTACCATTTTATGCCATTTCTTTCAATGGAGTGTACTGACACTCCATTGAAAAGCGTCACTATGACTTGAAATGGTCAACCACTGGGTTCCATTTCAAGTCATAGTGACGCTTTTATACTAGTAGATTATCAAACTTGTCAAAATCAATATTTAGGAAACCAGTGATAGACCATTCTGACACTATTGTAATAGAAGACTCAGCTAGGGTCCTGATCCTGTGTTCTCAGCGGCAAAACTGGCTTCTTTTATTTAAAAAATCGTTGCGTTTCATTTTCCAAATCACCCCTCAAAAGGGGTGAGACTTCCTGGTGTTGACGTTAAAATAAAGTATAATTAAGATATTCCGTGCGTTCCTTGACTTAATTGACACTCAACCTTCTCTTAATATGTAAACACAACGTGGCAATATAAAACAGGGGACGTAGTTTCGCATGTTTTTTTATGAATTTTTATCATTGTCCACGACGTAGGTACATTGTATATTCTTTGACCCAAAAATAATGTATGCGCATAATTATGAACAGGTATCTACTTAACACTTTATTAAAGAACCGTTTTCACTAGCGCTTTCCTAACTGACATTATTCATCCAAAGCTTTTACCTTGACTTTATTTTGGAAAGAAGTCCCAACAGGCACCTACTTAATAGACTAGTCACTATAGACAGATTAAACGTGTTGGGTCGCAATAAATTGCACTGGCCTGCTTCTGGGATATTGTTAGGGTAGGTGCCAGTAATGTACATCCGATTTTTCAACTTCGAAAGAGCAGCATTTGTTTTAGGTTTAAATTTCCCGGTGAACATCATGGATAAAGTCAATTATAATACTTGCAAAATCTTTAAATAGATTTAGATTTAATATATATTGAGGTAGGTACAGCACTTCAATCATAGGTTTCTTTTTCTCAAAACTTTCGAAATAGCCGTTTATTGTTACAATGGGGGGAGGAAGAATCGCTACATTACCTTATTTTTGCCTAACACTCTGAGAACACTTCAATATCTACATGACGGTATAATATATATAATTAACTCATATAATTGTTTCCGTTGAAAAATTATCACCATATCTTCGATTGCCTAAAGTGAATTGTTGAACCCTTTTGATGACGTATGATAAATGATATTTATTTTGTAAGTAGGTTATTATTAACACTTTTACACGTCCAATATTTCTTCTCATTTTAAGCTAGATGAAGCCGGTGTTTCATAGCTGACTACCTTGAGAAGAAACACCGAAACAAACTCAGAGGTCAAAGTCTCTCAAGAGGTAGCCTTTTGAGGAAAGTGCCACACAGATTTGAGTGGACCTGTCCAGACAGTGCAAGCATTTGTCAGATACCGTGTAGCTGAAACTTAAAACTTTAAGGAGCTCAATGGTTTGACGAACAATACCAAAGTAAGGACATTTGGGTAGGCCGCAAGAATTACTCAAATTTCCAGACAAACTGAAAAAAGACCCTAATATGGCGATCTACATAGTATGAACACGATAATAACACATTAATAGAACGCATTAAAAGAAAAGGTATAGAAATACATTTTCAGAATATACATATAATGTGTCACTATTACTTAATTTCACTCGATGTTTTACAAGTATTGTAAAACAGTGAGTGAAATTGTAAACTTATTTTTCTCAAACAGAAACAACTAAAATTTGAAAATGAAAACAATATATCTAGTTTTAATTTCCGCGAATATTAGTGGGTTGCAGGTATGCACCTCCCTCCCGCCCGCTATATTATGCACATGCAAGATTACTGGGCAAATGCAAGGATTTGCCCAGTAATCTTGCATGTGCATAATATAGCGGGCGGGAGGGAGGTGCATACCTGCAACCCACTAATATTCGCGGAAATTAAAACTAGATATATTGTTTTCATTTTCAAATTTAAAATGGATTTCCGCAAAGTAACGCCTGACTCAATCAATTTTAGAAACAACTAAATTGGAAACTATTGAATTTGAATGGAATTTACTGTACTGAAAATTACCTGTTCGTAAAAAATCGAGCATTATAATCTTAAAAAGATTTATTAACAATCTTACGGAGTTTTCAATTTTCACGTGACATATTAAACACTTTGCAACGCTTCGATCGAAGGATACTTCATTTTATGTGGCGACAACTCAAGAATTTTACATTATATATTAAAAAATCAGCACAGTGCATTTTTTGCGACCAATGATGAATGAATGATCAGAAACATTTTAAATGACTGCTTTATATTTAAAGATGTGCATTATTATGAACTTAATGTGTATGTTTGTTATTTTAAAGATGGAATGTTAAATTTTAGGTTATCTATTTACTTAAGTGATTCACTCCGGAAGAACTAACAATATGCAACAGTAGAAACGATTATTCATGAAAAGCTTTTTCTATTGGTGAGACTTATGGCTTTTGGGCGCAGAAACCTTATTTCTGTTTCCAATTAGTTGCCTGTTTCGGTCATTTACGCTAAGCAGACTTGTAATTGGGGATAGTTGTGTTAGTAGTAAAAGGTCTTCTTAAAACGTCTTTCCAATTATGATATGGCTGTAAGAGTACTACAAATTCTAAACTTCGGCATTCAAAATTAACTAATAGGTATGTCCACATTTTCGAACATACTGATAGTTAGTTTAGAGAAACTAACCAGAAAACCAGCAAATATCAGAACCAGAAAATATTCTTCTAGAAAAGCTCATTCCAACGGTTTATATATCTACCGGCTATTGAGAATTGGGTTATCTTCCCATAGTTGGATTACCATTAACTTTAAATATTACAAATACTTACTTATTTACATTGTGTCAATCATTTCTTATAATTTTCCCTACAAGGTATTCAAATAACACCAAAATATTTGTAATATTTGTATACGCTCGGCCAATTTTGAAACAACGATTTCGTATTTTTGAGAAATAATAATATACCACCACACATAATATAAATAATATACCAGGCCACATAAGCCTATAAAATATTGTCAAAAATATATAGTTTAAGGTACATTTTATCCTACTAAAATTAGAATGATTCCGACGTAAACGACTAAATCAAAATTTTTCAGAGAACCGAATACTATTTCTACCGCTAAAATGTTGCTCAAACGGTTGTTTCTGAAATTCTCGCGGCATCGTTCAAAAGTTTTTTGATCAGCCTCGCGTGACGAGGCGAAATAAAAAGAGAGGAAGGTCTTGCATTCAAATGAGAGCTTAGTGTCAAGGAGGACCACAAAGTATGTACAAACTTAATTTTCTTGACCTTACCAACGACGAAACTTAGCTGTTTATTTTAGATTTTTCCATTGGTTGCAGCTTAAATAAAATGTTCTGGTTTCCAAATAAAATAATGTAGTAAAAAAGTTTAGGCTACCAAAAAGCTGATAAAAATGTACTAAGCTAAAAAAAAGCTATTGAGAGGAAGTTTGAAAAGTGACTATCTTAACTCACTATCCACCCTTGCGTATCATCATCTTATTCGTAGAATTTTTTTACTTGTTCACTTCACATAATGATGTATGTACGTATCTAAATAGCAACCATACTTATATTTAATTTTAACGGTATAAATCCAATTACGTTAATAACCACAGAACTACAAAAAACTTATAATTTATTCATAATTCGTAAAATTCCTTTCATATCTTGCTTTCATATCTTTGGTCCACGGCACTGAGAAATTAATCAGGAATATCCTGGCTACCACACTGGTTAATTTTGATGTGCCGTGCTTCACTGATGCTATCGACTCGCTTGCCCAAATACTAACCAATCTGACAAATAATCTTCCCAGATGCGGTGCGAGCCACTCTGCAGAGTAGTTCAGAACAACTTACTGACCACGTCTGCTACTACTGCTGAGTGTGCGCGCCTACTGGCTGTGGGAAAATGGGAATTGGATCTTTGGCTTCAAGCACTACCATCGGCGAACCATGGCACTTAGTTCGACGACACTAGTTTCCGCCTCGCTGCTTTACTTTGGTTAGGAGTCCCGTGTTGTTCTCATCGCTGTCACTGTGGTGAGGTCATCAACAGCCTTGGGCACTGCAGTCTTTATAAAAAAACGCATCACATCAGTGAAAAGGGGCACTAAGCATTTTAATTCGATGACGGTGATGATGTGATATGCACAAATAATTACTTACCAAAAAAAAAGTAGAGCTGAGTCAATATACGGTCGTCTGCTAAGGGTTGTAAAGGCAACAGTGAGCTGATGAAAGCCCTTTCTCATCTCCAACCCAACATACATCCCTAAAAGATGATGTGTTCAATTTATATAGGGAACAAATAGTACAGCGCTTGAAACAGACATTTTAGGATGATTTTCTACGTTTTTTGTAGTATTTGTGTCTAAGACACGGTATGTGACGTGTTTTGAATTTGATAATTTATCACTTTTTTTATTGTTTACTATTTTTTCCTTGATGTATATCAGCTACCCAATATCACACTTAAATATGACCACGTACTTCTGGAACACCCTGTATTACTCAGATCAATCGTGGGCCGCAACTTCCAAAATCAGTTGGCCCACTTCCATAAATCCCCCCACCACCTCTCAGTGTCTTAAACGTCGACTGTTTTATACTTCGGCATTCCGATAAATTAATTGAAAGTATGGAAGGTTTGACAGCTGTTACCTACGAACACAAAGTGTAAAAGAATTAACGCAATACTTGAAAAGAGGTAATGCTACTCATCTACATATATAACACCACCACTTTTACTGCGGAACTAATTCGAAAATCACGAAAAAAAAATACCTTTTCTCTATTTTCAACGAATTGGCTATTTGCCGCCATGACAAGGACGTCATATGGGATGATTAAGAAAATTTTGGATGAAGACAGGAGATTTTTGTTGGCTGCTAATCCAGCCATGACTAATTGCAATACACCTCATCATCTGCCTAGCCTTTTCCCAATTATATTGGGGTTGGCTTCCAGTCATACCGGATTCAGCTGAGTACCAGTATTTGCAATACTAATTGCAATACACCTGAGCTTTTTTAATGATGGGATATTATGACTTGATTGATTTCTTCCCCTCTGGTCGGAGCGGAAGTTAGTGTCAGACTGACTAGAACCTATCCGGTTCCTTCTAATGCTCTTTGCATTCCAGGGGCGCGTTGATCTTTCAAACAAATTCTGCAACCCTAGCAGGATACCTGAGGCCTAGTCCTCCTGAACAAAGAGCGTACTTGAACGAGAACCACGAGGTTACGGAGATGAAAGCGAATGACCTTTCGGCTTTCAAGCCTTTACAAATTATTTCTAACGTGATAGAAACCAGATAGTAATCGTGTGGATTTTCTATATTTTATCATTGGATTCCTTAATTTTTTCCGATTTCTCATTTGCCTAAATCTTTGTTTTTATTTCGCTACACTATGAATATATATATATTCTTAAAACCTATGAAAAACCAAACCTTTTAGTGTAATATATTTTTGAAGAAAGCATAACGTGCAACACTCGCTAGGGTAAAGAAAACATTTCTGTTTATTAGTCATAACAAGTATTGACGGTTCGCGCAGTTGTTTTGAACTAACTTCTGAAACTTTTCGAAGTCTAGTAAAAGAAGAGAAGAAATATTCAATTATTGCACTCCAAAACTTTGAGTGTACTTGGTTTTATGAGACTTCTTCGTTCGTTAGCTTGTTCATGTTTTCACATTATTCAGAATTACTTATTTCAATGTTGTTGCGAATTGTATTAATCAATCTATTTTAGACGTTATTACTAAGGTTTTCACGCTCACCACTGCAACTTCGTCTTAATGGTTGGCTTCGCCGGCCAGCCTCAGCCGCGGCGGCTAGCGTTAAAACTACGTGTTCCTCAGCTCGCAGGCTGCCTTGCCCCTGTGCGCCTTCGCGGGTTTAAATTACACTCTTGGGGTAGGGTAGACAAGACAACGTGGAATCGGTTTTGCAGCGATTCATTTCTGCCACTAACAATTGTACAGAAAAAAAAAAAACTTTTAAGACTGTGTACAAATAATTCAAGATTAGGTACAAATGTTATTTTACAGAAATGGCGAAATAGAATTATTCCAAATGAAATTCTACCACCTTCATAGTATGCCAAGTGAAATTATAGTGAAATAATCGTTGTTCCAAGTAAACATTATGTTAATCAAAATTATGCTAATTTTGCCATCTTTATAGTATGCCACTGTAAATTCGGGGATATAAACATTCGGCCAAATAATACTTAATAACTTTTATGCCTTGCAAATATTCGTTTAAAAAGAATATGCCAAGTGATCAAGATTCTGGGAACCTTATTTTAAGCTAAAAAATTTAATGTAAGAAACGATTGTTGCAGAACCGACTCCGCGTAGTCTCCACTGAGTGTAAGTGTAGGGGTCCCCCAAAGCGACGTATTTTTAAAAAAAAAAATAATAATACATACTTAGGTTAGGTTACTTGACTGACTTTAAGCTTGAGTTTTTTTTTATTATTTTTTACTTTTTAAAGGGATCTTAGGTTTTTGTGTCGGAGGTTTTTTTAAATTTTTATATTATTAGTTTATAGGTACATTATAAGAAAATTCTCGATTAATTTTCATTAATTTTGAATTCATCATCAATATTCTCTTTCAGTGCGCTTTCATTTGTGACCTCACTCGAATATATTTTCAGACATTCAGTTATTCTTCCCTGCTTTCACCCGCCACAATTTTTTTTTAAACGGCTCAATCGATTTTCATCAAAAATCTAGGTCTAAGAACACTCGCCCGTAACTCACCTTTTATACAATAAAAAAAAACAAAATTGAAATCGCTTCATCCGTTTGCGAGCTACGTAGCCACAGACAGACAGACAAACAGACAGAAACGTCAAACTTATAACACCCCTCTTTTTGCGTCGGGGGTTAACAATAAAACATGTTATATGGATTTGTTATCACAGTACCTAAATATGTGATCTAGGGTGTTGAATTGAAATTAATTCATTTAAAAAAAAATATATCTATAACACCTAATCAAGTAAAATGGAATATATTTTTTATTTTTGTTAAACTAATACAACATAGTATACAATTGACGTTGAGTTTTGGGAGGCCCTTTATGCGAATACATACTAACCCGTTTTCTTTTCATTAGACAGAAGAGACTAACAAAAAAAAATACAACCGACTTCTAAACAAATAAACCTCGTTGTTTTTGGTTGCTTTTTCGTTTCTTGACCACCGACTTAAAGTCATTTTGTACTTTTTGGTTCTTTTTTTGTTTAGAAGTCGGTTGTATATTTGTAAATAGGTTTTTTTATTTTTTCTCTTTACTGATTCACTCTCAGCTAAACATAGCCATCACAGCGTACGTGGTATAAATTTGTTGTAAACAATAAACAAACATACGATTTCAGCTATCCCGACAGATTTGCTACCATTTATTGAAGAGTTCCGTTTCCTACCTCTGTTCTTCATCAGACCTTTACCAAACTAGAAAGGACTACGTTGAAATACTAAGATGCTCTTACAAACAATCATACACGTTTTAGAAATTTTTATTTTTTTATTTTACTTAATATAATAATAATATTATTGAAATGGGACCGGTTTAGTAATACCGAGCAAGATCTGTCTCTACTAGATTAAGCTTTATTAATATAGCATAAGTAGCTATAGATCAAAGTAGAAAGCAGTACTTGAAGAAAGAAATATACTAAAGTGTTTTTATGTTTGACCGTAGTAGTTTGAGTAGGATCGAGACTTAGTGTAATATGACTAAGTAGTCTAGTTTGGCCCCAAGACAAAAAAATAAAATCTTATCTGTGAAAAAATGATTCCTCTAAGATAAACCTCTGACTGAAATTACTAGTGAGGGGCATGCAGAGTAGTAAATACCTGGCCTAGGAAATAGGTACCGCAGCATTTCAGGCCTTAGCCTCCATGCATGTCCTCATCCTGTTTAATCTATGACATTCAACCTAAAGAAAATACTTAAGTCACACAAGCAGTAGTAGGCTCATTATTATGCAAATGTGTTATTATTTAGGCTACTTTAAGGTGTTTCAACATCCAGACAAACCTATCAAGGTTTTGTGATGTTTCTTGATATGGTCTTTATTTTTTATCACTAGTTAATTAGAAAAAAAAAATGGTCTGAAAGTCAGTACTGAGACTCCTTGCTGGGAGCGACTTTAATTTATAGATAATAAACTGTGGCTAATCCGTGTGTTTTAATATGACGGTGGTAAAAATGTCAACAAATCAAATTTAAATATAAAAGTTTTCAATGCAAATAATATGTATTAAAAAATAATATAATGATCACAACATATTTTAACTGAAATTCCGGTTTTTTTATTGTATTTTTCTCCCTTTTGTGACCATCTTAGTTTTTTAAAGCCGTGGCACGATTAGGCAAAATTAAAGTGACAAGTTCATTTCCAAACACGTCCCGCGGCGTCAGCGTAGTCATCTACGCTAACCACTCGCTGGTCCTGGCGCAAGGGTGGTCGCCCCAGGCGGCGGCAGAGTTGATGAAACACAGGATTGCGACAGTCGTTGAGAGGATCTGGCAATTGCGTCTCGAGGTGGCCCTGCACAAGTCCGAGGCCATGTGCTTTCATGGCTCTCGGAACAGGTCACTATCGGGATCCCAGATAACGGTAGTTATCAGCGTCGAGTCGACAATGAAGTGCTTTGTGGAACAATTCTGACGTATAGCTCCCAAACTGAGTAATCCAAACGCCTTCTGCCGGAAGCTGTAAGCAGGGATCGTGCGGTCCATGGCTCTTTATGGGGCCCCGGTGTGGGCGCTGTCTTTGAAGCGATTGCTAGCGCGCCACCTGGAAGCGTCCTATAGGGTCATGGCTATCCGGCTGACCCGGGGATACCGCACGGTTTTCGACGAGGCGGCGAGCCTCTTAGCCGGATTTTTGCCGTGGTGGTCTGGAGGCGAGAGCTCTCGCGTACGATTACGCGTTCTGCGTGGAGGCGCTCCCTTCCACTCCGCCAAGAGCGGAGGAAGTCATTTAATGATTTCCCATCCATAAAAAAGGAGTCCCTTTGTTGAAAAAAATACATTGGAAGTTTATCTTGAAGGAGTAGTGTTTGAAGTTCGAAAATATTATAATTAAGCAATTCACAAAAATAATTCTTGTCAGTCAATATATTCAATTAAATGCTCAGCAAGGGAATGCCCACGTACATTATTAACTAGTAATACCTTAATCAGTTTCTGCGGGAGTTGCATGCTGTTATTAAACCATAATAACATGCAGTCTGCTGAAAATACCTTTCTCTGTTTTTGACATGTCATATCATGTGGAAATAGAATTGAATTTATAAAATAGATACATTCACATATAGCGGAATTGTCAAGCGGCCAACAGCTTACCGGGACTTTATAATTGTAAATGTTAGGTCAGTATAATATTGTTTAGGAATAAGTCGTGTCTATAAGCAAATAACTTACTCCGGTCTCATAATATTACGATGGGTTTCATGTTTTTGATCGACAGATCTTTACAATTCAAAAGGGCTTGTTAAATTTGATCACAGGATGCAGCTTCTGCCGAACCTAAGTGATTGCAAATGAATAAATAAGAAAAATGCACTTACTGAGTCTTGAAAGTTTGAAGGCATCGGCTGTGTTGATGATATCCACGTAAAGCTGAAAGTCCATGTTGGACTTGTTCGCATTCGCATTGGAATGTTGGAGCATCGCAAACTTGAAAGCATTTTGTATTTCTTCAGTGTTCTGATCGAACACGACGCCTGCAAAAGAACAAAATACGAATGATAATATTATAAAGATTTAATTGGGGTGTGTAGTCTATGGACTATTTTAAATATAGTGTCTAATGCTCGACATAAGTTCTTCTATATTTATGATGGGAAAATTGGGGTGATATGTATTTTTTAAACAATTTTGGCTCTGTAGTTTAAAATTAAGAATACAATTTATTTGCAAGGATATGAGTACAATAAGTTGACATATACAAGTTAACGGTAAAGGACTCCTTAATATTCTACTAGGTTAATACAAATTGATGGTTTTCATTACATAATGTATCCAACTCAAACTTGTACAAACCGTTTAATATAACATAATAATTCAAATTAAATAAATATAGTAAACAAATGAATTAATATATATATATAACTGAACTAAATATAATAAGGTCAACTTTTGTGAAAATATAACGTAGACAAATTAAAAATAAAAGTAATTCCGAAATAATAGTGAAAGGCGCAGGAAATAGGATGTAAGGTCCCGGTGGCGGTATAGATTATGTTACAAAAATAAAAGTAGACGAAAACGAAATAAGACCGGAAATCGTTAGTAGATCAGGCGTCCATACACACATACCTACGCTTGTCGGGCCAGGGAAAGTTTGATAAATTCGTGACTTGTTCGTGTTTGGGTCACATAATATATGTATGTATGTGACCAATATGTAAACAAAATTACAACTAAATCAGTCGACTGCATTCGGAGCATATTAACTGTGACAGACGGTCAGACAGAAAGACACACGAGTGTTGCTATGACGTTTTTCATTCCGACATACGGAAACATACACAATTATAAGTACCTTTCTTTATTATAACAGTTCTAATACATTAAAGTGTCGCCTAGCGTTACTAAAAATCGGCATAGCATTGCATTGACGGCAATCTTATTACCATCGTAACATTCACCTTATTTAGAAACTAGCTGCTGCCCGCGACTTCGTCCCCGTGGAATCCCCGATTTTAAAACATTCTTAATATGCTGCTCCGCTCCTATTGGTCTTAGCGTGATGATATATAGTCTATAGCCTTCCTCGATAAATGGGCTATCTAACACTGAAAGATTTTTTCAAATCGGACCAGTAGTTCCTGAGATTAGCGCGTTCAAACAAACAAACAAACTCTTCAGCTTTATAATATTAGTATAGATCATAACCGACCAAAGCAATGAAGGGCAAGGGCACACCAAACGTCATGATCTTTTACAATAATTACACATAAAGAACATTAGTTTTATTACCTACCTTCTTATTATTTACCTACTTGGTAGTAATAAGAAGGTAGGTTCTCATATATTTTTTTTGGGTGGTTATATATGTGTGCATGTATATTTGCATGTATGTTTAATTGGCACGTCCTGTAGGGTAAACAGCTGGATAGAATGTAACGGGTTAAGTTTTCAGTCGTTATTAACAGTCTAGTTTATGATAAAAGTCTTGTCGATATTATTTTGACATCGACATCAAATAATGTAAATGATATATAGATTAATGTTTGTATTTACATATGTAATTAGAGATAATAAATTCAAATTCCGCACTAGCGCATTGTAATGGTCCTATAATCAAAAATCAATCAAATAGAGCATGCAGTCTGAAATGATAATGATTAAAATAAAACCTTTAGTCGTTCATCTGTTTATGAATGTGACTAGTGTGTGCGGCCGGCGTTCGCAATTTATTGTTTTGCAAGCATACGCGGGTATAGTATTCCGGTATGAAATTTATAGCTTTAGTCTGGCTGGAGAAAAATATGGATTTATTGGTCGAGCTTTGCAACAAATCGTTATTGCTTTTAGGGATCTGATATTCTATACTCGATAAAATGTAAACCTTAGATTGGTTTATGGAAGTGATAACGTGGTCTTATAATTGAGTTATAAAATAATTATTTTGTAATATTATAACCTCATCTTTTGTCAGGAAACGTAGTTGTTTTTACATTTTGAGGAGTATCCAAATTCCTCGCAACCTGTAAGATTACATTTAACACCTAGTTTGTTTTTAGTTTTGATGATTTGTAAATTAGCTTAAAATTTTAAACATATTCATGTCTATGATTTTCTTGGTCTTGTAGCTTAAAGCTAATTTACAAATCATCAAAACTAAAAACAAACTAGGTGTCTACGTTCTGTAGAACATGTCTAATGTTTTCTTCGAAAGCACTGAAATCGTAATCGTCCTCCTCCTGGTGTATTCTTTAGTCTCCACCTTCATTAATATCAATCTTCATTGTCTTCGGTATCCTATACATACTCATCATCATCTTTATGCTGACAAATTTCGAGGTAAGATTGACTCGACACTTGACTAGCAAAGTCATGGGTTCTGGTAGCTATCTGGCAGAATGTTGATGCTCCGAAATTTACTTGGCATAACACACTTGGCATGATCTTCTTCTTTAAACGAATATTTGTAAGGCATAAAAATGATTTAGTAGAGTATTGTTTGGCCGAATGTTTACGTGTCTGAATTTACAATGGCAGAATTTTATTTGGCATAATTATGTTTGACATAGTTATAATTTTGTTCGCATAATGTTTTTTTGGAGCAACGATTATTTTGTATATATCATCTATGAAGATGGTAGAATTTCATTTGGAATAATTTTATTAAGCTTTTTCTATAAAATAGCATTTGTACCTTAATCTTAAATTAAAACTTAAACATTTCTTAAAAGTAAACATTTTGTGCTACAGAAGTTAGTGACAGAAACGACTCGCTGCAAAACCATCTCCACGTAGTCTTGTCTGCCCTACCCCTAGAGTATAATTTAAACCCGTAAAGTCGTGGTGGGGCGATACGGCCTGCGAGCTGAGGAGCAGTTTTAAAGCTTGCCGCTGCGGCTGAAGCTGGCCGACGTAGCCGGCCTGCAAGCCGAAGGTGCGGTGGTGAGCGTGAAAACCATCTGAGACGATAAGCCCGCGTGGGCCCGTCAGAACTCCGCAGCGCCGAAGCCGTGACAGAAACCATGCCCAACCATTTATGCAGCAACCATGCATGAATGAGCGTGAAAAGTGCAACATACAGTAGTATGTTGCACGTTTCACGCTTACTGGCATGTTGCATGCATGCTTGTGTGATGCATGCTTGCTTGCATGCTTGTATGCAATTTTATTATAATGTTAGGAAATACAAAGTTATTGTAACTATGAATTTTCTGTGATGAAATGATACCTAGATGTGTCTTTCAATTTATGGATATGTATGTCAAAAGATGATTCTAACTGTTAACTTTCTGAAACATGACAGTTTTGCTTTTTAATGACTACCGATATGAAAAGTATGCCAAAACACGATTTTGATTGTGAACTTACTGCGATTTGATGTTTTTTTTTTAAATTATTATATAAATATTATAGAAAAATAGAAATGAAATATATGCTTAAAGAGGTTTCTGACTTACAAAATTATGAGTTTTTAATGTATGATACCAAACAATTTTCTGCGATGTAAAGGTTATGCTATCCGTTGTTATGAAAAATAATATTATGAGATTAAAAGTACTGCTATAAAGGGTAGACTCCAAAGTCATATACTAAAGTCAGACCCAGAGCCATCGCTAATTTGTTAAATTTTGCTTTGTTTGGAATTATACTTGTGTATCTTAGGCATTATTGATAAGGATTTCATGCTATTTTCTTAATGCACGTTCATGTGCCTTTTCCTTAGCTTTTTAAAACTTCTATGATTTATTTCAACAAGTGACTAACGTTAAATGCGACTCTTTGAATTAAAAAAAAATATTCTAAAGAAAAATTCACTGTCTTGATTGACTCGCCACGAGAAACAATAATTGAAAGTAATAGCACCGTCCTAGACTAATTCAGCCTTCGATATCTGACTCCAAAATGCTGTTCAAGCTAGAAAACATTCAATTCTCGGTATTGCTCACAACGTCTTTTTCACTAAAATAAGCACCAACCGCTGCTATAGAAAGAAAATACTCTTGCTGCTTGTGCTTTTATGTTTTAAGTATTTTAAACACGTACCCCTTTTTTTCTGTTGAATTTGGAGGTCAATTAACGCTTTCGATTAATTGTCTTGAAAAAGTTCGTCCCAAACTTCAATTGTGACTTGTGATGCGAGGCTTGCTGTGCCGTCTCAGTTCAGAACCAATGGTTTTTTTAGCTCTACAGCTTACACAATAAAAATACATTTTTACAAACAGATTAATAGATAAACAGACATATTTTCTACAAATTTATTATATGTAAAGATTAATATTCAAGTAAGTATGTACATATTTATTTTATTTAAACGCATCCGTGTGTCATTGCAGGGTGCCAAATGAAAACCAGCGCTGGGTGTCTGACGCCCAGCAAATGCTGACATGGTAACCCTTTGTATTTTGGCATAGGCACGCTAAACATATTTTAATGGATCACGATTATATTTTACTAGCTTCTGTCCGCGACTTCGTCCCCGTGGAATCCCCGATTTTAAAACATTCTTTATCGCTGCTCTGCTCCTATTGGCTTAAGCGTGATGATATATAGCCTAAAGCCTTCCTCGATAAATGGTCTATTCAACCCAAAAAGAATTTTTCAATTCGAACCAGTAGTTCCTGAGATTAGCGCGTTCAAACAAACTCTTCAGCTTTATAATATTAGTAAGTATAGATTACTGTTCTCTTTGTGTCTTCTTGTTGTTGTGTCTGTGTAGAATAAATGTTTTCTATTCTATTCTCCCAAGAGAGCCGTAGTGAAACCAGTACTCTGTCCTCGTCAATGTCCGTCCCGACCCTTGCTTGACCAGCAGGCGCCTCTGAGCCTGTTGTCTTAAATTCACTCCTAAATAATAATCCTATTTCGATACAGCCAGTCCCTAACTGTCCTCCCCCAGCGACGACCTAAGCCGAGATCCGTACCCTAAGGTGAGTGCCTTAAGCATTAAGTCGTTTATTTTTTATGAGCCTTGGCTGGAGGCTTTACTAAGGCGGAAATAATTATGCAACCCCAGTTAAGCAGCCGACAATCTCTATTAGGTTGTGGGAGGCTCAAAAAAAAATGAAAAATTAAGGCAAAATCACTCTCCCTCTGAAGTTCGCCGGTGACGGACGAGTGTATCGCCTGCTCTCGTGTCTGTGTCATCGCTCCATCCCACTCATCATCTATGGTCGCCGACTACAACAACCGATCTGAAGTTACCTTTTTCAAGACAGTGGAGGATAAATGTTTCCATCACAGGAACTGAAAGAGACACAAGTTAAAACCTAAGTAGTACCCCTTCAGCGAAAAACCACAGTTTCGTGATTGTCGCCGCCGTCCATAAAACAATTCGGCACCGACTGTTGTCTTGATGATAATATACATACGTCGTGCAGACATTTCCCCAACAACGGCCTATTGTTAAAAAACACAATAGACTTAGCCCCTTAAGTTTCCCTTACCCCGAACGCTATTTTTCCTAAAACAACAGATGTACCTAAGCCGCGCCGCGGCTGATCTTTCAATGGGCATGCACATCAGTGCCAACAAATCAAAAATAATAATTATACATAAGTCAGTTCCTATCTCCGCCGTACATGGCTAGCACAAAGCCAGAGAAGTCAAGCTAAAGGAGATGATTTTTATCTGTGATTTTTATAGTATCTGACCCCACTGAAAGTCACCAACTGATTTTTAAACTATAAAATCAGTTGGTGCATACCACACGCTGGGACAAGATGCTCAGCGAACTTGCGTTCATACAGCTCGCGTTTGGTACCTTCAGAAAAAGTAACGATCCAAAGAAGAGGCCACAATGGCCCCTCTCGTCCACCCCGATAAGAGTGTCGCCTTTGACAACTCTAACAAAGCGAAATATCGAGCTGGTAGTGTAGAGTCCCAATCTCTGGCTCTCAACTAGTAGACAAAGCTCACTTCGATATGGTGATAATAAAGTCGAAGGTAGAGCTTCCTTCCCACCAGTCAAAGATCCTGCTGATCCTCTGCCCCCCTAACTCCCGAGGTGCAAGATATCATCAACAGACTTCAGCAAAGTAAAGCCCCTGGCTCCGACAGCATCACCAATGAGATATTTAAATTCTTCCCCACCCAACTCATAGTACTAATGTCAGCCATCTTCAATGGTGTTCTAAGCAAAAACATGTTTCTTCAAGCATGGCTACCGTTAACGGTATCCCCAAACTAGGCAAGTCCAAGTCTGATCCCACTAGTTACCGTCCCATCAGTCCACTCGACTTTTTGAGTAGAATCTATGAGATACTTATTTACAAGGGGCTCAAAGATTACGCCAGAGCAAAGAGTCTTATTCCCGATGAGACGTTTGGTTTTCGCATTGAATACTCGTTCATGGATACGACAAGTCCACTGCATCATCGAACACTTAAGTGCTGGTTTCCAGCGTAGCTCGATGAAAGGCGCCTTGTTCCTCGACAAAACAATTCTTTTAGCCGATGACAGGGCCATTTACCTTACCGGTTGCGACCCTGACTCTATTATTCGCATTCTCCAAACTTCCGCAAACATCTTAGGCAGATGGTTCAGGAAATCGAGAGTCAAAGAACCAGGCGGTTCTCTGTTCAAAACCGCAGCATAAAACCCTCTCTCACATCCGACCATCAGCATAAAACCCTCTCTCACATCCGACCATCATATATGGCAAGCTGATCTCTTGGAAAAAGCAAGCCAAATACCTAGGAGTCGTCCTAAACAACCGCCTTCTCTTAGGGATGTTTTAATTTAATCAAGACTGTCTTTTGTGTACATAATTTCATCACCACTGCTCTCAAAACGGTGAAGGAAACATCGTGAGGAAACCGGCATGTCCTAGAACCTAAAATTCGAAGACATGTGACATTTACCAACCCGCACTGGACCCGCGTGGTGGATTACGGCCCATTCCCTTTCCTAGAGAGGAGACCTGTGTCCTAGCAGGAACGTTAAAAGGCTGATTATGCTATTATTCTAATGTATTCACATGTTAAAATGGTCCTGGCCTAAAAAAACTACCCGAAACAAAACCGCAATATTTAACTAATACCAAAAATGTGATCAAACATTATTGGGGGAGAAACAAAGTTTAATACAATCGATATGGCCATATTAAGTACTTACTACATCGCGGAGATATAAAAGTACTATACACTTTTAGTACCTTCTTGTAAAAATATTAAATAGGTTCGACTTAAAACCTAATTCCGTACTTTATTTGAGAAGCTTTTTTATCAGTAAGTGAAAGTTAAGTGAAAAGATAATTGATGTCGAAATTTTAATTACAAGGTAACAAGGAAACTTGGCGTTAATTCTTTTTAAGTGCCAATTATATTGATAACGGTATTTATCATGTAATGTGGCTTCATTACCAAAATAAACGAAAATTCACGTTTGGTTCCAGCGTTATAAAATTACATATTGTTATGTTCAACTTATGTATGTTAGCGGAATAAGACATTGTATCGCCTTAATATCGTGGTCACAAAATACTTATCAGTTCAATTATAGGACGTCTATGTCAGCTAAGAAAAAAAATTGTTTATTCTAGGATCGCCAAATTTTTATCAACAACTAGCTTTGGGCCGCAACTTCGTACGCATATCTACGACCAGTAATTTCAGCCGTGCGTTGTTTGTCAATCTCAGTCACTCAATCACTCAGTAACAGTGAAAAAGTCCAAATGTTACAAGATTAAATGCGGTAAAAATGTTTGTGGTCTATCCCAAACAATTTTATCGTTTGACAATCGTTATCGCTGTTAAAGTCGGTATGATTCTCACATTCACTGGTCTCTCGAAAGCCTTGTAGAGAGCCTCCCAGGGCTGCATGCTCTACACGGTAACCACTCTAGAACCTTTCAACCCCATTCTGCTCTTTCAGCAACGTGTCCTGTCGCTTAAGCTTGCCTTTGCTTTAGGCTATTTGAGTTATCTTTCTTCCCCCTGTGCATCTGTATATTTGTGATAATATAAGAAAAAGGTACATATATATGGCAACTTTTTTATTACTACGTTAGTGCATGGCTATGTCCTGTCTGCAACCGCACTGGTGACACATGGAACTAGCCTTCCGTCTTGCCATTGTCTGCAAGTATTTGCCAAAACAGCCATGCGCCGACTACACTTGCACTAAACGGTACGACAGCGTCCCGTTTCGCCTCAAAACCCACTTCTCAAGAATTGGCTGTATAGCCCCAACTGTCCAGTGACCGGCGCTGGGAGTCTCCAGCCTCACCGCCCATTGCCTCATCATTACAGTCTGCATCTCTCTGCGCTACCTCATTACCACTTCGTCCGAACTAACACATCGCCCTCTCAAATAGTCTGCCACCAGCTGCTTCAAGTAAACGGACGGCCCATGGAAACGGAGCGCCTCTTCGATGGAGCCGAATGGCAAAGTAAAAGAGCGATGTCTAATGACACCGCCAACAGAACCTCCCGTTGCGTTACCGCATCTTTCGCCTGGTTCCTTAAACGCATAATGGCGTTCACGGTCGAACTCCCGCCTCGAAAACCAAATTGTGCGTCTGACAAATTTGGGCCAACTGTTTCCATGAATCTTCAATCAAGCATTTTCCCCACCTCGTCCAACAGCACAATTGGCCTGTAGGCCGATCTGCTGACCAATCCAGAACACTTTTGTGCGGTTCATCTCGCATGACAGACCTCCAGGTCGGCAGGCAGCACTACGTATCTGCTAAAACTCCGCCATCATACGGCTGCAACAAATGTCAGAATTGCCACATAGGTCCCTGAGTAGAGGACCTTCAGCGCACGATATTTTTGATATCCCAGTAAGAGACCGAGATTCTTGGCAGGCACCGTCCGCGTATGCAGATGTCGTTGGCGAGCGATTGGTAGCTCGCCGTTCAATAACAGCCAGACCCAAGTCAACACAGCATTGTATTCCACGCGCGCCTCAATAAAATGTCAGCAAAGAAGACGGGGCCCCATAGGGTTACTGACCCTATGGGGCCCCGTGAACAAATTTGTTCGAATGAGTCACCGCAGTTCTGGAACGCATTAGGAGGAACACGTGTGGGTTTTAGTTAGTAAGAGTTTGACACTCCCTTCCACTCCGCCGAGAGCGGAAGAAGTCATTTTATGATTTTTTCACCACACAAAAAAGGTGTATTCTCCTGAGCCATATCTATAGCATCAAAGAAAACTTCCGTTATCTTTCTAATCTTCTTCCCAACAGAATCCGACCCAATTTTATCGACTGAGGATGATAGGTGCATTATTAAATAACTTGTGGCGTATCTTTCAATGCAAATGGGCATTCATTCAGCCCGAGAAAATGAATCTGGTATAAGTTTACATGGATACTTGTGTTTAACATTTGGCTAAATATATAAAGCAAATAGTAAATAAAAAAACGATGCCTAGGTATATTTAAAAAAAATATCCGCCATAGTTTTGTACTTCAAAGCAGTCACGTAAAGGATAGTTTTGAAGAGGTTCATCGTAGAATAGCAATACTACTATTATTTATAACGAAAACGTCTTCAAAAGCGACTAACTTATAGTCGGCTTTGCGAAATAAGCCTTAAATTCAGTGGTTAGTTGTTTCGACTTTTATTTCATTGTGTAAAAGGTTCTGACGAAAGAAATATGACGGCTTAGTTTTTATTGTTACGTAAATAAGCGCTGCGGGTCAAAGGGAACTTTATTTTACTTTGGCCGCCAGATGTCCTTGATGTTCGGGTTCAGTTTCTTTATAGCCTTTGGAAAATTAGTGATAACAATGATGTAAAAATAGAAATAAAAAAAGCGAGTTGACGCAGGTACCAAAATTAAATGATTGTTAACAATACTTGACTTTTATAAGTTTTGTGATAAATAAGGTGGATTGACTACAAAGACACGGTGTCATTTTGTAAAATCATTATTTTCATGAGAGTTTAAAAGTGCAATACAAGATTTTTTAGGAAATCATTATTAATTAATTTAAGTAGATATGACATTGGGTAAATGTTACCTAAGCATTAAAAACTTCGATTACTAAACTTAACATAGCTTTTCATATTAAAAACTTACATTTTCCATAGTGCTTTAATTTATTTATTTCCAAACTCATTAATAGAGTCACGAAAAGAAACGTACCTATTATATACCAAACTGTCCTTAATAAATTCGCATGTATTATTTTTAATCCAAAATTTTAATGCAGCTAATGAAGAGTTATTTGGCTGATTTTAACGCTGCGAATTTATAATAATGAGGGCAGAGAAACAGAGGTGTTTTATCGGTAAAATAATTAAATTAATCAGGATCCGAAGGCGGCGACGAAACATTAAGCACGCCTACTAAAAGGAGAACTTCGAAATTAGTTTCTTTTGAACAGACATAAATAGATGTCCCGTGACCTGACGTTTGCGGAAAACAATTGTCAAACTTTTGATTGATAAGTTTATAAATCTGAAAAATATTTATATAGGTAATAATATCTCTAATATTATTACTTATAAATATTGTTTTCGGAATCCTAAATACTAATCGGGATAGCCATTTTCCTTGAAACGAAAAATTGGAAAGAAGACTGTTTTAATTTACTTATATACCTATCGAAGTAATCTACATATGTAAGGTATAAAGAGAAGTTGTGGGCATGCTGTGAACAGTTAGTGACAAGTTAGTCAGACGAAATACCTTACGAAAAATAATTCGACATTTCGGTTTTGTTTTTCATAATTAAATCGATATTTTGGTGCCTCCTACTTTCGTTTTTATTTATTCATTTTCCACCTTTTCTATCTCACTGCATGGAGAGTCAGTATTTAAATGAGTTCCTTGTCCTCCATCCTTTCCTCCCGGCTAGGGCTTTGAGCAAGTGTGTACTAATCCTATCAGTAGGCGTCAAACTCGTCGCGTCACATTCGTAAATTATTGCTGGTGTCCCAGAAAATTGTGTTTTGTATTTTTCACTTCAAAGTATCTATTTTTTAAGTATATTATACTATAACACAATTTTGTATTTAATTGTTTTGTATTCAATTAGAAACAGTTACGTTTGAGGCAACCATTTTACCTAAGTATATATTTTTCCAATATTTTTTTTTCTTTTTTTGTCACTGTAAGATCCACTGTCAAAAACCTATAAATATCGAAACTGCCTGTCCGGTGTCTTTATCCGTTTAACTGTGCGTGAGCTCGCCCACCTCAACATACAAAGCTCGCCGCATATTTCTCTGCACAGCTTTGTTAGTTTCAAACCAGCATATAATTTTGTTATCTCTTCTCCGCTTTACACATCTCGGTTTTGGTGGAGCATGGGCTATAACCGTATATTCTAATAAAAATTGTGCCTTCCCACCTACATACCTATCTAATTTATCAGTTCAAAATAACTATTTCATAGTTATTTAATTACACAAATGTACTTTAGTATTTATTTATTATTCTGAGCAACAAAAAAAACTTTGATATTTGATGCAAATAAAAACTATTTCTATTTTCATACATTATTATTGATCTAAATTGCAAGTGTGCAAGGTTTTCGACTTCATTATATCGCCCGCAAAAACATACTAATAAAAACCTACTAATGGTAACTGTCACAGGTAAAGCCAGCGGTAAACGACCGAGAGGAAGTAGACCTATTTGCTGGTTAGACATTCCGAGCATAATTTTACCTTTAAATAATAATGTTAAACTTATAAATGAAGTTAAATTGTAAACGTTCCGTGTAAACAATTGTTGATTAACCAAATAAAAATAAGTAAATAGTTGAAGATAAAAGCCTCAAGGACAATAAGTATTCCTAGCACTTGTTGGAAGTAGATTTGTTACTTGATTTTCGAAAAAAATAATAATTTAATTTAAATCTTACGAATGTGATCTTACAAATTGACTTTTAAAGAGCACAATAAATAAAAATGTGTGTTGGTACGTGCCATTATAATATATATTTTATAGTGAGATTTTATCTTATACACAACGAAATAGATCATATTTATATATTTATATACTAGACGTCGAAAAAATCAAATTCAAAGAATGGAAAGTGAGATATCACAAATTAAATACGTAGGTATATATAGTTCATTATCAGAACCGCCCGTCTTATAACACCAAGACCTCATTCTTAAACTAATCCGTGAACGTGAAAACATATTTTAGTGGCAGTTAGTAGTTAACAGTTTAGAGAAAGAAGAAAAACATTTTTTCTAATAATTAAAAATCAGCTCAATAGGAAATTACGATACTGACTTAAATTATGTTGACTGGTAAAATATGTACTAGATACAACCAGGCACATAAAAATTTGCTTCAGAGACTCTAAACTCCGAGATACCTACTAAAGATATAAGAAAAAAAAAATACCTGAGAATATAAACATTTACTCTGAATAAACCCCAATGCAAGAGCGATATTTACTTAACAAACGTATACCAGACGGCGAAATTAACGTTGTTATCAAAAATATTATAGAAACATACATACAAACTAACGTTAAAAACAAAACCAACCAAAAACCAGTAACTGCTCGAAAACTGAATACAAAAATAAAACGAGTAGAAATACGAACTTCAACCGCCCTCCAAAAAATTCTTTTGTGCCTATGTTGGCATAAGAGAATCTTTTTTGGCCAACTGGATGAGATTCAATGCATATTAAAATAAATACAACTGGCCGTTCATCTATTAATATTTATCAAAACTTCGATAGCATTAAAACGACGCAAATGATACCAACTACCAAATTATAGTCATGTCTACCTACAGGCAAAAGCGCAAAGTTGGTGGCGTTTCCATTTGCGTATACAACAGCATAATGTATGATTTAACAGATGACTTAATAATTGTACGAAAATGGAAACCACTAATTATGCAGATAATAATATACTAGGGATATATTGTCGCTAAACGTAGGAGTAATATATTTATAAACCTAGTGATTCAAATATGTATAATAACTTCTTAGAAACATACATATATCGTGGAATTAGAAAAACGATAAAGAACGATACTGTTTGACGATTTCAATGTGTATTGACCTTCTGAACAAGGACGATCATGGCTCAAAATAACAAAAAGTAATTAAAGGAAGGGTACGAAATATTAAAAAACTTTAACAGACTATTTAGCGCTCTCGTGCAAGCTCTCGACAATGGGCATTAGCTGTTACCTGTCTGACCCACCCTAAAAACGAACAAATTTGAACTTTCTCCCCGTCACATTAAGCGTTATTGAATTTGCATTAGTTTATCCTACTAGTGCTACCCGATGAACAAATTGTACCTACATTGCTTGTAAATAAATAATTCTGATTCTGAGTACAGATACGCAATTTTGATATTTTATTTAGTTTCGTCGTTACTAATACATTTGTATCAAAGTAGATCTGGCCTCGTGGTGCGTGTATAAGAACAAGATGCGGGTCCAGAGCCTGCATTGAAGATATCGTTTTGCTTTTAATTAAGAATGTATACAACAGGTATTTCTTGTATTATTGTTAAGAACTATAGAAGGGCACATTCTTGTAATAAGATATTTCTAAATTGGTAATATTTTCACCTAATTTGTAATAAGGTACTTGAAAGACAAATATGCTTATTATTTTTATTCAAATGTTACCAGTAACATTTGAATACCAGTTTTGTAATGAATACGCATATTTGTCGGAAAGGAAGGCTAGGAAAATAAAATTGAACCATTGACAATAAAGCTAAATCAAGTCTATGCACTATTGCAGTGACTACGCGCGAACATTTTTACCTTGTGAAAAAGACGTCTTATTCCAATTTTTTTTATTTATATTTTATAGATTTAATCATGCCTCAATTGAGTGATTAATTTAAATAAAAAATAATCTATTTGCACGAGGAGAATGCTGGCTTAGAGCAATACCTATTAAGTCCCCTAGCAATGTGGCTGCATTGCTAGGAGACTTAATAAAGCTCTAAGTAATACTTCCACATCGTTTTTGTACCTTACCTTGTGCCATAGCGTTGGCAAACATACATTGTTTTTTAAATATACACAAAAATAAAGTAACACCTCTCTGTCTCATTCTCTTCTTCCTCATTTCTTTGTTTCAGAGAAATGCAGTCAGATCTTGTTTAAAATGTTCTTACAGAAACTAAATCTATACTAATATTATAAAGAGGAAAGATTTGATCGCTTTATTTGTTTGTTTGCATTGAACAGGCTCCGAAACTTCTCGACCTATTTGAAAAATTCTTTCACTCTTGGGAAGCTACACTATCACCGGTATATTATATCCCCATATTCCCACGGGAACGGGAACTACGCGGGGAAACCGCGGAGCGATGCTAGTAATATATATAAGTAGGCAATGAACTCGATATGTTCATATTTGCAAAATAGGCAACACATAGTTAAATTAGATAATTTCAATTACTCTTTTTAATATTTATCTAATTATATAAAAGCGAAAGTTCACTGACTCACTCATCATGAAATATCGAAAACCGTTAGACATCCGTTAAAAAAGGAATTCAGGAAACTCGCCGTGCAAAGGGGAGAAATAGGGGTTTGAAGTTTGTATGTAAAATCTTATTCCTTGGGCCAATATATTTGTTTGTCTCGAATATTGACCGAAGTGAATTAAAAAGGCTGTCTCTATTAGTTTTTAAAACTGGTATATACTGATATTCTTTTGATTTATAAACTTGGTACAAATATTGACCTAAATAAATAGTAAATAATGCCATCATTAGGTTTTTTTAAAAACATACCCCATAAGGAGTTTAGAGGGTGTTAAAGTCTGTATAGAAAAATCTTAACGCTTGGCTCAATAAAGTTTAAACTCGGCATTACCAGTCATGAAAAAATAAAATGAGTATTATTAGATGTAAGTTTGAAGTCTATAAAGCTCAGAACGAAATTCAAACAGACGAAGTGAGAATGAAACGTAGGTAATATTAATTTTTGGGGACAAATTTAGCTAAAAACACAGAATATGGTTTTTACCTATGAAGTTGCTGGTTTTTTTTATGCCACATTGAACCATGATATTTTCGGTTGTACTTGAAATTTTAAATTTCAAAAAAAACGATTAAAATGTTTTGGTGCATGGATTATTCGTTGGCGTAAGTGTATCGTTCCTAAAGGAACATTCTTTGAAGGAGATAAAATAAAATTGGTTATATAACTAACATTTCGTGTATTATTGATCTTTTCCCGGTACTTTCTTGACATAGTAGTATGTAAGTATGTTCCATTCTAGCGCCTAAACTACTGAACTATTTTTTTTTCTGATAAATTACCAATCATGTACTCGGTAAATATTTGTTTATATTTATAATTGAATTCCAATGTGGTTTCTATTTTCAACCGACCTCCCCCTTTTTGAAGGAAGTCGGTCGGTCTCCATTCGACTGTATTTTTTTCATGTTTGTTATTGTCAAACAGCACGCTATATCAACGCTGAGTGCCTGGTCACTGCTATCGCACGGATTGTAGGTACGTACGTTTGTGCGTGATTCGGTGCGATTGTAAAAAACAACAGGGATTTTTTTCAGAAATTGTGACAATGTTTTGGAAAATCGTACCTCACAAATCAACCTGCTCCTCAGTAGATTATTTCGTATCATTCGTTCGTTTCGATATTGATAATTGAAATACACAATACATTGATATTGATATTGACAAATTATACCAAGTGATGCGCATGGCTAGTATGACAGTTCGGCTAGGCAGAAAAACTTGTAATAATGTTAGACGACACGGCTGGCGCAGTGGTTGAGCGATTGGCTGCTGCGCTACGTGTCGTGGGTTCGATTCCCGCACGGAACAAATATTTCTATGGCGTACAGATAGTTGTTCCGGGTCTGGGTGTTTTTGTATGTGACATTGTATGTTTGTAAACGCACCCACGACACAGGAGAAATTCCTAGTGGGGGACAACGTTTTTTTTAAAAAAAAAAATGTGTCACATTTTGGAAGTCGAAATAGGACATGTAATGAAAAGTTTTTCTATAGCCCTATCTGAAACTATCTAAAACTATTATATTGGATTTAGAAACGGTTACGGATAGGTTTAATTCGGATATCCGATAGGTTCGATAGTTACGGTTACGGAAATCCTTAACATCCATGTTCAAAAAAGCACTTATTTTCTTGGATTTCGCACAGAAAGGATAAAAAATTGAAGTTAATATAGAAAGTATGTGCAATTTCCTATATAAATACCCAATAATGTAAGGACTACCAGTAATTATTATTTGTGACTTTTTAAAAAATTGCTTTGTGTATAGATAATAACAACGAAACCCAAATTACGTCTTTTATACTGATAAACTTCACACAGCAGAAACTTCACAAACTTTCCCAGGAATGTATACAAAAGAGTGCACTTAGATAAGTGCTCATTAGACGTTGATTAGGGAAGCGAGGCGGGTTGCCGCAAAAGATCTGTCTCGGTGTTTTGTATCGCGATATGATTAAGAATTACTTGCTCTCACAGTTGATATGTGGCGGATGACGTGGAATTAATCTGCGTCGTGTAAATAAATGTGGGGTGTATGTCAGAGCGCCGACGAGGCGGGGCGTTTGCCTCCTCGAACCGGAAGCGCCCGTTCTCAACAGATTGGAGAATATACTCGTGTACGCCGCGTAACGCTTGGCAAATTATTCTATACCCCTAAAACAGGAACAAAGCCTTCATCATTTCGTGTAATAGACGCCAGTAAATCCACCTAGAAAATTAAAAATTATGCGTCGAAATGTGTTTCAAACAACCACTCTCGCGAAGAAAAGATATTGTTTTGAACACTCAAGAAAATTATGTACTTAAGTTTATTATTAGATTTCAAGAAATAACTAAGAGGTATATGTTTCAGTCGTTTGGGTTAAAAGAGAAAATGGTTCCAAATGACCATCTAGTTTTCCAAGAGATCAGCAAGCGGAAGTTGATCCCAGTTATCATTTATATATGACAGTACCGTGTTGTACAGTGTATTGAGTGTGGAGGTCGCCAAATTACCAGAATGCATCTGAACCCCCCAATATACTTGGAAAAAGGCTAGGCAGATGGTGATGTCATAATAACATTACTTAAACCTTATACAGAAGTAATTGGAGTGAATATGATATAACTGAATACAATGATGATAAAATAATGTTACCTGAAAAAAATACCGGGACTTCAGAATTAGTCAATCAATTAGTTAGCGTAGTCTGCTACGCAGACGATACGGTGGTCCTGGCGCAGGGGGTGTAACACCAGTTGGCGGCCGATTTAATGACACTGAAAGTTCCAACAGTCACTGAAAGGATCCTGCCATTTTGTCTCGAATTGGTCCATCACGAGTCCGAAGCTATATGCTTTCATGGCTCCCTGAACGCGGATACTGAACGGCCTCCATCTTGCCGGGGAGCTTCCTTGGTTGATTACTGCCATGGAATTTTAAAGCTACACCAGTGTAAAACTTCGCTGCCGTGGCAAGTCGAACAGAGAGTGCGTTCCAGGGCCGCGGTGGATCTTTGAAACAAATTCCGCAATGCTCCTTGAGGGAAGCGTGGAACACGACTCACCGTCGTCACCCAGGCCTGCTTGCTCTCGGACAGCGAGCCACCCAAAGCTCGACGTCCGCAGGCCCGCGGCTATGGTGGCCGGGAATCGCCCTGCCATCCAGACCATGGAATGTACCAGGGCCGGACGCGAAAAGTCGCCGCCGTTGATCGCCTCGACGAGGACACGGTGTTGCTCAGCTCAAGCTGCGCAGACCTCCAACGGATGCTACACGTGTCCTCCTAGTAATCCACACAGTGTTGACACCCGGGCGTGTCCACCCGCTGATTTCGACACAGGTAAACAGCCGTGAAACAGTCCTGTCCGGTGAGCACCTGCGTCAGGCGGAAGTTAAGGACGCCGTGGCGTCTCTTCAACTACTCCTCAAAGGGGCGCTGGGTTGCATCTGTCACTTTCTCCATACCTCCGTGAGATCCTGCCGGAGGACTGTCCGTTGCGCAGCAATTTTCTGCTGCAGAGTTTCACCCCGGCGGCGGCGTAGCGCCTCCACGCGTAGCTCATAAACGTGCGCGAGAGCTCTCGCCTCCAGATCCCACGGCAGCAATCGGCAAGGAGGCTCGCCCCGGACCAGCTGAATGGCTATGACCCTCTGGGCCGCTACCAGGTGGCATACTGGCAGTCGCTTTATGGACAGTGCCCACACCGGGGCCCCGTAAAGGGCCATGGACCACACGATCCCCGCATATATCCTCCGGTGAGAGGCGTTGGGAGCCCCTAGATTGGGCAAGAGCTACTTGAAAGTAGCCAGCCCAGGCCCGCCCCAGTTTGGGAACCAGACCCCGGAAATGTTCCGCAAAGTTCCACCGGCTGTCGAGGACGAAACCCAAGTACCTCATCGTTGATCCCGATGGTGGCCGGTTCCGAGAGCCATGAAAGCACATGGTCTTGGACTTGTGTTGGGTCACCTCGAGACTCAGTTACAGGATTCTGTCAACAACTAAAGGTATACTACCTGCCTGCCTGATTTTCAGCTGCACTACTTACTTACGTGACTTAGGATTTTGAAAATCGTTGAATCGCACCTTTTATTTGAATATGTCACATGACTAAATCAACTACAAATACGACACAAAATAAAAATCCTTACTTATAGCCTTTGTGACTCAGTGGTTCAGGCTGAATTTAATGATTTCTTATTAGTAAAAATTCATAAAGTCATTCAGGCTGAAGGGCTTGGCAAAGAAACTCTACTAACAAATTTCTACAAGAAAAATATCTCATTTTAGCTACTCGTATTAGATAGAGTGATGATGTTGGTATATTATGACTATATCTACTGTATCTACTGCAAAGGATATCTAAATATATAAAACGATTGCGTTACTGAGTGACTGACAGATAACGCCCAGCCGAAACTACTGGTAGTAGACAGTTGAAATTTGGAGTTGGAGTTTGAATTGAATTGGACTGTACGTTTTGGAACATATGTAGGTCTGAGGGTGCGTTCAATCGAGCACGGTTTCTTAAGGTGCAATAATGCCCGCGTGCCCCACACAGGGTGTTCTTTCTTACAGGACTTAGGATTTATTACGTCTTGTCATTACTTAAAATGCTTAATGATCAAGTTTGCTGCTCAGCCCACAAATAACAAATGCGTCGCAATCGTCACGGAATCTATACGGCGAGCATGAACATTAAGCGTCATACGTTGTGAAGTAAGGCAGTACGGTAGGTACTCGCTTATTTCCTTATAGGAAACTATTTTGAATATTAATAAATTCTTTCATTGCTCCGTTTAAGTCGATTTGTCCATTCGACGTAAAGGCATAAAAATTCACATACGTGTGCAATGCGTCGCTGGCCAAAGCTTAGATTAAAATAAATATGGTGATGATTTTATACTAAAATTATGAAGAGGAAAGATTTGTATTTTTGTATGTAACGAATAAACTCAAAAACTACTGAACCGATTTCAAAAATTCTTTCACCATTAGAATGCTACATTCACCCTGAGTAACATAGGCTATATTTTATCCCCATATTCCTACGGGGACAGGAACTACGCGGGTTAAACCGAGGGGCGCTGCTAGTTTTTTATAAGTATGTTTTACTCGTATATTTTTTGCACCGAAGCTGCTCTACATTATCATTCAATGCCTAAAATGAAATGGCTTATTCTGCAACGTGATCAATAGTTGCAATGAAAAAATATTAACAAAAATTGAGTCAAGTGGCACGAATAAAATTTTAAAATAAACATTGTAAGGCTAACGTTTCACATGCGCGATTAATTCACAATGTAATTAATTTAAATCTGTTGCTGTCAATGCAGCAAACAAAATTGTTTACTTAATGTGTAAAAATAAACGCTAGTTTATTTTATGCATTAAGGAAACCATTTTGTGCTATCAGCCGATAATGTTATCACATGTTGGCTCGGACTGCACGGTGCTATGCTCTGCTAATTGTCACCGTTTAAGCTTCCTACTTTTTTGTTAATGATCACTCGCCGTTTAACTTAAGTTGTTGACTGCTTAGCCGATCTTGCCTGTGGCGGCCTTAGTTTATTTGACATAACAGCCCGAGAATAGGAGCAGCTTTTGGGCAACGATCAAGTATGAAATTCATCCGTAAATCTTACTCGTAAAGCACGACAGCGAAAACACCGTTCGGTACGTGACAGATGTTGCAATTGTGCCGGGGACCGTACTTAACACGTCCATATAAAAGTTTACCGGATCGACAGCGATCAACCGTTCCAATACCTACAGATTGTCGTGGTTCAGCGTGACTGCTTCTATTTGTTGGCTTGAGCACGTGTTATCACGTTAACGTTAGCTTCACGGTGGCGTATTATCATACGGTTCTAGTTCTTGCTGAACACAGGCGTAAAGTGACAATACGACAACGATGTGGCAACGGTTTTTCTAGCAAATATTCTTTTCGGTAGAACATTTTTTAACACAATATCTAAAAATACGTTAGTGCAACAATTTTGCGTTCTCGATTCAAAGCTGTGTGTAGGAGCCTTAATAATATGATCCTTGCTCTCGCTGCACATAGGCGAGTTGGGGCAGCACGCACGCTGTGTTTGTATTTTCACAAATAATAGAGCCGTAACGCCATGGGCACTAACCACTGAGCCGCGCGCCGGTTTTACCAACCAACTTTTTTGCCAATAAATTAAATAACGGTCCGAGATAACGTGAAAATTGCTCTCTAAGCTCACATTAAACGTTTTGAAATGATATAACGTGTTCTATAACGCTGAGAAATTGAATCTGTATGACGTTAGACAAATAGAAGTAATAGATCAGTGTATGTTCATTAACAACGATCTTAGTTAATTAAGAAAATTTACATTTATTTATTGATTTTGCTGTAACTGGAACATTCTCATAAAACTTTTTATTACTTAAATAGTTATTTGGCATTTGGGCATACCAGAACGATAGTACTTTTAAAAACCAAACTGCAACGGGGAAGCGTATGCACACGAAAAATAGGTAGATATGTATGTACCTACACATTTTAGAAACTGAAGTGCTGTGTACAGTTGTGCTTTGTCACAGCCAGCGCAACATTTTTTTAAAACCTTGTCCTCGGAGCGCTTTGTATTGTGCCGAAACGGATTTCGAAAATACAAATAAAATGCCTCTAAATTATGTTTTTATATTTTTGGATTAGATCCTTGAAGGTGTCTCAGAACTCCGAACCCGCTTACCCTTACAAAAAAGGTGAATCCATAGAAACCACCCATAACCGCTTGAAGTATTAATTTTCAAAATAAGCAACAGGGTACAGCGTACATACTCGTAGATACTTCAGCTTAGGGCGTTGCTAAGAGCGATGGTAGCTACTGGCTAGTTGGATCTGGTTGACTATGGAAGAATTAAATCTTATTTAAAGGAGCTATCCAAAATAGTTCTATTGTAATGTTGATGAGCCAAATTTAGCCTTTCAAAAGCCTCATAGATGAAAGAATATATATATGAAAGTTTATTTCAATTACAATGGGCATTTAGATACATATTGGAGATCTCCTTTTAAGCAAGGAATTGCTTGTATTAGGAGATGAAAGAAATTCGAAAATCGATGAATGAAAACGCATTGCACGGCCTGAATCAGAGCCTATTTATAGTTAAGCCGTCATTAAATTCCTATGAAATTCTAAATCCTACCTATCTATCTATCTCGATAGAATACGTACCTACGCCGTTAAATATGACACAAAGTCAAATACAATGTCGAGTCAAATTACCAAAATAGGGATTTTTCCTGAGTAACAAATATATGATTATGTTTAGTCCGTCAGTTAGATTATAGAAAAATATTGGACACGTATTTTTTCCTTTATCAAGTTTATAAAAACTGACGAAGATACAAAGCATCAAAGATCAGAAGTGGGGGCTTGTGACGTCACGGCTTGGTAAAAAAATGTAGCGAGTAGTGACGTCACACGAGTTTTCAACGCACTGTATCGTCTTCATTTTTTGTTTACGTGAAAAAAGAAAAAATACGTGTCCAATATATTTTGGAAATCTATCCGACGGACTAATTAGATTTTTTTAGTTAACTACCCTATTCTGGTTTGTGTCATTTTTAAGTTCTACGCTTATATATTAGGCCACCTCAAATATGGTTTGAAGTGAAGTGCCTAACTATTGTATACACTAGAAATGCATATTATGTTGCAGCCAAATCGTATAACACGCCGTATCACATAAAGGCGCACCGGATTGAAAAACGCCAATGAAATGTAATGCGGCTATGTCACGTTTAGCCGGATTTAAATTCGGCTGAAATATAGTACGCTGCATTGAATGAGCGCGTCGCACACGTTAAAGCGGTTTAATAATGTCCAGCCTACAAACAAACGGGCGCATCGACGATACGCCACTTTGAAAGTTTTCGTTTAAATTAACTGATCCGCGCAACTTCGTCAGCGTCACATAGAGAGAGACAAAAATAAAGTTTGTGCAACATTTTTTTTTTCATTAATACACCGCTCTTGGTCGTAGCGTGATGCTATATATAGCCAGCTATATTATAACTTAAATCGGGATATGTAATATGGATTGGAAATCATCAAATGAATTCTTCTACTCTGGGCGGTGCGGAAGGGATTGTCAGACTCTTAGTGACTAAAAACTATCGGTGTTCCTCCTAATACCCTATGCGTTCCAGGAGCCGCGGTGACTCTTTCGAAAAAAATCTGCAACCCTGGCAGGATTCCGCAAATCTGGCAGGATTCATCAACCCTGACAGGATACCGCAAGCCTGATGGCAGGTTTATTGACTTGCCTAGGCAAACGGATTTACCTCCCGTCATGCCATTCGTCTGAGGTTTCTTTACCCTGCTTCGACGGCGGAGCCCCTCGAGGCGCATCGACGCTCCGTCGTTGAGGTGAATGTGGTTTGCACACATGGATGGCGTACAATAACGGGAAAGAAATTAGGCGATAAAATGACAGTTTGTACAAAGGAAAGTACGCACAATCCACGCATAAGCGTCTGCCGTTCATTAAATGTTTTATTAGACTGTATAAATCTGTGAATTGACTGTTATAAAATATGGCGACAAATGTCGCGGCCATATTATATTACAAAAAAGAGTTTTGTAGAACATATCACCACCATAATCCGGCTCAACGTGAGGAAGCTGCATTCCTTTAGAGTGTCTTGCCTTAGCACCCGCGTCAAACACTTATTACTATCATAATATGAATACTGAGCTGAATTTCTTGATCCATTACTTCGCATACTTGGAAAGTTCGTTTGCTCGACAACGTAGGTAGATAACGCAATAAAAGATGATGAGTTTTCAAAATGTAAGAAAAAAATGATCCAGCCGCTAATAAATAAAATTAGTCGTTTGTTTCGTTTCGTGTAACTTTAAGAGAGAAGGACGATCAAACCAGTTTATTTACTCATTTATCAATACAATAATAGAATTTCACTCATGGTGTAAAATACCAGTACAGTTCAAATTAATAAGTTTGCTAGTAAGGGACAAAGTAGTGTCAAATACTGTTATTGCAGCTGAGGCGGAAAAGACAGCCGAGGGGTGGCTTGCTTTCTTTTTCCCGCATTTGTGCAAGATACATTTTATTGCGTGCCTAAAAGCGTTGTGAAGGGTGGCAGTTTTCGGGTAAGTACATATATAATTATTGATCGGTTACGGGTGTTTAAAACATACGAATAGTAGGGTTCTATATTAAGTTCAAGAAGGCCCCCTTGGATCGGTTTTCAAAGTCAAAGTTTACAAAAGCAGTGGACATCATGACCAGAGCACTTGATGTTAACCGTATAATTTGGTACTCGTAAACAAAAGCTCGGTATCTATTTATACATTGTATATACATACATATGTTCATATTATATAAAAATGAATCCCTATTTCCCTTGGTATTTTGCGAATTCTTTTTTTGTTGTGTTTGTTATTGTCAGAAAACGGTTCTTATGAAAGAACATTTTGAAAAACCTACGAGCAGACCGAGGTGGACCCTGAAATATGTCCAAGTAGGTACTTTTGGAGCTAAATTTGCATGCGCTAAATAAAGATAGAAGGCCAGAAAGAAACATGTTGAAGAATTTCAGGGGCTAGAAATTTGAGAGGTAAAGATTCACGAGTACCAGCGGACTATAAACATGTCGAAGCATTTCTGGGGCTAGAATTCTGAGTGAAGGCTCACAAAGTACCAAGATACAGACAGAACCATAATTATTTAATATCAAGAAATGATCCTATGGAGATAAAAGAAAGAATACTGAGCCAGAAAGAATAAAAAGATTAAAGATAATCGCAGCGATGAAGAATATAAATACTCTGACAGCAAGCTTTTGCAAAATAAATATAGATTCAATATCAGCAGCCTGACCCCTAACCCCCCCTAACCCCTAACTAAAATAGAACAAACGCACGGTTTCTACACCTATTAACTCTCATATTTTTTTTGATAGCATAAGCAGCTGAGCTTAGCCGCCCCGGAAGAGATGTTATCTGAGGTCCCCAGTGCAATATCTCATCTAAAGTCATTTCTTGGAAAACCATCAGATCAATAAATATCAGCTACCAAATGTTAGAAGTAAGGAATGTGATATCTCACATTCGTGACTTCTAACATTTGGTAAAGTAAATTTAATATATTTGGTTTAGACTAGAAAAACCGGAAATAATGAGGTGGATGGATTCTTCGGGCCGGTTACTTATATCAACAGTACCGTCCTTCGCAATGTATTTCAGGTAGTTGTTCGTCATCATAACTTCGTGCATAAACGCACAGACAAACCTTTGGTGTCCCCGAAGAAATCACCAAAACGTAGCCCGGCTACAGACGCTAAGAAGTCATCATCAGACCCATGTGTGATGGGTCTGCTAGGGTTGCGGAATTTGTTCGAAAGAGTTACCGCGGCCCTGGAACGCAAAGAGCACTAGAACGATCACGGGTGGGTTGTAGTCACTAAGATTCTGACACTCCCTTTCGCTCCAACCAGAGCGTGAGAAGTCATTTAAAGACTTCCCATCCGTATAAAAAAATAAAGGTCCATGTATGATCCGATAAAAGGGCTTTCTGAAGCTCCTTCTTATACCTTCCTGCGATAATTAGTACCACAGGTTTGCGCCAGTTCTCGTTAGCCAAGGAGAGCAGGGAGGGACCCTTGTCTACCGCGACCGTATATCGGTGCATACCCACGTCGGCTTCTAGGAAGTATTCCGGTAGGCTGCGTACTTTGCGTTTGTACAAGGGACTTATCATTTAAGAAGCTACGACCCGTGCACTTCCGTGGCATCATATACCGCCTCATCACGGATGATTGTGGGTGATGCATCCGATTTGCTGTCAGCAGTGAACGGACTGTCCTACCCAAGCTGTCTAATTTTGTCTGAGTTCATTTGAGTAAGTATGCCAAAACAGTGCATCAATACCAACATGACCCAACCATTAAAGGCGCGCACCTTGTTTCCGCCTGATGAAAGACTATTTAGTACATTGTTCAGGTGGACAAATAGCTCCTTCAACAATTGTTTCACGTCAGCAGAATTGATGCCCAACACTGCTGACATACCTGACTGTCGTCCTAAAATATGCTACGCTCGTTCCTTATCAGATCACTGTTCGCTTGGATCTATCGACATCTTGGTTAGCAAAGGACCATCCTCCACTGTCCTATACAGCTCCAGCACTCTCATGACCCATGTGGACTCAGTTATAGGCTTCTTATAGTCTATCCATCATGGCGAAAGATCTTTCCGGGTAGGTAGTGGCAACATTGAATTGGAACAGCTTAGCTCGGTATCGTGCGACCCGGTGTTCTTCTATTCTGAGAGACAGGCATGATTTAATTACTTTAATATGATTGTTAATCTCTGCTCTCAAAATAGATGTAAAAACTGTATACTCGTCAGTAAACACGTGATCCGTCTATATTTTTTAGGCTCTACGGTACTACCTGATTTATGAATCAGGTGGGATTTCTGTGGCTAGATGTATCCCCTGTTTTTATTTTATTGTTACCATCCACATTTTTCTCTATTAAGTCCAGTAATTGCAGTCATAAAATAATTTAAATATCGTGCATGCGGTGTTAGCCTGTAAGTAATTTTTGCACTTATAAATGTGTATTGCGTACTTTTAAATGAATTGTAATGTGTAAATAATTGTAGACCTATAAATAAATAAAAAATACATAAATAAATAAAATTTCCTTTAGTAAGGAACTAGGGCAGCACTTTAAATATCACTATGTTTGCTCCTAATGGCCGCCTTATTTAGTTATGTTTTGGCGATAAATATTCTTTAATAGTCTTTGAAATACACATAAGTAGTTAGTTTATTAATTTGTGAACATAATTTAGCAAAACTACCGATAATATTGTGTACCTATTGCCATCGTAATCGTATATTTCCAAAAGCATCATTCAGCTAAATTCTCAGTAAGTGACCCCACATTTATTATAGGACGGATACTCGCGCGCGCTTTCTTATCTTAATTAGTGCTGTGTAAACAAACAGTTTTTATGGTAGTCATTGTTTCTAATAGGAACAAGTGGTTTTTATGTGCGTGTGAACTGAGGACAAATTCGCAAAAATCCTAGGATTTATTTTAGAAGACTTAAAACAAATTGTAGAACGAATCTGGGAATTTGTAAGTAAATATATTACAAATTATTACACATAAAGTGTGGTCCCTCAGTTCTCTCAGGTGGTCAGCCAGGTCTCAGAAAGTATCTAAAAAATGAATGCAATGGCGCATTCACAAAACCTTCATTTTTGAGTGAGATAAAACGAGTGTTCTACTAATATTAACGATTTGACACAAAAATAGACGCTTTGAATGAGGGACGGGTGAAATATAAACACGGTATAACAAGACAGTCAAATCACGGTGTGGTGGCGAACACAAAGGGTTTGCTGTGCTATAGTGGCACGCTAGTTTACAAACGACCATTACTAAACGAAGCAAACGCTCAAACGCTGGATCTGTAACAACTTGCAGCCAACGGTAATTTTGAGTCTTGATTTCTATTCTCTGATCCATTATCTATCATAAGCGCCGAATGAACAGAGCCAATTCACCGTACTGGTATCAAAAGCCCTACAAACAGCTATCGATCTATAACGCGAGTAACCTATTTCACTAAAGGAGGTAAGCGAACCCTTCAGTTAAACAATAGAGCTGTATTGATGTTAAAGGAACAGCAGATATTGCCACTTTTCATCTGGCTCCACAATAGGTAATAATAAGTAAGTTTCGTGAGTATTCGCCGTACATCTGTTTTCTGGCTACATGAAAACATACACCAAGACAAAGCGGATGCGTAGACCTTAATTGATCCACTAATTTAAGTGCAAAATTCTAGATACTGGGTTTCGACTCTTTGAGTTACCTAGACCTACCTTAATATTTACTTTTAAGGGCGCATATTCCTAACGGCATTTCATACAAATTTTCAAGTCGTTATTTTCCGAAATGACTTAACCGATTTTAATGAAACTTTACACACAGAAGCAGAATACATAGGTCTAAAAAGTTAATTGAAAACATTTTCGATAAATAGTGTTACAGTTAAATTAGACCCATTTTAAATGTTCCATACAAACATAAATTTCCAGTTATCTTTATTAAAATAAGACATTTCGAAAATGTATTTGAATAACTTTTTAGACCTATGTAACCTGCTTATATGTGTGAAGTTTCAATAAAATCGGTTCAGTCATTTCGGAAAATAGTGACTTGAAAATATGTATGAAATGCCATACGGCGTACACGCTCTTAAAGGATCAACTACACACACTACTATTTTTCAACTATTTTTCACATTCATTGACGCCCACACACATTGCAAAAGTCTATACGATTTCACAATCAATATATGCCATACCTTTGACGAATCAACATTACTACTACGTACTTACTTGACACTGGCTGATTTTGTTTAGACCTTATTTTTGGTAGCAGATCAAAAGAATCACTAAATCGTCACTATCGATAGCATAAAACCCTCAATATCCCAAAGCATTCAACTAAGCAATTTAAACTAAGCTCTATTGGATACATGGGTTAGACAAGTTTGTCCAACGCAATAAACTTGCCCTGCGGTCCCTGCTCGTGATTAATATCGTTATCAAATTAGTTCATACATATGAATAGCTATTGGGATTCTACTAATAATGTTATGTTATGTTTTAAAGTTTGGAGAATCTTTTCAACACAAACTTGCAAAACCTCAATGGAACCAACGACCATTGCGTTTTTTGAGCAATTGGCATCAAAAAGTTTTTGATTCACTTCACTATTTTCTGGTTGACTTAAATTTATACTTTGTATTCTTATATTCTGTAAATACTGTTTTGCAAAGTTCAGTTTTTAACAGTTTCCTTATTAGGTATGGTTTATGAGCAGCTCATAAGTTGACATAAACTCGATACAGAATCCGATAGTCTAGTCGGCTCTAACCATACCCCACAAACATACTTTTTCACTAAATTACCGAGGCAGGTTTTAATGCCACTTAGCACAAAAGTATCCCGACACAAACGTTAAAAACCAAGCGTTATTGGCAACTATTCGCCTTATAGATGGAATGGTGTGTGAGATTCCTAACTTAAAGATGATTATAATCAACGACGACATAATAACAGAACCGGCGGAATTTTTAATTATGAATAATATTAAATGCGTTTGTGTCATTTCAAATTCGATTGACTGAATAGCAAAATGTTCCGTTTACCATGAATGCCCGAGATGTGAATGCGCACTTCTTAACCTCCAAGTCTCGCGGCGTTGATTAGACCGCACTCGATACGGTTTCTATTATTACATCGAGATTTCTAGTCACAGGTATTTCTCATTTGCAGTAGTTTGTTAATTATTTATTATGCACTATAACTACAGTGTTCCCTTCTTCTCCAAGTTTCCAGAGAGAAATAGATCGCATATGTTTAAGTCATGGCGCACGCGTCGAAAGGACTACACATGCCTGCCTCTTACTTTTACCTTGACGAGAAGGCTGATTCTGAATTAAATGAAGTTATGAACAATAGACTATTTGATATCAATGAATTAATACTTATTTGATAGATGCCACAATTAAATTGCTGACAAACACCGATATTGAAGCATAAATCTTCTACTTCGTTCTGACAACGCTACAGCGTGGTACAACATTACCTCTCAAGTACTCCGACAGAATCGCCAGGTACTAACACCTATATATACACCTATAATAACTCACATTTGTAATCTTGCCATAAGTGTCGGCGTTTTCCCAGAAGTCTTTAAGAAATCGATAATACATCCTATGTTTAAAAATGTGATAGGTCCCTATCACATGAAAAATTATCAGCCTATTTCAGTGCTGTCTGCCTTATCGAAAATCTTAGAGAAAATACTAAATCGAGCACTAAAAACGTTTCTGGATAAATTACGTATATGTAGGTACTGGCACCAAATCAATATTTTGGTTTTCGTCCAGGTTTAAACCAATACCGTTTTAGATAACATAAATGCAAAAGTATATGCTTATGCATCTTTCCAGACCTCTCAAAGGCTTTGATATGGTATATGGTATATCCTATTGAAAAACACGGGAGAGCAGTGGTGGCCGAGTGGTAACGGCCCCGACTTGCGAATTGTAGGTCGCGGGTTCAAACCCAGTCAGGTGCATTAGTTTGTGTTATTATTTCATCACCACTACCCTCAAAACGGTGAAGGAAAACATCGTGAGGAAACCGGCATGTCCTAAAACCAAAAATTCGAAGACATATAACATTCACCAACCCGCACTGGACCCGCGTGGTGGATTACGGCCCATTCCCTCTCCTAGAGATGATGCCTGAGTCCTAGCAGTGGGAACATTAAAAGGCTGATTATGCTATCGGAAAAACTACAAAAGCTAGAAGTGAGAGCGAGTTAAAATTGAGAGCTATTTTAGTGATGAGGAATTATTAACAAACAACCAAAGATCTTCTGACTTACTTAATATAAATCCTACTGACATCAATTTAGACACACTCTCACATACACACACACCATGACATACTATCACCATTGAGACTCATATAGTATAACTAAACACTAATTCAAATTAATAGTGTCAATTAGCTTAAGTATAAACAGCGACCTTATGTACGAACAGTATGTCTATCTCTTGTGCGACTAAATACTGTCTCCCAAGATCCTCCTCCCAAGAGGCTCCTGGCCTATTTTGGGAATCAGTATCAGTACATACCTATATAATTATTGTAATAAAGTATTCTAAGACTGTGCATACTTAAATACCTGTGTGTGTCTCAATTTTCAAAATTTTGTGAATAAACAATTTTTTATTTTCTTATTCTTATAGTTAGTAGATGTCTGCTAAGCACGGATTTTAAGAAACTTTGTCCATAAAGGGATGAAATAGGGGGTGGAAGTTTTTACGAAAAACCCTCCTCCTTCCTTGGGCAAACATACTTGAAACTTGGTACGAATGCTGGCCTGATTAAATTAAAAAGGTTGCTATTATTAGTTAGTAGCTACCCTCAAAACATGATACTTATAGGGGTGTAAAAGTTGGTGTGAAAGAATCTTACTCCTTGGGTTTAAAAACCCTAGCACGAATACTTACTACTACAACTTGATACTCGAGTTTGATACAAACACGGTGTTTCCTAATATATTACGAGCGGGGACTTCATATCGAATAACTTAATATATCAGAAACTAATTTTAGGAGTGTGCTTGATTTCTTGTAAACTGTTAAGGCAAATGTGTACATACGAGTATATGTCAATGGATATGTATGAAACTTATGCATGAATGAATATAATAACGATCCAACTTAGGAAATGTGTAAAACTTCTTGTCAAAGATATTTTTATATATTTACTAGGAAATTTATGTTTTTCTCATTTGTTGTATAAGATAGAAAATGCGCCGGATAATAAAAATCAATCTACCTAGCCTATTCCCAACGAATGGTTCTAACTGAATGCAGATAAGACCTAGCATTTAAAAAAGAGAGAAATAAAAATATTTATTTGTGACTCGTAGAAGACTAAATATAATAGCAAATAAAAAATAAAATAAAGCTGCTTGTAAAATAAATTTAAAAAAAGCTTAAATGTTTAAATGTTCGAGGCCAAAAAGGTTCCTACCTCAGCATATTGCGCTACAATCATCATCTCTAGCCTTTTCCTAAATATATTGGGGTCAGCTCCCAGACAAGCCGGATTCAGCTGAATACCAGAATTTTACGTAGAGCGGCTGCCTACCAGACCATATTATGTTACGATATTTAAAAAAATAATATCACACTATACACATAATATTTTTTTGTCACTTACTGTTTTTTGTTGTAAATCAAATATTACTTACATTTTGTGTAATGATTTTTCCAATTGCATTTCAGCAGTTAGATTATCATTTATACATGAACTAGCATATTTTCAATCGTTTTAGAGAGCATCGGAAAGTTGCTGCTTCACTATAACATGCCTCCATGCCAATGCCATTGTTTTAATATAGACAATAACATTTTAACAGCATTAATTTCATGCAGCGCAAGTAAACGCCGAAATATCTATTTCCTGAAGCACTTTATATAGCCGCCGCCGTTCAATTCCCCTTCAGAGAATTGTACCATTTAAATGCAACACTAGTGTCCGATAAAAATCGAAATTGCCCGATCAGGCAGAGACATTAGTGCCTCCTGACTTTGTATAAATTATAAAAACAAAAGTACGTTTTTTTTTAAATCAAATCTATGATATCCATATATCCATAGATTTGATTTAAAAAAAAGTACTTATAAATTGTAAATATTTGTTGCAGGGAAGTATAATAAACTCAAAAAACACCGCGTGCATTTGCAATGATTACAAAATGACAAAAGAAGAAGTTCTAAATTTGAAAAAGTCCAATTCAAACGTTATAAAACAACGTCATATTAAAATATTAATAAACATCAAATACTTCCCTTGTTCAAACAAGTTAGTTGGTAAATTACAAAAAAAAACACGTTATTAAATTATGAAAACAAAATTAATTACGTGACCCAAGGGCTGGCTTTTACTTGTGACAGAGGTTAAGCATTGCCATACAACGTGGCAATGCCGCTAGTCTTTTGAGCTCACTTCCATTTTATAGCGATGAGGACGAATTTTTTTTATTCTAGTTAGGAGAATTTTAGTTTATTTTCATTCTAAGTGGATATAATTGGATTAGTATTGAAATATAAAATAATATTCATAGGTATTACTAAAACTATCACTTTTTGTACAGTTGGTTTGTTAATTCTTGTGAGTTTTCATTTTACGAGACATTTTGGACGACTTAATCTCGGCCTATAAGCATCAGCATACGGTGGAGGTCTACCCTGCTTGGGCGCAACATCGCCGTGTCCTCGTCGATCGCTATCGGCGGCGGTGACCTCTCGCTTCTGGCCCTGATTCAATCCATGGTCTGGTGGGAAGCGGTTACTTCCTTCTGCAAAGCAGAACTGCTAGTGAAGGAGGAGGCAGACCGCGTGAGGGAGAGGGAAACCTCACGCACCAGCCGCCGTAACAGAAGAAGACGCCCCAGTCGCAAGGCGATTACCGGCCACCGTAGCCACGGGCCTGCAGATGGTGAGCTATGGGTGGCTAGCCGTCCGAAAACAACCACGCCTGGCTCAATGACACGTCATGTTCTACGGGCGCCTTAAAGAGATGTCAGTATAGAAGGCTGGGCTCCATAGGGTCAAGCCCTGCTAGGGTGCGCAATTTGTTCTAAAGAGTAACCGCCGCCACCCTGAAACGTAACACCACTGCACTAGAAGCACCAGAAGAGAAGCACTAGTGCACTAGAAGGGTCTCGGGTGGGTTTTAGTCCGTAAACGTCTGAAATTCCCTTCCGATCCGCCCAGAGGGGGAGAAGTCATTTGATGATTACCCTATCCAGAAAAAAAGGCACGTTGATACTTCTAATGATAAGACAATGATACTTCTATTTTAAAAATAACTCTGCATTAACCACACCTTAAAATATTATACCTTAGAGATTTTTATCACAAAATCCATGTAGTGTCATAAACTTTCCCACTTGTCTTCAACTCGCTTCTATTACGAGTATGTCTGAGCTATCTCACGTCTTGAGAGTACCTCATACTTATTCTAGTTTCTTTATGGTGCCCATAAAAGGAAATATCTGTATTCATCATTCCATTTTATGTAGCGGTATTTGATTTAACAGGAGGTTTTGTAAGTGAGTTTATATTACTAACTCAAGTTTAATGAGCAACGTTGAATTAATTTGTGAGCTTATTACGCAACAGCCATTAGAGACGTTACGATTGTATGATTTATAAAACTAAAATGTGTAGTTTAATAAAGCATAGTTATTAAATTACTTAACTAGATACTTATTGTTTCACTGTGAAGTTTTGTCTGTAGTTTTCAATATTGCTCGTGGGCCATTATTCAGAGCTGCGGTTACATTCCATTTAACTTTGGCTAATTTTACAGACAAGCAGCCTGAGTGTTTTTATATCATTGTAGTAGTACTAAGCTTTCCAGTCAGTACCAGATTGGAAAAGTATAGTGTTGAAATAGGGAGTTTTACTGCAATGTAATGCCGCCTGAGTGCAGCAATAGCGCAAAACTATAATAGTTTTTTCATAAGTTGTTCAAAGCGGGATTAAAATTGCAAAAATATAATGTATGATACATGTTTAAATATAATTCATTATTTGAGTATAATTTGAGTTTAAAGTAGGAAAGAGAATATTTTTGATAAGTACAGTGCATTGAATGTGGCTAGGAAGTTTATTATAAAAATGGAACCACCTATTTTCTTGAGCCTGGTTTTAGGAGTGACATGAGATTGTTCTTAGTATTTATATTACAGTTGTAAACAGATTAATACTTTTATGTGAATATAGTATTAATCTAAAGCCGCACAGGTCGATCTTCAAGGTTAAGCAACGCTTACCAAGGTTGGTCTGTGGATGGATGACCATCTTAACATACCGAGTTTCCTCAGACGTTAAGCCGTTGATTCTTTGGCAATCGTTACGGATTGTCAGAAGCCAGAAAATCTGACACCAGTCTTGCCAAGAAGTACCGTGTCCCCAGTTATTGGGTTGTGGAGGTTTGGTAGGCAGCCGCTCCACGTTAAATACTGGTATTCAGCTGAATCCGATATGACTGGAAGTCGACCATAATGTAGTTGGGAAAAGGCTAGGCGGATGATGATGTGAATATAAACTTCTTTATATTTGTCTCTGAGGGCGTGTCTGAGATTTATAGCGCACAAGTTCCCAAAAAAGGAGTGTTATATTTTCAGGGTTCATGTATTTATGTATGTTGTATGTACATATGTTTGTGAGTTTCTTTATACCACCATAACTTCTAAACAGTTTAATTGGACGGTCTCTTTGACTAGTTCTTTACAGGCTCCCCGGCTTCGATGAAAATATTTATTTTCAGTTTAAATCATTATCATGTTTTTAACTTTTTAGTTTACTTGTTTACATGGCAGACGTGATTATTAATTATAATTTTTTTGTAAGATTAATATTGTCTGAATATCGATGGCACTTCCCCTACAACAGCATACCATATCACATGAAAGTAATTAAAATATACTAAACGGACCGTCTCTTAATCTTGCATTTACGTCTCTTATTATAATTTAGTGGAGTGAATAAAAATTCGTGTGTATTATCGCTTTCTGTGTAATCACTTTTTATACCTACTACAAAATTAATCCTGAAACAAGACAAATGAGTGATAATAAATAAATAATGAAAATTGAATTGAATAGGTTTCGATTTACTTGAGTAAGATAATTATTTAGGGTTCCGAACATCCGCAAGAAACGGAACCCTAATAGGATCACTCGGGTTTCTTTCTGACTGTCCGTCTTTCTATAATAGCCAATTTTTCTCCGAATCTACTGGACCGATTATGTTGAAACTTGGTACACATATAAACATCTATAACTCAAGATAGTTTTGGGGTAAATATTAGAAAAAAAAGTTATTGATACTACCATGTGACATCAAATGAAAGGGCTTATAGTGAGTTTTTTTTTTATTATCAATTGTTTTGGTTTTATTCAAGATGTTTGCCGAAAAATAATCATCACCAAAAAAAAAGGAAAACAAACTACCACTTATCTCCTAAAGTACGGAGCCTAAAGATTTGAAAAAAAGTAAATTAAATAAAGATTACAGTAGTGTACAGTGTTAAAATAAAATAATAATTTATCAACAATGAAATGCGTTTGGTACCCTTTGCACGCGAGTCCGATTTGCGCTACGGTAAACAACGGACCAAGGTGGCCAGTTGTTTATCGTACCTTTCCACCAAATCCTTTAAACTCGTACCACGTTCTGGATGCAGTTTTTAGATCACACACTTTCAAATGACCGTAGGATGCCATTATGATTACGTTTTCACAGAATATTTGTTACGCATACATACATGGCAATTTGTTTACTGTTTGTCATAGTGGCGCCCCTTAGAGTTTTGCGTAATGTTTCCTGAAACATCTTTATCAGATAATGGGTTGACGCAAATAAAGAGTAGCTATCGGTAATATGTCACACAATTTCTTCTAAGAAATAGTGTAGACGGAACGTTATTGATTAATTTAATGTCGTTTTGTTTTTAATCTATTTACTGAAATTATAATACATACATATGTAGGCGTTAGGTAATACTAAACTCGCCAAACTTTTAGGTTTGATGGTGAGAGGTATTCTTTTACATAACAATAAACCACCTTTTTTCTGGATGGAGAATCATCAAATGACTTCATCCGCTCTGAGCGGAGCGGAAGGAAGTGTCCGACTCTGACTAAAACCCACCCGTGCCAACACAACCCTAGCAGGCACTGATCCTATGGGGCCCCGTCTTCTTTGCTGATAGTTCTTTGAGGCGCGAGTGGAAGAAGACGCGCCGCTGACCCGGGCCCGGTTGCTATCGCACGGCAAGCCACCCATAGCTTGCCATCCGCAGGCGGCGATGGCGGCCTTCAGTGGCCGGGAATCACCCTGGCGTCTTCTTCTGTTGCGGCGGCTGGGGCGTAAGGATTCCCTCTCCCACACGCGTTTTGCCTCCTCTTTCGCTAGCATTACTGCTTCGCAAAAGGAGGTGACCGCTTCCCATGCCTTCTCGCTCCGGATTATGGATTGAACCAGGGACGGACGCGAGAGTTCGCCGCCGCCGATCGCCTCGACGAGGACACAGCGTTGCTCTACCGTGTCCTCCGACAATGAACCACCTTATATTGTTATGGTTTAAACTTATACAATGTATATAGTTCGTTTTCAATCCAGTACAGTATATTGTTTTGTCTTAAGTTCTATTCAAATGTTTATTTTCTCTCTTAATAAATCTATGTATTTTGTTAAACACTTTAGGTACCAAATACTTCAGATGTTCTCTTAACAAAATAATTTGCTGTCTGTGGTTGAACCAGTTTGTTCTCTCTAACTCTACGTGTATTTTACTTGTTTGTAATTAAATTTGCATTGCATTAAATTTACTTTAATCAGTATTATGGATCAATAATAAATGATATTTATTTTGTAAGTAGGTTAAACATAACACTTTTACACGTCCAACAGTTTTTGTTCATTTTATGCTAGATAAAGCCGGTGTTTCCTAGCCGACTACCCTGAGAAGAAACACCGAAACCAACTCAGGGAATACACGAATACGAAGAAGATAATAATGCCAATTAATAAAAGGTTAGTCACACAGTCAGCCACTTCATTGAAAAAGTATTCACATGACGCTTAGTTGTAGTAGGGAACGTAACTATGTGATTCGATTTGTACATGTATTCATTTTCATTATGACTCGCAACTCGGAACTTCCAATAGCGGAATCAGCCTTTTTATACTTCAGTTGTCTACACGTGTTCCCCTTTACCAAAGCGGTCCATTGAAACTTTTAACAGAATACGTCTACATTGAAACAAACTCTCGACGAAGTATCCTTTCAGTAAACTGTATAACCAGCCTTACGATACTGAACGCTTAATGCGTCACCCACATCTTTACACATGAACTGGGTGTGCTTATGTATTAAACTGGCTTCTGCCCACGACTTCATTCGTGTAGAATAGTTGCCTGCTGCCCGATTTTGAAACATTCTTCATTGGTGCTCCACTCCTATTGGTCTTAGCGTGATGATTTATATCCTATAGTCTTTCTCGATAAATGGGCTATCTAACACTGAAATAATTCAAATCGGACCAGTACCTAGTTCCTGAAATTGCCGCGTTCAAGCAAACAAACAAACTCTGCAGCTTAATATATTAGTATAGATAAATCTTCATCGCGACGATTTAAACAAGATATTACCAAAAGGTTTTTTTTTTGCATTTGAAGAGACGGTAAATGGTTACGGTCTTTTAGGTAATTGACAATTAGTCTGAAAATGATGAAAGAGTTTTTCGTCATTTTCTTCAAGTCGGTGTCGGTTTAAATATTGTACGTTTTAGTCAGTCTATTTATTGTTAATAATTGAATCAAACAGAGTGGAAATAGTTGTTCCAAAGCAGGCAGACAAACCAGGCTCGCGGTGATATGGGCGTATCGGGAGGCGAATCGCAAACAATAGCAGGTTTTTTTTTTTTTTTAACTTGTTATAAACTAGTGCTTGACTGCGATCCCACCTGATGGTAAGCAGCGATGCAATCTCTGATGGTAAGGCGCACTAGTTTATGAGCCTATTCACTCTTGCCTTGAAGACATTCAGATTATAATCGGACGGGAAGACCGCCGCAGGCAAATTGTTCCAATCCTTCGATGTTCGCGGTATAAACGACGAGGCAAAACGCTTAGTCCGGACCGTAGAAGTTTCAACAACGTATGGATGGATACTCGCCGTACGTCGGGTCGTCCGATGGTAAAAAAGGGATGGCGGGATCAAGTTATGCAGTTCCTGCGCACACTCTCCAAAATGCAACCTGTAAAACACCGAAAGGCTGGCTACTTTACGCCTGTGCTCAAGGCTTTGAAGATTGGATTTAACCAAATCTGGATCACCAATTAGCCTCTTCGCTCGCCTTTCCACCGAGTCCAAAGCCGCTAGGTGGCATTTCGCAGCACCAGCCCATATATGGCTGCAGTACTCCACACACGAACGAACCTGTGCCTTATATAGCATCAAAAGCTGTTCTGATGTGAAGTACCGGCGGACCTTTGCGAGAACGCCGAGTTTCCTAGCAGCCACCTTGGCTTTGGACTCAATGAACCGCCCAAAGTTTAGGTCTGAAGAGATTTCTACTAGGATCCGAGGTACGGAGACTCCTTCTCTCACAAAGTGCAACTATATGATTTACGAAGTCTTCACTCAAATCTCGCCGTAGTCCATCACCACCTAGAGATTGAGAAACCAGCGCTTTTATTCATTTCGGAGACGCAGGTCGGTTGTCCGTCAGACATGTTGTACCTGCCTTACCCAGGTTTTACCCTGGAACACCATTTTAAACCATGTGCATGTGTATGTATCTTCACCCGGGATAACATCTGCTATCGGCGTCTCCGCAACTTAAACTCCTCAAATTAAATAGATAAAAAGAAAAAAATACATGTGGCACTCGCGGACTGCCGCGGTAAAGCTATTGCATAGCTTTTTTTATCAACTTATACAATTATATATTTTACGCTTACAGCTATTCACTGTTGTACATAGATGATAGATACCTATACACCTATATACTTTTTCATAAACAGCTGCTTACGTGTTCGTCCGATTTCGGAGCAGCTTGTCTCGATCCGTACGAGCTTCGTGCAGTTGTACCATATACATACACGTTAAGGTTCAACCAGTTGCGGGCCTACATTATGGACCTAGCATTGTGCCTAAAAGAGATAGAATCAGTTATGAGCAGTTAGCAGCTAGTCTACACGCATACGTCTAGTCGCAAGCACACAAACACCGTGCCGAAGTCTGCCGAACGGAAACGACGTTAGGCGATGCACGGCTTTCAAGGCGCACCGCTGTGCCGGTCGGAGTGGGGGGTGACAGGTTTATTTTCATTCGGAATTTCTTGATTCGATCGCCGTGCTTAAAGCTCGCGATAAAAGCTATGCAATAGCTTAAAAACTCCCTTCCCGTCGATTGATTCCTAGTGCTTACCACGGAGAAGAATCACTCGGCAACAAATCCCTGGTGCAAAAAACTGACTGATTGGTCTGACGGGCCCTAGACCTAACTCCCCAGGTGGGATTTCCCGAGGATGTGTAACCCTCCCTGCTGCAGGGAGGTGAGTGCCTGCGGTGAGCCCTAAGCTTGTAAGCCCGCTGCCAATCTTAATGTGTAGCGGGGCCCTATGGGTCTTGCAACCGAGCTGGTGCCTATGAGGTAGACACACCCAATCGGCACCAGATGCAACCTGGAAGAGAACGGGGTTAAGCTGTTGGGCGCGGAGAGGGAAGTCTCCAAGGTCGCATGCCAACGCCCTTCCGACATAACCGAGCTGTGTGTCGGGCTCACACAACTTGGATTCGTTGGCACCGTAAGTTTTCCTCCAAGTACCACGAAACTGTGGTTTTAAACCTTAAAGGGCCAAAAACGCGAACGTCAACCGACCGCGAGCACTTACGCACTCGTAGTCGATCAAGCGTATTTTTTTTTTTGATAGGACCACTCGCAGTTCAGCACACTAAGGCTGGCTACTGCTCAACCGGACAATTACGATCAAACGTAAACTAACCGGCAGTGATATGCGGAGCGTAGCGAGTTGTGAACATGTTCGTAGCTCCACGTAGCACTGCTACGAGAAGGCGGGGCCTAAACGAACGGCGTAGCGGTGTTAGGTTATTTTCGTTACGGAATTTTTGGATTCGGTCTCCACGCTCAAGGCCCGCGATAGAAGCTATGCAATAGTTTAATAATAGACTTCTTTGAAACATTATAAAAAATATCACTTATTCTAATAAATCACGAACAGAGAACTTATAACTGTTGCACGTTAAATGATCTCTACAGAATCCGCAAACTTAATAAATAAATTAAATATTTTGCAAGTATAGGCAGAGATCTGGCCCAAAACTCATAAATAAATTGTCATCATACATAAGCTCGATGGTACTTCTGGAAACTGAGCAACCCGACGTTTGTACTACGCTTATGAATCTACGATCAGGCAGTACTCCCGGGTGAGAAAATACTTGCTTCTTCAAAAACGAAGTTGTACCAGTAATCACGCACCTTGCCAATGTATGTTTTCAGAAAGGTGTTTTTCCAGCCCCATTAAATAAATCTATTATTACACTTATGTATAAGGGTAGTGTATAAAAACAATGTTAACAACTATCGACATATTTTTGTTTTAACTGCAATATCAAAAATCATAGAAAAAAATGATAAACACTCTCCTCTTGAAGTATCTAAATAGATATAATAATTGGTAATCTTCTCAATTTGGATTTAGGCAAAAAAGTCAACTGAAAATGCTGTTATAGCACTAAGTTATCTTGTAACTGAACATCTCGATACAGGAAGCAAATGTATGGCAGCCTTTCTTGATTTAACAAAAGCCTTTGACACCGTCTCTATGCCATCTTGCGTAAAAGAATGGGGATTCTTTTACGCAAGCTAGAAGCTATTGGAGTTCGTGGAATACCTCTGGCACTTTTCAAGGATTATCTTTCTGGTATGACAATGGGTCTGGTACCACAAGGTAGTGTACTTGGACCAACTACCTAAATTAAAAGATTTAAAAAAAGTCAATCCTAATAACATTTGAAATTGTTTTTCATAAGTTAATATAAAGTAAAATTGCCATTTATAATAACTTATTTATTTGCTTAATCATTTTGAAGACTCTTTATTTCTATGTTATAATTTAACTTACATCTTCATATAAAGGTAAGCACTTTCAAAACAATACTTTTCCCTATTGCCTCACTCTAATATCTATTATGAACAGTAGTAACCGGGAGACAATTATTTATACTAATAATAATGCAAAACTCATTAATAACTTACAACCCGCAGGCGTTGAATAAACGCATAAATTTCAGTCGGCTCACAACAAAGATCTTCTAACACAAAAATAATTATAAATAAAATGAGCGAGCCTTATAGTAGTCGCATATGATGTGTAACATCTTACACCTGAACAAAATACATATATTGAGGTATTACTTGGAACAGAATTTTCGTAACGAAGACTAATTTGAAATTACAAATGTATTTGAATTAAATTACACTTGGAGTATAGCAATTCTTATTAAAACGTTTTTTTTTATTTCGAATCTAAGTGGTTGGTCCCGTTTAAGGGCCAATTCTACCAACGCGCGCGCTCATTGGTCAAATCAGCCCGCGTTTCCTGGGGGCTTCCTATTACACACTTCCATCCCTTTTCTCGAAATTGCTCCCATAGATTGCAGGTAAGCGAGAGGAAAGATGTTACACATCAAAAACATTAATCCTGCCCTTATATTTACAACTAAATAAATAAACTTACATATCAACATATATCCACTCAACACAGATAGTTGCAAGAGAAAGGTATTGAAATACGTACAAAGTCTCAAATATGACGAGACTGAGCACCTTCTAATTGTATCAAGATCGACAGCAAATATATACAAATATTATTATATATACTCCAAAACCCTTATCTCAGTTAATAATTTGGCCACTCATAAACTTCCACATATTATTATCATACTCACACCCAACTTTATACATACCCTCTCAAACTAACTCATTCAGTTAGCATAACACCCAAAGAGAGTATCAGACTACTACTACAAGGCCTTATATCAGAGTACATAATATTCAAAGGTATTGTAAAATGCAAGTATCTAAGGAACCTTATTTTATGTAACTCCTAGTTCGCCTCAAGATGCTTATAAAACTTGAGTGTACACTGTACATATACTGTTTTGTAAATTATAATATTATTCCCTTGAGTCATTTCATTTTTAAATATTTCTATAAAAATGAAAATAAACACATAAAAATACAAAAAATAGTAGTCCACCGGTATCAGGAGCAGTGTCCAAGCCACAGCTTCAGAAAGAGGAACCTCCTAACAATGCGAGCCGTGTCCAGAAGTACCACTTTCTGGATCACGCCCTTAATCCAGCAACCTAACGAGAGCCTCCTGAGGTGATTGTCGTGGCTCGTGTCTATGAACCATTGGCTGTCACGACTATAGGTACAGTGATTGCCGAGTTCCCACATTTCGACAACCTCGCGAACCAAGTCATTTGATGTGTTTATCTTTCTCGGCTTTCACGTGGTTTTCGTCATGCGGAACACCTATTATTATTATTATAAATTAATAAAAATAAAAAGCCTTTATTTCCATAACCTTATTTTCCATTTCGAATGTTGGTATTTGTTAGTATTTAGTTAGCTTTTAGTGTTTTGCTTATGTCTAAATATGAATAAGAGTAAGTATTTGTTATTGGTTCTGGAACCCTCCTCGGGTGAAGGCCTCCTCCACTCATCTTTGTCCTGGCCGATATTTTTCTATTACTTTCCTGTTAAAGCCCAAGCTGTGTGTGGTGTGCGTATGTTAAAAGTACATACTAACAGTACTCTATCCCACACATTTAGATAGTGAGAAAATAAGTAAGGTCTGGCGGTTATGGGATCTTAGTCCATAAGTAACGAGCCATTCGGTCAGTTACCGAGGATACATTATGCAGCCACGTTTGAGATGGACAGGTGCACAAGGGAATTGATGTCAGTCACGTGTGGCTCTAGTGGTCATATTTGATGGCAGAGCTAACCTCACATCACGTCTCACAAACACTGCGGTATCTTCCTGTAAACACGAGTTTAACTACTTACTAGAACGACATGAAAAATAAGTTACTTGATAATACGAGTACTCGTGGAACAAGTAAAACTACGGCTACTTCCCGTTATGTCACATTCCCGATTGGACAACATGTCAAAACTTTTAAAAACAACTGAATGCTAGTGGCATTTGGTCAAGATTTTGATCTTCATACATCCATTCTCGTTTTGTCACCCTTTTTTTAAACTAGTTCTTTGTACAGTACAGTCAACTACAAAAGTTACCAAGTCCTTTTTGACGCTCTTTTTATCACCCGACTTTACCAGAGGTGGGTATATTATTTTCTTAGCATATGTAAAATCTTAAATTATATACTCGTACGTTACATGCATAGGTATGTACCATGGCAATAGGTTTGATTGCCATGTGCAGCTTCATCTATTTAACTTTGAAAACCGATAGTCCTAACTAACCTTACTGAGATTGAATCAGACTGCGAAAGTGCAAAAAATCTAATTGGTCAAGATTTACAACTACCAGGAGACTAGAAAAATGTCGAAGTATTTTCGGGGCTGGAATTGTAAGCGGCAAAGACTCACAAACTATCAGGATACCAGAATCATGAAGATATATTTCCGGGGCTAGAAGTACGAGCGTTAAAAACTCAAAAACTACCAGGATACTTTACTTGTTTTTTCTTGGGGCCGGGCTAAATTTTTAACATGATTCTATGACCCTTAGGAGTCGAGGTAAAAGCAAAATATCCAGAAAGAATAAGCCAAAAAGAAGAAATGACGCTTCAGCCTCAAATACCCGAAATTACTGAATTGCGAAACCACGGGATTAACTTTCATAATGTTATGCCTTCCTGAAGCCAGTTCTAAAGTTCACGCAGACGAAGTCGCAGATAGAAGCTAATTAATTAACAAAATATAAAGAGCTCACCGGGATATTAATATGCTAGTATCCCGAACTTAATACTGATCCAGAGGAAACTGAAAGTGATAATCAAAACACTTTTAACGTAAGCGAAGCCGCGGGCGGAAGCTAGTAAGTAGATAGAGCATGAACGGAGGCATTTCTTTTTGCTCCTGATTGTACTTTTCAAACAAAAGGTTGACCAAACGGGAAAGAACATAGGCATTTTCAAATGTTGACGAATCGGGAATGAATGTATGAAGATCAAAATCTTGACCAAACGCCACTAGCGTTCAGTTGTTTTTAAAACTTTTGACATGTTGTCCAATCGGGAATGTGACATAACGGGAAGTAGCCAAAACTACTAGTAGTAAGTAAGTATCGGTTAAAAATATTCCAAGAAGGTTGGTAGGAACATAAAGTCTTGGTAAATTTTTACCCGATTGTCTTGTGTAATTTAAAATTCAAATTCAAATATAATTTATTTCGACCCCTTAGGATCATATCATACATCGTTTTATTAATTTTGTTACAATAAAAATAAAATTTTAAAAATAATAAAATAAAAAATAATAAAATTAAGTAAATCCCAGTATACATAGGTACATATACTTTTAAAAACAAAACATTTTTATAGTCCAGCCTAATTGGATTTATAGTTTAGAATCCAGTTCTAAGGGATCGAATTGAATGGTTCCACGTTTTTTGAGATTCTTATGCTAAAAAGAAAATACCTATTGACATATTTCATTTTTACCTGACTACGGTAAAGCCAATAGAAAGGGTTACGATTTTAGATGTCTATGTACTTACATATATGTATGTTATAGTACTCTTTAACTTTTTTTTTCATAATTTTATTTTGTTACTAGCAGCGCCTCGCGGTTTCACCCACGTAGTTCCCGTTCCCGTGGGAATATGGGGATAAAATATAGCCTATAGCCTTCCTCGATTAATGGGCTATCTAACATTGAAATATTTTTTCAAATCGGACCAGTAGTTCCTGAGATTAGCGCGTTCAAACAAACAAACAAACAAACAAACTCTTCAGCTTTATAATATTAGTATAGATTCTTTGAGTGTAGTATAATGTCATAGTATATTTTTTTGAAAGCTATGATTTTTATTGTCTCGACAATAATCCGAAGGAGTTCGCCAAGACGAGCCAAAGGACGCTGCACACTACCTTTCTTTTCTTGATGTATTTGTATATCCAAATGTTTATAGTTTAAATCCCTGAGCCCAAATACTCAGGATGAGACGTAGTTGCCGAACTTACCAAACAAACTAAGTTTCATTTGTCTTCTACTGTATTAGAATTATCAATATGTACGTCGATTTAAATATTTCCTAGTAAAAGGAAGATAGAAACTATTAAAGTTTATAAAAGAAGTCGGTTGATAAAGTCTGTGTTTTATTATTTCCAAAAGCTATGAAAGTAATAAATTAATATAATGGAAAAAAGTCATGAAGAGGCCGTATAATTCTCACTTTTATGGTTCAAACGTCCGTAAAACATGAACCCTTATGTTATCACTCATGTGTCTGTCTGTCTGTCACAGTTAATTTTCTCCGAATATACAGAACCGATTCAATTAAAGTTAGATAAATTTTTGAACTTTGGTGTCTCAAATGTATATTTTTCATAATTTAAGTTCTGAAGTTATAAAAATAAAAATTACTAGTCTCTCCTACCTTCTATCAAAATTTCTGAGCCTAAAGTTTTGAATAAAATACTTGTTTTTGGAAAACTTGAGATATTTCAAATTGTGACCGATCGCGATGTTTCAAAATAGACCGCTGACCTTTTGACGAAATATATACGTCACAGTATAGGTAATATACATATTTGCAGTTGATCTACTGTCCTGTTTTGTTTCAGACACAATTTTTCCTGTAGAACATTTTTATCGGTACTATTTTTATTTTAAGATACCTAACGGCCTGTCCTGACTTTTCCCTGAGTGAATAATTAAATATAACCTTAGTAGAATTATGTATACATTCAGTCAAACAAGTATCGGGAATGGATGATTTGTTTATGGTTCCATTCAATTTTTTGTTCGTTTTGTTACTGTCAAATTGGCACAACTTTTATCTACATTAGCGCGGAGTTTGAGTTTAATTACACTGCTGTTTTTAGTTATATAATATCTAGTGTGCTTGGCTTAGACTGATTAGTTTTACCTATCAACATTGATTTCAAAACAGCCAAAATTCGGATAACGTCCGAATCCTGAATTCGAGAGGTATGACGCGCACTCGGTAGGCTTAAAATTTTGCTCAATTTCATGAAATTCAGAAATTTGAGGATAACGCAAATAGTTGAAATAATCTAATTGGCTCGGCAAAATTGTGATCCCATTATGTCAAAGGCAGAAACGATTTATCGTAAAAGTCGAGCATGCAACACAGCTATTGCAATCAAAAATAAAATTATGACAATTCCTGCCTTGCGACTGAACAACATTAATGCTTTTCAAAAAGTTATAACACTTAAGGAGGGAGGATAAGTCCGATTTCTGTGACAGTGGCACGCGAAGCAGTTTCAAGTTAAATTCATAATTTACTCTCTTTCAGTCTTTTTAGCCGCTTACGTCTTTATAATTTTACTAATGTAATTATTACGCAGCAACAGAACATCACAATCAAAAACTCCATGACCTTGGATTGTGGCCCACGATTAGAAAATTTATTAGCATTCATTGTATTAGGAGCACGTTTGAAGTTATCATTTGTATTCGCATGATTCCATTTCATTCCAACTTAACCAGTCATAAAGAAAATACTAAATTTTGCTTATTTTCACTTTTTTTTTCACCTTAAAGCCCTGACAGGTGCAGACTTTCAGAGTTTTTGTAAGTCAGCCTGGCCAAAATTTCCCTTGCTCAAACTCTCATTCAGCCTATCATAAAATAAGATGATGTCTGTTATTTGGATGCCACAAAGGAGCTTTTAAATAAAGTTGAGCGTTTGTAAAATATTTGTATTCGTTTTGTGTTCAACCTTAAAGAATATGATCATGTTTCAGGATGTTGTAAGCTTTCAAATGGCTCCCTAATCGACTTCGTAGGGACTCTCGGATATTGTGTTTGCTGTTTAACATCCTTCACAACCTTAAAACGCCTATCTACCTGGGGAACTTTTCTCCTACTACCTCCCTTCCGACGCGCCTTGCAGGTCGCATCTTAGGAATCTTCTTAAATCCCCTCTTTACTCTACCGATTTTAATACCTACTCTTTCACTCACACACTATTATTTATCTTATAATATTATTTAGTATGATATTTATTTATTGTATGTTATATTTTTTTTTACATGACTTTCGTTTCAGACGTCTACTGGAAGAGATTTCTATAGAAACAAGCATCACCTTCGTACGCATTTTTCTGTTTCCCTTTTTCTTATCTTTTATCAAATGTGTGTACATACATAAATTGTTAAATAAACAAATCAATAAAAACATAGTTTTTGTTACACATTCGTCAAATTATTTCAGTAGCATGTCCTTGCAGATTTTTGATAATTTGAGAACTTTGCGGTAATACTACATCTTGCTATGCTTACGTCTTATAAAACGTCAAGATTTATTGTTCTTTTTTATGGTAGTCAGATATTTGCATGTTTCAATAATATACAACAAAAATAACGCTTACTGTCGTTATTTTGCATTGTCATCTTTAAACTACTAAATCCTATAAATTTATTTCAATATAAGCTTCCTACCCAAGTTAAGAAGATATTATTTAAAGGCAATAAAAAGCAAGAAAACTAATTAAACTAAAGCTTTTAAAGTCAATTCAGCAGTATCCCTTGGTTCTCAATTTAACTGCATTAATTTCTCTCTCATTTTTAATTATTCCTTTCATTTCCTACTTTTCATTGTTTTGTCTTTTCTTTAGAGTTTCAAAGTATATTTTATTCTAATTTTAGTACCTTAACCTGAAACTATGGCTGTGATGTTCCGTAAAACTACTGCTCAGTGTACGGGGCCTGAACTGAGAACGGTTCTTTAGGAACTACAAGCCTTTAACCTCAAATATCAAGAAATATTACAGGAAAAAGAGGAAAGTGAGGATGGAAAATGGTTTATAGAAACACATGCCTAATTTTGTTGAACAACGTGGCCAACTGCGAGTGATCATGAATGGTTTCAACAACTGTAGCTCCTTGGATGAGGAAGCTTTACGTTAAATTAGGGAAACTAAGTTCTCAGGTTAAAGAAAGTAACAACTTATTTAATGAATTGCTAATTACGTTTATTCAATACTAGCTGCTGCCCGCGACTTCGTCCCCGTGGAATCCCCGATTTTAAAACATTCTTTATCGCTGCTCCGCTCCTATTGGCTTAAGCGTGATGATATATAGCCTAAAGCCTTCCTCGATAAATGGTCTATTCAACCCAAAAATATATAATAATTAATAATTTTTAAATTCGAACCAGTAGTTCCTGAGATTAGCGCGTTCAAACAAACAAACAAACTCTTCAGCTTTATAATATTAGTATAGATTTGACCCATTAGGTTTCCTATATCCGTGCCTATATCCTTCCTATATACTAATGAAATAAATCTGGCGCTCGGGCATTCAATGGGATGAGAAACTACAAGACGCAGAGGTAAAAATATGGTTCAAATTGTTGCATGACCTACGAAACTTGTCAAATATAACCATACCTCGGTGGTATGGCCTAACGTCGGACGAAGTGGATCTTCATGTATTTGGTGACGCGAGTAAATCCGTTTATGCCACAGTTGTATACTTTGTAGGGAGGGATTCGCCTGGAAACAGGAACGCGGTCAAAGTAATAGCCCGAGTGGCACCTCAGAAACTCATTTCCATTCCGCGTTTCGAATTACAGGCTGCTGTATTGGTCTGTAGATTGCCTAACACAGTCGAAACAGAGTTAGACGTAGAAATCAAAAATAAATATTTATGGACCGTCCTGAAGCACATTGAAGTAGAGTAAGACCGCCCTGAAGTGGATAAACACTGATACGTCAGAATTAAAAAGGATCGTGTCATATCAATTAGTTGAAATAGATAGGAGGTCAAAGAGAGCAGACTGGCACCGTCGATGAACCCCGCAAACAAGGCCACTTGTTTGGATTGGCTTAGTAACAGTAACGAGTGACTATTGGGCCTTTCGTTTCTTTGTTGTCCCCAGGAGCAGATTGCCGGCTAGCACCGATTTTGAACGGGTCCAAGAAACTCAACTAGAACGAGCGCAACAAGCACATGCAGTAGGAGCCGCTGCTTCGCTACGAGCGGCTACCAACATGGACGCACGTCCTATACGTCGTGGCACTATACATCTACTAATTTTTGGAGATTGCTGCCGAAGGCAACCTCAGCTCGCTACCGTAACTAAAGAGGACCTACGCGAAGCTGAGCTACGCCTATTACGCAATGTGAAAGCTATGAGGTGGACCTCGCTGCACTAAGAGTTGTCCGCTGCCTAATAACAGCATAGGTGGGTGCTGGGACTTAGAGAGAGACTAGCATGCTCAGTAAAGAATGCACTCAAAGCAACACTGCGAGAGCATGCGCCTCGCGAGGTGTTCCTCTACACAATCCTAGCTGAAGCCGAGCTCATCGGGCCTCCGAATGGCGAGCTATGAGTGGTTCGCGGTCCAATAACAACCAGGGTCGAGTCGACGGTGCGTCGTGTTCCACGTACGCCTCAAAGAGCTGTCAGCAAAGGTCAGTCACCCTATAGGATCAGTGCCTGCTTGGGTTGCGAAATTTGTTCGAAAGAGTCACCGCGGTCCTGGAACGCAAAGGGCACTAGGAAGGACAAGGGTGGGTTTTAGTCAGTAAGAATCTGTCAATCCCTTTCACTCCGCCCAGAGTGGGAGAAGTCGCATTTGATGATTTCTCATCCAGAGGAAAAAACCGAGCTCATCATCAAGAGCCGACCCCTCATCTACGTGAGCAACGACGTCGAGTACCCAGTGCTGCTAACACCCAATCATCTCCTGCTGGGCACCGCTGCGGGAGATGCACCGTATGCGCGCCAACACACCACTTATGAGGAACCCCGGCTTGTGGCGGAGGCTCACCGCGCTGGCCGACCTCTTTTGGAGACGATGGCTGCGCTAGGACCTTCCTAAGCTTCAACGCCGCAACAAGTGGGCGAACAGTAAATCAAATGTGAAACTGAATGATGTAGAGATTCTAGTGGATGAAAACAAACCGCGTAATCAGTGTACACGGGGTATAGTGCAAAATGAGTACCCTGAGACAGACTATATAATTGGGGTAGTAGACGTGAAAACCAACAGTGGGGTCTTGCGTTGGCCCGTAGTAAAGCCCCTCACGGGGGGTGGAAATGTTGGGAAGCGTAGCAACCTCCTAACAATAAGTTGCAAATAATAAAACTGCTCAGCTCATACATAGATATTAGATGGTATTGTATTACGTAAATGTAGAAATGGAGGGTTCCCTCTATCTGGCAGAATCTTGTTGCTCCGAATTTTACTTGGCATAACACACTTGGCATAATCTTTTTTAAACGAATATTTGTAAGGCATAAAAAATATTTAGTATAACCATTGTTTGGCAGAATGTTTATATGCTCGAATTTACAATGGCATACTATTAAGATGGCAGAATTTTATTTGGCATAATTACCTTTAGCATAGTTAACATGTCGCATATTTTCGTTTAGCACAATGTTTACTTGGAACAACAATCATTTTGTATAATTTCACTTGGCATACTATGAAGATGGCAGAATTTCATCTGGGATGAATCTTTTTAACCATTTCCATAAAAAAGCATTTATCTAATCTTAAGTATATTAAAATTTAAACATTGTTTTACCAGTAAACGCTTTTTACTACAAATTTATTGACAGAAACCAATCGCTGCAAAACCGACTCCACGTAGTCTTGTCTGCCCTACCCCTAGAGTGTAATTTAAAACCGCGAAGGCGCGGAGGGGCGAGGCGGCCCGAGAGTTGAGGAGCAGGTGGTGAGCGTTAAACTCATCTGCGACGATAAACTCGCGTGGGACCGCCGGAGCCCCGCAGCGCCGTAGCCGTGATAGAAACCATGCATGCTGCATGTTGCTTGCTTGCTGCATGCTTGCTTGCTTGCATGCTGCATGCTTGCTTGCTTGCATGCTGCATGCTTGCTTACTTGCATGCTGCATGCTTGCTTGCTTGCATGCTGCATGCTTGCTTACATGCTGCATGCTTGCTTGCACAAATTTTATTATTCTGGTAAGAAATTCAAAATTATTGTAACTATGATTTTTTTGTAATATAACAGATGTGTCTTTCAATCTATGGATGTGAAATGTATGCCAAAAGATGATTCTTACTGTTAACATTCTGAAATATGACAGTTCTGCCTTTTAATGACTACCGATATGAAATGTATGCCAAAAGACGATTCTGACTGTGAACTTTCTGCGATATGATGGTTCTACTTTTTAATTATTATGGATATGAAATTTATGCGTAAAGATGATTCTGACTTACAAAATTATGACTTTTTAATGTATGATAAATGAGGGTATACCAAACAATTTTCTGCGAAGTGAAGATTATGCTATCCGTTGTTATGCAAAATAATATTATGACATTAAAAGTTCTGCTATAAAGGGTAGACCCAGAAATGGACCCATAACCACTAGAATTGTTTTTAACATAAAACTTTTACTAAGGAAACGAATCTTTATAACCGTAAGACACGGTCACGACAGGTTCAAACAAGGCAAAAAATCAAACGTATCTGATAGGCTAATCGCAAATCGGGTGTAAACCTAAATTAACGACATTGAATAATATAATTGTACCATAATTATTAAGAAATATGGTACAAATTATATTAATAGATATAAACAGGATATAAGTGACTGTGTCTTTTATGAGAATAAAATTTCTTTAAACCGTATTGTTAGACACTTCGGCCCTAACACTACTTGCCATGTAAATATGTATAGGGTAAGAATAATGAGAGAGACTTGGGTTCATTCTTATCGTATCATCTGCCCAATACGCTCCCTCTAAAATTAGCAAGATTCACTGACCTCGGCACTCTTTAGTAGAACCAGATGACCTTATCGCCCTGATCCAGGAAAGCAGTTTCCTTACTGCTTTCCTGGATCAGGACCAGTACCTTTCGTAAACACAGAAACAAACCGAAATTTTTAGCCCTAGCTGTGGGCCTTACATTCATTTGAGACCATCACAGGCTTGTCCGGTTGAGCAGTAACCAGCCTTAGTGTGCTGAACTGCGAGTGGTCTATACCAAAAAAAGAGAGTTGATTCATAATTTATAGTGCAAAATATGGTAATAGTGATTAAGAGTCTTCAAAAAAAAAGAAGCCCTGGTAACTTTTTCCCTCTATATGTGCCTTGTATGTGTCGGTGTTTTCTCAAATTACATGTTATGTTTTCGCTCTGAATGGTGTTTCTCTTCTTCGCTCATTTCACCCTGCGCCTGCTTGTTTAGACAATTAAACTAATAGAATAAAAACAAAACCGTTATATATATATTTCATTGCATAGAAGATGTAAAATATAGATTAGGTTAGGTTGACTAGGCTGTAAGTTAAAATCACCTAGCATAAATATGGCTTCAACCTCACTGTCATTAACTATAGCACTCAACAATCCTGACATATTTTTAACCTACTTCTAAAAAAGGAGGAGGTTCTCAATTCGGATGTTTGTATGTTTTTTTTTCTATTGTTTGTTCGCGCATAACTCCGTCGCTTGCCAACCGATTTGAAAAATTCTTTTTTTGATGGAAAGGGTGTACTTCCCAAATGGTCCCATGAATATTTTATCGATACCGAACAAGCGGTTTTTTTGTTAATTTCAATAAATGATATCAAATCTGTCGGGATAGCTGAAATCGCATGTTTATTTATTGTTTATACCAATTTATACCACGTACGCTGTGATGGGTAGGTATGTTTAGCTGGGAGTAAACTACTAAAAAGCGAAAAATAAAAAAAAACTTTTTACAAAAAATAAAACCGACTTCTAAACAAAAAAACCAAAAAGTATAAAATAACTTTAATTTCGGAAGCCGGTGTGTTCAACAACAAAAAAACAATCAAAAACACCGAGTTCCGAAATTAAAGTTATTTTATACTTTTTGGTTTCTTTGTTTAGAAGTCGGTTTTATTTTTTGTAAAAAGTTTTTTTTCTATATTATCTGTAGGCATGTACACACTATAATAGATCAATCACATAATTACGCTTTTATAGCTGTAAGTCCTCACACTTTTGTACTGCACGAACGAACCGACATTATATTGTCATAGTGCTTTTGAATATGAATTATAATTTGATTTAAAAGTAAATGGTTTTTCTATTGCGCAATAACCTAAATTTCCCATATTAAACACACTATAGCTCCGATGTCGTGGCTGATGTAACCTATAGTTATGAATTATCTCCGACGTATGTGTACCTATGTACATTTATATTTACTTCGCTTTGTAATTTTTCATTGCGTGTCTCGGCCGCGCCTTTTGTGTAGTCGCATTTCATCCGATGCCAGCGTCACTTTTCACCATGGTCTAACCGTAAGCCGAGCCACTAGGCAGTCTTTCAGCTTTTCTCTCTCAAAGCTCACTTATCTTTAACGTTGCTCGTTAATTTCACCCACGCCCGCATCCTTGCGTCTACCCACAAGAATTTTACCCCACTGCAATTGTACAAATGCGGAAGTCTATTTCACTAAAAATCTATTTCCATTTTATCTAGTTAGGTAAGTAGCAACGCGGTTAAAATCAGAAGTATCATCATATTTATTATTGTAGCATACATATTTACATAAGTATTTTACTAGCGTTATATTATTTGTATTTCTTTCTGAAACAAAATTCCATTTAAAATTTATGTTATTCCCTACCACAGTATAGCATTTTTAACCCAAAGGTTGACTGATAGATTGCCTTGTTGTTTTTAGTCCGCCCATTACCACTATTGTCTATAAAGTTTAAATAAATAAACCTATGATGTGTATATGTCACTAGATAATTGTAAAGTACGTAATATTATAAAATATCTAGAGATATTGTTAACTCTCGATAAGTTGTCGACTGAACTTTCGGAATACTTTTTTACGAATCAAAATTTTGATAGACAATAAATCTCTCGAAGTCAAAATACGATAGAAAATAAAATCTTAAAGAATTAAGATTTTCCGGTGACATAATATAATTATGTAAGTACATAAGTATAGGTACCTTGTCTTCAATTTTTTGAATTCAAAACTAAGTTCCATTAGAATATGGACAACTATGAAAGTTGAAACAGTTCGGGTGGCCTAAAGCTTTGTTTCGATTGGATTGATCTAATCAGGAAAAGTGGCAGGCCGTTCGGTATAGGTTAAACACCGGTAGAAAAAGGGGTAAAAAATATTGTGTTTGCAGTTGTAGCTATATTTGTTTGAGAGAATACTTATTGTTTCAAATTATAATATTATTAGCACTACACTCTCGACTTCGTCCGCTCAGTTTATACTTTCCTTTACCACACACCCTCTGGTTCCTCTAAACTTTAGAGGAACCAGAGGGTTTAGAGTCTAAAGGGTAAGTAGTCGGGCAGTTTGCTCAAACCGCAACATTTTCCTAACTTAGAGCATTTTTATACCTGTTGTATATTGTAAACGAAAGGTCCGAAGTTTATTTAATATGTATATAATCTTAAGTACCTAAAAAACATAAAAAAAAACTTCAAGTACCAAATCATTTAAATGTAAAAGGTTTGCTGGGAGGTAACTCAACTTTGAGTCAAGCTCGCCTTTGTACATTCACTTTATTATGTCCAATATAATATAAGTTATTTTTTTGGTATACAATAAAGAATTAAGGATTAAAATCATGATACCAATATCCCATCAAAAAATGGTTATTGTGTGGATCCGTACGTCCGAAAAAAAAAACGGATCCCTTACAGGATCACTCGTGTGTCAATCTATCCACCCGTCACAGTAAGTTATCTTCGAATCTACTAAACCGATTAAGTTGAAATTTGGTACACTTATCAATTTCTGTGACCCAAAAGCAGAAGTGTGACGTGAATAGATGACATTTTTATTTGGGAGGTAATTTTTGGAACGAAGGTAGAAAATTCCGAAAAAAATTAGAAAGTCCGAAAATTTTAAATAAAACACAGAAATTAGTTTTCTACTTATAGATGGTAGTAAAACCTATAATAAGTCCATGATATTAAAATAACATGGTAAATCACTCAATATTTTGCGTACCAATTTACATTAATTGCAGGTGGAATGTGTGGGAGAACATATTTTTAAAGATAATGGTACGGAACCCTTTGTGCGCGAGTCCGACTCGCACTTGACCGGTTCTTGTGGGTTATAAAGAGTATTTTGATCATGTAGTACATCATTTTCAAGTATCATCAATACTTTTCTCTGCGCCGGCCATATAATAAATTTTGTTATCTGTTCCATTTTAGGTAGGGGCCTCTTATTTCTTTAAAAATATAATTGAATATAGCCTATGATACTTGGTGAAGATGTAGCTTTCTAACGGTGAAATATTTTTTTAAATCGGTCGACAATATTTTGAGTTAAAGCGTAATAAAAAAAAAACAAATCTTTCCTCTTGAAAGATTTGTTCCTTATAATATTAGTTTAGATGAGGAAACCAGGGAAAATTCATCGCACAAGTGACTAGCCTTTCTCTATGAGTTTTACATGGTAAATACCATTAAATAAATTGAAGTAAAATTCATAATCTGCCTTTTCCCGACCAAATTGGAGCACCTGAGATTAAGTGCCAGAATATTTGTTTTGATATAAAGGCACATTGCTGTAATATTTTTAAATTTTGTTTTAATAGTAGTCTTGGCTTAGATGAAACCGAAGAATATTTTAACAATTTTGCTTTTGATAATAATAAGAGAAACCAGTTTGCAACAATAGTGTTACGTGAATTCGTATGTTCGAATTTCTAGCTACCTTTTATTGCAGCGCAAAAGGTTTAAATGGTTTTAACCACACATTATCGGGAAGAATTCAGAAAAGGATAAAAGCAGAAAGAAAATACTTTGTAAGGAAACGAACATGGAGTGTGTCTTTTCCCAGTGTAAGCAACCAAAATATCAACAACATTGCTAATATATTGAATTTGGATTTAGCCGTGTCTTGCCACTTAACGTTGCCTCGTATTTAGCTACACAACTTTACTGTAAAACCTTTTAACTTAATTTAGAGAAGAGGCTTATGATTGAGTCGATCATAAGCCTCTTCTCTATTGAAGAATGAAGTAAACAAAATAAAAAATGAGGAATGCTGTGCTTGTGACAAGCTTCGGCCACAGCAGATTTAGAATTAAACTCTATACTAAATTCCATACTACATCAATTGTCAAAAATCAATAATCAAAAGTGCCTAAAATTTCAGATAAATAGAAATCAAATAACCAAGTTAGCAAAAATCATCTCGCAACACACTCGTAAATCACTTCTGTCACCTGATTTACAATAAGAAAAAAATAATAATGATATCGTAATATGTATCGTCCGCGGGGAACCTATATCCTATCCCTTCTCCACACGATCCTGCACAATCCTAATTCTCCTCAATATCTTCGTAAACGCTTTTGCTTAGTACCTCATCCAGTGGGTAAACTTTGTCGCAATGCGACTTCTCTTCTCCGTCGTTCTCCGCGTTACACTTCCAGCCGCTATGATGGCTCTTTCTCAGTTACTGCGCACTCTCTCTCACACCCTCTATGCGACAGCCCTTCTTTTGATGTCTTCATGACGAAAATTTAAGAACATTTCCTCTCCAATTATACTTACGCCATTATGGTATAAATAGACATGTATACGAATGCATATTTGTATATATGTATCTATATTATTTTGTACACTGGATCCGACCCTCTATGCTGATCTCTCTCGTATCACTCAAAGATTTTCTGCGCGAAACATGCGTACATGCATTTTAGTATGACTATATCTATACTTAATATTATAAAGCTGAAGAGTTTGTTTGTTTGAACGCGCTAATCTCAGGAACTACTGGTTCGAATTGAAAATTTCTTTTTGGGTTGAATAAACCATTTATCGAGGAAGGCTTTAGGCTATATATCATCACGCTTAAGCCAATAGGAGCGGAGCAGCGATAAAGAATGTTTTAAAATCGGGGATTCCACGGGGACGAAGTCGCGGACAGAAGCTAGTTTAATATAAGTTGTTTTGGTGCACTGTAAAGAAGAATTAGCCAATGACATCAGCTCATTTCAAATGAGTTTATCGTTTGTTAGATTTATTAAATCCAATTATTTAAATGGGGTTCAACATTTTGGGTACTCAATTAACAAGAATTTACTGAAGGCTCTACGCCTTCAGAAAATTCTAATATTTAACTATTACACAAAACACTCTGTTCTAATAAATGCGTCTTAATATTAATGTAATATTGTCATGGTATAAAAACATGCTGTTTTATTTTAGCTTAGCTTTGTGTAATTTTTTTTATAGACAGTCCTATTTTTTGCTGTCAGTTGCAGCTAAGTGTTGTCTTGTCTATGTTTTGCATATTTACGGCACGGAAGATATTCTAGTACTGAATTAACTAAGCTACTTGTGATATTCATGACGCTGTCTCAGTGTTAGTAAATGAAGCAAATATTTTGAAAACTCAAGGTTTTGTGCCCAACGAAAGAATCCTGATGCGACGGCACACTTTTACTAAACATTTTCACTTTGTTTGTCTGCCTTTCCATTTGTTATTTGTCTATGGTATTTCAGTAATGTCTCTTTAAATTTGATAGAATCACGCATTATATATTGATGTTCTTATTGACCTTATTTCAGTGTGTTTATTGTTATACATTATGTATGTACATATTCTTAATATATGTATGTATATCTTTTAATGCAGCAGGTTTTAAGGAAATCGCTAATTAATAACTACACCAACATTTTCGCCTGGTTTTAATAACACTGATGACGCGTTTTTTCCTAGAAAAATATACGTGGGCGCACTGATATGCAAATTTCTCTTGGACAATAAGGATGACGATCAACAGAACTCAACCATGTGAATTATAATTTTTACTTTACTTTAAACAGGATCTATTATATACATACAATAGTGAAATATACTTAGAGCTTCGGTAGCCGCTCGTAAAATGATACTCACTGCCAAAACCTTTAGTAATTTCTTAGGACCGACTCGTAAAGGCGCAGTAAAACAATTGGGGAAACGCTGGACGAAGACTAAGAAATAAAACGTTTGTTACTGTTACTAAGCTCGATTAAGTTGAATAAGTCTTGATAGGTAGAGGACGGAGCTCAGGAATAGAAAAAGAAAAAATATCGTCTTTTGGAAAATTATGGTTTGTTTTCGTGGACAAAGTGTGTGATAAATTAGCGCATCGAAAGATAAAAGAAGATATTATTGCACAAAGATGCGCGGAAAATATGAAGATAAATAGTTTTTGTAATAATTCAACAGTCACATATGTAAGATTAACGAGATGAGAGAGATGTTGAGATGAAGCTCTAGAAAACCGAAAATTTAATAAAACTTTATCTGTCATAGCGTCATAGCTAGAACTTACTACTTGGAGCACATAAAATATTTAAACAGAATAAGAATTTTGTAGTTAAAATTATTCACTTGTAAATACTGCTTGGATCATTGTTGCATGAAACTACATACGTAGCTAGTGAGAGAAATGGATGCCATTAAGTAAAGGATGTTTAGTACATTCTTGAAATTTCATTTCTTCTTTTTTCCATCCAGTCGCAGTAACGTTCAAACCTTCGAAGTGTAAGTAACTCGATATGGCTCATGACACGACTTTTATTCTTTTGCTATCGATGTCCCTACACATAGTTTTGGTGAGTACACTGCAATAATGTATTTTACTGACAAGATTGTGGTTGACATAACAGCAAAATATTTATTTTAAAACAATTTGTTATTGTTTGCTTTATACAAACATATGCGCCCAGCTGTGAATGCAATATGCCGTACACCCGCTGGATTCATAGCGTAGTTGAATGCTGTTCGTTCAATATAAGTCCACGTTTGTCTGGAAAAAATATTGAAGTTAAAATTATATAAAATACTTGCCACGGTTTTTATTTCGCAATTTTAACTTGTATCCGGCTCGAAGGACCAATATATGCGGAATGCTTAGTTGTGTAGTTTAACCAAAACGTTGTTCAATTATGATTTAGTGTGCTCATCACTTGTTAGTATGATTAACTTTATAATCTTATATTACAGCAGAGCTGAAATCAATCAAAGTTGTTGACATGAAAGCACCTTCACCGTTTGGTGTCTAAACCAGAACTAAATTTAAAGAACAATACGATACAATTTACATAAAATATTACACGACCAACTTTTTAAATACCTTTGGAATCGTAATGAGCTTTAAAAAAAAAACTTTTTACAAAAAAATACAACCGACTTCCACAAAAAATCAAAAAAGTACAAAATAACTTTAATTCGGAACTCGGTGTTTGTGGTTCCTTTTTCGTTTTTTGAACACCGACTTCCGAATTAAAGTTATTTTGTACTTTTTTGATTTTTTGTGGAAGTCGGTTGTATTTTTTTGTAAAAAGTTTTTTTATTTTTCACTTTTTAGTGGTACCTACACCCCCTCCCCTCACCCACCTAAACGAACCAATTACATTGGTGTAAAAAAAATGCACTGCTCCAATGCAGAGTAAACTAAAAGGTCGTCAATGTAGACAATGTAGATATTTTTTTTTGATTTTTCAAAAACCGCTTGTTCGATTTCGATAAAATTTTCATGGGACCATTTGGGAAGTATACCCTTTCCAACAAAAAAAGAATTTTTCAAATCGGTTGTCAAGCGACGGAGTTATGCGCGAACAAACATAAAAAAAAAAAAAATACAAACATCCGAATTGAGAACCTCCTCCTTTTTTAGAAGTCGGTTAAAAAACGTTGATAATTTTGACTTTTACTTACAAACAGATAATCTCAGTACCAAGTTCCACATTTCTAACTTTACTAATGACAAACTTCCATTCAAACTTGAATTAGCTATTTGACCCCTTTAATAGATTAATTATGAAAATCCTTTCACAGTGCTCACCTCCATTACATAAAGAGCTCCAGCACAAAACTTCATGCTTTTAGACCCTGGTGGACGCTGTAATTAAATTAAACATATTCAATTCAGTATATTGTGCTCAGAAATAACATACAGTGTATTTTATTATGTAACGATTACTTGTAAATATATGTATTAAAATATTGACCGCATTAGGCTAAAATATAGGTAATGGTGCTCAAAACAATAACAGCGAGAACTAAGAAGTCATCCAAAATGCTTAGTGACTTTCAAATTTAACTGAAATTATGTCCAGAAGAAATCCAGCAGCCCAATTTTTTTCTATTACGTTAGAATTCGTGTGGAAATTTGGGACAGTGTGTGGCAGTACAAGAACAGTGCATAATTCCTCTATCTCATAACCATTAAATTATTTAATAAGACCCTAGCCTGGATTTCAATAGATCAGGTACATTCCTTTTCGCGGTAGAACGTTCTCCTATGATATCGATTTTCTAGCGGGTATGGTGGGTTAACTAGTGTAATACTAACTATGTGATATATTTATTACGAATGAAATTAATTCAGTATTTTAAAGCTGAAAATCGTATCATTTTAATGTTAAAACTAGTTTATGAATCAGTATTAATGTGCAAAAATTGACTAAAGGAGAAAATGTTGAAGAAGAAAATGTCTTTAATTATTGTTCTGAAGCTAAAGTCGTTAAAAGGATATATTTTGATAAAACTTACCATAAGACTTGCTTGATATGCATTTTTTATTTCCTCTTAATAACATTTCTGACACAATGGCTATGTCACGAAAAACTCCACGATTCTCTATTTCCTACACAAGAATGTTGTGTAGGAAATTCTTAAAGAATATTAAAATGAGAATATTAAAATGTCTTGAAAATACTATAATGATTTTGAAAGAAATATTCAGTGATACGCCAATCAATATGGTACTATGTTTTTAGTCTGTTACGCTATTTTGGTTGTATAATAAAGAATAACAGACAGAACAAATGGCCATCACGTTGATTAAAATCCATCCAGCCGTTAGGATTCCTCGAGGGCTTAAAACTTCTACAAATACGAACAAAAACGCGTGAAAAATATAATCCTGTCTTTGCTGCCTCACAGTCAGATAAAAAAGCATGAATGAATTCCATGCACCCCTGGTGGGACTCGAACCCACAATCCCCGGCTTAGGAGGCCGGTGCCTTATCCATTAGGCCACAAGGGCTACGTGGCTAGAAGCCGAAATACAATGATCAATTCGTCTATCTCGTGTGTTTGTGTTCAGTTTTTATGTGGAAAACCTTAATATTTTGGTAAATATAAGCTTGTATTTAACGACATGACAATTATAACACAAAATAATTTTATTATAATTACAGATACACGCTGAAATGTACGATAGAAAAACACTGGACGGAATGGTTTTAAAAACACTTTGGACGACAGTATATAAAGGGTATGATGCTAAATCGAAGGAACATGTAATTAGGGAATTAAGAAAATCTGGCGATTATGACAAGTTAATTAATCTTTTAGCGAAAATACAGAAAGTAAAAGTGGAACGTGTTTTAAAACTTTTATCAGAAATAATGATAATTTATATGCTATAAACATTGTTTTTAAATATGTGTTTTTTTTTAAACTGTTTTTATTATCCTCATAATACGAAAATGAACAAACAGAATATAAAATGAAACTATTGCTTTCTTTTTTGATTCGTTTCAGAGTTTTATTTCGTTAAAGCGAAGCCAAGCACGATCACAATGTGAGGTTTGTATACGATACGCGACAGAACCAAAGCTCTCCTATATTTTTATTCGTAACATTCAGCATTCTGAAAAGTATATGTGAAGTGTGCCCATATATGAATAAACCTACTAATATGTTATAATATCGTTTCTACTTTTAAACGACATGAGTTAAAGTAAAAAGCTAGTTGTTAAATTGATTGTTTGTTGGAATTAAGCCGTGCACACACATACCATCAACAATCTAGTATAGTAGCTATACATCGTTAACAAACAGTGACGCAATAAAGAGCCATGAACACCTACCTTCCGCTACGGTTACATTTTTGTTTCAGTTGATAAACAACGCGTGCTAGCATAACCGTGACTTGCAGTCTACTTTATTAAATTAGACCAATACGTAATTACAATACCTGGAATTATTGGCTAATGGTAGGTATTATGTTAAACATGTAATTGTAAAGTGATTAGTGACAATTTGCGTAAGTATTGCTGTTTACGCAAATAATAGTAAGAATTCATCCATCCATATTAAAACGATTGACGATAATCAAAGTAATTATTGAGTTATTGCCGAATTTTCCTCTTTATTGGGTACTAATTAGGTAAAACGGAAGAAGCTATAACAAATACACCGACTTTAAAAACAGATTTAGCATTCGGGAGAATAGTTACTAAATAAGAACTCATCCATCCATATTAAATCGATTGACGATAATCAAAGCAATTATTGAGTTATTGCCGAATTTTCCTCTTTATTGGGTACTAATTAGGTAAAACGGAAGAAGCTATAACAAACACACTGACTTTAAAAACAGATTTAGCATTCGAGAGGATAGTTACGAAAGCCTATGTGCCCCCAAGGGCTACAAATCACTATCTAACTACACTAACTCACATGATGAGGTTTTGTAATGAATGAGTCCTATGTTAGCTCAGTGTGGTGGAAACATAATGTAAGGCCGATATTGTGTTTTGGACGCGGTTATTCCGGTCCGTTGATGCAACGCGACCTACTGCCAACAACACAACTCAGCAAAATTAAGATAAATATTAACTTCAGAGTGATTTTCCATAAATGATTGTGGTAAGTATCTTAGTCCCGCTAGTCTTACATTGTTTCTGGGTGAAGGATTGTGTAATCTATGATTATTTTACTTATTGTTTCCTTTCTTATAGGTAAACACAGTTTTTTACCAATACGAAAGGAAAAATAATAAAGTTTTGTCAAACAAAACACAAAAAAAATACGTCGTAGTATTATTTAAGTTTTGATTTGGAGCTTCTATCCCTTTAAAAAAATATGTTTCTATAACACTTTCTATTCGTGTCACTTGTATCACAATCAAGCTTGATATATAGTAGATTAGATACAGTAGGCACATTCTGAGATCTGAAATTAATCGCACCTTAACACTAGGCAACAACTCTCACCGAGAAAACCAGTGAGCACGCTGCACGCGTACTACCTAGACACGGAATTCATCGTAATTCTGTTTAATCCGGCACTGGAATAGGACGCGTACATAACTAGGACATTGGGTTTAGGGTTCTGTAGCCAAATGGACGCTATCACTGCACCAACCATTGTGAAACTGTATTTAGCGTCGACACAACCCGCCGTCGGTCGTTGTGCCACACTGAACCGCAACGATGAGCGGTCAATCTGCCTCACAGTGCCGTAAACAGTTGAAAGCTTTGCTTATGTCAATTTAAATGTGCATGAATTATGAATTGTTATGAAATTCTTATCTTCCTGTTTCAGCGCAATTTATGGAAATTTTATAATAACAGACACAGGGCTGACGAATGGAACGTTAAAAATACACTTCCAAAATTAGAGATAAAAACAATACCATAATCCAAGCGGAAAATGTACAAATAATTCAATTATTATTGCTAGGTAAAAACTGTGGCTCGGTCAAAACACGGCTCCAGTGGATGTGGGGAGTCTACAAGACGAGTGGGCTCAAGTGCCCGCCAGTTGCAACGCTCCACGCTGTATAAATACGGATACGTTTGCCGCAAAACGTTCACGTAATAATATATCATAACAAATTGTGGCGGGAACCCTTCCCCTTACAGATCGAACTCTACAAGCAAAGTAAAGGCACTAACTAGACATAATGGCTAATTTCAATTATTATAGCGAAGATTAATTATTGTGTTTGGAGTTTACGTAGTATTATGTTATTTTATTGGAATTTTACGTTAGAAAAATAGTACACAAAGGGACAACGATACCCAAGAAAAAATAAACGTATGGCGAGAGGTAGTGTCGAGTTAATGAAAAAACAAGATATGTATGTAGTAACTATGGTGAGATTAGTCTCACCATAGTTACTACATACCTACATATCTTGTTTTTGTGTGTTGACGTGCTCGACTGGACTTACACTTTGAATCCGGTAGTTTGACACCAGTCTTTGGATTAGTAGTATCGTGTCACCCCACTAGGTTTGGAGTTCTGATTTTACGTTCTATGCCCAGTTATTCATTTTATAAAACGGATACTCAGCTTCAACCAGGTTAGACTGGAAGCCAAATACAACATTGTTAGAAAATGGCTAGGCAGATTGTCGTTTGTGCGCACTTGTTATTTTCTTTAAAATCAATGTATGTAATCAATTTTCTAAATCAATAAATTGAATTGATGTTATAAATTTACTTAAATTATCAATTTTATTCTATCAAACTTATTTATTATCAACTAGCAGTGCCTCGCGGTTTTATTCGCGTAGTTCCCGTTCCCGTGGGAATATGGGGATAAAATATAGCCTATGTCACCCGGGGATAGTATAGCTTCCCAATAGTGAAAGAATTTTTCAAATCGGTTCAGTAGTTTCGGAGCCTATTCAATACAAACAAACAAACAAATCTTTCCTCTTTATAATAGTAGTATAGATTAATGGGAATGTTTACGAATGTAAATAATAATTATCAATAATATATAATTATATATATATTGCTCCGTTATTTTTTATTTGATAAGTAATTTTTACTATTATATTTATTTAATTACACGGTAAATTAATAATTATCTAAACATGTGTTTCATGAGAAATCAGTGTAAATAATTGTTAATGGACCTAAAATAAATAAATTAAAAAACAATCTGTAAAACCAAACTCTTCAAATTATGAATAACTAGAAAGTTATATACTAAGGCATTTATTTGTATGATTTGATTTGAGAACTTCTGTGGTATTCAACACGTTCCATGAAAGTATTTTTTTTCATATTATCTGTTGTCCCAGTTATGTTCGTATTTCAGTTAGATATTGAATCTGTGGTGTCTCCCTTAACCTTTCAAGGTGGTTATTTAAACATTTATTTTTACAAAAATTACCAGAATTCTAAAAAAACGTTTTAAACTGATGTAAACAATAATCAAACATGTGATTTCAGCAACCCCGGATGATTATGACATTAATATTGAACTATAAACTGAAACCACTGTATACAGTTTCTTTTTCTTTTTACAACGATACCTCAGTGAAAATGGGAACGTAATCAACTTAGACCAAGCCACGCTTTATTAGGTTTAATTCAAATACTAATCGTCAGGTCTTACTTAAATTTTAATAAAACCACGAGACAAGCACTAGCTTTCGAATATAAAAATCGATTATGAGAATCATCACAATCGGTATACTCAGTATGAGGTAACACACATACTGAAGAAAAATGCAGTCAACTTGAGAAACTCTTTATTTTTTTGAAGTTGGTTAAAAATGCTTTGTTCGAAGCATCTACGGGCATAATATTTTATCAGCCTTTCGAAGTTAATAGGATTATAGGATTATACCTCGTGAAATCGATTTCCCATGATGGTTAACGTACACCAACGATGTCGGATAACAATGACTAGATTACTAGATCGGCAAAGTCGCTACGTACGTACTTTTGACGCTTTATTCATTTTAACTCAAGGGAAGCAGGTTGTTCGGAAAGCAAACTGATCTCAAGAACTTTATTCAGTGTTCCACAGCACATATATAATCTTTGCAGAATTTCATCCTCATAATATGCAGAACTATGTTGTAAAGTATATACCTATATTTCGACCTATTTTATTTGTGTTTTATTTTTCATTAAAATATCTTTCTAAAAGCTAACCAACTAGAACACAACTAAAATATATGTATTCCATCTGCAGTGAACCTAAATCTTCGGCTTCAGACGATTACAACTACATATGTTATCGTTTGAACAGGCTATTCAAATAGATTTAATAGTATGTTATAATAAACACAACGAATGTCAAAGTGATCATCTTTATTAATTTATTCATTAAGCAGCGCCCCGCGGTGTCACTCGCGTAGTTTCCTTCCCTAAGGAATACGGGGATAAAATATAGCTTTTGTTACTAGCTGATAACTTAGCTTTCCATTGGAGAAAACATCGTTAAAATAGGTAGCTTCAGAGCCTATAAACAGCAACCACACAAACAGCAACAGCAATACAAACAAACAATCAAATTATCCTCTTTATAATATTACTAGCAGCGCCTCGCGGTTTCACCCGCATTGTTCCCGTTCCCGTGGCAATACGGGGATAAAATATAACGTATGTTACTCAGGATGAATGTAGCTTTCTAATGTTGAGAGAATTTTTGAAATCGGCACAGTAGTTTTTTAGTTTATTCATTACAAACACACACACACACAAATACAAATCTTTTCTCTTTATAATATTAGTGTAGATATGAGTAGTATAGACTAACTGTTGCTCGCGATCTTGTCATTCTGGACTAGTCTCTTTAGAGTTGATTAGTAACCTTTCAATCAATATTATTAATTTGTAATTTAGCTCTTTGGTACCAATAGACGTTTTAAATTGAAATAATACAGCGGTAGTTTTCTTAGTCTGAGGTACGGAAAAGCAAAACTGAATAATGAATTAGGTATTTTATAATTTGGTGGAAGTTTGAATTATTTTTACAGTTTCAAGGGACTGTAGATCTAAGTGGTTTCAATTTACCTAGATAACTCCACGCGTTCTCGAGATAAAGGGTCTTGAAAGACGGACCACAAAATGATCCCATAAGGGTTCCGTTTTTCCTCTTAAGGTACGGAACCCTAAAAAAGGCAAGAACGTCGGTATCTACGATATTACGTGATTCGCTAAGGACGTCTGCCATTTGGATTCATTTAACCTTATAAAAGTTGTAAACATACACGGTCAATACAATCATAATGAGCATAATTTTATCATCCAAACACAATTTCATACTTTTTGCACTCATTTCAGAGCAGTCCTGTATTACAAAACAGAAAATTGCCCTCGTTTAGCTCTCGAAAGGAAACAGTGGGCCAGAAAGTAGTCCAAAATCTTATTATCGCCTTCAAGGGGACCCTTAATTTTCCATCCGACAAAACTTAAGCGACTCGCAGTGGGCCCGGCTCAATTTTCTATTGTATATGTAGTAGATGAGCGTTAGTTAAACAAACAGTAGTCTTATAGCCGATCGAAACCAATCAAATCGGTTTGACCCTTAGTTTTGATCCTGTCTAAAATCCGTAATCTAGAACGCTGCTCCAGCTTTAACATTAATTCAATACTGTCTTAAGTTGTGGAACCAGCTAAAGTATAATAAACTAGTATTTCACTCGCGTCTTCGTCCGCGTGAGTTCATTTTGAACCTTACGAACTTCAAACTTCCTTTACTTGTTTCTAAAGGTACCTAGAACGAACTGCCAAATTTACAACTTCAATAATGACGATATTACATAATCATAGCAAGTTTCAAGTGTATTGGCTACAGGAATAAGATTTTACATACAGACTTCCATTCCCTATTTCACCCCTTTGCGGTGGGAGTTTCCTGAAATTATTTCTTAGCGGACTTTTTCTATTCATAATCTATATCTGAGCCAAATTTATTTTTGCTGCTGAAACTCCTAATTTTCAGCGCAGTTGTTATTCCCTTCGCTTCTTTGGGAGTTGATTATGGAAAAATCTTTAAACCTGTTTGAATTATTCCACTTTAAACAGTAATGTCCCCCCGCAAAACTCCGACACCCATTTACACAACTTACAGAGATTATTTCGTAGTAGTCGGACAAGTAATCCGACTCCTATAAACGAACTATCTATGGTGTGTCATTGGATAGTTCTGTAAAATATTGTGGATGTGGGAAAACCATTTTGCCGTCCAAGAATCAATTTGCGAAATAATAAGTTTCTAAATAATAAGGGTCAAATACGGGTGGAAGTTTGTACGTAAATTCTTATGCCTTGGGCTAATGCACTTAAAACTTGCCACGAATATTGACGTAAGTATTAAATAAAGCCTGGCTCTATTAGTTTTTCAAAACTACACCCAAATTATTTTAGGGGTTGTTAGAGTCTGTATGGTAGAATTTTACTGCTTGGTTCAATGAAGTTGAGAATTAGCAATCTTGAAAAAGAAAATTACGAAAAGCGTGTTTTAGAAATTTTCCGAAATAATCTCTGTAAGTTGTGTAAATGGGTGTCGGAGTTTTGCGGGGGGACATTACTGTTTAAAGTGGAATAATTCAAACAGGTTTAAAGATTTTTCCATAATCAACTCCCAAAGAAGCGAAGGGAATAACAACTGCGCTGAAAATTAGGAGTTTCAGCAGCAAAAATAAATTTGGCTCAGATATAGATTATGAATAGAAAAAGTCCGCTAAGAAATAATTTCAGGAAACTCCCACCGCAAAGGGGTGAAATAGGGAATGGAAGTCTGTATGTAAAATCTTATTCCTGTAGCCAATACACTTGAAACTTGCTATGATTATGTAATATCGTCATTATTGAAGTTGTAAATTTGGCAGTTCGTTCTAGGTACCTTTAGAAACAAGTAAAGGAAGTTTGAAGTTCGTAAGGTTCAAAATGAACTCACGCGGACGAAGACGCGAGTGAAATACTAGTTTATTATACTTTAGCTGGTTCCACAACTTAAGACAGTATTGAATTAATGTTAAAGCTGGAGCAGCGTTCTAGATTACGGATTTTAGACAGGATCAAAACTAAGGGTCAAACCGATTTGATTGGTTTCGATCGGCTATAAGACTACTGTTTGTTTAACTAACGCTCATCTACTACATATACAATAGAAAATTGAGCCGGGCCCACTGCGAGTCGCTTAAGTTTTGTCGGATGGAAAATTAAGGGTCCCCTTGAAGGCGATAATAAGATTTTGGACTACTTTCTGGCCCACTGTTTCCTTTCGAGAGCTAAACGAGGGCAATTTTCTGTTTTGTAATACAGGACTGCTCTGAAATGAGTGCAAAAAGTATGAAATTGTGTTTGGATGATAAAATTATGCTCATTATGATTGTATTGACCGTGTATGTTTACAACTTTTATAAGGTTAAATGAATCCAAATGGCAGACGTCCTTAGCGAATCACGTAATATCGTAGATACCGACGTTCTTGCCTTTTTTAGGGTTCCGTACCTTAAGAGGAAAAACGGAACCCTTATGGGATCATTTCTTGGTAATGTTTTCATTCAGGGGAAATTGTTGTCATAGTTGGTATAAAAAATCCTGACTTTGCACTTTGTGAAATATACATACTTTCGGCTTAAATAAAAATCGCGTTGCATCCTCATTAAATGTTATATAAAAACTAGTGATGTATGTCAAGCTTACACACTCTTTAATTTACAGATTTTCGCGGTAATCCGTTTAATTCACAGGTCAGCGCTGTAATGCATTTAGCTTAAATCCTGACTATTTATCATCGCGCGGTAGGACTGTACTAATTTGTCTCACATACATATGCACGAATCAGTGGGTACCTAATTTGAGCACTACGTTATGAATGACAGAGTAACTCATCAACGCCGACCTCGCTCACATCTGTTAATAGGGAAAACGTAACAGTAGGGTGCGAGGCAAATTGTTTTATGTACCAACTAGGTTATATTTTTACCCGGATAAAAGTACATCAGGTTATATCATGGCGATGCCTTATGCAAAGCCTACATGCTGCATGACCATTTTGATACATTTAAGAGCGTATACGCCGTACGGCATTTCATACAAATTTTCAAGTCCTTATTTTCAGAAATGAGGTGAGAAATGTTTTTAATTAACTTTTTAGACCTATGTATCCTGCTTATATGTGTGAAGTTTCATTAAAATCGGTTCAGTCATTTTGCAAAATAGTGACTTGAAAATTTGTATGAAATGCCTTACGGCGTACACGCTCTTAAGCGTAGAATGATAATATCAGGTACAATATAGGCAGAGTGCTAGCTAAATCTTCATACAACTTTTTACCAAATAAAATTTCAATCGAGAACCTTTTCCTTTTTTGAAGTCGGCTTTTAGGTTAAATTGTGACGCAACCTAGAAATAATGTTTTTAAGATGATTAAAGTGCTGAAAGAAAGGCAGATACGGTATTTGCTTCGTCGAAATAATAAATACAAACACTCCTTATGTATATTATTTTAGGAATTGTTTTAATATTTACACTTGGAACACGTTATATAACTACCACCGTGCGTTTTATTGTTAACTAAAACCGCTGCCTGATATAAAAATTATTAGTTATTTAAGTGATACGACCAACGTATATTAAATAATATACGTTGGTCTTCTTATATAAATCATCATTTATTCGTGTTCATTTTGCTGATTTCAATTATTTCTTTACAAAAAATAAGGCATTTTTTCTTAGCAGCACTTGTTAATAATACCTACTCTGGCACCAGCAATTTGTCACTCAGGCAAAATTAATTTCTCACTGTAAATTCCTACTTTCTCCTGATGGTAATATTAAAAAGTATGGTACGATTAAAATTCTTTACATTGCATTTAATAGCTTGTTAAAGGCCTACGGATGTTTGTAATTTCTTTTTCTCGTTGCTAAACCAGAAGCTCAAAACACTACAATGAATTTACTGAGTAACTTGTAATTCGGCTTGTTCCTAGTAGTTTTATTATTATGCCTTCTGTTTATCACCACATATGTTCGTCACCACTGGCGGCAGATGGCGCGACTCTTCAGTAACCGATCGAGTGATTCATTGATTAGTTATTCCTCGACACATGCAATATGCCAGGAACGTGCCCTCAGCCTTTTTGGGCATATTATGCGTTCATCCAAGCATAATCTGGAAAGGCTCATGATATTGGACCGGGTCGAAGGAAAGCGCGCTCAGGGTAGAACACCGGCAAGATGGTCCGATGCCATAAAGAAGGCAGTTGGTGGCAGCATGTAAAGAGCGGTCCACGCTTCAGAGGACTGCATGGCTTGGAAACGCGTCGTATGTGGTCGCGATCCTCAGCAGTGAGGAAACGACGAAGAAGATACATAAAATACCTCGGCCACATGCAGATTGATTGACATGGACTCCATTGATAATTGGTCGGTGTCAAGCAATCGCTTGCAAAACGAATTATATTTTGTGTGGCTTTAACGAACAGAGTAATCGAATTCGCTAATATAAAAGGTGTACCCATGTAGCATTACGAGGTCGTTTGACTAGGTACTCGTAGCACGCTGAAAATCGAGCCCTCGTTAAGTGTTCAGCCAACGATGCGCTGTTATTATGAAGCAGGTTGTAGTCGAATGCGATCGATTTGGTAAAATACAGCTACGTAATTGAATTGGTCATTTTGAAAATTCTTTTTTTTTTGCTGTAAACGCTTCCTTAGATTAGATTAGATAGGTATGTATATTGAGTTTAAACCACGTAAGTCAATAAATTCCTTTCTCTACAAATAATACAATTAAAATTTCTGTTTCAGTTCCATCAATGTATGTTTATATGAGAGCGCCCTTAATAGTAAAAAATTAGATGATATAAGCAGATTTTAGGATAGCATTGCGGCAGAGCATATTTTACGCCATTTTACCCGAACTTTTGATCCCATAAAATTTCCCCAAAAGTCGTATTCTGTGAAACAGTTTTGACTTATTCCTGGAAATATCTAATTTTGTCCGTTTTTTAAAATTTAAATTACCGCATCAATTATTATCTTCATATAGTTAACGAGTTCGTACATTCTCCAAGGAACGGTATTAAAATGATGTAGCTTTGAAATTTCCAGTCTCATTAGTTTTAAAGGCAAATTGAAGGAGATGAAATTATATCAATTTTTACTGGTAATAAATAAATATATACTTATAGAGGGAGTGCAACAGGTTCTTTCATGTAAAAAGTGACAAAATATATGTACATAGTTTGAAAAACTTTTTTTTTTGTAGGTTTCACCCTGAAATTGGGATTTGAAACCAAATTATCCATAGTTGTTCAACAAAAATTTAAAATCTTCTTTTTAATTAACCAACTTCCAAAAAGGGGGGTTTCTCAATTTCACTGATTACTTTGTTGTATGATTGTTCAGCGATATTATCGCCAGTTGTCTACCTTTTTTTGTTGAGAAGAGCTGTGCTACCGGACTGGTCCCATTTCAATTTGGTGAAGATTTGATGAAAAGCTTTGTAGATACGCAACGGAATTATTCAAAAAATGATAACAAATCTTCTGGTATTGCTGAAATCGGATGTCTGCTTATTGTTTATAACATGCTACTTTGGTACGGTACGGTTGTAGGTATCCTGTGAAAGAGTAAGCAGAGGTGTACTTACAAGTCAACGATGTTTTTGGGCATCAATTTATAGTTCATGAACCGGTGATGATGATTCTTTTTGAGTTAAGTTTATTTAAATATATTGAAATTACACTGATATAAACTAGTGACTTCCTCGACTTCGAATAAATTAAATCTAGTAAAGAGGGATATTGTTAGGTTTGTGGCCATCCCAAAGCAAAGTCTGGAACTTCATCTACGATGAAACACATAGTAGGTAACCTTAGATTTTGCTAAACGTACACATATTATATCTAAACAACCTTCTTGCTTGATGAAAATATGCAAAACCGCAAAATCAATACATAATAATTCTAATTGCGGACTTATTTTTGTTACTTTCCATACTCAAGTTAATTTAAAATACGATTAAAACTTGACACGAATACAATGTAAATTTGAATGGCAGTGGTGTACGAGACCACAGATAATATAATACTACAGTACAGATACCCAATCCCATACAAAGAAATGACACCTCCCTAAGTCTTACTATTGAACTAACTATATTATTTTCTTAATTTTTACGACAGATGGTAGCATCAGCGGCTCACTGATTTCCAGAGACTGTAGTTTTACAACGCCATCTAGGAGACAGCCTAGATACTAGGTGTCATCGATGCGGTGAAATCAATACTACTAGATGGCGTCGTTTTTCAATTATTGTTTCTCTACATCTCTCTCCAATCGAGTATGACATCGCACCGTTCGTTCTATGTAGGACAAATACAACAATACAACAAAAATTATCTTCGAGTTGGTTGTCGTACTTAATAGTTTAATTTTTGTGTTTAAGCTAGCAATTTTCAGCTTAAGTAGAAGACGGTGTGTTTCCAAAGCAAGAATAGGTAGGTATATAAATATAGGTACCTATCTTCGTGCAGTTGTTAATGCGTTTATTTGGTTTATTCCATTGACATAGAAAAGTATGGACTGGAAATACCTACAAAAAAGGGTGCACCTATAAATATAAAATGGCTGCCATTGCTAGGGATGTATCAATAAAGGGACATAGGTGTTACTATAACGAGTATCGACATTAAATACGAGTTTTACTAGTTATCACGTTTGGATCATACCTAATCTAATATTATGTAGGTACTTACTTAAAGTCCATTGTAATTGTAACAGAAAAAGATGAGTACCTAGGTTATCTTACCTTCTGTTATCTATATAAATAAATAAAACTTAAGTGTTTGTTATAAGGTATAAGTCTGAATAAGACGCAGGAGTATTTATGTTAATGTTCAGCAGCGGAACTAGTTTCGGAGACTATTACATAAACGACTAGTAAATAAACGAATGAATTAACAAATAATAAAAAGACCTGTTACATGGAAATTAACCCAAATATCAATACTTTAGCCATAAATTCATGATCGCGTTACAATAGTATCATCGAATGTGTATTATTGTGAGTATTAATGCATGAAAACCGGCAATGAAGAATGTTACTAGGTATGCCAAATCGCTTGAAATTTTTTCTCAGTAAAGTCTGTATGTATACAAATACACTGTTGTAGTCAAAAATACCTAGTAGTTTTGATTTTATAGGCATTCAAAGTTTAGAAAAATATCGAGTCCCGCTAACAGTCACGTGACGCCTATGACGTCATGTTACAACGCGCCTCGCGGGCCGCGGCCCGCTTCGTATCAAGTGGCCAGCGGTTATAGTAGGTGTAATAGCTTGCGCTTGTTGCGCAGTATTTTGTTGTGTTTTTATGCGCGTATTACGTTAATAGTCTAATAATAGTAAATATTATTCGATTAATAAAATGGATGAAGGATTCAAAATATTCCTCACATATATGAAGTATTTTTTGTATTACCAAATATTGTAAAACATTGGTTTGAAAAGAGTAACTATGGAGTTTCTTGTCCGTTCTTCTCCATAAGAATCTACCTTTGCGAATGGACGCTAGAGTCACTTAATTTATGATATTTTTTATTGATGACGTTCAAAAGTGCCGTTAATGGCCTAATTGAAATAAACTTTTTGAGTTTGAGTTTGAGTTTGAAAAAGGGCAATCGGATAATCTACCTAAAATACCTAGATGGATTAATGGTTGCGCATTATTTATCAACAAATAGTGATTCCGTTGGCGCCGAAATGCGAGGAATAAAAATGCAAAAGTACCTAAGTAAACTTTCCTTGCTACTATTTATACTTAATAGTTTATCTATTCTAAATTGTTTTATCAAAACAAAATACCCAACTAATATAATGGAAGAATGCAACTCAAATAGTAGAAGTACCTACCTACCATTAAATTTTTACGTTAAACAAATATGTATTATAGTTTTGTAGCTATAGGTAGGTACGTATGTATATATAGGTAGGTACCGCTCTTCTTAGTAAATTTAAATTAATACATAGGTACATTGATTTATTGCAAACTGGCTTCCGCCAGCAGCTTTGCCCCCGTTTCCCTTGGGAACTGTACATTTTCCCAGGATTAAAAGTATTCCAGACTTTGTCCAGATCCGTTCAGTAGTTTTTGCGTGAAAGATCACGAACTTTCGCATTTATAATATTAGTAGGAAGTAGGATGGTACTTAGGATGTAGATGTAGTGGATTGAACGTTACAGATGTAGGTAGGTACTAAACCTTTTTTATTTGTATTTTTTTTTAATAAAAAAATACGTAAGGCCATTTATTTTTATTTACAGCTATGGCGATGATTCTATTTTATATTCAAGTAAAAAGAGTAGGTGATGTATGTATGGTTAAATGTAGAATCACTCCACCAGAACACGGCGTACCTACGTACCACACCTTATCATTGCAGTTTAGAATGCAATGAAAAGGACCAAGAAGTTTTAAATGTAACCTGCGAAGATTGTGCCGCCAGCAGAGATGGCTGTAAACATAATATAGCATTTTTAATATGACTAGGGACATTGTCAAAGCGAGGAGAAAAAACAACTTTTCCGGCGAATTGGTAGTTGTATTTTTACAGTTAGACACAACACATGATTTCCTAGTATTTGGATTCGACATTTGAAAAAATATTTAGGTATAATATCGACGGTACAGGCGCGCGACCGCGAGCGGACCGAGTGAGCCAGACTGAGCGTGTTGTGCGATGACGTCACACCGTCACCGGCAGCCCGCGCGTCGCGCGTCGTGGAGTTACAACTTGTTTTACTTCTAAATCGGGAGCTAATTGACATATCGAAATAATTCTTTCACTAGTATTTTTTATTTTTGACAGGGAATATGGAGTGCTAATAATCAAAATTAGTTAACATTCTTCATTAACCTGTGCAAAGACAATTGCGATTGATTTTGATTATTTCATGCACCACATTTCACAATACAACACACAGGCATGTTGAGCTTCTGTTTTCCAATATTTACATGTAGTTTTAAAAGTAAAAACCTCGTACCTAATTTTCTCGCAAATCTCAATAATACAAAAAATTAACAAATGTCACTAGGTACGTCACGATAAAATGTTGCCATAATTAGCAACAACTTAAAATATAGTTGTCTCTTTTATCAAATAAGATTATCTCACTAGAAAGAATAAGACAACGATATTTCAAGTTCTGAATCATATTTCACTCATATTTGTATACCTACCTAAGCAAATGTTAGAATAACGCAGCATCTCCATGTTTCTCTTATCTCAATGGTTTATTCCTATACGCGCTTCGTTAACTTACTAAAGTCGAATTGGTCGCTATGGCGAATTTTACAATAAGTAGGTACCTACTTATTCATGTTTTTAAATTTTATTATAGATCTACTCTACTCAAATCAATGTTCATCTGTCTAACCTTTTCCGAACTATATATATTTGCACCGGATTCAGTTGAATATCCAGTATTTTACCTCCGACCTGATGAGATCTTCACGTCACCCATCCACAGACAGACCTCGGCAAGCGTTTAACCTTGAAGATCGACCCGTGCGGCTATTATATTTTAGCCACGAGCTCCTCAATCTACTCAAATCAATCAAAATTATAAAATTTCTTGTAATTTAGCGGTAATGTTACTGCGGCCAGTGCTGCGGCATGGAAATTAAATGAAATAGGTACCTAACTATACCCCATTCACGATAACATTAGACTTTGAAATACATCTTTTTTACAGTCCGTTCAACCGATTTTGACTTCTATTGCGTTGGTGGCATGACACATAGCAGCTGCAGTAAACAGTTGGTATTATTATCACGTTTTTGCTTTAATGCCATCCTTATGCCTACGGAATAGAAGTAAAAATCGGTTGAACGGACTGTAAACAATTTTGTTCCAATATCTAATCTTATTGTGAATGGAGTATAGGTAGGTAATAGGAGAGGAGGAAACAATACAAGTAGCTACTTGTATAATATTTTTATAAAAATAATTTAATACTCCAAGCAAGTACCTAGGTTCCTAGGTACATAATAAAACTTATAGGTATAATGTTACAAAGTGACCAGTAGGTAGATAGTTATATACTTACCTACGCCAAATTTTGTTTCATGGACATAAAAAAATTGAGAGGTGTCAAGGGACAACCGGAAGGAACGAAGTTCTTGTCTTGTCTTGTCTTGAAAAATCGTAGGTACTTAGGTACGCATCTGAATGATGATTTAAAGTTTTAGGTAAGTAGGTACCTACCTAATTGATCAGTCTCACTAAATTCATCTGATCTCTCTGCAGTTATGTTTTGTACAATTGTATTTTGTAATTTCTTTCTCTCACGATATTCTCTACATCTTTGTGCATTTGTCTTTTTCCTTGATGTTAAAGTTTGTACCTAAGTAGTCGATGCTTTAGTATGAAATAAAAAATTGTACATGTACATACAGACACACACACACACACACACATAAATATATCAAACATAACTGCTTAACATACCCATCCAAATCGTGACCTCACTAACAGCTGCTTAACTCCACCCATACTTTTCGCAACCTTGCCAACAGTTGCTTCACACACCCATCCAAATCGTGACCTCACTAACAGCTGCTTAACTCCACCCATCCTTTTCGCAACCTTGCCAACAGTTGCTTAACACACCCATCCAAATCGTGACACAAAAATACAAACATCCGAATTGAGAACCTCCTCCTTTTTAGAAGTCGGATAAAAAGTGTCGTTACAACTTTTCGTATGATTTTTTCCGTCTAGCCCCCTTTCACAACGCGCGATAAGGAACTTCGTTCCAATAAACAAACTATCGGAAACCTGTGTCTCCTATTTGCCCTACCACACGGCGACTACCTACTACACACACAGATCAGTATATAAAGCAAAAGATACCTACGCAGTCGCGTACACGCCTGCATTACTTAAATCAAAATATAGGTAGGTACCTACTACACAATCAATTATTCTAAAACGAGTTAAATAAAATCCGAAGTCTTTACTAGCTTAGAAAACTGGACAGGCTCTTGCACATATATAGGTATATGTATATGTACGACATATATATAATATATGTGTGCGAGACTCTTTGTCCAGTTTCCAGGTTCTAAGTATAATAGTCATAGAGAGGTGTCTTTTCTAAAAATACGTAAAGAAAACAAAAAATATTGGACTTAGAGAAAATAACTTTGAAACTGAGCAAGTAATAACAGTCAACAAAGACAATAACAAGCCGCTCAGATCCAATTGATACAACGGGGCAAAGGCGGATTCACGCGGCTTAATTCTCTATTTGTATTAGCAATAAGGCACAATATCGTGTTTCATTTCACTCAGTGTTCCGACGGACATGACGGAAATAGAATTGACATTGAAAGATAGAAGAGCTACCTACTTTTAAAGTTTCTATTGCATTATAAGTTTTATTGTTTCGGGATCGGATAATTATGTACCAAAAACATATTAACATTTTTTTTTCAATTATTATTTTTATATGTAACATACAAGATTTAAGAAAAAAAATGTTATTTGGTTTACCTTAAAATGAAACAACTTACTGAACGTTTATTTAGTAGGTAACGATTGTAGCTCGAGACACTTTAGGTAGTGACAAGAAAATTTGAGTAAAGCGCCATCTACTGCAAAGAGTTCTAAATAAACAGCATGACAGTCTTCTACTTTCAACTACTTCTAAAGTTCGAATTGAAGTAAAAGGCTTAATTTATAGTTTTTGTTGAAAGTACGTGATTTATGAGTGTAAATAGCTAAATCAACATTAAACAAGGAAGTTTTGATTTTTACTTAGCTTACTTCAGCCAAAATCGATCGTATAACGCTTTTTATTGATTGTTAATTTCATTATTGTTACCTATGCTGCCATCTATGATTTATTTTTACTAACTAATTATACTTTGTTCGAGTTGAGACCCCATGACGAGACTAAAAAACATGAAAATTATGAATTTTTACGATTCTAACTATCGTGGAGATTAACGAACACAGCAATATTCATTAAGTTATTTTAGTTTTGTTCATAATAGTCAATCATATATTTTTTAAATTGCTAGATTATTATTTCAATCGACTCGATAAATATAAAATGAGCAATTATAAGAAATCGATTAATTAAATTAGTACCTACATAAAAGATACAATTTTTAGGCATTAAATCCAATAAGCACTTGTGATAACTATATTTATACTATATTAAGAAATTTAAATAAGTTTTTTTTTACAAATAAAAATAACTGAACAAATTCATTGGAAACGCACGGATTTTTTAAATATTAAAAAAAAAAAAACATGTGGCACTCGGGGACTGCCGCGGTAAAGCTATTGCATAGCATTTTTTTATCAACTTATGCAATTATATATTTAGTACTCTGCGTCATTGTGATATGGTCTCGATTCGTTCACCTGGGTTACTGTACTAATGTAAATCACATACGTTTCACTTAACTTTGTCCCACCGATTGTTTCCGAACGCAGACGTTTGGGTCGGCTCGGTGACGGCGACATAATAGCTCAGTAACGAAGCGACCATTTTAAAAAGGCCTAATCGAATAACGTAGCGGTGTTAGGTTATTTTCGTTACGGAATTTCTGGATTCGGTTGCCACGCTCAAGGCCCGCGATAGAAGCTATGCAATAGCTTAAAAAAAAACAAATTTAATCACAGAATGCGCTCGTGATTTAAAAATATTTAATAATCTGTTAACAAAGTACTGGGAAAAGATCAATAATACACAAATTGTTAGTTATTCATCCAACTTTATACTGTCGCCGCAAATCCTCCTTTATTTCTTTTATCGATTAAAACGTGTGCCACAAAGTGGTAATTTGAGTTTATAAAAAAATATATATAATACTTACCAACATATCTAGTGAATAAGGTAGTCGCTTGATGGTATTTGTTGAGTTTTTAGTAAAAATTTGGTTCACAATTATGGCTCAGTGCGAAGGGGCATTATCAAAAATTATCAAAATCCGAGATTTTTTCCACATATCTGACCATTTCCGTCTATTTTCTCTCTTAAACGCCACATAACGCCCAAATAATATTCTTTATGTACCGTTTAACTTTCGAACTCCGAGTGCACAACACCGCGAAGGTCAAAGAAAACAAGACTGACTTTTGTTCGACTTTGGCGTTGTTTTCCGGTTTCGGTTCAGTTGGAAGATGCCCTCCGAAGCATTAGAAGTTAACTAATTTGCATGTCAAACTCGTAAACCCACGTCTCATCACCAGTAACAAGGTGTTTTATGTATGTTGGGTTGGAATTGACTTGTTCTAGAAAGTTCTCAGCAACTCTTATGCGATTGAGTTTTTGGAGAAAACTCAGGACTTTTGGGACTAGCTGAACGGCAACATGTTTCATACCCAAGTGATTGTTTAAAATTATACGGATCGACTCGTCAGACACCGAAAATTCGGGAGGTTTCCGGCGACTGGGACCGCAATTAACTAGGACCGCGGTCCCAGTCGCCGGATCCATAAAAATTAAATATTTTTCTTCCGGCGACTGGGACCACTCATATATGATAACTGAAATCAAAAAAGGTACAGTCAAACGAATTATTTTTAGATTGAAGCAAAATAGATACTTTTATATTTAAAAACATAATTTATTGATATAAAAACAGCCTTTGACTACGTTCTGTTATTAAAATTTTCGCAATAAAAACATACACATAAATCATGCTAACAATAATCGAAAAAAATTAAATAACAAATTGTGCTTATAATAATAATAAGTCCCGTTTATAACAAAAGGACTACATGGCCTTAAAATCGACAGGCAAAACGGACTTTAGTTAGAGACGGATAGTATTATACAATCATACAATGCTATGCCCTTTGTGTGTGTTTACCTGCATGTATGAATTATGTAAAAACGGGCTAGCTTAATCTATTACTAAGCGCATAGGATAAAATCATGTGTAGAACGAGTCAATGATATTCATATAAATAATTTAGATTTTTTCGTTTGACTGTACCGATTTTGGCTTGAATAATAGATGTTTTTAAGTTATCTATGAGTGGTCCCAGTCGCTGGAAGATAAATATTTATTTTCTATGGATCCGGCGACTGGGACCGCGGTCCCAGTTAATTGCGGTCCCAGTCGCCGGAAGCCTCAAATTCGGCAACTATCTCTATCAAACATGAATGAGTATTTACAGTCACTATTTTCTTCACATTTGCGACGTTAACTTCAGTTGCAGATGCTGACGGCCTAAGAGAGCGAGACAAATCTTCCATCAAATCTCGGAGGCTTTTGAACGCTTTGTACCCATACTATAAGCCCTCTGTAACATTTACAGTAATTCCGAACACGAAATCCCAAACGTGATGCAAATTAAGACAAACTTTTTGTTCGATGTGTATGTCCATTATGAAATACGCACTACAAACTAGATATGATATAACTAAAAACAGCATTTTATTTAATCTAAATAACAGATGTAAGTCAAACTCCACGCCAAAATGAAAACGGTTGTGTCAATCTGACAATAACAAAACGAACAAAAAATTAAATTTGGAACCATAAACAAATCATCCATCTCCGATACTTTTTTCACTGAATGGATTAATTTCACATCAATAAATATATATATGTTTATATATTCTTTATTGGTATTGGACTTGGTTGAACTTTGTTGTAATGTTATTTATATTCGATATGCTATATAGACAATGTAAGAAGTTTTTTATTCGCAATAGGAGAGTTATGTAGAATGTTTGTTGAAAGTATGTACCTACTTGAGTAAGGTCCCATTTTGGAAAACTAGCAAAATTCAAAAACTCTGTTACTGTTTATAGCGAGTTGCCCGCGGTGCTAGACCTCCAGTACTGCAGTGGCGCAAAACTTAGCAGAGTCCTTCGATGTGCTGATCGGGAGAACTTGGAGTGCCTGGAAACATCTTCTCACTTTACCCTAAATGAAGAATGTTAAAGGTTAATAAGAATTTGGCAACCAAAAGACTTTAACAACCCGAATTAAGGAAAACTGTAACGTTTCGGTTCTTAATTTGGGAAAGTACTAGGTACTCGGAACCCAAAAAAAGATGGCTTTAATTAAACTAAAGATTTAGCTTGAGAATGAATTTTCTCACGCCTCTACTTGCGCTCAATTTGGCTGAAAGATTGTGGGAACCATAAAAGAGCAATAAAAACATCGATTTTGCATAAGAATCCCGCAGATGCGGTTGCCGGTCGAGCGGGCCGGGACAACAAGAAGCCGACGACTGCGGGCGATGTGAACGCCGATTAAGCTCTTCCGATATCGAATTATTTTTACTTTTTCAAGTGTTTGTTTGTGATTCAGATATTAAATCATTAATGCATCACATTATTCGTTTAACACTAAAAAAAAAAACTTTGGGCTTCAAACTGTTAATATGATATCAGAGAACAGGTACCAAGTATTGCAATTTGTCTTCTGTGTTCGATCGCATTAGCGTAAACGCCAATTTGTTTACTCCTTTTTCCCATACACTTAAACATAAATGAACGATTGACAACGTTAAAAACTCGCACTACGACCCCAGTTGTTCATTACTTTATGTTGTTTTAATTATCACTGCTTCATTTGGAGTCACTAGCGTCGTATATTAGATTTACCTATGAAATAGCTGAAAACTCGCATTATTATTATGGTAACTTATATTTTTTTTTTATTATTCGCACTTTGAAACTTAGGTAAATTTAAACCAATAAGTCCTGAATTCTTTATGGCAACCAACATTTGCATTAATATTTTTGTAAATATAGCGGCGTTAATGCAGCTACAAGAAAAACTAAGAAAGCAAATTTGATCGGAAATAAAAAGAACCCCTACGCCATCAGTGAACTACTAACGAACTCCTGGTCAACGAATCATTGGAGCCAGCTGCCCCTCATCTGATGCCCTGGAGCATAGCAGCATCACCCCAGCTCACTGGAGCCTGCAGCATCATCCCGGCTCACTGATTTACCACAGACAGTTCCGAGACACTGAACTCTGCGACTTCCGGTCCCAACTCACTGGAACTATAAACTTCCACAGGCTTGGCAAGCATCTCAAGATGTATGCACAACTCATCTACTAAGAACCTCCGGTCTCTGGAGGGGAGTGATATAGCAGTATCAATGCCGCTAAGTACGGCAGCAAATAGAATCGTTACGCCATCTATACCGCTAACAGCGAACTGTTAATAAAATTCTGCATCGTGGTATCAGTATCTTCCCTTTTCTATGGAAGTTTGCGATACCTTACACTCTGCGTTACAGTTGTGTTGGTGGCATGATAGTTATAGCACTCGTTATTATTTGTGATAAAACCTGTTACTATACCAAATAGCCGAAACCTCATTAAAAAGTTTAATTATGTTCAGTAAAAATTACGTTAGCTAAATATATATAGCTATATTATAAATTCATTTAGATATCCGAGCGTGCGAAGTTTGTCATGGGACATTTAGCTTCTATTTTGCAATCCTACAGTGAGTGCAATGTAATCCAAAACTTCCGAAATGTCAAGCAATGGAGAAAAATCCGAAGAGACAGACAAAATGAAATTAGTAGTGATCCGATTTTTCCATTTGTCTACGGAACCTCACACAAAAAAATCACTAATTTTATCAAGCAGTCACATACTGATATGTTACTAAGCAGCTTAAAGTATAGAGAAGAGAAGGGTCCAGAGTAGTTGAAGAGTCCTTGTTCAGTCAGATGTTGGTATTTTTGATACCTAGGTACAGAGCAAGTTGAAACGTCCAGTCCTAAGAATCTCTTGAAGATATCTTTGAAGAGCACTGCGCAGGTTCAAGAAGGCTTTGTGATTCCTGGAGGAAAGCGATAGAATCATACCAATTATGTTGATGGAATTATTTGACTATACCCTATCTGTTTAGGTAGTTAACTAAAGGTAAACAATCTTGGTATGTCTTTTAACGAAAAATGTTTAAAAAAAATGTGAAATACGTTTTACAACATGAAATACTTTCAGATTTTCTAAAATTATAGATAATTGATTTGTATAAGTAGTAATATCCATATTTTAAAATATTTTTTTACATAAAAGACTGAAGAACCTTGGTAAGGTTGTTTACCTTTAGTTAACTACCTAAACAGATAGGGTATATATGTAGGTCGTAATTTTAATGTACTGAGCAATGTTTACTGAATAATTGTTTGCATAATAGGCACAGTAAAAACCAGTGAACATTAGCTACGATCGATAGAGTGGTCTACGCTTCGGTGGTGTGAAAATAATGGACCAAGCTCACGTTTAAAACTATAATGTACAAAGTACAAGTTAAGATAAGATTTGTGCGGAGAGTTTTATTACAAACATGCTTTTGTAAATGAACTGACTTTCACTAAAAAATACCAAATCTCTACAAAAATAACACAAAAACATGAACTCTAACAGAATTCTTAGTGTCGTCTTAATCGCTAGCTAATTAGTACAAGTCAGACTACGCTAATGTAAGGTAATTAAAGCATTAAACAGATTTCATTTAATTTGATAAATGATCTATTGGTGATCTGCCAAGATGATTTGAATCATTTTCATTAGGTTGGTAAATAATATTTCTTCCTTTATTTAGTAAAAAAAATGATAAAGCTGTAAACATTTTAAAACAGTAGGTGATGTCCCTCTTAGAAGAGCATTCGCAATTTTCATCAATAAATAAAAATCACTCCAAATGCATAAAAGCTTGCAGAGGGTTGCTTTAAACTGCCTTTAACTTTTGCAAGGGTCGAAAATAGCTCTACGAGTCGGTTAGACCGTTGGCCCATAAATCTCAAGGCAGACAGTAACGATGTGAAACTGGCCTGTCTTCGGTCCTACGTACTCAGTAAAAACCGTCGCAAACATTGTAATGGATTTTGTTAACACGATAATCTGGACACTAAGAGATAATAACAATTAATGTTTCCAATACAAAATCTCAAAGACTGACATTTTTTGAATGTCGTTACATTCTTTAAAGGGATGAAGAGATCAACAGTTGTATTTGTAAAGGTTGCATTTCATTATAAGTAACGACTAACGCTTGCTAACTGTAGCTGTTTTGCATACCTCTACGTACCTATATATCTCCCAACAGCAAAATGAATAGATGAATAAATGGGTATATTGTTAATAAAACAAAACAGTGCTTTTGTTTGCGCGACAACGTAAAAACCTTCAACACTTTACACACTTTGACGAGTTTTAACTGGAAACGTTTTACTTGGTCCTCCGTTTGAACGAACCTAATAACTAGATACCATAATTTTCAGATCTGCCTTAGCACATAAGTATTGTTACCAAGGCACCGGATCATCTGAAGAATCGTTATACTTGCCTAGTGCCAGCAAACCAATGCAGGAATCATCCTAACAACATATTATTGTATCAGCAATGGGATTTAATGTACGACCAAATATAAGGCTCAATTTAATACCCTCGAGCTACTTATCATTCAAAACTACGACGAAGCTTCAATAGTTTTAATATAATATTTTGTAATATGTATGTATGATGACGAAAGTATTATAGTATTATTTTAGTGCAATGCTGTTTTAATACAATGAAATCAAAAGATCGTATCTTAAAGTTGTGCAATATTTTACTTAGTTTTAAGTTATCAACAACATTATTTCGCATGCCGACGGTTGCCGTTTTCGGCTACAATAAGTTTGTAGTTACGATAAATCTTCATAAATGCAGATTACAGTGGAGAGAACGCCGAGAGCATAATGCATAATTATTGCTGCTTTAAACTGGCTTAGGTTGGCATTCTACAATAGTAATAATAGGTACCGCGGTAAGCTTATTTTTATTAGACTTCGTATGAACACAGACAACCTTTCTCTCAAAACGGTGAAAGCAACGTCATGAAATCGGTATATTCTAGAATTAAAAAAAGATATTTATAATGTGTGCGAGGAGGATTACGCTCTACTTGTGTTATGCATTTAGTGGCGATGCATTGGCTAGTTTTCAGGTAAGAACTTTGAAAATAAATAATTCTTACATGTACCAGTTTCATACTTCCTATGAAAACCTAAAAAAAAAATGTAATGTATTTAATAGATGGCTAGCAGCGGCCAAATCTTTCAATTTCAATTGTATTGCTGCGTGTTTAGTATTTTGTGTAGGTATGGTAGATTAGACCCATCAATGCATTAGCAATACTAAGAAACTTACTAGTGGTGACAATATAGTCAAGGTCAAGGTCAAGAATGACCGCTTCCCTTAAGCGGGTATTGCACAGTGACTGGTAATTTAAGCATTTCTTAGTTTTCTAAGAAATGCTTAAATTACCATTCCATATTATATCTTTTCAATCAAAATATTTTTTTATATCGGTACAAGCCATTTGGCTTGTACTGAGAAGATATAATATGGAAACAACTTTGCCTCAAATCGAACACACCAAAGGCGAAAATAAAAATGTAAAAAAAAAATTGTAAGTACCTAATATATCTGCATGATGACTGGCACATCAATTACAGGGGAAAAATGATTTAATTATCTCCATGAACTTTTTAAATTGGGATTAGAGAGTTTATTTTGTTAATTGGTTTTCTTGGAATCAAAATCCAGTGTATTATGAATTAACACAACACAATTACGAAGTAAACATGTGAATGTGAACTACTGATGTTAACTACTTAGTAAAGTGTTAATCTTGTAATTCAAACGACAGAGGAAGGCAGTTTAGAACAGAGGATTTTTTTCGCATTTTTAACACTAGTAAAAACGAACTACACATCACTCCTAATACTATCGTTTACTTTTTAGTGGAAAATTAGTAGTTTTGTAGCAATTAAATAATTTTTCTTTATTCTATATTTTTTACTTGTAAATGATAAATGAGTTCGAGGTGTGATTAACTTATTGTGTTTTAAAATCTTTATCTCTGAAGGAAGGTATTGGGACAGATTTGAACAAAATCACTTGGACAATTTTGCAAAAAAATCTTCAAAAGTGTCCGCCCCAGCTACATAAATGAAACGCTATATTTAATTTTTGAAAATAACAGGTGAAATTAAGTATATAACTTGTATTTATATTTAACAGTTATAATGATAAGAAATTAAAAAAATAAATGAAATGATAAAGCAGAAGATGAAAGAGCTGTATAGTGTGTTGTCAACGATGGCATGTAGCCGAATATTGCTGTTACTTTATGTATTAAAAAATGTTAAGCGATACCTAGTGTCGAAATTTCTAAAGATTAGCTAGTAATAAGTTTGTAACCCTTATTTAAGAGTGCGTCAAACTGTTACTTACTGAACTTGATACGATACTTACATAACTTAATAGTAATTAGTGTACGATAAATGGCAATGCACAATCATACATATAAGTCACATAGTTTTCTTTATCTGAGTGTTTCAAAACCGCCGCACGGCACAATGAAGAATGTTAACGAATTTTGATTATTAGCACTCCATATTCTCTGTCAAAAACAAAAAATACTAGTGAAAGAATTACTTCGATACGTCAATTAGTTTCCGATTTAGAAGTAAAACAAGTTGCAACTCCACGACGCGGGCTGCCGGTGACGGTGTGACGTCATCGTACAACACGCTCAGTCTGGCTCACTCAGTCCGCTCGCGGTCGCGCGCCTTAACCGTCGAAATTATACCTAAATATTTTTTTTAATGTCCAATCCAAATACTAGGAAATCATGTGTTGTGCCTAACTGTAAAAATACAACTACCAATTCGCCGGAAAAGTTGTTTTTTCTCCTCGCTTCGACGATGTAGTCACATTAAAAATGCTATAGTATTATATAGGCTTTCGCAGGTTACATTTAAAACTTATTGATCCTTTTCATTGCATTCTAAACTGCAATGATAAGGTGTGGTACGTACGCGGTGTTCTGGCGTGATTCTACATTTAACCATACATGCATCACCTACTCTTTTTACTTCAACATAACCAATAGAATCATCGCCATAGCTCTCTTGCCGATCTGAAATAAGTATCAAATAAAAATAAATGGCCTTACGTATTTTGTTAGTAAAAAAAATACAAATAAAAAAAGGTTTAGTACATCTGTAACGTTCAATCCACTACATCTACATACATCCTAAGTATAGTAACTATCCTACTTCCTACTAATATTATAAATGCGAAAGTTTGTGATCTTTCACGCAAAAACTACTGAACGGATCTGGACAAAGTCTGGAATAACACGTAGGCTACTTTTAATCCTGGGAAAATGTACAGTTCCCGAGGGAAACGGGGGCGAAGCTGCTGGCGGAAGCTAGTTTGCAATAAATCAATGTATGTATTCATTTAAATTTACTAAGAAGAGCGGAACCTTCCTTTATATATGTACATACGTACCTACCTATAGCTACAAAACTCTAATACATATTTGTTGTCTTAACGTAAAATTTAATGGTAGGTAGGTACTTCTACAATCAAGAAGAAAACTTTTGATACATGCATTCTTCCTTGCATCACATACGGCTGTGAAACCTGGGCATTGACAAAAAACCAAAGGGAAAAGCTTGCAAAGTGTCAACGAGCCATGGAAAGGAGCATACTGGGGCTAAAGCTAAGGGATAGAGTCAGGAGTGTGGATATCAGACGCAAAACTAAGCTCACAGACATCCTTACACATATTGACCAAACAAAATGGAGATGGACAGGGCATATGCTCCGTTGTAAACATGAAAAATGGAGCAAGCAACTAACAGTCTGGTATCCAAGAGATGGGTCAAGAAACCGAGGTCGTAAAGTGAGAAGATGGGAAGATGATCTGAAGATGACTCTAGGTCCTCTTTGGTTAAGAATTGCAACCGATAGGAAACAGTGGAAGACGTTGGAGGAGGCCTATGCCGCAAGGCACACCGAAATTAGGGACCTATTGTGATCAATGCATTAGTGATTATTTAGAAGAACGAAAATTGTAATATTTCGGAATAAAAGGCTTATTATTATTATTATTATTATAGGTACTTCTACTATTTGAGTTGCATTCTTCCAGTACGATATTAGTTGGGTATTTTGTTTTGATAAAACAATTTAGAACAGATAAACTATTCAGCTTAAGTAGTAGCAAGGAAAGTTTACTTAGGTAGGTATTTTTGCATTTTAATCATTCTAATAAAACAATAATCAATTTTTATTCATTTTTATTCCTCGGATTTCGGCGGCAACGGAATCACTATTTGTTGATAAATAATGCGCAACCATTAATCCATCTATTTTAGGTAGATTATCCGATTGCCCTTTTTCGAATCCTTCATCCATTTATTAATCGAATAATATTTACTATTATTAGACTATTAACGTAATACGCGGACGAGAACACAACAAAATACTGCGCAAGCTATTACAACTACTATAACCGCTGGCCACTTGATATGAAACAGCCCGCGGCCCGCGAGGCGCGTTGTAACATGACGTCATAGGCGTCACGTGACTGTAAGCGGGACTCGATATTTTTCGAAACTTTGAATGCCTATAAAATCAAAACTACTAGGTATTTTTGACAACAACAAAAACTAGTGTATTTGTATACATGCAGGCTTTACTGAGACAAAATTTCAAGCGATTTGGCATACCTAGTAACATTCTTCATTAAACAAAATTGTGTTTTATAGAAATTGAAATTGTGTTGTTACTTTAATAAGTCAAAATAAATAAATATAATCTCTTAATAAATCAAAATAAATCTCTATAAATAATAACCACATCAGAAATATAATATTTCACTTCAAAATTGCCTACCCTTTTATAGAATTCCGTTTAATGCAAATCAGTTATTATATTTACTGTGGCGGGCATTATTGCAACGTTATTACGTATATTGCGTTATTGTTAAAGTTATTATTACAATACGCTCCTCGGTGTGGAGTTAATTAATGTGGATATTAGAGAGCCAATTTGCAGGGAAATTGATTGCGATACTATTATGCATACCCCAGCGAATTATTAGGTTTTGATTATTTTTGGCAGTCCCGAGCTAACAAATGTCGGAGTTCAATGGTTTGTTATAATAAATTCACTTAATCAGCTCATGACAGATATCTGGATCTTCTGCAATGATACACCCATTGCATAAGATTCATAAATCTTTTAAAACCTTCTTTCGTCCAAAACTCTGTCGATTTCTTGCATGTTTTGAGTTCTAGCAACACCGGTTTTTTTTGCTTCGCTGTAATTGGTTTTACAAGTGTGTCCTGTGTAATGCGGAAAAAAAAAGACTTTTAAACTCAAGTTATCCTAACTTATAATTGTGTATCGATCGTGATTAATTAGGTAATAATTTTCCTGGCCTACGACAACCCGTGTTCGTCTCTCTGTTACGCATACAAATGCAATACTTACGCACATGTATGGGAGACGCGGGACGTACGCAGGTAAGCGCACAGGGCCCTGAGTCTGCTATTACAATAGTGTCAGAATGGTCTAACATTGATCTCATAATGGTTCATTTTTACAAGTTTGGTAATCTACTAATAAAATAGCGTCACTATGACTTTCCAGTGGTCAACCACTGACACTCCATTGAAAGAAATGGCATAGAATGGTAATCTCGTACATAATGACAAATGAATTACAGACTTATGCGGTAGTCTGCTAAAATGTTGACAGTTCCTTTAATCAGTGACCTACGATTTGAACGTCATTGTGCAGTCATTGCTTTTAATAGCTCGTTTATCAAAAAGTATTACGAGACCATTGACCGACCAGTGATCGACCATTATGAATTTAGCAGATTACGAACTTTTAGCAAAATGACAATGGAATCGTGTTGGAATGACACATTTATAAAAATAGCAGACTTAGGCCCCAGCTGTTTCGACTGTCCGGCCAAAGCTTTGCATGAAAGACGCAATATTTTTTTACCTAATTATATTATTATTTATATTGCTATTTAACTTGTTGTTCAAACTCGTAAAGCAGCACAAGGATTTGCCCATAGCATAAGCCTAACATAATCAGCCTTACAACGTTCCCACTGCTGGGACACAGGCCTCCTCTCTAGGAAAGGGAATGGGCCGTAATCCACCACGCGGGCCCAGTGCGGGTTGGTGAATGTCACATGTCTTCGAATTTTTGTTTCTAGGACATGCCGGTTTCCATGAATTTAATTACACAAAGTAATACACCTGGCTGGGTTTGAACCCGCGACCACTTTATCACTCGGCGGCCGTTACCACTCGGCGACCACTGCTCTACTCGGCCACCACTGCTCTACGGGTGACGGGTGATGCTTTTCTTGAATGCACGGTGGCAGAGTGTAATAAAGTTTACCACTATCTATGTAACAAATAGCAGAAGATAGGAAAAATCTTCTTTCTTCTGAAAATACTTCAGTCTTGCCAAGAAGTACAGCGTTACCTAGTTAATGGGTTGTGTAGTCAAGCAGCCGCTTATCGTAAAATACTGTTAGTCAGATTAATCTGGTATGACTGAAAGCCAACTCCAATATTGATACAACAAACGGCAGCTTGAAGCAAGAGCCACTTGAATGTTGCTGTGCGGCTAGGAAAAATGTTCGCAAGTATGATCTGCCAATTTCAATAAGCACGCCAACAGCACTGAGAAAAATATCTGCTCGGAATTAAAGGCATCCTATATCCTATATCCCATAATGCTATCTTCAGGTCACTAACCCTTTACTTTGGGTTTCGAGATGCAGCAACTCTAAAAACAAATAAATGTTCTAAAAAACAGCTTACCGATGCCGTCTCTGCCATTGCTTAGTACCATAATTATCACGCTCACAGATTACACGAATAAGATTGAAGTTTGCAGAGAAAATCAGAATAAATTAGAGCAAGCATCAGAATGCAGCCACTGCCGAATTGTAATCACGAAAAATAAACTACAAATTGTACTAAATCGTTATTTTTTAGGCAGTTTACAAGTAGAGGATATATTTTTGTACGTAAAGCTAAGTTTATTGAAAGTAACTACAAAAACAATGAAACTTATTTTATAGAACTTCATCATGCAATATCGAACAAATAGTTACTGTTTTGATTGAATCCGTTTACGAATATCATAAAATAGAATATCGGCGACACGCGAAACGGAAACTTTGAATGAATTCGTTTATTTATTGACTATAGCCGACGGTCTTGTTAGCTGGGAAGTAAGACTATGTTGACAAAATATAGTCAAACATTTGATAACAACGTATAAATAAAATATAGTCAACATGTGAAATTTGGATCTGGGTGGCCACGGCTTAAAAATAACAAACGCACGGGAAGAACTTCGAAGCTAACCTGCTCTTGCCGATTTCAGCCCGTGCATGTGCCACTGCAACCGGTTAGACTGAGAGCCGACCAGAATATAGTTATCAGATTGATATTTGGGGACCAACGAGCTATACCCGCGACTTCATATGATAAATATGTACTTACAGTAAATACCTTGTACAACCGGTACCCTCTCAGAATTTCTTAATTCTGAGAGGGTACCGGTTGTACAAGGAAACTGACTACTGCACTACCCTCTTCTTATGTTCTTACATAAGAAGAGGGTAATGCAGTAGTCAGTGACCTATATTACCCTCTTCTTATTAGCCTGGTCAGTATTTGAAACAGAAGATGTGGTACATCACCTCTTCTATTTCAAATGCCCACCAGCCCAAGGTTTTTCTATTACCTCGAATCAACATCAACAAAACAGACAATTTCGAACGAATGGTTGCATTCAAACAAAGAAACTGATGAACCAATTTGATTTTTCATTTCATACTTCAATAAATGAACACAACGAACCAGCACCCAGCATAAAAAAAAACAATTTATTTGTTTTTTAATGAGAATAACATATTATACAACACTGATTCATTCAATTCTGTTTTTCCATTAGGTATATGGTTAAACAGGTTTACAGGGGATTAACTTCTAATAGCATTGGCTTCTTCATAATTGAAAATCGTTTTATTAATCGATATTTAGTACTGAATGAGGAATGAATATTCCGATTGATAAGCTCATAGCTTAATAATAAATAGCCACATGGGTCAATCTAAAGCAACGCTTATCGAGGTCGACCTATATATGGGTGACAATCTTAACATACCGAGACTCTACTTCGTGCTTCGGAAAACATGTTAAGTTGTTGGTATCGGCTGTCATTTGTAGGTCTTTGGCAGTCTTCACGGATTGTCTCTCTCTCGTCATCTCAACGTAATTGGGAAATGGCTAGGCAGATGATCATCTGTCTAGCCATTTCCCAATTACGTTAACGATTCACTGGATCGATTCAATCAATATTAAATATGATCATATTTAATATTGATTGAATCGATCCAGTGAATCGTTACCCAGAACATCAAAATACGATTTTTGCGTTTCGATATGATCTATAAAAAATTCTTAAGTGTGCTATAAACCATTTTAGGAATTGATGACAGTTTTTCACTAAATTGTCTACCTACTCAAAAACTCGTGAAATGGCTTTGTGCATAGTTTCTACAATTAATGTCAGCACAATTAAGTTTTTCCAAACAATCGTGCGTAGGCAAACATGGGTGAAAGTCATTGTTTCGCGGACATTGCCATCTATTGCAATTGAACTTGAACTTTCAAAATATTCATTTGAACAACAAAGAAGCCTGTATCCCTACATTCATAGATACAAAAAATATTTAAGTTCTCTTGCTACGTATTAAAAGTTGCACAAAATAATGCAAATATATATTTTGGTGTTACTTTTGTGCAATCGTTGGTATTCTTATCTTAGTAAGGTTCGTTCTCTTTGCTCAATAGATGGTGCTGCAAATATCAGCATCGTGTAATGAAAACTAATTTCTTCTTGAAAACTTTTTGATTAATATCTTTTAACAATAACTAAGTTGTACTTATTCTTACGTAACTTTCTTATGTATAAAACTTATTTATATTGGTTTTGTAGAGTTTATGTAATGCATGCAAGACTTCGTCAATGCTACGCTCAGCGCTGTATGAAGTTTCTTACTAAACTTAAAAAATCAATAACTTTTGTGGATGGATTTTGATGAAATAAACACTAAAGAAAACTCGAGATTACCGACGAAATGACGAACTTTCGTCTTCTTCTGTTGCGGCGGCTGAGGCATGGTAAGGTTTCCCTCTCTCGCACGCGTTCTGCCTCCTCCTTAGCTAGTATTGCTGCTTCGCAAAAGGAGGTGACCGCTTCCCATGCCTCCTCGCTCCGGACCATGGTTTGAACCAGGGCTGACGCGAGGGTCGCCATCGCCGATCGCCTCGACGAGGACACGGTCTTGCTCCGCCTAAGCAAGGCAGACTTCCAACGTATGCTGTATCGTGTCCTCTCGGTGATACACACACAAACTTTGCGGAGCCTTCAACTATAAGCATTGTTCATGCCTAAATGCAGACTCCTCGACATGCAATGTAAGCTGAAATTATTTGGCTTATTACTTATTAGCTCGTGTTAATTTTTTTATGTAATATAGATGTTATGTAAATAAGAAGACGAACGATTCTCTTGCTTTTAAATATAATTACTTAATTTATCCACTTCAATGCTACGTTAAATGCACAGCTAAACAATATGTGCATTTATGAGTATGAGGTAAAAAAATACCACAAGCACGTATACAGTATGTACAGCGTAGCTCGTTCATGTGTGTTTAATAAAATTCTTCCGTAACTGAGTGACTGACAGATAACGTATAGGAATAACGGGAAAATACGGAATATCCGCGCACGAAGTCGCGAGCCAAAGCTATTCTATTATGTCAAAACTTATTATAAATAACTAGCTACTATCTGCGTTTAATCGCTCTTCCACAGTATAGCTATCTACCAATATTGTAACTCAGCTCTGTCCTTGAAGTTATTACCTGTAGTCATGCGGTACACAAACACGCGACAGGGCTGCCTGCTTCCCTAAAGTATTTTAATTTCATCTACCTATCTACCTACTTGAGTTTCTTTCTAGTTTTCAATATTATTCTTTTAACCGACTTCCAAAAAGGAGGAGGATCTCAATTCCTTTTTTACTTACCTACCTCATAACTTTGTACTGGGTGTACCGATTTTGATGATTCTTTTTACATTCGAAAGTGAATTAGTACTTATTTGAGTTATCCCGTATAATGCGTTAAAGTTATTTTGTACTTTTTTGTGTAGAAGTAGGTTGTGTTTTTGTAAAAAGATTTTTTATTTAAAAAATGGAAATAGTTCAATAAAATACTTTTTATTAGAAGATTTATGGAAAAACTACCCAATCATAATCAAATATTCACAAAATTTGATTGGGATCTGACCACTAATATTTCAGTTATCCCTAATAATGCGCGGCTTAGTTTACATTGACGCCGTTCTCATTCCCCCTTATCGATGTAAAATGAAAAAATAAAATAGTGTATGATGGTTTAGAAGAGCATCTTAGTATTTCAACGTGGTCCCTTTCTAGTTTGGTGAAGATCTGACGAAGAATAGAGATGATAGGAAACGGAACTCTTCAATAAACGATGGCAAATCTTTCGGGACTGCTGAAATCGCATGGTTGTTTATTATTTACACCAATGTGATTGGTACGTTTAGGTGGGGGAGGGGGGTGTACCACTAAAAAGGGAAAAAAAACATTTTACAAAGATATACAACCGACTTCAAAAAACAAAAAGTACAAAATAACTTTGATTTCGGAAGTCAGTGTTCAAAAAACGAAAAAGTAACCACAAACACCGAGTTCCGAAATTAAGGGGGTGCAATGATGATACTAAATCTATATCTATACTATATTATGCATATAAATTAAAAAAAAACAGCATCAATCCGTTGCGTAGTTTTAAAGATCTAAGTATATATAGGGACAGAAAGACAGAGGGAAGCGACTTTGTTTTATACTATGTAGTGATTATGTCTGTTACACTTCCACGTCTAAACTACTTAACCAATTTGAATAGAATTAGGTGTAAAGATAGATTATACCTTGGAGAAGGTCACGCGGGCTAAGCAGACGGCAGAAGCTAGTTATTTATAAACCGGAAAACAAACCTTATTGTCATACGTACATGAGCTCTGTGACTTTTTGTTTGATGCCAGAGTAAATAGCTTATGTCTGTCTGTAAGTTAGAAACTATTCGCATGACATGCACCGTTTAGTTAGCAAACAAAACAGAATATAATACGACGGAAAACCGAGTACCTACTTATTAGAACACTAAATTTCACAAACATTACTGTAATACGAAATAAGTTCATAACATGATACTCATTCTGTAAATGGTTAGTTTATTTATAAAACCTATATGCACCAGCTAAACACTACAAAAGCGGATTTGTCTTGATTGCATTGTCGGGCTGTTACTGGCTTTTAAGCAGGATTTTTTCAGTAGCTCTGCAGCCAGGAGTAAATATATTTGACCGTTTGCTTGATAGGTAATAGGCAAGGTAGGTTTTAATTTCCATGTCATAGGACATGGAAATTAAAATGAGGGCATCATTACTGCACACCTGTACATTCAATTTCGGATTCATGCCCGATATGTTGCATTAACGGCTCGTAAGGATTGAACTTAGGTCTGACAAAAACGTGGGATTCAACAATTTCATAACAAAAACTGGTAGCTCGTCTTTAGCCTGGACGTCATACGTACTCGTACCCACATGACAACAATACATATATATACATACATTCATACATAATTCCTACTTGCAAATTGTGTTTTGATCGTATTTGTATCTGTTAGCGCTTTAAAGATATTTCTCGGGTGAATCTAAGTTAATTTTCATTACATCATCACGGGCCAAAAACAAAACACAGTATTGTATCTTAGTTCAGTAAAATAATACATACCATATGCCAAGACCGTGTCGCTCCAAAGACTTCGTGCTCACTAAACACAATTCATGCTACGGTTGGCTGATCACTTCTTCATCCGACGCCTCTCACAATAGTTGATTGGTAAATGTGGCTTTGACTACACGAAGTAATACAACGTAAGCCTTTAGCGCCTTTGTTGGAACACGCACTTAATTTAATGATCCAAGCGGTGAACCCAATCTAGTGGATGTTTACACAGTAATGAATATTCAGCTGCGAAATAAAATGGACCCGCATCACCTTTATTTTCATAAAAGTAAATGGAAATTACAGTTTGGACGTTGACAATTCTGTATCCTACCAGACCCGTAAGGACTATTTAAAAGACATTACAATTAGGTAATTGGATTTAAACCTCTAAAGGCTGTTTTATTATCTAGGTACCTAATTAGCAGTGATCGGAAAAAGGTGCTAAACTTCAAAGAACAGAGACAAAGAGTGGAGACTTCCTTAAGACAATGTTTTTTTCGGTATTGTCCTAGTTTTGGAATACCATTAAACTACATTCAATATTTATGTTATTCATAAAGAAAAAAATTAATTCGATCCTGTTTTTGTCTTCCAAAAACTAAATACTCCGTTCCTGATACTGTAGTGATTTAGATTAGAGTCCAACTTTCAACATTATCGGAAATATTCTGACTGTATGCAGTGGCGTGCAGTGGTTCGAGTTAGGGTAGGCCAGAGAAAATGTCCAAATAAATTTTAAAAAATAACCACATTATTCAGGGTTGATTTTTAATGAAATGAGTTTTTTTTATTATTTTTTTATTGCCTATTTAAAAAAAAAACAAAAAAAGACACCAAATTCCAACCCTGAATAACGTGGTGTGTTTTTTTGGACATTATTTTCTGGCCTACCCTAACTCGAACCACTGCACGCCACTGTGTATGTGTACTTAGAGTGGTGAGTTTCTTAGTTATTGAAATTATATAAGTATGTATATCAGTTGTCTGGTTACCATAACACAAGCTCTGCTTAGCTTAGGATCAGGTAGCCGTGTGTGAGTTGTCCCAAGATATTTATTTATTTATTTATTTATTGAGCTTAATTTCTGTTTAAGTTTGTAAGTGAAAATCTTTTAAAACTAATTGTAATATATATCCTTTACCTTGTTAGTTATTAACGCTGGGGCATATGTTAATTACATTACCTGAACGTTGTAAGACGGTGCAGAACTTTCTTACATCGTCTAATCTACGAGGATGGAATGATGTAGGAAATATTGTCTTTTATATTTTGAAAACAATAAAAAACGAGCTACTAGCTTTTTATCAATTTTGAGAAACATTATTGAGAAAACGAATCCTACTGTTTTCTGTATTATTATTAAGTGTACTTCAGTGATATCTCAACACAGGGACAATTATCTGGAAAAATATAAAATGTTTTCGCAAGGAAGTCTCCACTTTTTGTCTCTGTTCTTTAAAGCTTAGGTAAATTAGTTCACCTTCTTCCGATCACTGTTAATTAAGTATCAGTAATGATGAATTCTCTTGATGACAAATATCACGCAGACAGTTCGTTTTTAATATAATTATGTATACAATATCTGTCGCTCGAGCATATTGCGCTAATAAACCATCAATATAAAGTAATTTAATACTATTCACACCTGATATTTTAGAAGCATGCTGATCATATTCGTTAGTTAAAGTGGAACAATCGGCATTATTATAATCAAGTCACTCCATGATCCTTGGGTGAATGCTCAAGTCAGTCTTTTAGCACCTATCGTGAGAGCTAGCTTTTAACACTTAGATATTTTTTTATTTGCAACTTTTGTTCTAATACAGTCAATCTATTTAATTAAAAAATCAGATGCCAACTGCATAGAGGAGAATCTATGTACATAAACCTGCTTTACCTTAACATAGCCTTTAATAAATTTGAATTGTGCTTAAATATGGAGCTCGTGGCTAAATTATAACAGCCGCACGGGTCGATCTTCTATGTTAAGCAACGCTTGCCGAGGTTGATCTGTGGATGGGTGACCATCTTAACATAACGAGATTTCTCCGTGCCTCGGAAAGCACGTTAAGCCGTTGGTGCCGGCTGTCATTTGGAGATCATTTTGCAGTCGCTACGGATTGTCAGAAGCCAGAAAATCTGACACCAGTCTTGCCAAGAAGTACCGTGTTCCCCAGTTAATGGGTTGTGGAGGTCTGGTAGGCAGCCGCTTCACGTAAAATATTGGTATTCAGCTGAATCCGGCTTGACTGGGTGCCGACCCCAATGTAGTTGGGAAAAGGCTAGGCAGATGATGATGTAGTTTCGATAGGTTCAACTTCACCTGTGAAATATATAACAGAACAATAATTGTTTTTAAACCTAAGCTACAGAATAACCTGAAAAAATATTTTTGAGATCACTATGCAATTATTGCAATGGCTTTAAATTGGGATATTTTTAACTATTCCTTTATTTTCGTGGCAGTTTTGACGTTACACAATACAAACGAATTTTTTGTACTAACCGATAGTCGGTAGAACACAAGAACTACCCAACTCTCATTTTATTGAATCAAATTATGCTTTGTTGAGCCTTACCATTCACGGTTCAATGCACAATGCACATAGAAATACTCGAATTTAACTGACTGCATAAACGCCTCACAATGGGGAGAGTACAATGTACCGAGGTTATTGCTTGCTAAGGGCAAGCTAAATCGCATGTTCTGCTCACAGTAGAAAGATGCATATTTCATGTCTAGATACAATGGCTAGTGTATACCGGTCGAGAAATGAGCAATAACTCGAACTATTGTTATCAAACTACAACCTACCGATATTTAGGACCCAAAAATAAATAAGGAGCCTATGGATCACGTCGTTGTCTGTATATCTGATTAGTTCCTTTTTCTCTGGAAACCATTTAGATTGAGTAAGTTAAAATCAAATCATATAATGAGATTCAAGATCCTTTGGAGTTGCAAGTTTTAAAGTGTTAACAATAATCAATATTAAATATTGATAGATTTTATTTGCCATTCACAAACAATTTACAATCTATAGGGTGTTTTTGACATTACTTTTTATAATTTGGAAAAAAAGTTCCAGTTACATAAATAAAATAAAAAATAAAAAACAATAAAGAACTGAGTCGTCGGCACGCGTAAAAGGTTCCGTACAATCTCATTATTGGCCTATGGTAAATATTACCACTATGTTTAATAACTTTGAAATAATTATTTGGTGATAAAAAGAATATATGTATGTATATCTGAGAACTTTACAATAACTCGGTAAGTCCGCCTTATAAATAAACCATGCTTAGAAAGTTGTGATATAAGATCTGAATATATCTTAGCGGGGATGTTTTTTTACTGTCTGTTCCACGATGTGAGCTGCCATTGTTTAGAACTTTCAAGAATATCTCGATTTAATAAGACATTTTTTTTCGATACAGCGGTCCGTTTGCAAAATAAGCTGCTAAGCGTTAAAGGAGCCATTTAAGATTTCCGATAGTAGTTATTATTATAATCATGTATAAAATATGTATATGATGAAAATAACCAGAAAAATACATTATATTACAAGTTAACAGATTTTTTGTTTCTAACAACTCTGCTGGTGTATCATTAAAAATGAGACACAAAAAACTCGGTTGCATTTGACAAATAAATTATTTAGAATAGCAGGTAATCTTTCAGCTCAAATGGTGATGATGACGGTGATAAATATTTAGAAAATAAGAATAATTTTCTATTCATCCATCAATCTACTAATATCCATACAGTTAGCAATACTGTAAAAGAATGTTGATAAAAGAGGATAAGAGTTCTATCTATCTGTTTAATTTGGCATGAACATAGGTAATTGTTTTCGGACAATAATATTTTAACTCTTATTACTTTACTATCTAGCAAAATAATCCTGACCTGTCATTCCATAGCCGAAGCGAAGTAAACAAATCATCCTTTCTCTATTGGTTATCGAGAAAAAAGTTTTGAACAATCAAAATAACTTGTGACAGAAAGCCGAAGACAGTTTAAAAACTACGAAAATATTCACATCTCTTTTTCAACTACTACCACTTCGCCCGAGACTGTTCGAGTGGGTTTCGTACCTTTGAGAAATTCGACAGGTCCTCTAACTTCTTAAGTCTGCTTTTCTACCAGAGTTGTGCAAGGAAGCTGAACGGTGCGAGGATGTGTTACGAAGCTGTAAAACAGTACGCAGATGAGCGGGACGAGGATTTGTAGAGGAATCTTTTCAAAGATGTGGAGTACGGGGTGGTTGGGTTTGGGTTGGGAATGGAATGGCGACGACAACTCGCGCGCCCCAGCCCCAACTGCTCGCACAATACATACAAATATGAAAACATTACATACAAAATTTCATATTTTTAGTAAGATAAGTGACAGGCATTTGAATAATACAAATAGAAACAAATTAGATCAACCTCAGTTCAGATTGGCTAGTCCCAATTAAATTAAAGAAACTTTTAAACACGCATATCTCAACTACTCAAAAACTCGTGAAATGGCTTTGTGCCTAGTTTCTACAATTAATGTCAGCACAATTAAGTTTTTCCAAACAATCGTGCGTAGGCAAACATGGGTGAAAGTCATTGTTTCGCGGACATTGCCATCTATTGCAATTGAACTTGAACTTTCAAAATATTCATTTGAACAACAAAGAAGCCTGTATCCCTACATTCATAGATACAAAAAATATTTAAGTTGTCTTGCTACGTATTAAAAGTTGCACAAAATAATGCAAATATATATTTTGGTGTTACTTTTGTGCAATCGTTGGTATTCTTATCTTAGTAAGGTTCGTTCTCTTTGCTCAATAGATGGTGCTGCAAATATCAGCATCGTGTAATGAAAACTAATTTCTTCTTGAAAACTTTTTGATTAATATCTTTTAACAATAACTAAGTTGTACTTATTCTTACGTAACTTTCTTATGTATAAAACTTATTTATATTGGTTTTGTAGAGTTTATGTAATGCATGCAAGACTTCGTCAATGCTACGCTCAGCGCTGTATGAAGTTTCTTACTAAACTTAAAAAATCAATAACTTTTGTGGATGGATTTTGATGAAATAAACACTAAAGAAAACTCGAGATTACCGACGAAATGACGAACTTTCGTCTTCTTCTGTTGCGGCGGCTGAGGCATGGTAAGGTTTCCCTCTCTCGCACGCGTTCTGCCTCCTCCTTAGCTAGTATTGCTGCTTCGCAAAAGGAGGTGACCGCTTCCCATGCCTCCTCGCTCCGGACCATGGTTTGAACCAGGGCTGACGCGAGGGTCGCCATCGCCGATCGCCTCGACGAGGACACGGTCTTGCTCCGCCTAAGCAAGGCAGACTTCCAACGTATGCTGTATCGTGTCCTCTCGGTGATACACACACAAACTTTGCGGAGCCTTCAACTATAAGCATTGTTCATGCCTAAATGCAGACTCCTCGACATGCAATGTAAGCTGAAATTATTTGGCTTATTACTTATTAGCTCGTGTTAATTTTTTTATGTAATATAGATGTTATGTAAATAAGAAGACGAACGATTCTCTTGCTTTTAAATATAATTACTTAATTTATCCACTTCAATGCTACGTTAAATGCACAGCTAAACAATATGTGCATTTATGAGTATGAGGTAAAAAAATACCACAAGCACGTATACAGTATGTACAGCGTAGCTCGTTCATGTGTGTTTAATAAAATTCTTCCGTAACTGAGTGACTGACAGATAACGTATAGGAATAACGGGAAAATACGGAATATCCGCGCACGAAGTCGCGAGCCAAAGCTATTCTATTATGTCAAAACTTATTATAAATAACTAGCTACTATCTGCGTTTAATCGCTCTTCCACAGTATAGCTATCTACCAATATTGTAACTCAGCTCTGTCCTTGAAGTTATTACCTGTAGTCATGCGGTACACAAACACGCGACAGGGCTGCCTGCTTCCCTAAAGTATTTTAATTTCATCTACCTATCTACCTACTTGAGTTTCTTTCTAGTTTTCAATATTATTCTTTTAACCGACTTCCAAAAAGGAGGAGGATCTCAATTCCTTTTTTACTTACCTACCTCATAACTTTGTACTGGGTGTACCGATTTTGATGATTCTTTTTACATTCGAAAGTGAATTAGTACTTATTTGAGTTATCCCGTATAATGCGTTAAAGTTATTTTGTACTTTTTTGTGTAGAAGTAGGTTGTGTTTTTGTAAAAAGATTTTTTATTTAAAAAATGGAAATAGTTCAATAAAATACTTTTTATTAGAAGATTTATGGAAAAACTACCCAATCATAATCAAATATTCACAAAATTTGATTGGGATCTGACCACTAATATTTCAGTTATCCCTAATAATGCGCGGCTTAGTTTACATTGACGCCGTTCTCATTCCCCCTTATCGATGTAAAATGAAAAAATAAAATAGTGTATGATGGTTTAGAAGAGCATCTTAGTATTTCAACGTGGTCCCTTTCTAGTTTGGTGAAGATCTGACGAAGAATAGAGATGATAGGAAACGGAACTCTTCAATAAACGATGGCAAATCTTTCGGGACTGCTGAAATCGCATGGTTGTTTATTATTTACACCAATGTGATTGGTACGTTTAGGTGGGGGAGGGGGGTGTACCACTAAAAAGGGAAAAAAAACATTTTACAAAGATATACAACCGACTTCAAAAAACAAAAAGTACAAAATAACTTTGATTTCGGAAGTCAGTGTTCAAAAAACGAAAAAGTAACCACAAACACCGAGTTCCGAAATTAAGGGGGTGCAATGATGATACTAAATCTATATCTATACTATATTATGCATATAAATTAAAAAAAAACAGCATCAATCCGTTGCGTAGTTTTAAAGATCTAAGTATATATAGGGACAGAAAGACAGAGGGAAGCGACTTTGTTTTATACTATGTAGTGATTATGTCTGTTACACTTCCACGTCTAAACTACTTAACCAATTTGAATAGAATTAGGTGTAAAGATAGATTATACCTTGGAGAAGGTCACGCGGGCTAAGCAGACGGCAGAAGCTAGTTATTTATAAACCGGAAAACAAACCTTATTGTCATACGTACATGAGCTCTGTGACTTTTTGTTTGATGCCAGAGTAAATAGCTTATGTCTGTCTGTAAGTTAGAAACTATTCGCATGACATGCACCGTTTAGTTAGCAAACAAAACAGAATATAATACGACGGAAAACCGAGTACCTACTTATTAGAACACTAAATTTCACAAACATTACTGTAATACGAAATAAGTTCATAACATGATACTCATTCTGTAAATGGTTAGTTTATTTATAAAACCTATATGCACCAGCTAAACACTACAAAAGCGGATTTGTCTTGATTGCATTGTCGGGCTGTTACTGGCTTTTAAGCAGGATTTTTTCAGTAGCTCTGCAGCCAGGAGTAAATATATTTGACCGTTTGCTTGATAGGTAATAGGCAAGGTAGGTTTTAATTTCCATGTCATAGGACATGGAAATTAAAATGAGGGCATCATTACTGCACACCTGTACATTCAATTTCGGATTCATGCCCGATATGTTGCATTAACGGCTCGTAAGGATTGAACTTAGGTCTGACAAAAACGTGGGATTCAACAATTTCATAACAAAAACTGGTAGCTCGTCTTTAGCCTGGACGTCATACGTACTCGTACCCACATGACAACAATACATATATATACATACATTCATACATAATTCCTACTTGCAAATTGTGTTTTGATCGTATTTGTATCTGTTAGCGCTTTAAAGATATTTCTCGGGTGAATCTAAGTTAATTTTCATTACATCATCACGGGCCAAAAACAAAACACAGTATTGTATCTTAGTTCAGTAAAATAATACATACCATATGCCAAGACCGTGTCGCTCCAAAGACTTCGTGCTCACTAAACACAATTCATGCTACGGTTGGCTGATCACTTCTTCATCCGACGCCTCTCACAATAGTTGATTGGTAAATGTGGCTTTGACTACACGAAGTAATACAACGTAAGCCTTTAGCGCCTTTGTTGGAACACGCACTTAATTTAATGATCCAAGCGGTGAACCCAATCTAGTGGATGTTTACACAGTAATGAATATTCAGCTGCGAAATAAAATGGACCCGCATCACCTTTATTTTCATAAAAGTAAATGGAAATTACAGTTTGGACGTTGACAATTCTGTATCCTACCAGACCCGTAAGGACTATTTAAAAGACATTACAATTAGGTAATTGGATTTAAACCTCTAAAGGCTGTTTTATTATCTAGGTACCTAATTAGCAGTGATCGGAAAAAGGTGCTAAACTTCAAAGAACAGAGACAAAGAGTGGAGACTTCCTTAAGACAATGTTTTTTTCGGTATTGTCCTAGTTTTGGAATACCATTAAACTACATTCAATATTTATGTTATTCATAAAGAAAAAAATTAATTCGATCCTGTTTTTGTCTTCCAAAAACTAAATACTCCGTTCCTGATACTGTAGTGATTTAGATTAGAGTCCAACTTTCAACATTATCGGAAATATTCTGACTGTATGCAGTGGCGTGCAGTGGTTCGAGTTAGGGTAGGCCAGAGAAAATGTCCAAATAAATTTTAAAAAATAACCACATTATTCAGGGTTGATTTTTAATGAAATGAGTTTTTTTATTATTTTTTTATTGCCTATTTAAAAAAAAAAAACAAAAAAAGACACCAAATTCCAACCCTGAATAACGTGGTGTGTTTTTTTGGACATTATTTTCTGGCCTACCCTAACTCGAACCACTGCACGCCACTGTGTATGTGTACTTAGAGTGGTGAGTTTCTTAGTTATTGAAATTATATAAGTATGTATATCAGTTGTCTGGTTACCATAACACAAGCTCTGCTTAGCTTAGGATCAGGTAGCCGTGTGTGAGTTGTCCCAAGATATTTATTTATTTATTTATTTATTGAGCTTAATTTCTGTTTAAGTTTGTAAGTGAAAATCTTTTAAAACTAATTGTAATATATATCCTTTACCTTGTTAGTTATTAACGCTGGGGCATATGTTAATTACATTACCTGAACGTTGTAAGACGGTGCAGAACTTTCTTACATCGTCTAATCTACGAGGATGGAATGATGTAGGAAATATTGTCTTTTATATTTTGAAAACAATAAAAAACGAGCTACTAGCTTTTTATCAATTTTGAGAAACATTATTGAGAAAACGAATCCTACTGTTTTCTGTATTATTATTAAGTGTACTTCAGTGATATCTCAACACAGGGACAATTATCTGGAAAAATATAAAATGTTTTCGCAAGGAAGTCTCCACTTTTTGTCTCTGTTCTTTAAAGCTTAGGTAAATTAGTTCACCTTCTTCCGATCACTGTTAATTAAGTATCAGTAATGATGAATTCTCTTGATGACAAATATCACGCAGACAGTTCGTTTTTAATATAATTATGTATACAATATCTGTCGCTCGAGCATATTGCGCTAATAAACCATCAATATAAAGTAATTTAATACTATTCACACCTGATATTTTAGAAGCATGCTGATCATATTCGTTAGTTAAAGTGGAACAATCGGCATTATTATAATCAAGTCACTCCATGATCCTTGGGTGAATGCTCAAGTCAGTCTTTTAGCACCTATCGTGAGAGCTAGCTTTTAACACTTAGATATTTTTTTATTTGCAACTTTTGTTCTAATACAGTCAATCTATTTAATTAAAAAATCAGATGCCAACTGCATAGAGGAGAATCTATGTACATAAACCTGCTTTACCTTAACATAGCCTTTAATAAATTTGAATTGTGCTTAAATATGGAGCTCGTGGCTAAATTATAACAGCCGCACGGGTCGATCTTCTATGTTAAGCAACGCTTGCCGAGGTTGATCTGTGGATGGGTGACCATCTTAACATAACGAGATTTCTCCGTGCCTCGGAAAGCACGTTAAGCCGTTGGTGCCGGCTGTCATTTGGAGATCATTTTGCAGTCGCTACGGATTGTCAGAAGCCAGAAAATCTGACACCAGTCTTGCCAAGAAGTACCGTGTTCCCCAGTTAATGGGTTGTGGAGGTCTGGTAGGCAGCCGCTTCACGTAAAATATTGGTATTCAGCTGAATCCGGCTTGACTGGGTGCCGACCCCAATGTAGTTGGGAAAAGGCTAGGCAGATGATGATGTAGTTTCGATAGGTTCAACTTCACCTGTGAAATATATAACAGAACAATAATTGTTTTTAAACCTAAGCTACAGAATAACCTGAAAAAATATTTTTGAGATCACTATGCAATTATTGCAATGGCTTTAAATTGGGATATTTTTAACTATTCCTTTATTTTCGTGGCAGTTTTGACGTTACACAATACAAACGAATTTTTTGTACTAACCGATAGTCGGTAGAACACAAGAACTACCCAACTCTCATTTTATTGAATCAAATTATGCTTTGTTGAGCCTTACCATTCACGGTTCAATGCACAATGCACATAGAAATACTCGAATTTAACTGACTGCATAAACGCCTCACAATGGGGAGAGTACAATGTACCGAGGTTATTGCTTGCTAAGGGCAAGCTAAATCGCATGTTCTGCTCACAGTAGAAAGATGCATATTTCATGTCTAGATACAATGGCTAGTGTATACCGGTCGAGAAATGAGCAATAACTCGAACTATTGTTATCAAACTACAACCTACCGATATTTAGGACCCAAAAATAAATAAGGAGCCTATGGATCACGTCGTTGTCTGTATATCTGATTAGTTCCTTTTTCTCTGGAAACCATTTAGATTGAGTAAGTTAAAATCAAATCATATAATGAGATTCAAGATCCTTTGGAGTTGCAAGTTTTAAAGTGTTAACAATAATCAATATTAAATATTGATAGATTTTATTTGCCATTCACAAACAATTTACAATCTATAGGGTGTTTTTGACATTACTTTTTATAATTTGGAAAAAAAGTTCCAGTTACATAAATAAAATAAAAAATAAAAAACAATAAAGAACTGAGTCGTCGGCACGCGTAAAAGGTTCCGTACAATCTCATTATTGGCCTATGGTAAATATTACCACTATGTTTAATAACTTTGAAATAATTATTTGGTGATAAAAAGAATATATGTATGTATATCTGAGAACTTTACAATAACTCGGTAAGTCCGCCTTATAAATAAACCATGCTTAGAAAGTTGTGATATAAGATCTGAATATATCTTAGCGGGGATGTTTTTTTACTGTCTGTTCCACGATGTGAGCTGCCATTGTTTAGAACTTTCAAGAATATCTCGATTTAATAAGACATTTTTTTTCGATACAGCGGTCCGTTTGCAAAATAAGCTGCTAAGCGTTAAAGGAGCCATTTAAGATTTCCGATAGTAGTTATTATTATAATCATGTATAAAATATGTATATGATGAAAATAACCAGAAAAATACATTATATTACAAGTTAACAGATTTTTTGTTTCTAACAACTCTGCTGGTGTATCATTAAAAATGAGACACAAAAAACTCGGTTGCATTTGACAAATAAATTATTTAGAATAGCAGGTAATCTTTCAGCTCAAATGGTGATGATGACGGTGATAAATATTTAGAAAATAAGAATAATTTTCTATTCATCCATCAATCTACTAATATCCATACAGTTAGCAATACTGTAAAAGAATGTTGATAAAAGAGGATAAGAGTTCTATCTATCTGTTTAATTTGGCATGAACATAGGTAATTGTTTTCGGACAATAATATTTTAACTCTTATTACTTTACTATCTAGCAAAATAATCCTGACCTGTCATTCCATAGCCGAAGCGAAGTAAACAAATCATCCTTTCTCTATTGGTTATCGAGAAAAAAGTTTTGAACAATCAAAATAACTTGTGACAGAAAGCCGAAGACAGTTTAAAAACTACGAAAATATTCACATCTCTTTTTCAACTACTACCACTTCGCCCGAGACTGTTCGAGTGGGTTTCGTACCTTTGAGAAATTCGACAGGTCCTCTAACTTCTTAAGTCTGCTTTTCTACCAGAGTTGTGCAAGGAAGCTGAACGGTGCGAGGATGTGTTACGAAGCTGTAAAACAGTACGCAGATGAGCGGGACGAGGATTTGTAGAGGAATCTTTTCAAAGATGTGGAGTACGGGGTGGTTGGGTTTGGGTTGGGAATGGAATGGCGACGACAACTCGCGCGCCCCAGCCCCAACTGCTCGCACAATACATACAAATATGAAAACATTACATACAAAATTTCATATTTTTAGTAAGATAAGTGACAGGCATTTGAATAATACAAATAGAAACAAATTAGATCAACCTCAGTTCAGATTGGCTAGTCCCAATTAAATTAAAGAAACTTTTAAACACGCATATCTCAACTACTCAAAAACTCGTGAAATGGCTTTGTGCCTAGTTTCTACAATTAATGTCAGCACAATTAAGTTTTTCCAAACAATCGTGCGTAGGCAAACATGGGTGAAAGTCATTGTTTCGCGGACATTGCCATCTATTGCAATTGAACTTGAACTTTCAAAATATTCATTTGAACAACAAAGAAGCCTGTATCCCTACATTCATAGATACAAAAAATATTTAAGTTGTCTTGCTACGTATTAAAAGTTGCACAAAATAATGCAAATATATATTTTGGTGTTACTTTTGTGCAATCGTTGGTATTCTTATCTTAGTAAGGTTCGTTCTCTTTGCTCAATAGATGGTGCTGCAAATATCAGCATCGTGTAATGAAAACTAATTTCTTCTTGAAAACTTTTTGATTAATATCTTTTAACAATAACTAAGTTGTACTTATTCTTACGTAACTTTCTTATGTATAAAACTTATTTATATTGGTTTTGTAGAGTTTATGTAATGCATGCAAGACTTCGTCAATGCTACGCTCAGCGCTGTATGAAGTTTCTTACTAAACTTAAAAAATCAATAACTTTTGTGGATGGATTTTGATGAAATAAACACTAAAGAAAACTCGAGATTACCGACGAAATGACGAACTTTCGTCTTCTTCTGTTGCGGCGGCTGAGGCATGGTAAGGTTTCCCTCTCTCGCACGCGTTCTGCCTCCTCCTTAGCTAGTATTGCTGCTTCGCAAAAGGAGGTGACCGCTTCCCATGCCTCCTCGCTCCGGACCATGGTTTGAACCAGGGCTGACGCGAGGGTCGCCATCGCCGATCGCCTCGACGAGGACACGGTCTTGCTCCGCCTAAGCAAGGCAGACTTCCAACGTATGCTGTATCGTGTCCTCTCGGTGATACACACACAAACTTTGCGGAGCCTTCAACTATAAGCATTGTTCATGCCTAAATGCAGACTCCTCGACATGCAATGTAAGCTGAAATTATTTGGCTTATTACTTATTAGCTCGTGTTAATTTTTTTATGTAATATAGATGTTATGTAAATAAGAAGACGAACGATTCTCTTGCTTTTAAATATAATTACTTAATTTATCCACTTCAATGCTACGTTAAATGCACAGCTAAACAATATGTGCATTTATGAGTATGAGGTAAAAAAATACCACAAGCACGTATACAGTATGTACAGCGTAGCTCGTTCATGTGTGTTTAATAAAATTCTTCCGTAACTGAGTGACTGACAGATAACGTATAGGAATAACGGGAAAATACGGAATATCCGCGCACGAAGTCGCGAGCCAAAGCTATTCTATTATGTCAAAACTTATTATAAATAACTAGCTACTATCTGCGTTTAATCGCTCTTCCACAGTATAGCTATCTACCAATATTGTAACTCAGCTCTGTCCTTGAAGTTATTACCTGTAGTCATGCGGTACACAAACACGCGACAGGGCTGCCTGCTTCCCTAAAGTATTTTAATTTCATCTACCTATCTACCTACTTGAGTTTCTTTCTAGTTTTCAATATTATTCTTTTAACCGACTTCCAAAAAGGAGGAGGATCTCAATTCCTTTTTTACTTACCTACCTCATAACTTTGTACTGGGTGTACCGATTTTGATGATTCTTTTTACATTCAAAAGTGAATTAGTACTTATTTGAGTTATCCCGTATAATGCGTTAAAGTTATTTTGTACTTTTTTGTGTAGAAGTAGGTTGTGTTTTTGTAAAAAGATTTTTTATTTAAAAAATGGAAATAGTTCAATAAAATACTTTTTATTAGAAGATTTATGGAAAAACTACCCAATCATAATCAAATATTCACAAAATTTGATTGGGATCTGACCACTAATATTTCAGTTATCCCTAATAATGCGCGGCTTAGTTTACATTGACGCCGTTCTCATTCCCCCTTATCGATGTAAAATGAAAAAATAAAATAGTGTATGATGGTTTAGAAGAGCATCTTAGTATTTCAACGTGGTCCCTTTCTAGTTTGGTGAAGATCTGACGAAGAATAGAGATGATAGGAAACGGAACTCTTCAATAAACGATGGCAAATCTTTCGGGACTGCTGAAATCGCATGGTTGTTTATTATTTACACCAATGTGATTGGTACGTTTAGGTGGGGGAGGGGGGTGTACCACTAAAAAGGGAAAAAAAACATTTTACAAAGATATACAACCGACTTCAAAAAACAAAAAGTACAAAATAACTTTGATTTCGGAAGTCAGTGTTCAAAAAACGAAAAAGTAACCACAAACACCGAGTTCCGAAATTAAGGGGGTGCAATGATGATACTAAATCTATATCTATACTATATTATGCATATAAATTAAAAAAAAACAGCATCAATCCGTTGCGTAGTTTTAAAGATCTAAGTATATATAGGGACAGAAAGACAGAGGGAAGCGACTTTGTTTTATACTATGTAGTGATTATGTCTGTTACACTTCCACGTCTAAACTACTTAACCAATTTGAATAGAATTAGGTGTAAAGATAGATTATACCTTGGAGAAGGTCACGCGGGCTAAGCAGACGGCAGAAGCTAGTTATTTATAAACCGGAAAACAAACCTTATTGTCATACGTACATGAGCTCTGTGACTTTTTGTTTGATGCCAGAGTAAATAGCTTATGTCTGTCTGTAAGTTAGAAACTATTCGCATGACATGCACCGTTTAGTTAGCAAACAAAACAGAATATAATACGACGGAAAACCGAGTACCTACTTATTAGAACACTAAATTTCACAAACATTACTGTAATACGAAATAAGTTCATAACATGATACTCATTCTGTAAATGGTTAGTTTATTTATAAAACCTATATGCACCAGCTAAACACTACAAAAGCGGATTTGTCTTGATTGCATTGTCGGGCTGTTACTGGCTTTTAAGCAGGATTTTTTCAGTAGCTCTGCAGCCAGGAGTAAATATATTTGACCGTTTGCTTGATAGGTAATAGGCAAGGTAGGTTTTAATTTCCATGTCATAGGACATGGAAATTAAAATGAGGGCATCATTACTGCACACCTGTACATTCAATTTCGGATTCATGCCCGATATGTTGCATTAACGGCTCGTAAGGATTGAACTTAGGTCTGACAAAAACGTGGGATTCAACAATTTCATAACAAAAACTGGTAGCTCGTCTTTAGCCTGGACGTCATACGTACTCGTACCCACATGACAACAATACATATATATACATACATTCATACATAATTCCTACTTGCAAATTGTGTTTTGATCGTATTTGTATCTGTTAGCGCTTTAAAGATATTTCTCGGGTGAATCTAAGTTAATTTTCATTACATCATCACGGGCCAAAAACAAAACACAGTATTGTATCTTAGTTCAGTAAAATAATACATACCATATGCCAAGACCGTGTCGCTCCAAAGACTTCGTGCTCACTAAACACAATTCATGCTACGGTTGGCTGATCACTTCTTCATCCGACGCCTCTCACAATAGTTGATTGGTAAATGTGGCTTTGACTACACGAAGTAATACAACGTAAGCCTTTAGCGCCTTTGTTGGAACACGCACTTAATTTAATGATCCAAGCGGTGAACCCAATCTAGTGGATGTTTACACAGTAATGAATATTCAGCTGCGAAATAAAATGGACCCGCATCACCTTTATTTTCATAAAAGTAAATGGAAATTACAGTTTGGACGTTGACAATTCTGTATCCTACCAGACCCGTAAGGACTATTTAAAAGACATTACAATTAGGTAATTGGATTTAAACCTCTAAAGGCTGTTTTATTATCTAGGTACCTAATTAGCAGTGATCGGAAAAAGGTGCTAAACTTCAAAGAACAGAGACAAAGAGTGGAGACTTCCTTAAGACAATGTTTTTTTCGGTATTGTCCTAGTTTTGGAATACCATTAAACTACATTCAATATTTATGTTATTCATAAAGAAAAAAATTAATTCGATCCTGTTTTTGTCTTCCAAAAACTAAATACTCCGTTCCTGATACTGTAGTGATTTAGATTAGAGTCCAACTTTCAACATTATCGGAAATATTCTGACTGTATGCAGTGGCGTGCAGTGGTTCGAGTTAGGGTAGGCCAGAGAAAATGTCCAAATAAATTTTAAAAAATAACCACATTATTCAGGGTTGATTTTTAATGAAATGAGTTTTTTTATTATTTTTTTATTGCCTATTTAAAAAAAAAAAACAAAAAAAGACACCAAATTCCAACCCTGAATAACGTGGTGTGTTTTTTTGGACATTATTTTCTGGCCTACCCTAACTCGAACCACTGCACGCCACTGTGTATGTGTACTTAGAGTGGTGAGTTTCTTAGTTATTGAAATTATATAAGTATGTATATCAGTTGTCTGGTTACCATAACACAAGCTCTGCTTAGCTTAGGATCAGGTAGCCGTGTGTGAGTTGTCCCAAGATATTTATTTATTTATTTATTTATTGAGCTTAATTTCTGTTTAAGTTTGTAAGTGAAAATCTTTTAAAACTAATTGTAATATATATCCTTTACCTTGTTAGTTATTAACGCTGGGGCATATGTTAATTACATTACCTGAACGTTGTAAGACGGTGCAGAACTTTCTTACATCGTCTAATCTACGAGGATGGAATGATGTAGGAAATATTGTCTTTTATATTTTGAAAACAATAAAAAACGAGCTACTAGCTTTTTATCAATTTTGAGAAACATTATTGAGAAAACGAATCCTACTGTTTTCTGTATTATTATTAAGTGTACTTCAGTGATATCTCAACACAGGGACAATTATCTGGAAAAATATAAAATGTTTTCGCAAGGAAGTCTCCACTTTTTGTCTCTGTTCTTTAAAGCTTAGGTAAATTAGTTCACCTTCTTCCGATCACTGTTAATTAAGTATCAGTAATGATGAATTCTCTTGATGACAAATATCACGCAGACAGTTCGTTTTTAATATAATTATGTATACAATATCTGTCGCTCGAGCATATTGCGCTAATAAACCATCAATATAAAGTAATTTAATACTATTCACACCTGATATTTTAGAAGCATGCTGATCATATTCGTTAGTTAAAGTGGAACAATCGGCATTATTATAATCAAGTCACTCCATGATCCTTGGGTGAATGCTCAAGTCAGTCTTTTAGCACCTATCGTGAGAGCTAGCTTTTAACACTTAGATATTTTTTTATTTGCAACTTTTGTTCTAATACAGTCAATCTATTTAATTAAAAAATCAGATGCCAACTGCATAGAGGAGAATCTATGTACATAAACCTGCTTTACCTTAACATAGCCTTTAATAAATTTGAATTGTGCTTAAATATGGAGCTCGTGGCTAAATTATAACAGCCGCACGGGTCGATCTTCTATGTTAAGCAACGCTTGCCGAGGTTGATCTGTGGATGGGTGACCATCTTAACATAACGAGATTTCTCCGTGCCTCGGAAAGCACGTTAAGCCGTTGGTGCCGGCTGTCATTTGGAGATCATTTTGCAGTCGCTACGGATTGTCAGAAGCCAGAAAATCTGACACCAGTCTTGCCAAGAAGTACCGTGTTCCCCAGTTAATGGGTTGTGGAGGTCTGGTAGGCAGCCGCTTCACGTAAAATATTGGTATTCAGCTGAATCCGGCTTGACTGGGTGCCGACCCCAATGTAGTTGGGAAAAGGCTAGGCAGATGATGATGTAGTTTCGATAGGTTCAACTTCACCTGTGAAATATATAACAGAACAATAATTGTTTTTAAACCTAAGCTACAGAATAACCTGAAAAAATATTTTTGAGATCACTATGCAATTATTGCAATGGCTTTAAATTGGGATATTTTTAACTATTCCTTTATTTTCGTGGCAGTTTTGACGTTACACAATACAAACGAATTTTTTGTACTAACCGATAGTCGGTAGAACACAAGAACTACCCAACTCTCATTTTATTGAATCAAATTATGCTTTGTTGAGCCTTACCATTCACGGTTCAATGCACAATGCACATAGAAATACTCGAATTTAACTGACTGCATAAACGCCTCACAATGGGGAGAGTACAATGTACCGAGGTTATTGCTTGCTAAGGGCAAGCTAAATCGCATGTTCTGCTCACAGTAGAAAGATGCATATTTCATGTCTAGATACAATGGCTAGTGTATACCGGTCGAGAAATGAGCAATAACTCGAACTATTGTTATCAAACTACAACCTACCGATATTTAGGACCCAAAAATAAATAAGGAGCCTATGGATCACGTCGTTGTCTGTATATCTGATTAGTTCCTTTTTCTCTGGAAACCATTTAGATTGAGTAAGTTAAAATCAAATCATATAATGAGATTCAAGATCCTTTGGAGTTGCAATTTTTAAAGTGTTAACAATAATCAATATTAAATATTGATAGATTTTATTTGCCATTCACAAACAATTTACAATCTATAGGGTGTTTTTGACATTACTTTTTATAATTTGGAAAAAAAGTTCCAGTTACATAAATAAAATAAAAAATAAAAAACAATAAAGAACTGAGTCGTCGGCACGCGTAAAAGGTTCCGTACAATCTCATTATTGGCCTATGGTAAATATTACCACTATGTTTAATAACTTTGAAATAATTATTTGGTGATAAAAAGAATATATGTATGTATATCTGAGAACTTTACAATAACTCGGTAAGTCCGCCTTATAAATAAACCATGCTTAGAAAGTTGTGATATAAGATCTGAATATATCTTAGCGGGGATGTTTTTTTACTGTCTGTTCCACGATGTGAGCTGCCATTGTTTAGAACTTTCAAGAATATCTCGATTTAATAAGACATTTTTTTTCGATACAGCGGTCCGTTTGCAAAATAAGCTGCTAAGCGTTAAAGGAGCCATTTAAGATTTCCGATAGTAGTTATTATTATAATCATGTATAAAATATGTATATGATGAAAATAACCAGAAAAATACATTATATTACAAGTTAACAGATTTTTTGATTATTATAAACTGGAAGATTATATTCTTGATAAAATACTTGGCAAAATGCTGGTTCCGCTCCACAGACACGGCCACTTGAGTCCATAAGATAGGCTTTTATTTGATATCACAATATAGTATAAAACAAAGTCGCTTCCCGCTGTCTGTCTGTCCCTATGTATGCTTAGATCTTTAAAACTACTCACCGGATTTTGATGTGGTGATTTTTTTTTAATAGATAGAGTGATTCGAGAGGAAAGGTTATATGTATAATGCATGCATAATATAGTAGAGATTTAGTATCAGCATTGCACCCATGCGAAGCCGGGGCAGGTCGCTATGTATATAACATTTGGAAGATTATTTGTTATTTCTTTACAAAAGTGTATTTAGTATACAAACTATCTCTTTTTTAATTGTTTAGTTTTGTAGTTATTCTTTAGTTTTTTTTTTTAATTTAATTTTGTATACAAAATTATAGTTATCAACCACCAAGTAATGTACATTTTTATTTTGATTGTGTAAATGTATGTACCATGTATAGAGTCATTTATACATATATGTGATAAATTATAGTTTACTTTTTCACTTGAATGAACATGGCAATTGAGAGCATGTCATGCTGTACAAATGTTTCGCTGGTAGGATCATTCAATTCCCTTGAAAACGGTTGAACTGAATGGTGCCGATACACGCGTCATGTTCGTGAACGGGCACCGTTAGTGATGCGACTCTTAACTGCCATTGGCTTATTTTAATCTATATATTTTGAATTGTTTTAATCAGATTCTTCATTTTTTTTAAATTATCCTCACATATAGAAGCAACAAGGATATCTAACGTAATCAAATTTTCTGCTTTACACAACATGATTTAAAAGAGGATCCGTAGAATGGCTTCCGGGTTCTTTTCCATTGAGTTCTACGCTTTTGAACGTGCAAATAGCTCCATATATTTGAATGACCGACTGAAAAATTCAAAATTGCTAAATGGTTTACATATATGAAATAAATTCTTTGAATTTTGACACATTCTCAATCGCGTCCTTCGCATACATATCACGCCTTTTTTGTATGTAAAAACACCTCGCTTCGATAGACCTTTTCCGCCAGATCTATGCTGAGCGAGGCTAGTAAATGAAGTGATACTTTTGGTAGATTTTCCCTCGCAAACCGCCCAGCTTTCTCGCACATATTTGATGGAAACACTCGCACCGCACTCAAATACTTAGGTACTTGTATTTGGACTACGTTTCTAAATTGAAGGAATTAGTTTTTTTATTGTTACTTACGTTTCCATCGTTTACATATGAGTGTATTATTACATAATTAGTCAGTTTGTTGTTGTGTTTGGGTGAGTATTCGTTTTTAAACGTGAATTGAAGGCGAATCATGCTACAAACACAAGTGGCGGTTTTGTTGTTTACCGTACCACTGCGTGTGTCATTCGGCAAAAAGTGCAGTGTGCTACCGTCCAATTTTTATTGGACAATTAAAATAGGATAATGTATCTGAAGTTTTTTATAAAAAAGTTCTTAATTATTATACAAATATAGTGAATGTCGACAGTGGCCGGCACGGGCATCCCCGCCAATGTAGGGTCGAGGCGGTGTTTGCTCGTAAATAATAACTTCATGCATAAACAATGGGCGCCATCGCCTAGCCTGGCTCCTTCGCTCGCGACGACGACACTCATTCATGATTTTCAGTAAAATATAACCGAGGAAAAGTGATATTGAACTCCATTTTCACACTTCTTGTTTTGTTTGAAATGCAAGACTGATTTATTTAGGTGCTGTTTCATATTTCATACGTGTAAAATGTTTGCAAAATATATGTATGTAATAGTTGTAGGTAGTGTTACTTAGTAAGATATTAATTTTTGACTTTTATTATTTTTAAACAGTCTATTTGTAAGCCTCAATAGATTAAATATACATATGCTAAAGTTTTATAAAATGCAGGGAAACAGGCGATGTTTTTGACAGTTTGCCACTAAGATGTGAATGCGTACAGTCCTTTTAATTACGAGAAGGATAACTTTTTAAGTGGGATACATATATATAAACATGAAAATAACACCTCATTTTAAGCAGCATAAAGGTGAAGAATTGCTTAATGTTATTTTGCTCACAAAATGGCAAAAACCTGCTACAATATAATCAAGGAAATATGTCGGATAGTTTTTGTTTAGCAAAAATAATCTTGTATTGTTTTATATGTAATATCCGACATGCCCATTTTATAGGTATAATATATAGTACTCTAGCTAACCATTTCAACACAGAATTAGGTATTCCAACGTGATTCAAAATAGTTTGCTGGGACGTCCTTGTTTATGTAACTTCTGAATCGCTTACGAGCTTTGTTATTCCTGGGTCAATTTACTTACCCACAAACAACGGCACAAATCAAATGACTAGAAACAACGCGGCTCATTACGCGATATCTAAATAAACTCACCTTAAAGCAGTAATGTTGAATATCCATGGAAACTAAGAATATAATTTGAAAGAATAGAATTAGTTCATTTAATGTTAGTCTGGCGGTTTGAGTTCTTTATGTGGCCTACCCAAATGTCCTTACTTTAATATTGATCGTCAAATCGTCGAGCTCCTTAAAGTTCTAAGTTTGAGCTACTCAGTAACTGACAAATGCTTACACTGTCTGGACAGGTCCACTCAAATCTGTGTGGTGCTTTCCTCAAATACCACTTCAAACATCAACCTACATGGTTCTCATATGATTTGACCAGTACAATTGTATGGACTTCAAAAGATACTGATCTCTGAGTTTCGGTGTTTCTTCTCAGGGTAGTCAGCTAGGAAACACCGGCCTCGTCTAGTTTATAACGACCAAAAAGATTGACGTGTAAAAGTGTTATTTACAACCTATGTACTTACAAAATAAATATCATTTATCATTTCATTTATCATTAGTAATACAATATAGGTACATAAACATTTTCATGATGAAATATGGTACAAAAATGTCTCGAACTGTCTCACCTGCACGTATGTGAGGTACGAATAACAAATGACAGTTACGGCCTGATTGAGATCTAATTTATTGGATCGCATTCTGAGAACAGCCGCATTCTAAATCACAATAATGGCATACGGGCCTCGTTCTAGCTCAAGCCTACAGATAACTGGTGTATTGTAAACGGTTTCTGCCACACATTACAGTGTTCGGTGTCATTAAATTTAATTAAGGATGTTGTTACACGGTATCAATAATATTAATGGGCGGAGGCCTTTTATAAAATTAAAAGATACCTTACCTAACAGTAACTGCCGTAAAAGTCAATTTCAAGTATTTAAATAAATGATTTCTCCTAAGTACTGTCAGATGTCATGCGTTACTGCTTTTCACACAGAAGTGTTTACTTATGTATAATTCGAGGCCCGGAACCAGCTTAGCGTACCTACTCAGGTCTCTAATTCAGGTGTCGCGTGCATTATCCATGACATTGCGATTGGCTTACCAGTATGAATCGATTACCCCATCAACCTTACGATACATAGACTTGGAAAACTCCTTTAAAATCATTCCATATCCCTCATAAACTCTTTCATAAACCGTTTTAAAAGCCTATCAACCGATTGTTAGTTTAAGTACAAATTAAGAAACAAAACCTTACATAACATGTTTATAATGTTTTGATTATCCTATAAACCCGGATGATAGGGTTTCGAAAACATTTTCTTTTTTTAGAAAGGTTAACTGGAAGGTTACAAAAATTATCATTCATGCTTAATTAATTTAGCGGCTTGCGGCTTTCCCAGCCGGAGATCACCAAGCGCCCGATTTTTTTGGTGCGGTTCGACACTGAGAGCTATAGACTGGAAAAAACATGAAATCCCACCCGCAAGGGTGCTTGTAACTTGCATCAGCTGGAAACTGAGAAACTACATACTACCTCAGTCATCCTTCCTTAACAGTGGCTACCACCTCTATTGTAGCATGGGTTTCAAGGGTGGTACTTCAATCTATTGGTGTCTCATTCCCTACGATCTAGCTGATTACAGCGCAAGCTCTTATTCCCGCCATTGATAAAGAGAACCAAGAATTTTCACATCCCAGAAACTTGATTCAGGTAAAAAGTTGCTGGCTCCTAAGAGATTGTACGGCTTTTACCTGCCTACTTCACTGGGGAACCATAATACTGGACTCGCTTCTACAACTTGGTAACTTCAACTGCTTCAAAGTCGAAGTACTTTCCAGCAATAACTTGTCCAGTTTGATGAGTTATGAGAAAGAACCCTCTCAGAAGTTCTAATTAATTATAGCTTCGGCCCTGATTTTTAAGTTAATATTATTGTGGAAAATAAAATGACATACGTCCATAACTAAAATATATTCATGAATGAAAGAACGTACAGATGTTTTAATAACGAAGTGCCGGCTTGAAGCTCACTTATCCTGTTAGCGTAAGCTATCAATTAAAAACACTACATAGTATAAAATTTGTTTTTATTTGATTTCTTCGTTTTTAGACACCGACTTCCGTGAAAGTGAAAGTTATTTAATAATTTCTGATGTTTTTATTTGGAAATTGGCTGTATTTTTTTTTGCAAAACTCATGTATTTTTCAGCAGTCGCGGTCCGTTTGCTATCATTTATTGAAGAGTTTCGCTCTGAAGTTCTTCATTAGATCTTCACTATATTGAAATGCATTATAGGATCTCCGAGAAAATGCTGTTCCAAAATACACGCAATTAGCTTCAAAACCTATAAAATTTGAAGAGATCCCTAGATCATCTGAATCTGACCTGATGACTATATATATACCACATAGAAATTATATTGTTTCAAAAAATGCCCATATTTTTTAGGATTGCCCTTAATGTTCCTGATATCCCATCATCAGATCTTCATAATTATAATACCTTCCATCATGAGCACAGTAACATGCGATGATGTTACTGAGCTGATATTACCAGGTACAAATATCTGAATTGCATAAGAAAGTAGGTTACATATGTATATGAAACACATTGCCTATAAAATTTGAGAGTTGCCCTCGGTTTCCCTGGGTTTTGATTCTGACTTGTTAGGATCACCTCAGTGAGCTTTTGAATAAAAATAGAATCTTGAAAACGATCCATAATTGGTGCTGAAATGTTTTTATGTACATATGACATTTGTTGTTCATGCATTAAAAACATACAGTTGAACATTGTTGAAGTCGGCTAAAAATATTTTAATAGCCTATTTTTGTATATAATTTTACAGCGTACCTATTGGATTAATACGAAGTTTCATTGGTCATATAATATTTTTTTTTAGAATTTCGTAAAACTCCTTAGTTCAGTGCTATTTTTTCATAAAACAACTTTCACTTTGTAAGAGTTAGAGCTTAACTGAGTCAACTCTAACACAATTGATCACCAAACCAAACTGAACAGAGACGTACATTGTTTTAGTTTGAATTTGATCAAATTATCGTGAAACTTAGTCCTACCCAAGTTTCAAGAAAATCTGCCACCCTTATCGAAATACCGAAATAAGTGTTTCAGGCCAAGTGTTAGATAGGCTTGCTGTCCGATAACAACCAAGACACGACGCGCCGTCGACCCGTCGGCGTCGGCGGCGCGTTGCGTTTTACGCGCGCCTCAAAGAGATGTGAGCAAAGAAGACGGGGCCCCATAAGAGAGAGGCAGGGCAGGGCCCCAGAGTCACTGCGGCCCTGGAACACAAAGGATACTAGGAGGAACACGGATGGTTTTAGTCAGTAAGAGTCAGACAGTCCCTTCCACTCCGCGTAGACCGGGAGAAGTCATTTGATGGTTACCCATCCAGTAAAACATATCTGACCAAAAAAAATACGGCCAAGCTTTACCATCCCTTTTTAAAATTTCTTATTCCTTCGTCACCAAGGAAAATTTGGGCATAAATTCGGCTTTTAAGGTTAAAGGTGGTGATGAGTCAGTAAAGCATTAAATCAAATCATTGGATCAGGTGTTTATTTGCCAGCGGTTCATCCCAGCTCAGCCTAGTTTTATGGCCGGGTCCTAAAGCAATAGGCGAGAGAGTCGAGAGATAACCAGTCCTGATTGACAATTGTCTAGAAGCTTGACGTGTGCGTGCCGTAAGGTTTAGTTTAAATGGGATCAAACTGTCATAAAAAAAAGTTTTAGGTTATCTCACTTCATACAAACTGGTGTGACTGGCTGACTCGAGTGGCACTTGGTTTGAAATATTCATAGGTTGAATGGAACTAAGGAAAAGATCGTTATCAAAAATTATAATTATTTTCATGCATTGCTTGTATGTACTCATACAGTGATGGCTGAAATTGTCGTTTTAAACCCTGCTAGAGTGCTAATTCAGGTATTTTTTTTACAGAAAAAAAAACTTTTTACAAAAAATAAAACCGACTTCTAAACAAAAAAACCAAAAAGTATTAAATAACTTTAATTTCGGAACTCGGTGTTTTTGGTTGCTTTTTTGTTGTTGAAAACACCGACTTCCGAAATAAAAGTTATTTTATACTTTTTGGTTTTTTTGTTTAGAAGTCGGTTTTATTTTTTGTAAAAAGTTTTTTTTTTATTTTTCACTTTTTAGTGGTACCTACACCCCCTCCCCTCCCCCACCTAAACGAACCAATCACATTGGTGTAAAAAAAACGTACTGCTCCTTTGCAGAGTAAACTAAGAGGTCGTCAATGTAGACAATGTAGATGTTTTTTTTTAGATTTTTCGAAAACCGGTTGGTTGATTTCGATAAAATTTTCATGGGACCATTTGGGAAGTATACCCTTTCCAACAAAAAAAGAATTTTTCAAATCGGTTGACAAGCGACGGAGTTATGCGCGAACAAACAATAAAAAAAAACATACAAACATCCGAATTGAGAACCTCCTCCTTTTTTAGAAGTCAGTTAAAAAATATTAATCTCTATTTCAAAGATATCTATTTATTTAGGTAAATAGAAAAATAGCTGTACGTAAACCCTTAAGTCGTACAACTTTATGCGAGATCTTATTCGAAGTAAAAGCAACTTAAAATATGATTTCGTGTAAACTGGGAAAAGATCGACGGGGCGAGCGTTTGTGCAATCCCCCTGAAATAAAACATCTGTACAGTACTTTCACGTGTTACGTACAGTATTTTGTGTGCGGCTCACGTTATTCCCAAAGGAACCGTAAAAATAAAACATCAGGTGCGTACACACTCAAGTTATACTTTATTGATAACTTAATGTTGAAGATACTTATGCGTGGCTTAATATTGAGTACGCGTTATTTAACATAAAGTGCGCTGAAAAAATGAGACACGTTAAGTCTGAATGCAAATGCCTTCACAATATGGGGATAAAGCGACTAGGGGGCAACATATTATCCTTAAGTGTTCTAGAAGCGGAAAGGTATTCCAGGGCTAGCCGGTGAGATCCGCCGGTGACAGCTTGAGCTTTAAGGGTAGTCCTAGAAGGACTACCCTTACAGCTAAAGTTTGATCAATCACATCCCCACTTGTATTCAGCAGTCCTTCTTTCCTTGAAGCATATAACTACACTTACCTACAGCTTAAACTGATACCAGTTCTAATTCATATAAACCTCTATTATTTACTCCTTACTTTCCCAATTCACGTATTACTAACCAAAAAATAACATGACAGAAAAATATTATAGTGTATGTAGGCAGGCAACAGAATAATGGTGCGTGACGGCTACTCATCTCGCGGTATAATAACACAGTATTTTATCGTTAAGACCTATCGCTTGTCAATAGACACAGCGTATGTGACTTATTTACTCGTATTATGTGACCCGGTTACAAAATATTTTCATGTCGAGTCAAAGCATCTACGTTATTAAGTTTGAAATTGTGGAAAATTGGTGTAAAATCTTGCCGGCGCCGATAACACTGGGTCGCACCCATAATCATCTCGTTATTACGGATTGAGAACTTAATCTAAGCTATCGAGTAAGTATGAAATTCAAGCTTCGATGGAATATTTTAACTGACTTTATTATGCTATAAAAGCTGTTCAGCGTGAAGTGAATGTTAAAACTACGCGAGCATTTTTTGTGAGCATCAGAAAATGAACTTGAATTTGTGATATGCTTTGTGAAACTTAACTAAAACTCTTAATAATGTATCACCATAAGTTATGAGTGATTTTGTTTTTGTTTAGGTACCTTTTGGTAGTAGTCGGGGCCTGTGCTAGGACCAGAGCCTGCTAAGGTATTTGTTCGAAAGAGCCACCGCGGCTCTGGAACGCAAAGGGCATTTGGAGGAACATGGATGGGTTTTGTCAGAAAGAGTTTGACATTCCCTTCCGATCCGCCCAGAACGGGAGAAGTCATTTAATAATTAATAATCTCCCATAGTTAAAACAAGGTACCTTTTGGTTTTTGCTATCGGGCAACATCATTTAACATAAAACGGACATGTTCTAATCTTTGTGTTAAACATTTTTTTTTTTTCAAATCATGTCATGATAATGTAAGAATGTGTCTGTACCTTCTGTAACTCTACATTACTTTACGTTGTTATGACATGATTAGTAAAACAATAGTATCCGTTGTTTTTAATTTATATAAAAATATGCTTCACGCTTTACTGATACCGGCCGCAGCGTACCCTGGTTAATATTCAAATAAATGTGTCACAATTATATTAAAATGACACAGCAAATTTAATTGAACGATGCGTACGAATGGTTGTTCCAAGTGTTGCGGCAACTGTTAAACTGCCGCTCGGAAAGGTAAACGCATGAACAATTAAGTGATTTCATGCAAGTTTTCAGTTTATGTTTTTATAAATATTATGCAGACAGACTTTCATAACTTTATTACAATTTAAAAGCAGTTGACTTATTTTATTTCAATTTCAATTACTGTGTTTTATAATATAAAAACTTAATTACACGCCCCACCAGTTCATTCATCGCTTTTTAATATAAATGTGACTGATGTTTTCATGGTAATCCGATACTGATTAGAAACGTCGCAGGTTGTAAACGGTATTTTGTTACACACTTTTTATCTGCCCTGGGGGACAGATCCTACGTAAAAGCAAAGAGGGTTTCAGACTCTGTGAGTGGATAGGATTATCGGGGCAGCACGAGATCTTAATAGCCACAGCCATGTAATAGGGGTCGATCCTCACTAATACATAAGATAAACATTTTCCGTGCCTGTTTGTCGGCAAATCACTCCCAAATGCTTCCACTGCATTGTACTCAACTGTATCGGGATCGCAGCTCTTTGATGGAATTGGCTTCTGATTAAGATTCCTCTTGTTTTCTTTAACGAGAATTCTCTTAGATGCTTTTCGTTATTTTACTGGAAATGGTAGGAACGGGATAAGAAAGCTTTCATTGTTTCTGTTTCTCAAAACTTGCAATTCAGTACGGTTATTTAGAATGTTATAATTAAATTAAAACTAACCAGTTTGCCGAATTGTCTTGACTTGTAGTTTTTGTGAATGTTAAATTGAAATAATAAATTAAGTATCATACATTAATTAAATATTTTATAAATAATCATGTATTAACGTTTACCACGACAAATGAAAATATATTTAGGTTTATAATACAAAAAAGCAGTTGTTTACCTATAAATGTCATAATACTTTTAATAATATTTTATTATAATAATTTTCATCGTAAAAATCTGCAAGTTAAAATTTCTAACAGGACACAGGCCTCCTCTCTAGGAGAGGGAATCGGCCGTTATCCACCACGCGGGCCCAGTGCGGGTTGGTGAATGTAACACGTCTTCGAATTTTTGGTTTTAGGACATGCCGGTTTCCTCACGATGTTTACCTTCACCGTTTTGAGAGCAGTGGTGATAAAATTAACTACACAAAGTAATGCGCCTGGCTAGGTTTAACCCGCGACCTACAATTCGTAAGCTGGGGCCGTTACCACTCGGCCTCCACTGCTCTTAACATGTATGTTAAAAAATAAAACAAGCATTTTTTTTTCAGAAATAGCAAAATATAGTATTTTGAGACGTTAGTATTCGAAATTGTATTGAATAGCGATACGCGTGAGCGATCGTCATTGCATGGTCGTCTTCATAACGCAACCCGTTAATCCCTCCTCGGCTGCAATGACAAACTTCTCATATATTTCAAAATGTACATAGATCTGCGAATGTACAGGTCTACGTCAGCCATATTAAAACAGGAACAGAGCTCGTACCGTTGAGGCCCTTACAAGTATTTTTCCGTCAGGAAGTTGACAACGAGCGGCGCTCTGCTCAAGTTGCTTACGGAGAAAAACTATTTACGGAGACCAAACGCGAAACACCGTTATATCTACATAATGAGAAATACAGATACATGTGTATAGTAAATGTCTTCTCGGTAGAATGTAGGAATTTAGCTAAAGTCGGATACGCAGTGTGTAGGTTCATCACAACCTAAAATTATGAAGTATTGTGCCGTGTATGAAGACTTTTCTTTTAACGACGTGACGGCAATATTCTCCCCAAACTCACATTCTTTCGTGCTAATATCTCTTTCGAATAGATAGACAATAATTATTATTATAATTTATTTTCACACCACAATACACATAACAGCAATATAATTATACTGTGGCAGACTGGTACTGGTACAACTCGTGTTTAGATCAAGACGTGAGGTCTGTATTTCAGGATACTAAGACCACCCTTGAGTAATGCTTAATTATATTTTAATGTTATGTCTTGGTGTGTATTAGTTATTTGTATGATTTTGTATTTGTGAGCGAGTAAGGATGTGTGTTTGGAAGTAGTATACCTATGTTGGGGGGTGTTATGTGTGAAATTGGCTATTTTGGGTCAGCAAGTAGTTTTTTGATTCTTCATAATTAAACTCCCGGAACCAACTGACTAGTTTCATTTTGCATTTGGTTTTGGGGAAGTTATGAATTGAGGGTACTTATATTTTATAAAAGAAAACAACCAAGGTAGCCAAATAGTTATTTTAGTTTCTACTAAAAGAAGTAGAAACTAGTCGAGACCCGGATGTGATGGCGGTATATGAGATCTAATCGTCTATATCTGTAGGAAAATGAGTGGTTGAAGGTAGTGACGTCACGCCGTTTTATAATCGTTCGATAAAATTATCGATGGATATCGGAAAGATTGGAACAGAGATACTAATAGAGACGCTTTGATATTGTTTATTTTTTGTAGCGCCAACGTAGGATTTTATGTAGTAGGTTGGGACTGGGCGAGAGCCAAGTAAACCGATTTCCATAGTTTCTCGTCTGCCTCAAGTCTAAGGGTCTTGAAGAAATAAAAATAAGTTTACGTAACCTACTGCTAAGAGTACTAATATTTTTTAGAAGGTTAAGGTGTTATCTATTATTATCGCTGGGTACCTTTCACTGATTTTTCTCTGATTTCGAGTGGTGCAGGTTCAATTACTTATTTTATGTTTGGAACATGTGTGGGCTACTATTGATGCCATGATTTGAAGTGGTGGTTGACACATTATTTTTCAAAACGAAGGCTTTATATGGTTGGGTCACATCCGATAGCAACCAGGCAAGGATCGACGGCGCGTCGTGTTCTACGCGCGCCTCTAAGAGCTGTCAGCAATGCAGACAGGGCCCCATAGGGTCAGTGCCTGCTAGGGTACAGGAATTTGTTCGAAAGAGTCACCGCGGCTCTGGAACGCAGGGCACTAGAAGGATCACGGGGGGGTTTTAGTCAGTAAGAATCTGACACTCCCTTCTGATCCGCCCAGAGCGGGAGAAGTCATTTGATGATTTTCCATTCAGAAAAAAGAAAACAAAGCGACTGATCCTTGTCGATGTCGATGTGTCGGTGGCTCGGACAAAGTTGGATGGGCCAGATAATTTTGGTCAGGGACTGTACTGGTGCTGAAGAGAAGGCAGTATCATTGCAAAGATTCTAATTTTACCTTTGGAGAGAGTGATTATAACTAGCTCGTTTATGTATAAATAAGGAAGAGTTTCGGGTTGATTACGTTGCCCTGTGGTACGCCGTGAGTTCATCTAGTGATGGTTTCCCCTATCCCCCTAATGCACGGGGTACGCTCACTCAGTCACGCAGTCCCCAAAGAGTTTGAACTCAATATCCCTAATACCTATGCTCCATCTTATGAATCAGAGTAGGGACAGTTTTAACGTTGTTAAAAACTTTGGCAAGATCTAGGAAAATGCCTAAAACTTTCTATCCATCAATTAAGGCTATAATGACATACGAGGCCTGTTCAAAAAATAAGATGAATTTTCAAATGTCGCGGGCTACGTACATTCGATTATCGTTTTTTTTTATTTTGTTATGTTGGTACACTCGTCTCGAATATATGTTCATAGTTTTAGCTATATAGCACATTTAGTTTGTTTGTGAGAGGCATAAAAGTTAGAAGTGTTTTGCGTGTTCGGCGATTTTCTGCTGTCGAAAAACATGGATCAAAGAGTTTGCACTAAATTTTGTGTGAAAAATGGAATCAAGTACTCCAAAACACTTGAAATGTTGAAAGTGGCATACGGTGATTCTACTCTAAGCCAAAAAAATGTTTACAAGTGGTACAAGACAGACCACAGAAGGCCGAGAAGATGTGAATGACGACGCTCGTCCTGGACGCCCCAGCACATAAACAACCGATGAAATTGTTGAGGAAGTGAAAAAAATTGTTATGGCGAACACTCGAATCACTATTAGAAAAGTTGCTGAGGATGACGGCATATTGGTTGGCTCATGCCATGCAATTTTTTTGGAAAATTTGGGCATGTAGCGTGTGGCAGCGAAGTTTGTTCCAAACTTGCTGAATTTTGACTGACTGAATTGCTATTTTTTGGCCAAAAACAACACCGTAATCATGCCTCAGCTACCGTATTGACCAGATTTGGCCCTCTACCACTTTTTTCTGTTCCCAAGATTGAAGAGACCCATGAAAGGACGGCGTTTTGAGACGATTGACGAGATACGAACCGAATCGCTGAGAGAGCTCAAGAGCATACCAAAAACTGCATATCAGAACTGCTTCGAGGATTGGAAAAAACGCTGGCATAAGTGTATTATATCTGAGGGGGACTACTTTGAAGGGGACAAAATAGAAATTGATGACTAATTAAATATTATTTGAGAAAAATTAAAATTCACCTAATTTTTTGAACAGACAGTGTATATGTATGTAATTGACCAGGTCATGAATTGCATCCTATAATGACATAAATATGTATGTAATTGACCAGATCATGAATTGCATCTTCCGTGCATTTGCCTGCCCTGAAACCATATTGTGAGGGTAAACGGATGTTAAACTTCTCCAAGTAATCCACGAACCTGTAGCATGACTCCAGTATTTTGAATATAGTAGAAAGTATTGCTATAGGTCTATAATTGTTGACACGGCCTCTATTCCTACTCTGAAAGATTGTATATTAATATGTACGGTATTATTGATAATTCCGTGAATATTTTGTATACAATAAAAATTGTTACAATACATTTTTGGGACAACAATTTTCGTAGCGATCCTCGCTTTGATTAAAAGAGATAATGTCACAGTTTTATAATTGATTGAAATGAAAATGAAAAAGATTGTTTTCAAACCTGGATGCAAATGATGACTGGGCCATAGACATCATTTGCATTCAGGTTTGAAAAAAAAAACTTCTTTTTTTTTCAAAAATTCTTATTAGTTTAAGCCATTATACATAAGTAATATTTTTTTAGTCTTGATTTCAAATATAGAATTTGTATTCGTTGTTTCGCAGATGGAGTTACAAGGATATTCAATTTATTTTAAGCAGGCGCTCATGGCTAGCATGGCAAGCTTACTTTTTATTTCATGCTGAAATAAAAAGGAAGCTAAAAACTTAATGTAGTTTGTTGGCATAATCTTGTTATCCTAATGAAACTACGCAATCAGTTAATTTAAGAAAGTAGACAACTAATGAAAACCCCTTATTTTAAATTAAAACACGATAATTTTAAAACTCATTATTATTTACCTGAAGTTCACCTGTATCGATATTTTTTGTGGACATTCTATGGTTAAAAACGGGTAAATTTATGTTTTACTTTTTAATATTTGAAAAGTATTTTATTGTCATTAAGTAGGTTCATTATTGACCACAATTTCAGCTTACAAAAAGCGATGATGTGGTCGAAGAAGGGCCAAGCTTGTCAAGAAGAGAACTATTCATTGTTGATTTAAAGACTATAGTAAAATGGGTTGTAGGTATCAGGAAACACAAACTCCGGTAACTATTCTGGAACATAATGCAGTTCTGGCAGGAAATGCTTTAGGAATGGAACCACGGGAATAAGCTAGATATGGACTGGGAGAGATGTAAAAAGTACTTACCCAAAACAGGATGCTTTTTAAGAGGTGATCACATACACACATTTCTAATGCGTGTTTGTGATTTTTAAGCTTGCTGCAAGCATAATTATTTATACACTGAGGGCGGGGGTAGTCATAGGTCATCAGGGATAGACACTGCCGGATTTTGAAGTGGTTGAAATACAAATGGTTATTTGTTCTTGTTGCCCTCTTTTCTGATTGGCACCAAAAGTCTCAATACCCCCGGGGGTATTCAGACTTTTGGTGCCAGTTAATATTTAGCGATACATTACATCAAGCGATTGATTCAGTGCAGTTGATTGACTTCTACAAAAATCAAAGACATAAAAACCCGAAAGCAAAACGATCAACTCAAAATCAAATTACTCCGATGAATCCTTATTCCTATCTACCACCATTGACTGGTCAAGTCTGACTACATACTTAAGCTAATATTTGTATAACGTCCAAAACTAGGGATTTTTTACCTCACCCTGTGAGGTAAAACAATTATTGAAACCAAAAACAGGTCGACACTATACCATAGGAGACCTGTTTTTACAAGCTTTTATTTTACTTGCAATGTATGTATGTTTGTTCGGGTGAAATCTTTTTTTTCTCCTGGATAGGAAATCACCAAATGACTTCTCCCGCTCTGGGCGGAGCGGAAGGGAGTGTCAGACCTTACTAAAACCCACCCATGATCCTTCTAGTGCCCTTTGCGTTCTAGTGCCGCGGTGACTGTTTCGAACGAATTCCGCAACCTTCGGGTCTTCCAATAATAATATAATCTTGCAACTCAATTTTGAATTTTTCATATATTCAACAGTTTCAATTATCTCTGGCTGATTTCATGTTTCCGGACATGCTTTTCATTTCAAATCATTTTATAAAAATGCCAGCGCCAATCAGCGTTTTCCCGTAAAGACAGTTGGTAGACATTTTATCGAGGGCGCGAGTAGTTCTCAAAATTTTCCCAGTTACACAAACGGTGAAAGTTTTTCTACTCAAGACGCGGTTGTCAACATTTGCGCGGAATTAGTAGCTATTCGCAACTTTTTCCTGATAATCTTACTACTTATCGTTTTTTGTCGGCCAGTGTATTAAGTAAAAACGCCAATTCGATGTTAGGTTTGACAGCCAGAGAGTAAAAGGAAAAAATACAAAAACATAATACCTATTGGAATATCAGGGAAAGTAATAGATAATATAACAACAAAATCTCTAATAATAACAACATATAACAACGGAACCTATAATTTTATTTAATATAGAAATTAGTTAATATAATGAACGATTGATATAATTTTAAAATAACTAATTTTTATAAGAATAACATACATTAAATATAACATCGTTTGACATAACATGCATTAAATATATAAACGTTTGACATACCACTCATAAGATATAAAACTTTTTTAGTCTAATATGATGAAACGAGTTGTGGCTTCTAATTTAAGCTTAAAAACATTAACTTTGTATTTTATTTAATAAATATTTAAAAGTATTCTTTCTTTATTTGGTTCTTTGTAAGTTCTATCGTAGTTATAGTTAATAGATACCTTAGTAGATATTAAACATAACTAATGTAACTGATTACTAACCTGCGCTAAGATAGGTCGACGGAGCACCGATTCGCGGGGCTCCTATTTCTGGGTGGTTTAAAAAAATACTCAGAGTCGGGGTGTTAACCATAATGACGTTTTTTATATATATTAAACGTTAGACCAAATGATTTTCGATTACATAAACGTTATATTAATTAAGTTTTAGAATAAATATGTAAAGAATGAATGAAAGATGTTGTATGTAAAGAAATTATATCAACAGTTGGTATAATCTCACGTTGGTTATAATTATCTTTTTTTTATTTCTTTTTATTGTGAAATGCATTTGCTCTTGACTCTAGTCTAGGTCGCAGGTGACAGAGGTAATCCCCACCGAATGTGTCTCCACGTTGTCGTCGTGGTGGGGCTTGAGCGTCTCAATGATCTTGCGAGCTTTCCCGGTAGAGCCACTCATGCCGGAAGGTCGCAAGTGAGGGATCAGACCAAGAGAGACACACACACGCTTGCTCGCTGCTCTCTGGTACGCGTCTGATCATCAGACGTGACTGTGGGAGCAGCGAGCAGGTGGAGAGGTGAGGTGAGGAGAGGGCCCTGAGAAGGGGCGGAGCGAACAGGGACCGCACCCTTAAAAGGCACAAAATATGAATAAAGACGCTTGCAAAATGAGTCCCCAGGTGGGTCCCGACTGCTCAGCGGTCGGGGAATCCCACCCCGCTTCGGCGGGCTGCCCTCCGTACTCTGGGGTGGGCACCAAACGTCTTCCGCTTGCCAGTGGCAACACGAGCCGAGGAGGCTCCCAATCGTCGTCATCCGAGGCCGCTTCCTTTAAGGAGCTGATGGCGTACGGTTGCGAAGAGGAGGGTTCGCCTGAGCGCCGGGGTGGTGCGGAGTCGGATTCCGGCTCCGCGCCAGACCTAGTAACGGTCAGCTCGGCGGGCTCTGGAGACGAGGGAGGGGGGGCTGCTGCGGAGAGCGTGAGGTTCTTCCGCAAGCGGCCCAGACGGGAGGATGACAAGGAGTCGTCCTCCGAGGGCGAGTTCGCCTCCGCCCGCAAAATCCCCACCGCTAGGCGGGGCAGGGGCAGTGAGGCAGGGAGGGGGCTGGCTCCCTCTACCCGGGAGGCGGAGCGTCGGGCCGAGAGGTTGGTGGAGGAGGGGCGTCGCCCTGGAGGGAGCGGTCGTGGGGCTCCCTCTACTCTTCCGCCTCCTCTCGACTCTGACGACTCAGAGCCCCCGGGAGAGGTACCTCCCGCTGCTGAGAGAGGCAGAAAATTTGAGGAGGTGGTGGAGGCCGCGATTCGCGCTGTGGCCTTCAAGAGGAAGCAGTCCTCGAGGCGGGAGGCCATCAGCGCGGCCAAAGCCTCCATCCTGGCGGCAGCGGCAACCAACGTCGGTGGGGCAAAGGAGGCCAAAGAGGCGACTGAGTTGCGGGCGGAGGTCGCCCGCCTCGCGGTTCTTACGGAGCGACTCGTTCGGGAGAATGAGTCGCTCCGGAGGGACCTGGCGGGGATGGCCAGAGCGGCCTCTGAGGAGCTGCAAGGGGGGCTGAGTCCAGCGCCTCTGGAGGGGGGCCTAGTGCTGAGCCAGGTGCGAAACCTGGTGCGGCAGGAGCTGGCTCCCTTCCGGAGGCAGTTCTCCACCCTGGAGGACATGGTCCGGCGCCCCCCAACAGCGGCGACACAGAAGGCCCCGGGCCGGCAGAAGGCGGCCTCTTACGCAGCCGCGGTGGCTGCCGGCCCGGCAACGTCTGGCCAGGCGGCGAAGGCCAAGGGAGGAGCCGCGCCAGTGCCTGTGGCGCCGGCACCTGCGACGCCGGCGACGACGAAGTCGGCCCCGGCGAAGAGGGGTAGGAGGAAGGCTGGGGGGGGAGCGGCTGAAGCTGCTGCGCCAGTGGCGCCGCGGCCGCCCCCACCTCCACCCTCGGACCCTCCTGCGGCCGAGGCCGAGTGGCAGGTTGCTGGAGAGAAGCGGCGGGCCAAGAAAGCGGCTAAGAGCAAGGCCAAGAAGCAGCGGCGGAAGGCCAATGCTATTGCGGCGAGGCTTCGCGCCCCGAAGTCCGCGGCTGTGGTGTTAACACTGCAGCCGGAAGCGGAACAGAGGGGCGTGACGTATCTCGCCGTACTGAAGCGGGCGAAGGAGGCGGTGAGCCTCCAAGAGCTGGGCATCAGCGGGGGCATCGGGGTCAGGAGGACCCTAACCGGTGCCCGCAAGCTCGAGCTCGCTGGAGCGGAGAGTGGCCCGTTCGCGGACGCCCTGGCCGAAAGGCTGAGGGCGGTCTTACCCGCGGACGAGGTCCGGGTGTCCAGGCCGACTAAGCGCATCGACATGCGCATAGTGGGCCTGGATGACTCCGTTACGGAGGAAGAAGTTGTGGCTGCCGTCGCCAGGACTGGGGGGTGCTCTGCCGAGCTCGTCAAGGCGGGCACCCTCCGGCCTGACAACACGGGCATGCAAACCCTTGTGGTGAGCTGCCCCGTGACGGCGGCCAGAACTGTGTCGGAGGGCCGAAGGCTCTTGGTGGGATGGGTGTCTGCGCGGGTAAAACTGCTGGAACCCAGGCCTCTGAGGTGCTACCGCTGCCATGTGGGCAACCACACGGGAGCTATGTGCCCCTCGGAGGTGGACCGCAGCGGTCTTTGTTTCCGCTGTGGTCAGCCCGGTCATCGGGCCGGCTCGTGTGAGGCCACGCCGCACTGCAGTGCATGTGCGGCTGCTGGCAAGCCGGCCGAGCACTGGGCTGGGGGAAGGGCCTGCGCGCCATCCGCCCCGACCAAGGGCAAGAGGTCCGCCGCCACCGCCGCCTCTGCCGCCGCCGCGGCTTCCGTCGCCGCTTCTGCCGCTACTGCTGTGGGTGCTGCGACTCCTGGTTCTCGGGAGGGGGCCGAGATGGAGTGCCAGTAATGGTCCCATCGTGGCCTCCTCCAGAGACAAGTCGGCCGCTGTGCTATTGCGCAGTGGCTGATGCCTGGGGACGGTGAGCGTGGGTGGCTCGCCGTCCGATACCAGGTTGAGTCGACGACGCGTTGTGTTCCACGCGCGCCTCAAGGAGCCGTCAGCACCAAGGACGGGGCCCCATAGGGTCGGTGCCTGCTAGGGTTGCGGAATTTGTTCGAAAGAGTTGCCGCGGCCCTGGAACGCATAGGGCACAAGAAGGATCACGGGTGGGTTTTAGTCAGTAAAAGTCTGACACTCCCTACCGCTCCACCCAGGGCGGGAGGGGTCATTTGATGATTTCCCATCCAAAAAAAAAAAAAAAAAAGGTGACAGAGGTAATCTTATGAACGATAATAAAATGTAATTAGACCAAATGAGTTTATACTTTATGAGGCGCACCCGGAATATCATATTGGTTTTTGGGAAAGTGTATGAAATGGAGAAATATGCGTACAAAATCGCGAGCTAAAGATGGTAAAATAACCAGTGATTGGAAAAAGGTGAGCTAACATACGCCTTACGACAAAATATTTTTTTCGGGACTTATGGGTTTTGGGACTCGGGTTTCAGAAGATTATTTAAGTATAGCTAAAATTAATAAAGTAAAACACCTATAGCATTTATTTCCTGTTCCGGTTGAAAAAAAAAGAGTTTGCAAGATACTAAATGATATTTATTTTGTAAGTAGGCTGTAAATAACTTTTACACGTCAATCTATTTTGGCCGTTATAAACTAGCTATTATTATTATAAACTAACTATTTTTTGGCTGGCTAACCTGAAAAGAAACACCGAAAAAAAACTCAGAGTGTTAAAATCTCTTTTGAAATCCATACAATTGTACTGGTCAAATTATATGAGAACCGTGTAGGTTGATGTCTGAAGTGGTCTTTCGAGAAAAGTCCACTCAGGTTTGAGTGGACCTGTCCATTCAGTGAAAGCATTTGTCAGTTATCGTACAGCTCAAACTTAGAACTTTAAGGAGCTCAACAATTTCACGAATAATACTAAAAAAGGACATTTGGGTAGGCCACAAAAATACTCAAACAGCCAGACATCATAAAAATTTTTGAAGAGGAAAAAGCCAATAATAACCTCTGTTGTAAGTATTCATATAAAATAAAAATATCACAAAGTAAACATAAATGAAAATATATAAATACAAAGAATACTTTTAAAAGTAAACAAAAATGAAAATATAAAAATGGCAAATTGTAATTGTATAAACGAAAAACCCAAAAAAAATATGAAACATTGGGCCATATACATAACTGAAGCAGCTCAATCCCAAGCGTTCTTGTTCTCAAGATAGGTAGTCTTAAACTGTGTAAAAATCTTTCTGGCTGAGCTAACATTTTATAAATAATTTGAATTTATTTATGATTAGTTTTGTAATGAGGCTATGAAGTTTATTATAAAAATGTATACTTTGGCATCAAAACCGTTGAATCGATTTTTATTATAAAAAGATGTCTTCGAATGTAATTTACAGCTGGTATGAAAATCACATAAGCTTCCGCTCTTTTACTTTATTGAATTAATAATTATTACTTACAAGGTGGGGGTAAAAAGAAAATCAATTTTATAGCTTTTTAAACCATTTATTAATTTTGTATAACCGTTGGTACTAAACAGAAATCAACCTCTATAATTAAGATAGTCACTCGCAAACAAGACTCCGTCAGAATATTATTTCCGTTGATGTTGAAAGTTGTCCCTTAATCTGAATCAGTACAGTTTTTATCATGTACTTGTCATCGTGAGATTTATCTTCTTACGGAGGATTAAAATAATTTTTTAGGAGTTTTTCCGTATTATCTATCTACAAATGATTTATTTTTGTACTTAAAACACCAAATATCCCTCCTCAAAATGTTGGTCATTGTTTACCAGTGACAAATAAAAGATAGAAAGAGACGTGAAGAGAGTATTCTTGGCTGTTCTGGAAAACGAAAACTTGAGGCGGACCTAAACTAGGAGAACTTTTTTCAATTCAGGTAAAGACCTTTTCACCTAAATTCAAAAAAGTTCTCCTAGTTTTCGAAGTTGGTTGAAAAGGAAAATGAATTCAATTAGTTTACTGTATTAATAACATTTTGGCCCGTCCTTAAGTGATGTTCTGAAACTCGGAAAAAATACAAAAAGCTCCACCTTTTGCTTCTGTTCTTTCAACTTTAGATATATAACCTCTACCTTTTCTTCGTTATCAATGTATAATGACATATAATCATTATCAATTGATCCCTTATCTTCACACAAGTAAATACATGGTTATTTTGTTGAAATTGGATAAAAGTACGTTAGTAAAATTTTACGTAATATCTCGTGTTTGAGATAATAATCAAGGATTACGACCAACCATTTTAATTTATTGAGTAATTTTGTGGGAGCTTTGGTCGGAAGCTACACCTACTGCGTTGATAGTTAATGAACAGCTTAATATAAACTCACCTACCACAAATACAACAGTACCGAGGATCCAATATTTTTTTTTATTTACCGTATTCTTCTTCCTTTAAGGTGAAAGCACGTGAGCACATTTGCAAGAAGTTGGAAGAATCATCACAGCGTTAATTCGTTGGATATGTTTTTTTAAATGCCGTTGTTAATTTTATTTGTATGTGTACATATGTATTTATGATTGTATTTTTCCCTCTCTGTTTGTTTTTCTTTTTCGAATAACTGGTAGAAAATGAATATGGCATTAGGTCCACATTTGTACAGTTTTTAGTAGTGCATAAAGTTTTAATAAATAAATATTCTGTGCTAACCCCGACAAGGTGATAAAATGCTCTGATAAAAGTCAACTGTATCTCTAATATTTAGTGATACAGTTGACTTGTTATTAAGGAAAGTTACTAATTATGAATTTCAAGTTTTGCTAGAAAGAACACAATTTTCATTAAAAAGCAGAATTTTGAATGTAAATAAAATAAAAAAGGCCAAACGCGTGAATTAACAACTCGCCGAAGGGTTCAAGCTTTTGAATTAATTATAATCCTTATCAACGAGATAATATTTTTCTGGGCTTTTACTCGGGAAGAGTAGTAAAATAATTCAAAATGTGTAAACTTTATTCATATTTCCACTGAAATTGAAGGCAACTCTGATTACGTTAATCAATTCGATTTTTTTTGTCAGTGAATTGAGTCTGCTGAGTGGTTTTTAGAAAGTTTATTTGCGCTCCATAGAAATCGCTTTGAAGGATAAATTTTATCAATACTTATCGATGTTTTTCAGATTCAGCATAAATATTCGTACAAACTGTTATTGTTGCTTGTATAATGTTTTATAACCGGAAACGCCATAAGACTGTATATTATTGCGTGAAACTGTAACTATTTTTCCTAAAAAGACACGGATATTTTTGAAGCTATTTAAATTTCTAACAAACATGCGAAAGTGAGTAATACTTGTCTTTTGTACATTGTAACAAATGAGCAGTTTTTTTATATAAAAAATATTTTCAAATAAAATGACCAGGATAAGACAACCCATCAACATCAACAGGGTAATAAAACCCATTTTTAAAATTTTTGGAATGTATGTCTATTTAATTGTGCACGCATTACGAAAAAATACTAAAAATATGTTTTTATTTGTTTATATTTAATTCAGATAGAACCTATAAATTTGTTAGTATTATTTTAGCATAATAGACTAAAACACACAATAATACTTAATTACGCCACCTCACGGAGACACCTGGCAAAAGTTTATGCACTGCGCACAGGTGCCCCCATAAGGTAGCCCTCAATTTAACTAACAACAACGCTCAGAAGACCGTTGTCGCTGCCTCGCATTCGACGAAGTAGTGAAGCGGATCTTTTACGAATGACTGCAAAGAAGTCGTCTGTACGCACTGCTGTGAACATAACTGATGCACAACAGAAACGAAGCAGCGACACTGATCGATGGATCCGAAGGATGGATAGATGGATGTATTTGATGGTTGGATGCAACATCATCATAACTGATACTATATCCATTAAAATTGTGTGAAACTCCGAATGCAAATTAGTTTTTGGCTCTTCGCAATTAAAAAAAAATATAAATGCATTTAAAGTGTTCAAGAAGAAATAAATCTTCATTACGTAAAGCAAAGTTCACGCAACGCCATCTATCGATCAAAAACAGTACTGTGAACTTTTGAAAAAGTGAGCATTTTACTAACTTTTAGTTATATATTCTTTATGAATAGCAGCGTTAAGACTCCGCTGAAAAGTGAATTTTACCGATGTTTGCTAATACAATAGGTATCAGACAAGATTTTCCCAACTGTATCTGCTTCCAGTCAGTCTGGATTCAGCTGAATATCGTTATTTTATGTGAAGTGGCCGAATACTAGACCTCCACTACACGTTAACTGGGTAAGACGGCACTTATTGGCGAGACTGGTGTTAGATTTTCTGCCTTATGACAACCCGGTCTAGTGCGGAGTCTTCACGTGTTAAGATGCAAGTCACCCATCCGCAGACCGACGTCGGCAAGTGTTACTTAACCTTGAAGATCAACCCGGGTGAATTACCCTTGTTATATTTGTTTTTCTATCTCCAGTATGTGATAGATCGATTATTGGGTTCGGCCGTTATTTAGTCACGAGCTCCTATGAGATTCAGCCGCATTAAATTGGATAAATGTGGTACATTATGCTTTTCTGGATTTTGTATCTTTAGAATAATAAATATAATTAGTGTGTATGTAAGTCGGACTAGTATGCGGAACTATAGGTCCAAGCGCATATTTGGTGTGCATATGTATGTATGTAATTGGATCTACACTAGCTCCTCAAGGGAGGCTACCAACGTCCTGGTTTTACTGAATAATATTTAGTAGCGTAAGTAAATCCAGGCTTCTTAATACAACACCATCATTAAATCGTTTTAACTTATGATGAAAAAACAAAACAAAATTTAAATAATTAGAGTTCTCCTGGTGAAATTAATAAACCCTGATCAAAGTAGGGCAGACCAGGCACTACCTAATTTGGCTAGTCCGAAAAGCCCATGCATGCAGCACCAGTATTATAGCCACGTATATATAAGCCACGAGTCATCTGCAGGCCTCACCAGTTTGGCGCGTCGATAGGCCCGTCGCCATTTGTAATTGATACAACGATAATTCTAATCTATCAATATAAAGAAAAGAAATATATATATTTTTAATATCTTTTTTACCGCGCAACAAACGTCATCGAGTCGCACCGTAACATAAAAAATAATAAGTTCAGAATATATGGTAAATAGATAATAGAAAAAGCATCTCGTCAAAGTCGTGTGAATACAATCTACAAAATAAATACCAATGTTAATTACTTACGTCAAAGGATATTTTAAATTGTGATTTAAAAACTGACATTGATATTAATAATATTAAATGTCGTTTCTTTTCTTACAGGTATGTATAGATTTGTTACTAAAAACTTTTATTTGATGTGAATAATGTGTACGTAAAATAAAAACAATACATCTTTTCTTACAGATTCAATTGTGTTTGACTGACAGTGTCGTGATAATCGCGAAAATTATCCTATAAAACGACATTTAGTTTCGGAAACTGGAAAAGTTCAAACTAACATACTTTGTAAAACCAACAATAGAGGGAAAGTCAAACTTTATCGACATAACCTCAATTGGCACACAAGATTGAAAAGTTTCTCTTATTCCTGAAGAACATCAAACAGTATCACTTCAGAAACATATCCCAAACGCGAAAACCTATTTACAGTGAAAAATAAATTTAAAAAAAGATATTTAAATGAACTATTGTCTTTTTTTACTTTTGAAGTGAGAGATAAGTTACTGAAAAGTGTGACGGAAAAAATTCAAGTGCATAAGTGCAGATGTATTTGAATAAGAGCGTGCAAGGTTTGATATAGTAAAAGAGAAAGAAAAATTTTAAATCTTCAGACGATTCCTAGAAAAATCTTGTAGTGATTTGAACAAGAACATGAGTTTGTGCTAACCTTTGCCAATAAAGGTTGTACTTTTAGCAAATACGCTTTATCTTTCAAGTATCAATAAGGATCTTTATTAGAATATGCAGCAAAAAAAAACTTTTACTAGAATAAAAGTTAGCAAAACAATGTATGAAGTGCAAGCTTACCAGATTTTATAATAGATAGAATTCATAAAAATAATAATTGTACACGCAAGGAACTTATTTAATGAACTTGGCAAATTAAAATAATTATTTGATTACAAAGAAAAGAAAAAGAAGATGATTAAGTCGCTTAAAGAAAAATGTAGTAATTGGGAAAAAAATTGGAAAGGTGTACGCTATCATTCAAAAGATTTCGGTTGGTTTAAACCAAAATTAAAATACTCAAAATTGTAAAAAAGAAAATAAAACTCATCAACAGTTCAAAATTGATAAGTGAATTCCAGTGTGTGGACCAAAAAAAGTGCTACCATTAATAAAAGTAAAATTAGTACTCAATAAAAATGTTGAAGTATTTGGGATCTACGACTCAGGGTCTAATGCCTCACTGGTGAATTCAAATTTGATAAAGATAAATAAAAACTAAGCCAGTCTCTCCTACAAAACTAAATTTAAAATGGAAAATGGTTTAAATCCCAGTTGATGTAGCCATATTTGATGTCGAAAAATAAAAATGTTTTGTAACAGACCAGACAGAGCTTTTTTGTGATTGTATAAAGGAATTTTACCTAGTTCAAGATGAAAACTTAGAAATTAATCAGAATTTACCTATTCTAAGAAGGATAATAGTTTCTAAAGAAACAAATAAGACAGATATAGCTTCTAAGGGAATACAATCTGATAATTTAGTAGACTTCAATGAAAATATCAGTGAAAAGAACTTCACAACTTGTATAAATCATCTCAACTATCAGAGAGAGGCAGTGATTGATGAACTGATACCAAAAATCTGTTTTTGTTAAGGACAAATATGACATACGAATAGTAACGAATTATGAAACATATAGTGATCTACTAATAGAAAAATATTGCAGTAAAAATCCATATCGTAGCACAATGGAAAAGAAGAATGAGATTGAAACTAGGTTGCAAAATGATTAGAAAAAAATATAGTTGAAGAATCTAAAATTTATTTTCATTTCTTTTATAGGCTTCTTGCCTATAAAAGAGATGAAAATAAAAGATAAAGATTGTGCATATATTTATTATTGTGCCGAGACTTAAATAAAATAGTTGTACCTTAATTTCACCCGTTCTATAAGAAAGTAAAGAACAACAAATAAATGGGACAAAATTTAGCATAGATTTCATAAAAAAATGTACATACAGATTTAGGTCACATAGAAATTGCACGGATGCAAGGAATGATTACCGTAGTATATACAGCAGAAAACATGACAAAAACATGAAAATAATCTGCGAGAGTTGCTTGTGATTTAATAAATTTATTGATAGTAAATATGGATCGATATGTCACTTATGCCCTGTTACAAAACCTTTCCAGATATTCTCTATTATTTTTTTATTCTTGATTAAATACCATTGGAGGATTCGTAGGTTCCAGATCAATGAAAATTTATTTAAACCTACTATCAGATCATTTTTGTTGCAGTCCACTGCTGGACATAGGCCTCTCCAATTGCACGCCACTTAGATCTATTTTCAGCTTCTCGCATCCAGTTTCTGCCAGCCGTTCTGCGCAAATCGTCTATCCACCGTGTCTGAGGACGTTCTATACAGTACGTTTTCCGAGACGCGGTCTCCACTTTAGAACTCGTTTACCCCAACGGTTGTCCGTTCTACGACTAATATGGCCAGTCCACTGCCACTTCAGCTTGCTAATCCGGTGGGCTATATCGATGCCCTTGCTTCTCTGACGGATCACCTCATTTCTGATGCGATCCCTCAGAGACACACCAAGCATAGCCCTTTGAGCGACTTTGAGCTTATGAACCATACGAGCCGTCAGTGTCCACGTTTCGGCTCCGTATGCCATGACGGGTAGGACGCACTGATTGAAGACTTTAGTATTTAGGCACTGAGGGATCGACGATGTAAAGACTCGACGTAGCTTCCCAAATGCTGCCCAACCCAACTGAATTCTTTTGTTCACCTCGCCTTCAAAGTTGTTTCTACCTGACTGCAATGACTGCCCGAGGTACACATATTTTTGAACAACTTCGAGAACGGCATCGTGAATCGCAATCGGTTCCGGTAGAACATGTTCGTTGAACATGACCTTGATTTTATCCAAGTTCATCCGTAGGCCGATGCGTACAGAAGAGTCAGCCAGTTCATTCAGCATCTGTTATAGGTCCTGCAGCCTTTCTGCCATGATGACGATATCGTCTGCAAATCGCTAGTGAGAGATGTACTCGCCATTGATGTTAATGCCACGTTCTTTCCAGTTCAGCGTCTTGAACATATCGTCCATTGCATTAGTGAATAATTTTTGGGAAATAACATCCCCTTGTCTCACTCCTCGATGCAACGGTATGGGACTTGTATGCTGATTCTGTACTTGAACGGTCAGATCATTTTACTAGTATGCAAATGATTTCTTTAAACTGATAAGAGACTGTGCAGAATCAGGACAAAGCATTAATTCAACCCGGGCATCAATTCAAAGTAATTCAAGATATTTATGGATGAAAAGAATATTCCAATAATTGCTTAAACGAGAGACTAAACAAAATTGTTTAGTCTCTAAAGCAAGATAAACAAACATGATACGAGTACAAAAATAGAATGGTCAACTACTAGACATAACTGTGTAAAAACATAGACACAATGAAACAGAATACACTGTTACTGGATATGCTCCAAAGTACCTTTTATATGGCACAGAATAGGGGTGTCCATTTTGAAAAAATCATCGATGTTTTATTCGATTTGATAAATCAGAACTGTACATCTTGGGTGAAAACATCTATATTTTGTATGCATCGAGTGTCAAACATTGTTTTATTAAAAAATAAAAGTATGAGATTTATTTTTATTATAATTAACGTAAGAACAAGAAAAAAATATTCTCAAATATTTTGCTAAGTCTGTCATGTTTTATTGCCAGTGTTTCAAAGCATTTCAAAAGATCGGATCGATTTGATGTATCGCATTGTAAACATCGATGTTTTAAAGGCATCAATATACATATATCGAACATCCCTAGTACAGATGTTATGACTTTGTCAAATGAGCCGAAACAGGAGAAGACCGAGTATGATTTAATGAAGGCCACAAAAAGAGCTCTGCCAAATATAAACAGATCAAATAATTACAACAACACAATTTATGATAAAAGTCGAAGACAGATTTCAAAGATGTACACAATCTGATGGAAACAATCTGAAAAGAAAGAAGCTGGATTACTTGAAAACCTAAAGAATCATAAAAAATATCAAACTCAATTTACAAGATAAACACTGACCATATGAAATCAGAGTCAAACTTTTTCAAATCTTGAAGCTAACGCCAGCCCCTGCTGCGTTTGAAGAGTACATGAGCAAACACATTGATTTATCATCTATTGGAGGGAAAGATACACAGTATTTTTCTGTACATCTACGTATATATAATTATCACTATTTAAATTTTCCCGTGTGGCAAACGTCATCGAGCCGCACAGTATCATAAAAAAATCGGAATCTATCGTAAAGACAACGTTTATACGATTCCGAAATTATTACGAAAAAGCGGTTCGTCATAGGCGTGTGAAAACAATTTATAAAATAAATACCTTTGTTAATACTTGCGTAGAAGGATTCTAATGAGATTCTAATAATTGAGATTTAGTAACTGATGTTGTGATGAATAAGATTAAATGTCGTTTCTTTTCATTCAGGTATACATGATTTTGTTACTAACTTTTATTTCATGTGAATAATGTGTACATTAAAATGTGTATAAATATTATATAAATCTCTCGATATCTGCCCAGCGTTTATCCATAATACTACTAATTTACGCGGAGCGAATCTCCGCAACCTTGTAACTGGGTCTTCTTCTTTCGAGTCGATGGCTACCTCCTTATAGATTATTTGGGCCAAGAAGGTGGCTAAGTTGATTGCTTCCTAGGTGACATTCATTGAATCTCCCATATTACAGGTGGATGGGGCACTCCAACGTGTGGCTAATGTTCTGAACAGGAGTACCCCACGCACGCGGTATTTGACGAGTATATTTAACCTCATTTCACCAATTTAAGTCTGCACCGGCCTACACGAGTGTGCAAACGATTGAGTATTTTCCATATGGGCCAATGCAGATCACGTACAGGTAATTAGGTAACACAGTGCTTCTTGGCAAGACTGGTGTAAGATTTTCTGGCTTCTGACAGCTCCTGGTGTCGTTTCTAGATCTTTAGCAAACATTACTAACGGCTTAAAGAACTTTCCGAGAGACATTGGAGTATCAGTATCTTATTGTGGTCACCTATCCGAGACCGTCCTCAAAAAGCGTTACTTAACCAAAATGTTCGATTCCTGCAGCTGTTATTATTATGCATTAATTTGATTCGAGTTACCGGAAGCTACAAGGACTGGTCGGCATTTTGAACGGAAGTGGTGGTACAGACAGTGCCCTGCATAATATTTTACTTTTTTCATAATTATAATGATGGGTACACACGGTAAAAACTCCTATAGATCTTTTTATGTACAACAAAATAATGCAGACAAATATCGCATGTGGTAGAAAATTGTCTTAGTAAGGTAATCTTTTATAAATAAATGAAAAGTCTGCACACACATTCCGTCAAAATTATTGTGTGTATTTTTATTCAGACTTCATGGTCCGTATCTACATAAATACTTGTACATGCAATAAATAGTCTATATCACGTGGTCCCACCGTAGAGGGGTCGTAGTATATATAATTTGGGCGAGTACTTTGATTAGCTAAAATAATAAAATTTTAACATTTTCATACAAATTTCCAATTGCATAGGTAAACACCTAGTATTATAAGAAGTCCTAAAATATTCACAATTCGTGTCTTTTCATTGAAAACGTTCATAGTCACACTCTATGCAACTACCCAAACTTGTTGTGCAAATATATTCTACTGGACGGCCGAGAAATAACCGAAGACCGAACGTATTCGGCATCATTAATCTTTCACCACTCATTAATCGGTTGCACGTGTCGCGGTTAGTAGAAATCTTGTACGGCAACTGAACCAGCTGATTAGGACGCCTGTCAAAACCGTATAATACTTTCTTTGAAATAAATCGTTAGCGTTGGACTCGCTGAAATGTTTGTTTGTTTCTACCCACAATATATTTTATTCTTGGGCGAAACAGTAAAAGTTTGTTCAGTCAATAAAATTGAAAATAGATCTATGTGCATAACGATATTTATATGAGATTTGAAATTTTCATACCAAAGTAAAAATAAAGGTTTTATTCTTAGAAGTAAACGAATCCCTGGCATTGAACAACTTTTAAATCAGTAATCTATTCAAACTAGGCTGAGAGTCATCACTTAATGAACGTCAAATTTTACATATTTCCTAGTGATTTAGCTACCTAAACTCCTCAGCAGTACATCTAACTGTTACGTTTTAAGAACATGTATTTATATAAAAGTACGCAAAGTAATACATAACACAAAGAAAAAAAAAACCATTATGGAAATGACAAATCAATTCACTATAAAACATTATAACGACTAGTTTAAATCAATAAGGAAAAACGGATTAACCTACATAGTCACATGAATTACGACATACAACCTACATTGTTATATGAACTCATATAACCTGTCATAAGCTAACATATATAGGAAGAACATGACAAATATGACATTGTCTTATTGTCTTGCTTTCGACATATTGTATCCCACCACTGAACTATTCGTATAGTCTTAATAGTCAATAATAGAATACCTTCAACAAATGTTAACTTCAACTTTAAATGAGTTAAAAGGCTGATCAAGGAAAGAAAGTAGAAGTTTATTGTAAAAGCGGATACCGAGCTCCACAAATGAGACGTGAACTTTATGAAGTCGGTGGGAAGGAGCATGTAGCTTGTGCTAGTTTCTGGTGTTAAAGTAGAGGATGTAGTTTAGTGTAGGATTTAGTGCATACATGTATATTTTGCGTAATACATAAAATGTTTTCAAATTGAATTGACATGTTATTGTGACAATACAAATCTCTAAAAAATCTATTAATGAAACCCTTGGCCCTAGCTGATATATTGCTGGTATTTGTCTGGTTGCTTTTTAACTTACCTAACTTTCAGTTAAATTGAAATACCTCAAGTTAGGATCTAATTTTAAGTTAGCAAGTACATGTATGTATAAAAGCAGAAGGTCACTCATCATGAAATATCGAAAACCGTTGATGTATAAAAATTAAATTTGGCTGGTAGGTAAGTAGTTAGTACACGTCTATTAAGAAAGAATTTCAGGAAAACAGGGGTTGGAAGTTTTTAAGTATGTAAAATCTTATTCCTTGGGCAAATATACTTGAAACTTGCCTCGAATATTGAACTAAGTAAATGTATAGAGGTGATGACTATTAGTTTTTAAAACTACCCCCAAAAGACATTTTAGGGGGTATAATTTTTTTTTATACAGTAATAAATAATTCTTCATTCTATATTATTATATGAATATTGACCCAAGTTAAATAATAAATATAAGATCATTATCATACTTGATTGGGACATTATTTGACTTAAATAGCGGGTAACATTTTATTAGAAACATTTTTTTCTATGCATTTTTAGTCATCTTTATTTTTCAGTTTTTGTTCGACTATTTTTAGAAATTATGGATGTTTTTTTTTTTTTAAAAAGCGCATTGTCCAAAAAACTACTAACAATACTGTATTAGACATGATGCAACTTGTTACGGTTGAAATTGAACCCAAAATGCCAAAGTTTTAACCAGAAGGTTTTATCAACTGTTCTGTAGCCGAGTGATTTCAGTCACACCATCAATTGTAGTGTGGCGACTTTCATTCTATGCATACATAAACTAGTCTACCATGTTGGTTTATAAAGGTGGTATCTGTGTTTTTTTTTTTAACCAAAATGACATTTAGAGATGAAATTAATAACGGATTTTTAATTTAATTCCCATTAGAAGCCTGATTGTTCCACAAAACGTAACCAAATTATACCATATTTTGAAAGTCTTACAGCTGTGTTATCATAAAGTAATTTAACTAGTTCGAATATCATGAATAAAACCTCAAAAAGATAAGTGTACGCATTCTTTATTTTTTCTAAGAATGGGTCAAGGCGCCTGACAAACATTTGAGTTAGCAAATGAGATAAGATGGCCTAATAAGATTTTAGGATAATCGAACCCGAGAAATTCAATCACTTCGAAATTTAGAACTAGGTTTGGAATTTCCCTTGAGTGTAGGCTGTACTTACCCTTTCGTTTTATCCCGCTTTCTTATAATGTAATGCGTTTACAAATAGCAGTTCTACGATGTTAACGGCAAGGAGTAGCCAAGATCTTCTGAACTTTTAAGCGTCATAAGAGAGAGATTATGTTGAAAATAATGGCTCTACGGCTTATTTTTGAACTTATTGGCCTGGAAATATTATCAATAATCTTTTAGGGAGAGTGGTTTATCTTTTTATAGACATAGGAAGTAACAGTCATTTATATTTCCATTTAAATATTAACTATCGTCAGATCGGACTAAAAATCCTGAATATCGAGATTTTACGTGTCCTAGTACAGAATAGGAAGGAACAAGTTATGTATGAATAAGGCGAGGCAAGTCGTAAAAAGTTACAAAATTAAATACTATTTTTACGCTCAATATCAAACCTCTTTCAGGTTTTTATTTTGCTTTGAAAATAAGCAGTTTTCGTGATGGGTAATCATTTTTCTTACAACAAAATAAACAACTCTTCATTTTTTGAATAACCATTTATATTAAACTTTTGAAGTCAATTTGAGTATATATACCGCGATACCGTGGTAGTACTTTCAGAGTCCGGAAGTTTCGTAAGTACCCTATCAATGTGATAGGAAGTACCTTTCAATTATATCTAATTCGTACCTATTTCCTTGACATTTCCTTTTGTGTTCTACAAAAATAGTAACACGTTGAAAACTATACCTTAAATAGAAATTACCTACGGGTTTAGATATTTTGCAAATGCTTTTCATCTACCCTTGCCACGAGTGGACAAAGGCAGGATAAAGTCTATGTGCTTTCAACAGTAACTGTAGTTACGTGCAGCGTACCTATTTTATTTTTTACGCACCAACTTTGATGACGATAGCCGAATTATAGATGGTATGATGGACAGTGGAATGCTAAACTCTGTTTTTTAACACTTTTAAGAAAGTACATAAGAAGCAGACTATTTTAATATTTGATTTAAAATAGAGTTGCTCATAGTAGGTAATGTGATCTAGGATACTGAAACATCTAACCCGTTACATATAACACACGATGTTAAAGTGTTGCAGCATCAACATCAAGTTTAGTGGAACTTCGAATGAAAAAGCCTTTGACATGTTTACACATAAAAAAATAACTTTGATACCGCGGAAGTTTTAAAGGTAATAATTTTAATATATCTAATAATATGGAATATAAACATTAAATAAAATAAGTTTCAAAGACTTACCAATCGGGATTTTGTCAGCAAGTGGCACTTGGCTGCTCAACACATTAATATTATAGTACATAACTAAAAATGTCAGCAGAATATATTTGAATATTTTGAAAAAAATATTAAACGCCATGGTTTTAAAATTTTACGTTTAAAAAAGAAACGGATTCACATTTTCACGCGCGCACTTAGTTTGAAGATTCCCGCAGCCAGAGGGAACTAGAGATCGGTTGGGAAAGTTCCGAGAGCGTCGACTAGTGCGAGAGCAGCGTCACAACGCGAGCGTCGTCGACTAGCGACTGGCTGGGCGGGCGGCCGGCTGCCCGCCCTTCCCTACCCTCCCTCCAGAGCGGCCTCTATATCCTCTTTTCTACACGATACGCATGACTTGTTTTATTACTTTTATTTTTCTTTAATAATCTTGCTTAATGGTCTATTTCTGTGCTCGATGAAACTTCTTAAATTTCCTTTTCGAATATTACTCGCGTTTACAATAAGTTTCTCAATGTCGCTTCACCACGTAGGCGTCCCGTCTCGGTTAATGTTTGATCTGTATTTCCAATGCGAGGTACTCTTTTACCTTTTACATGTCCAATACATATATATATTTATATTTTATACAATAGTGTTGGTTTCAAAATGATGATATGTCTTAGTGATGACGACTATTTTTATAACATAAGTTACGGAAGTGAAAAAAAAGAACAGGTATGGGCCGCAAATTTCAATCTCTTCTTTTGAAAGAGTAGGCCTGCCTTTAAACATTATGTCCATAGATAAGAAAACAGTACGTTTATTATTATTTTACCTGTTATTACTTTATAAAGTCCTTAACGATCCGAAAATTCCCGCAAGGTTTGTTTTGTTCTGAGAAAACATATTATAAGAAGGAATATATCTTCCGGATTTCATGTTTATATTTTCAGAAGATGTCCGTAGGGTTTTGTAAATTGCACTTTCTAAGAATAACGCAATTTTTAAAGGGCGATTTAAGTACACATGTAACTTTATTAACTTTAGCCGAATCGTCTGAATCTGATTAACATACATATATTATTATCGTTTACTGTTATGTTATTACTGATAATATAAAATATCGTGAAAATTGGTGGGTTGAGTTTGGCTGTGTTTTATAAAACCACCATAGTATTGTGATTGGTTCCGTTACTAGCTTCCTATGGCAATTAAAAACAGTTATGCGTAATTTTTTACAATGTTTTATCTTCTTGTAATTGGTCAATATACCTAACCTCTCAAAAAAAACATAGAATGTGGAATTTTGATAGTAGTGTGTTATCATAATAACACACTACTATCAAAATTCCACATTCATAAATGTATTTAAAAGATGTTACTAAAATAAAAAAGTAACTAACACGATTTTGAAGTTATTCTTATACTTGCTTTTGCCAGCGAATTTGCTCGTGTGAAAGTTGAAAATTAATTCAAATGGAACATATCAACATACTCCCAGAGTGAAAAGTATCCATTGTCCTATTCTAGGACATGGGACATGACCTACCCGTGTGTCGATTGTCATCCGAATCCGTTCAGCCTTTAGGATGTGGAGAGGTGAGAAGCAAACAGACAAAGTTACATCCGAATTTAGGGTTTTGTTATAAATTCTAGATACAATAAACGTCATTTGTACGGAACGGTTCATGGTGTGACTTTTTTTTTTCTTGATGGGAAATCATCAAATGACTTCTCCCGCTCTGGGCGGAGCGGAAGGGAGTGTCAGACTCTTACTGACTAAAACCCACCCGTGATCCTTCTTGTTCCCTTTGACATCAGTGCATGCAGCTAGTAGAACAACTCTGTAGTTTCTTGAGATTTGTTAACTTTTTAAGGTTCCAAACGTCCGTTGTCCCTTTTTTTTTTATTTAAAACGAAACTAGTAAGATAATAAATTGATAAAATAATTAGACCTTTACTTTTAGGTTATGGACAATTGGACAACCCTCAAGCACTATTGTGGCATTTGAGGTACAAATATTTACATAAGTATATGATTTTTCGGAACTCTTTGCGAGTCCGACTCGTTCACGGTTGTTTTCTTTAGGTGTCTTACTCTAGGTTTTGAAATTTTTTATTCAAAAATAACATTGAAATACTGCACAGCCACTGTTTTGTAAAAGTCACAGGGTTAGCTCACTTTACGATCACACAAATCTGGAATATTTTTTTTTTTAACATTTTAATTATTTGTGAAACGTGTAGTTGTTTTTTTTTAAATAATGACTGAATGAATTCTAAGATCCTACAACATTCTTACCGAACAATTTCAACCGTTATTAATGCGTGCAGCTAGCTTTATTTTTTACTAGCTGCTGCCCGCGACTTCGTCCCCGTGGAATCCCCGATTTTAAAACATTCTTTATCGCTGCTCTGCTCCTATTGGCTTAAGCGTGATGATATATAGCCTTCCTCGATAAATGGGCTATCTAACACTGACAGATTTTTTCAAATCGGACCAGTAGTTCCTGAGATTAGCGCTTTTAAACAAACAAACAAACAAACTCTTCAGCTTTATAATATTAGTATAGATAATCGAATTGCTATTAGCTGATATCATTGCACTGTCTTCATATTTCGATATACTTAGGTAAATGTACATTGACTGGTAAAGTCCCGCAACAAGTTTCAACTTTATTTACGGATTTATAGGCTTTATCACGGTCAAGGTGAAATATAAGGTGATTGAAAAGTTTTGATTAATAATAGATCTAAGTGGCGTGCAATTGGAGAGGCCTATGTCCAGCAGTGGACTGCAACAGGCTGTTGATGATGATAGTGGCGACCAAAATATTATTATTTTTGGTCGATTGGTCGAGCCACCAATGACTTTTTGTGAGGTTGACGTACGTCAATTGTTTACATATAGGGTTTTCTCGTCATGAATTTAAGTATAGCTCTCTGAGCTCTCCCCACCGTCAGAAAGCTGGTTTTTGTGTTTAAAAAATTATGTGTAAAATCTTCATATTGTCCAGTTAGTTTAAAATGATTACCAAGAAAAACATTTTAAAGAGTGACAGTTTCGAAACGTTTCAATTACTAAACAGGTACATAAAATAAAAATGCAACGAGCCCATTTTTTTTTAATATTGATAGGCACGCGTTTGCCCACTATATCACCTGATGGTAAGCGATGATGTGGTCGAAGATGAATCACACTCCGACCACATCATTGCTATTTCGACGAATAGCATTAGATTCAAAATAAATTATGGAAATATGTATTGCATTCGATGGACTAAAAAAATCTAATTAGTCCGTCAGATAGATTTCCAAAAAATATTGGACACGTATTTTTTCTTTTTTCACGTAAACAAAAAATTAAGCCGATACAGAGCGTTGAAAACTCGTGTGACGTCACTACTCACTACAATTTTTAGCGAGCCGTAACGTCACAAGCCCCCACTCCTGATCTTTGATGCTTTGTATCTTCGTCAGTTTTTATAGATTTGATAAAGGAAAAAATACGTGTCCAATATTTTTCTATAGTCTAACTGACGGACTAAACATAATCATATATTTTTTACTCAGGAAACATCCCTATTATGCGTGCGTTTGCATAAAGTACGATTACATAAGTGGGATACGTCACGGTGGTTACGAATTACCGACATGATGTGGCCATATAATTATTGAATTTTTCAATGTAATAATCCAATTTTGTACATCAGCTTTCAACAAAAATTTACAAGCTTTCTGTATCCTGTCAAGGTCGTTTGTCACTGTGTTCAATTATTTAGTTTAGTTTTCCTTTACTTAAATAATTTAAGTACTGCTACTAATACTATCGTTTAGGTTTTAATGGAAAATTCATTGATATATGCCGTTTTGTCGCAGTTAAATAAAAAATTTCATTCTTTTAAAATGTATAATATAGATAAAAACATCAATCAATCTGGTCAATGCGTAATGGTTCAAGACTTTCAAGAGCTTTTATCAGTCATTTAATATTCATAACTAAGTTCGACGAAACAGTAATGTTGAATAATTCATTATTTGTTACGCTTGCTGCATGTTGCATTTTGAAAAAAAAAACCTGAATATACATATACTAGCAGCGCGCCGTGGTTTTACCCGCTAGTTCCCGTTCCCGTGGGAATATGGGGATAAAATATAGCCTATGATACCCGGGGATAGTGTAGCTTCCAAACAGTGAAACAATTTTTCAAATCGGTTCAGTAGTTTCGGAGCCTATTCAATACAAACATACAAACAAATCTTTAATCTTTATAATAGTAGTATAGATATTCAGTTATTATACTAACGATGATAGTACTATTACAGTTTATACATAATAACTATGTCGAAAAAATGTTTACTAAGTTTTCTGAATAATAATGATCATTGGGAAACCGTGAAGAAAAACAATAGAACATGAAAATACTTCCTGCTCGGTGAGTATTAGGTAGGCATGGGCAAAAAATATTGGTATATCGAAATATCGATATTTTTCCATACAATTATCGATATATATCGTCGATATTATTTTTTAGTCGCGATATATCGATATTCAATTTTTAGTTTAGACTATCGAATTCGTATCAAATTCGATATTTTTTTTACGCAATTTTGATTGCGTGTTTTTAATGTTATTACAATAGATTATCCTTGCATGCTCCTCGCGTATAGTTAACTTAAAAAATCTCGCCACAATAGTTATTAAATGCAATATAGCAATTTAAGACTACTGGTAGCGTGCACGAAAATACAAATTCTATTAAACTATCAGTGTAAGACGAATATGACCTTGAATTAACACGCAACTAACAATTTTCGGATTTTTTTTTCAAGAAATCAATCACAAAACTTAAAAATATATTTAGGCTCGATCATTAATAAAAAATACTATTTTCTTCTATTGTTTATTACGAAGTTTGATTGCTTTGGGAATATGTATGAATAATCATGCGAAAACTGACGATATATCGATATTTTTCACTCGATAAATATCGATAGTGTTTAAAAATATCGATACGATAAATATCGATATATTTTTTTCACTTGCCCATCCCTAGTATTAGGTACTTACATAGTTCGAATTTGTGTATAAGCAGAAGTGCTTTGCATTTTAGTCGTTGTACTACCGATAGAAAAGGTTTATTTTAGGTCAAATACTCATAGCGAGTGTTTCAACAATGGTATTGACTGGCGATCGAAAGTTGGTGAAGTTCAAATAGTATCTCGGTATTGTGATAAAGCCTCTTGACTCACATTATCGCTTCGTTTATTTACTATATGGGAATATTAAGAGAATATTTGATACGTGAATGCATTAGTGCGGTATCCTTAATAACCACGTTGAAAAAAAAAGGTGAAGCGCTGGTGAACCTTTTAGAACTATAATTTCTCTCCAATATATGTTTACGCAAGGATTGTTCTATTAAGTAACCATAATAAACTTAAAATGGTCAAAATTAATCTTAAAGTTTCATTCTACGATCAGAGAGATATTTCATATAGTTTGTAAAAATATATCAATTTCGCGTATCAAATACCCATAACATGTATACTTGACAGACTATCATACACATTTATATAAACAACAAAAATATACTGTTGTACACGAAGCGATAACGTCACTTCATGTTGCGTTGCGTGGAGTCGCGTAGCCTTCCGTAGAAACGTCGAAACACGATGCCCTTCAGCCAAAACTCTTCCTTGAGGAAGGTCTCAAGATGATGAGCCGGAACTCGCACCACGAACGACTTGAAATTCGTGTTATGGCGCGACTCCAACTTCACTACCCTTAAGGTTCAGCTGGTCTTCGCTCCAACATAATCCACGATCTCCTCAACTTTCGTAGTGTGATGCAGCCGAGACACAGAGTTGCGTCGTAGGTATTGCCGGATGCAGCATATTGGGACCTGCTGGCAGGGTTCCGCACTAATCCGTCTGCCAGCCGGGCCTAGCTGATCCAAACTCCTGTTGGCAGGTTCAATAAAACAGTTGCGGAATTTGTTCGAAACAGTTACCGCAGCCCTGGAACGCAAAGGGCACAAGAAGGAGCACGGGTGGGTTTTAGTCAGTAAAAGTCTGACACTCCCTACCGCTCCACCCAGGGCGGGAGGGGTCATTTGATGATTTCCCATCAAAAAAAAAAAGGTTCAATAAAACACCCACTCTTCTTCGTCCGAGACACAGGTTTATGCGTGGCGACGATAGCACTACAGGCAAATTGAGGGGTCAACGTCGCCTACATAAGGTACGTCAACATTCGTATTGCAACTGTGTAATTTGATAAATTGGTTCCATATCAGTTATTTCAATATAATCCACAAATAGATCGAAATGACGTGGTATATCGATAAATATGTCACAATTGCAACGAAACATGCGTCGGCCGCCTTAAACGGTGCACTCACTAGAAATTATCACGCTTTTCCGTACCGCGATGCTTGCCAAATATCTGCTCATAAATTTTTGCTGTTTGACGCATTACAGCAAAATCTATTACAACACGTTATTACATTATGTGTTAATTTGTACTGTAAGTTGTTTATGGGGGGTGATATTTCGCACTTTGAACTTCATTGAGGTATGTCTGAAAGTAGATACAGGTGTATTGTGTTTTTAAGTTTAGTACCCACGAATTTCATTCGATATATTGTTTTTCTCCCGTTTTCTTTTTACATTTTCCGGCTTACCGCTTTTTCGCCGCTTTCTACTTTGTTCGGTGACATTTTACGGATCGATAGACACCAGTATGTACCTACTGCGAGCACAGAGAGGAGACAGAGAGAGGACACATAATAATATATTCTAAACAGTCACCCAAAACAACCTTAACAAAATTTTAGTGTCTTGTTAGAAATGCCCATGTTTTACAGACCATTTGAATATCATCAGAGCAATGCTGCAACTGAGTTTGAGGTAAATTCATGTATGTAACAAGTATTTGAGGGTGTTTTCAAATACTCATTAACATCGCACTATTACTTTGTTTCACTAGGATATTATTTAAGAACTTTTATTCAGTATCGAATTTCCACTACTGTTTAAATTCCGAGGTACTTCTCTCTGGCCTCAATCTGTCTATGCCTCCTATAGATAGTCCTAAACCTGATTCTGAGCTGTGCCTGGCCATCAAAGGTATGCGAGGATACGAAGCGATGGATATGTGCAAAGCCCACCACTAGAATTATCTACTTTTGCTGCCTCGCAACGCGGTTTTGGTAAAAACAAGCTTGACTCGAGATATATGCGCGTGAAATGTACATATGTATGCACATGATGTGTAGGGCCTATCTCGAGTCGCTTACTTTGGTTGTGGTAAACACATCCTAGAGCCTGCTAAACAGCAATCATCATATTTTACGTACCGATTTGGTGGTAAGAGTTTCACTGTTACACAGCTGCGATACGCCTCCCCCGATTATATTAACTACTTAGCTTTTTCGCGAATCTTTGGTGAAAACCGCAACCATAATCGGGTAAGGCAGAACTTACTCTGACGAGCTTACACAGCTCTCACTTAAAATGTAAATGTGGTATATGAGATAAGAACAATTACCAATTTTACCTTGCATGCTAACTTAACGCATGTTCACATAAATGTATGACTGCTGACGAATATACCGTTCGTTTCGCAATAGCATAAAGCTAAACAACATGATATGTCATCTACGTATGTACATTTATCTCATTTCAGGAAGTAGCAATGGATGGATGCTACATATCCATATTAATGGTAAAACATTAGCGCTATTTAATCAAATTGGAAGGGTTCTTCTCAATCACACACAGCGAAAAGTTAATATAAATCAATATGGCTTCCATAATATCATAGAAGTGATGTTTTTAGTGAATTTTATTTTTGTCAACGTTTAGGACAATAATCGTGCATCCGTAAATAGACTTATTATGTGTATCGTATTTTCTTCAATTATTTTGCGAATAAATCAAGTGCTTGCATTTAACAATTATAAAATTATTTCCTACTATATTGTCATGAATTGATTCATTAAATGCAATTTCATGTAAATTTATATTTGTGTTTGTTTAATATGTTCCCGCCATATGGCGTTTTATTCACCCCTTTATTATGATTTAACATAAACAAAGTTATCAACTTTTAAATTAAAATTATGATCACACAGTTAAAAGTTTCGGGACCAGTGTCCATTCTACTTTAACTTTTAATTCTATAACTTTAAGTATTATTTGCATAACTGTATCCGTTTTAAAGACATTTTTGTAGGAATATGATAATTATTGGATACTGAACTGGTTTTTTTGTTTATATTTTGAGCTTTACTTAACTGTAATTGCACCAGAACAAGCCGGTTTTCGAGTAAACTTTAGCAAATTGTAGAAAACCGATGGCACGTAAACCTAATTAAACCCTTGAATATGGGGCTGTTTAGTCCTTAACGGACGATGGTGAATTGACTTTTAATTTTTAGATGGTATAATGCTGCGTCCATGACTTAACTATCGCAGGGAGCAGTATCTCCAAAATTGATGAGCGAATCATTCGAGGTCCTATGTATGATGTCGGACACTACTGAACAGAGCTTCGCGTATTTCACTACGGATAAATGTAAAAGAGCAAATAGCTCTGATCAAACATCAGCATATATAATATACCCCAACAAGCTATTTAAAGCTGTATTATAACTTTACACCGTATGTAACTCTCCATAATGGAATGGGTTGTGCGTTTTTACAAAACGCGGGTGCTACAAACGCTCCAGGCAAATATAGTGCCCTAAACATTCTCTATTAACAGACCACTAAATAGTTATACGGGCCTCAGGCGTGTTGAGAGATCGTACTATGATCCCGTCAGTTTCAATGATACACACAATCAGAACCGCGTAATTAGTTGCCTGCAAGGCAACAAGGTAACAAACTGAGTTCTATAATAATGTCGTAAAATTAAAGTTATAATATATGTAGCATCAACTGACCATTAAACGGAAAAACAGGATTATACAGCTGCTTTTGAAAACAACATGCTGGGTTTGAAAATAAGTAGCTTAGCTTTGTGGCCGCAGGAATCCTTACGAACTCATACCGTAAAAGAAAGAAGCTCATGTTTCCCCTTTAAATGATGTTTGCGTAACAAAAGCCGATGCACGTTATATTTTTATGATCTTAGCCATCTAGAATGTTTCGCTACAGGCACTGTTGTGATTGCCTCCTAATTGACAGATCGTTAACCTAGCGTTTCTACAACACTCATTGAGCCAAAATTAAATTCCACATCGTAAATTTGGGTCGTAGTATAAGAAAACAGCCACAATGCGCTGTGGAAATAAAGAAATGCCATGCCGCGTTTTAAACCTTGATTGATGCAACCACATCGTGAAATAAGTATGCTGTATAAACATAGCTCTGATGTTATCAGTCACCTCAAACCTAACTATGACGAAGGAGCTCCACTGCGTGGAGTTCTGTTACCAGGGTTTAAAACCGAAAAAAAAAAAAGAATGGTATGACGGGAGCAAAGTTAGCTAGCTTCCCTCGCTCACTCTAGCTCTCGCCATTCTATTCGAACCCAACCTATCCGTGTCGGGGTGCCCTGAGTTCCCTCAAACCAAATCTTTTCTCTGCGATGTGATTGCATCAGTTAGGGCTCAGAACGCAACGTTTTTTCTTCCCCACAACGCTTTGTTACCGTCCGATTGTAAATGGTGCGAAATTGGCGAGAAGTTGTGGTTCTTATAAAGAACCACAACTGTTGCAAACAAAGTTACAACGTTTTCGATATTTGGCCGTAATATATACAAGGTGTTTTTACTACGATTTAAAATCGAAATCGCTAAATAAACAGCTGTTCAGTGCAGTTTGTCGTGTTAAGCGCATATAAATGCATGGGGCAGCTAATTTATTATTATCTTATTTTCAGTAATGGTATGGTAAAAGATGTACAATGGGTTGAGATCCTGGAAAACTGCGGGACGGTCAAATATAAATAAAACCACATAATTGTACAGTTCAAGCTGGTATATTTTTCAATGACATAGTACAAAATGGAATATCTTTCCATGTATAAAACGTCACAATTTAGTTTTTGTTAAATAACTTATTCCAAACATTTTAAATATAACATTAATAATACTATATAGTCCGTCCGTTTTCAAAAAATATTGGATATATCTTTTGTCGTTTCAAATCGTACAAAAAATATAAAGATGAAACGCATCAAAGTTCAAAAGCGGGGACTGATGACGACACGCGAGTTTTCAACGAACTCTTTCGTCCTGTTTTTTATTGTTTACCTAAAAAACGAAAAGTACGTATCCAATATTTTTTTGGAAATCTATCTGACGGACTAAATCTATTTTTTTAGTAAAATATCCAACTAGTGTGTATACCCACCACGCCGCTTTATTTTTTTTTATTGTCAGATGTATTTATGCTCTTGACTCTAGTCTAGGTCGCAGGTGACAGAAACAAAGTCGACAATGGAATGAACTTACCCAGAAGAAGCCCGTTGACTCAAACTTTAAAGAGATCAGGGTTGAATGTGTTCGGAAACACAGACGCAGGCAGAGAGTTCCACTCCTTTGCTGTGCGCATTATAAAAAACGATTGAAAACGCTTGGTGCGAATTGATGGAATAGCAACAAGGTAGGGATGGTAACTTACAGTGCATCTAGGTGTCCTAAGGTAGAAGGGGGCCGGTGGGATGAGGTCGTGGTCTCTATGAATTTACAACTATGCCGATAACCAAGGAGCTAAACATATTGGTTATCGGCATGAAGAACTACAACAGCGTACTTCATCAGTCTTACTTCTCTCACACGACAAGCACCAGCTTTCGAATATAAAAAGAATCATGTAAATCGGTACATCCAATACAAAGTTATGAGGTAACAAACATAAAAATATACAGTCGAATTGAGAACCTCCTCCTTTTTTGGAAGTCGGTTGAAAATAGTAAAGGTTTCCTCAAAAATATTTACAATTTTATTTACGCATTTGGATGCTTATTTTTATGACAACGTTCGAGAAATTAGTAAAGTTTTAATTTAAATCTCTCTTTCCCAATTGCGAATTCCAATTTCGCAAATTTTATTATGAGTTTCATCCCTAGTTTAAATTTTCTTTACAACTTTGTCCCATTCCTTGTAACCTGTATTGATATAAGTGTGCAAGGCACCTTCCGTCTAGATTTCTGTTCTTCTGATATAATTTAGAATGCCTCTGGTTTTGGCAACTCGTCTCTCGACTCTTTTGGTAAGATTTACAACAGCATGATAGATATTCAATCCAGTACCTTTTAAAAGCACTACAAGTAGTACATGCAGTACTTAAATTTTCCAGCTATCATAATTAATCTGCCGAAGGCGTTGATTCGAAGGGATGTATCGTTCATCGTTGCACCTTTTTTAGCAAAATATGTAACGCAACTATTTAAGAATCCGTATCCTACCACTTTTGCACCAGTTGATTATGCACCTGGGCCCATAACCCTTGTTAAGGTTTCTAGGAAACTGGCAGAAGATTCAATATAAAACAAAGCTGGTATATTTTTCCACGACTATTCAAGCTTATATTGTATACTATACATTTTTCCATGTATAAAACGTTACCTTTTTATTTGTGACTGAGATACAATGGGTGCTCTAAACTGCCTAGCATCAGATTGTAGAAAAAATATCTTATGCCAACGCATGTCACGCGTTGGTAAATATATTAAGACTACGTACATTATGCACGATTCCCTGTCAAATCTGGGTTCATCTTCTTTACAAAATTTTAGTAGAGTTAAATATGACGATGAAATAGCAAAGCAATAGTCTAGTTGTTACTGTTTTGATAACATGTATCGTCGCGTGCTAAATGCGCTTTCATATTTTATGCAGCCATGTGGTATCAGTCTATTAATATTGTATAGATTAATCTTACAAGATTGTTAGCGTACATTTTTATGACCTAAACTTCTAGACGGTTGATTGTGAAATTATTTCTCTCTTAATCAACCGCAAACAACTTATTCCTGTAACTTTATTTGATTTCAAAAGAATTATGACTAATTATCATAAAGCTATGTAGAAGAAAAAAAAACTAATTTTGAATAAAGTTTGGGATCCAATGTAGCAGCTGTGTCATTCTTGAAATTTGATTTCAATTAAGGAAACAAAAGCCAAAAGTTTTATTAAAACGGATTCGTGGTTCTTCCGCACATAGTTCAATATAAATACAATATTAAGGTCAGAAATAATTTGAATCTCTTTTGCTTTTCTTTTTGCAAGTTCCAAGCAGTTGGAAAGCGAACCTGTTTGTTAAAAATATATGCAAGTTATAATAGGAACCGAATATTACTTACGATGGAAAATAAAACCATCTCAGCCAATGAAGACTATTTTTTTTTGCATCATCTTAATAAGGCGCAGTTTTGCTTTTAGGACTTTATATTTTCTTGTTTTCAATGTTATTTTAGTGAGGATGCACTTTTTAAGCTTTGTCATAAAGGGGAGTATGCACTGTACTGTATTGTAATATGTCCAGACTCGTATATTGTTTAGGTTCACATGTGCTGTTAAAAGTATACCTACGTTTTGTTTCCTAGTAAATATGCTTACTTACCTGCGTTCGTATGTTCTCTGTTTGTTTAAAATACTCGTATTAGTATTTAATTGGCTGTCTAGCCTTTTACTCAGGTGTTAAATTAAATGCTGGGATGTCGCTTAGGCCGCTGGTTTAACAACGCAGTTAAAAATAAACCTGGACAGCGAAATTAAACGACTGATAAAGTAGGCAGCGATAGCAATGTTTTAGAGCAGATGGTCGCTAGAATCATGATCCACATGATTCTAGGGACCATCTGCTCGAAAACATTGGTATTGTGTTCTAGGTTTTATATTATAGGCGTAGATTTAGGTACATTTAGCTACACGGTTTGACACCGAGTGCGGTAGAAAATATCTATAAGACAATAAATACATTCAGAACGTAGCAGGGATTATTGCGATGCTGCAGTGCGTCTAGATTGTTCACAGATGCGCAAATTGACGATTTTCAGAGGGTTTTGGAGGGTGTAGAGAATTACTGGAGTCATATTTAGCTACTATTCATTCTTTTTTGTCTTTATTTACAGGATGACCATAGCAAGAAAAAAAAATAGATCGCATTCAATAAAACTAAATAGAATTGCAAATAAATGGCTTTTCTTTCATGAGAGTACTTTATTAACAAACGAACAGAAATGTGATATTGCGTATTAGGATGTACTACAAATGTACGAGTAAGCGCCTGCGTAGCGTCAGTATTAAAATAAAGACAAAATATGTAAAGACAGAATGATTTTTGAACATAATGTACATTTATATAAAGTTCTCGATACAAGATGCATATTTTTGTAGTAGTAATAATAGTATGATGAGATCCTAACTGGGTTTTTATGTCCAAGGCTTTTAACCTAATAATTATGTGGGGCATATACTTGTTATTTTTATATCCTGGGTGCCTTTGCACACATTTTCGACTAGAGAGACTAAAACGACTTACATAAATTGATGGCTTCTCCATTAAAACCAAAATGATATTATTAGTAGGTCTTAAATTATGTTAGTAAAGACAAGTTAAAATGTTATAACAATACAAATAACAAACGTAATTAAGCTAGCATACATAATACTTATAAAATAAAAGGAATTGCTCATTATTGGCTTAACGTGGACAAGTTGCCATGCGAAAAGTATTTTTACAAAAAAATATAATTAAAACTAAAATGATTTTTTTTTTATTCTCGTTGCAGGAAGTTAAATATAAAAACAAGTCGTTTAATAAGTATTTAAGCCGATTCAGTTTTAAAAGAGCGCCATTTTATGGTTGGCGACCGATTCTGTGTGGCCACATTAATAATAATAATTGTGATTTCAATCGATTAATTAAAGATAATAATCGATTGCTAAAACTGAGTAAAAAGTATGTATTTTCTTAAAAATCTGTAATCAAGTTTTTTTTAAAAGGTTTTATACTTATTTTCATTTAAGTAATCACATTAAAAACAAACAAAACACTCATCACATTATAGTATTCGTTTGATCGTTGTCAAATCGTTTTTTTTATTACTTGGCAACTGTCAATAATGCAAAGAGTACTATAAGTTTACGGGTACAATAATTACAAATCTAGACAACGAAATGAAAATATTATTTATGAAGTGAATGTTGTTTCAGTTATTTTTGCGAAGTTTTTGGTTTCTGTTATAGTTATAATGGACTCTGATACCGCTTCAATTGACGACCCGGCTTTACCCTTGGACACTGAATCTGCTCATGACGATGACCTTGGCGCTGTTTTGTTAAACGTGAAACCTTGAAGGTTAACCCTTATCTGGCAATTGCACTCTATTACGAGGAAAAATTCAAAGCAGGCACATAAGCCGAAAATTATATTTCGTATATTATAATTAATATAATCTGCAAGGCAGAGAAGCAATTACTCGATAATGTTGCAATTGCCTTGTAGGGCGAAGAACGGTGGGTTGCTGTGCTCACGTTATGACCACAATATGGTACTTAAGCTGGGCAAGGCATGAAAATAATATTAGGATTTAATCCTGTATCGTCGGTGCGTTCACAAACATGAATACTCACATGCACAAGACACCCAGACCCGGAACAACTATCTGTAGGCCATACAAACATTTGTTCCGTGCGGGGATCGAACCCGCGACAGGTAGCGCAGCAGCCGAACGCTCAGCCACTGCACGAACCGTGTAGTCGTTCGTATTCTTATGCCTAAGCGGAAATTACGCACTAAATAGGCAGGTAGGTGGCAACTGTTTATGCAGTCGAAATTTGTTTCTTACAGCCAGTCGCGCTGTATACGGTATTTGATATTTACCTTCAGCTTCCCTCAGCTTCATTTGTTGTAAAAGTGGTTGTAAATTAGCCATTTGAAGACTTTGGATCTTCTTCCACTATCTTTATGAGCAGGAGTTTCTGTTGCGGTGAAATATAAAACTTTCTTTCGTTTGCGCCATAATCTTAATAATTATACAGATACCTGCAAAAGCCTGCAGTATAGAGGGCTTTTGCGAATACGAGTGTAAGCTGTGGATCACTTTCCTGACCTCTGTTATAATAATATGATTCGTGCATGTCATCACAAGATACCTAAAGTGCATTAGATATACGTCACCAAAACATGTTATGTAGCAAATAAGATTAATTTTATAAATCTTGGTGATGTATTCGTTACTACTTTACTTTTTTTTTGCATTTAAAGAGGTAGATTTAACTTCGGAACTTTAGATTAGCAGTTGGACTACCTTTTGATTTCCAAAATTGGGTGCTTACATAGATTAGTTACAAAGATACATAGAAAAACAAAATACATAGGGTTACCGCGTTTTTCACAAAATGTACCTAAGTTAGGCCTCCGCTTTCATTAGACTTTGTCGGATGCATCTTTTGTTCAGTATGCAGCTCCATTTGTTACCCAAATTTTGTCTTCCTATGTATTGGATTTTTCTAGTTTTGTCACTGGTGAACAAAAGAGTGGCAAGCCTACCTGGTCCGTTTGTTAAATTGCAACGTAGCATGTGGTCTGTTCGGCTCTGTTTAAGCTGGGCAATACAGGTTAGTAAGTGGGTTGTTTTAGTGGTTTTAGCATAATAATAACGCTCTTTAATATAGTAATAGCGCATTTATTATAGTGATTTTCCAGTCACTATAATAAATTGCGCTATTACTATAATTGCTTTTACTATAAGTTTATAACTGCTTAAAAGTGATAACCTAATTCACGAATGAAATAAAAATAAACAGAATTTGTGTTCGAAATTTTAGTTTGTTTTGCCTGGGACAGACGTAATCAAAATGGCGGTAGCAGCGTCGAGTGTAAGCACTCAATGTGAAAAGGCAATTAATACCGCGGCCGCGCAGTCTGTTGCTGAATTGTTCAAATCCTTTACTTGAGTGGTGACATATATAGCTCTAATCTGGATGTTAAAATGTGATAATGAAGTAGCGGAAGGCAACAGAGGAGCGTAGCTTGTAAACATCGCGCATGACGTTGAGTAAGAAATCTTACAGAAACTGCGGCTGTAGCTAGATCATAAGAAAATAAAATATCCCTTATTTTGATTGCAATGTGACAACAAATGGTTATTATGCAAAATCGAAATTGCATTATGTAATTTCGGTTAGCATAAACTCTGCTTCTACATTTATGTAGGTATTGTTTTAAACTAGATAAATTCAGAAAAGATAATGTTGTATATCTTATGAACATCAATTCAATTTGTTGAAACACATCCAGGTCGTACCCAAGTACGAACTGCTTTAAAAAAAAAACAGAATAAATTTCCTTATTTACGATGGTTAATTATTTTTGGTCTCATAAAAGCTGACCGCATAGTGAGCAGCGCGTATTACTGATACGCATATTTTTTAAATAAGAATTCGATTTTATATAATAAAGAATCTTATTCAATAAAGAATCATCAAAACTGGTATATCCAGTAAAAAGTTATGACGTACCTAACACAAAAAAAAATTGACTTGGGAACCTCCTCCTTTTTCGGAAGTTGGTTAAAAATATAACATGCTTGCGACTTCGCCCGCTTAAATATCGTTTATCACGGAAGTAGACCAGCTTTTTCATGAAGAGTCCGCCGTCCATTTCTCCACTTAAAGTTGTTATTTCTTAAAATCCTTTCTTAACGGATTCTAAAGCTATAATATAATCGTTTAGGCCCAATTTCAGCTTTCCAGACTCAATAGTTTTAGCTGTGAATTGATAGTCTGTATGGTAGGTACAAGGATAGCCACTGAGGATTTCTCGAAATGATTTCGAAAGAATACGAAAGATAAGGAAGTATTCCAAATGGTCTGTGGACGATTTATCGAGAGTTTATAATCTCTCAAGTTACTTTATAATGTTATGGTGTTTGCCATTTTGAAACATTTCATGATAGATTTTTGAGTTTTTATACATATTTTTGAATAAACTTCGAATTTGTGAAATAGCTTGTGGTTAGTCCTTTTTTATCCGGATGGGAAATTATCAAATGCTTTCTTTCGTTCTGGGTGGAGCGAAAGGGATTGTCAGATTCTTTTTGACTAAAACCCACCCGTGATCCTTCTTGTGCCCTTTGCGTTCCAGGCCCGCGGTGACTCTTTCGAACAAATTCCGCAACCCTAGCGACTTGCTACCCTGGAACACAAATTCAAATTCAAAATTCAAATTCAAAAGTCATTTATTCAAACTAGGCTGATAGACAGCACTTTTTGAACGTCAAATCTATACTAATATTATAAAGCTGAAGAGTTTGTTTGTTTGTTTGAACGCGCTAATCTCAGGAACTACTGGTTCGAATTGAAAAAATATTTTTGGGTTGAATAGACCATTTATCGAGGAAGGCTTTAGGCTATATATTATCACACTTAAGCCAATAGGAGCGGAGCAGTGATAAAGAATGTTTTAAAATCGGGGATTCCACGGGGACGAAGTCGCGTGCAGCAGCTAGTTTTACATAAAGACAGTCCCCCAAAACGCCCACCCGTCACCACTTCCTAGTGTTTTAGCTGGGAAGAAGAAGTGGCGCAACAAACTCCCCAGCAACACATCTGTCTATTGCGTTTTAAGAACTTGAATTTATACAATAGTATGCAAAGTCATTGATACATGACAAAGGTAGAAAAAAAAATTATCCAACATGGAAATCATAAATCAATTCACTATAAAAATAATAAAATAAAATAAAAATAAAAATTATTTATTTCAGACAAAAAAGTCCATAGACAAGACAAGGACAAGGAAAAAATATATAAAACATTATAAATAGTAGATTAAGTCAATAATGTAAAAACAGATTGACCTAAATAGTCATCAAAAAAAAAAAAAAAAACAATATTATATGAACTCATATAACCCGTCATAAGCTAACTTATAGAGAAAGAACATGATAAAATTAAATAAGATATTGTCTTGCGTTCAACACAGCGACCAACTATTCTTATCGTCTAAATAGTCATTAATAGAATAGTATGCCTTCAAACAAAGGTTAGATTTAACTTTATCTTTAAATGAGTTAAAAGACAGGTCAAGAAAAGAAAGTGGAAGTTTATTGTAAAAACGGATACCGAGCCCCACAAATGAGTCATGGACCTTACGAAGTCGGTGGGAAGGAGCATGTAGCTTGTGCTTGTTTCTGGTGTTAAAGTTGTGGATGTCGCTCGTTTTACAGTACAAATGTATATTTTGCTTAATATATAAAATGTTTGCAAAAATGAATTGAGATGCTACTGTAAGAATTCCAATGGTTTTAAAAAGTTCTCTTAATGAAACTCTAGGCCCTAGCTGATATATTGCTCGCACAGCACGTTTTTGTAGGTCAAATATATTTTGTATGTCAGCAGCTTTTCCCCACAATAGAATACCGTAGGACATAACGCTATGGAAATAACTAAAATAGACTAACCGAGCTGTCTCAACGTCAAAACAAAAACAGACCGCGTTCCGTATTCCGGCCTCGCCGACGAGGCCCATCGCGACGCCCCAGTAACATCCCTCCCCGACTTTTGCCTAACGAGCCAACCCGCGCCGCTGAGCCATTAGCGTTAAATCCCCTAAATAATAATAATTGACCCAGCCTGTTCCTTGCTGCCCCTCTCAATGACCCCGTTAAGCCGAGGCCCGTATCCCACAGGGGATGCCCTTAGCGAAGCGGTCATTTAGCTTTTAGTAGTTTTTAGCCCTGGCTGGGGGCCTTAAATTCATTTGAGGCCACCAAAGGATTGTCCGGTTAAGCAGTAACCAGCCTTAGTGTGCTGAACTGCGAGTGGTCCATATCAAAAAAAAAAAAAAAAGTCTCAACGTCAGTATACTGTCTCACTTTCCTGACAGCGTATGCGGCAGAGCTGAGCCTTCCCGATAAACTTGATATATTATGTGGGCCCCATTGTAGTTTGGAATCAACAGTTATTCCCAAAAAAACTGCCGAATCCACAGTTTCAAGTACCTCGCCACTTAAGGTGACATTGGGTCCTAGATTTCTAACATTTTGTAAAGCAAACTTTATACATTTCGTTTTCTTGGCATTTAAAACTAGATTATTGTTCGTAAACCAATCCGTAACCATTGAGAGAGCGCTGTTTACGTTACTGAAATCTTGTCTATTCCTATCAACTTTAAAGATAAGAGAGGTATCATCCGCGAAAAATACTACGTCACAGATACCCTTTAAGAAAAATGGTAAATCGTTTATGTACACTAGAAACAAGAATGGACCCAGTATTGAGCCTTGAGGCACGCCTAAATGCACTGGTAGTCCGGAAGATTTCACGCCATTGATATCCACACATTGCAACCTATTATGTAAATATGAATCTATTACGTTAAGAGCTTCGCTTTGGAGACCGTAATAACGTAGTTTACGCAAAAGCGTGTCATGGTGTACGCAATCAAAGGCTTTGGAGAGATCACAGAAAATGGATCATACGAGCCGTCAGTGTCCACGTTTCGGCTCCGTATGCCATGACGGGTAGGACGCACTGATTGAAGACTTTCGTCTTTAGGCACTGTGGGATCGACGATGTAAAGACGAACGATAACGATGTGAAGAGAATAACGTAGTTTACGCAAAAGCGTATATTATGGTATATGTTTTTAATCACCACTAAATTGTAAACCTAATGTTGAAAGGTGGAAATATAGCTAATCTTTCAGCTGGAACTTCTACGGAACTTTCCTCATATAAGGATTGCTTTAGCTGCATTTGCATTTAATTAAAAAATTGAAATTATGCCCTGCCTTATGTGCAACTAGTGATCATCTGAAAACCATATTCGGTAACAAACAAGTGTCAAACAACAAACATGCAGTTTGAAAAGTGGCTCGGCACATACCGATTCAGAATATCTACTGTTTTATATCCAAATCATACACAAACAGGATGATTATAATGTATTTATATATTGCAACACCAAGGATCTCAGGCCTAAATTTTACTTACTATTCTAATGAATAAACCACGGATTTAGATTTAACTTCGTACTTATATACGTCATCTATCTTATAAGAGCGCTACTACATGACTTTCATAAATTATAACAAAACATTTTACGTATTCATAATAATTCAAAAATACTCTTTATTCTTTTGCCAGACACCTACAAAGTTCTATCGACAAAATCCCATTTCAAAACTTTTGGTGTATTGTATGTACTCTAACTATGACTACTATTATGAACCAATTTCAGAACTTCACTATTTTCACATACTAAAGGTTTTCGGAGTACTTTCCTAATTGCGCGTGCCAATTCTATTCTATAATGATACTGTAAAGAAAGAGTAATAATTTTGTGAAAACAAAAGTGATACACCTTTCTAAGATACCTTTCTATCTGAAGTCTTATATAGTGAATGTATAAGACTCTCCGTGAAGTACTGTAAAGTTGTATGTAGCTGGATACTGATATAAGTAAATAAGATTCATATTATGAATCTTATTACCTTATTTCCCCATACGTGTATCCAGCTACATAAAACTTTACCTACAGTACTTCACAGCGAATTTTCTGCTTTCTAGAAAAGTTATCGCCATCGGCCCTCGGGACTACATATCGAGCTCCTGCCTCCCCCGACCTAACTTCACCCCTTCGCCGTAATAACGACCGACTTTATAACCGAGTGCGCTTAAATCTCACAACACTTTCCCATATCTTCTTTCTTGTCGGTAGCACCATCGCCCGAATGAAATCTAAGCCCACGATTACAATTGGTCCCGGCTGAGTCCGTAACTTATCCAAAAATCCGAGGTGATTTAATGTGCTCCAAGAAGTCACGGATTTAAAACGAGCTCTGCCTGCACTGAGCTCTAGACGGCCGCGGTAGTTACGTGATTTTTCTCGATATATTCCTTTGATCTTGACTTCCCCATTATTTTCGGGACCGAAATACAAAAATAAGCCTCTTGAAATAATAAAGTTATCATAGAACATTTCTTTATCGAAGATACATGTACAATGTCACAGATATTTGTTGATCTTTTAGCAGCCTATGATACAGTCAACATCAAACATCTCCTACTAAAATGCTCGTGAATATTCTTGGTTTTATCCTAAATAAGGTAGCTTACATAAAGAAGCAGGTTACTGGTACAGACAAATCTGTGTGGGTCGGTACCGATCGGAGCAAACTGCAAATAGAAACAGGTAAATTTGTCCGTATTGACCATCATGTCCTTGACCTCGTCAGGTGACGATTTTATACTTTTGCTTTTTTTTTTAATTTTAGATATAGAAAGAAAAGAAACAATATGGATCATAAATGATAATGATAAATGATATGATATTATCATTAATTATTAATTTATTTACATATTTCTAAAAGACAAGTGTGATGAACATAAGTTTTATGATTAAAAGAGGATGACATGAGGAACATTTAAAAACATATGGAATAAAATTGAACAGCGCTTAGTAAATGAATAGAGCGGTGAATAATTAAGTGTGCGTTACGAGAAATTGATACTAATCTTAACTAAATCTCACCAAAACCTCAAAAGCAATTTGAATTTTATTTATTTTTTAACTGTGCGTTAGATGAGAGTCAATATAGCGGGTGTATCTTAATTTCGAAACAATTTCATTGCTACTAGCTCTAAAAAATGTGTACCTCCTTGGTACAATTTTTGGTAATTGGCTTTGTAACTTGATTCGCTATGGTGCCCCTGCCAATTTGACTCTCATGTGCATTATACACCATCCATCCTGACGCATACTTATAATAAATCTTAAGACTTGAGTTAAGATTTGACTTACAGACAGATCAAAGTTATTACTTTTAAGGTTCGGTTACACAGCGGACGCGACAGGACGTCAAAGCGCCGCGATGGGCAGCGTGACCCGACGGATGTGAACTCTCTTACCGATATTTGTATATTGCAACTACTTGACCTTGAGATTTCATAGGTTTTACTTCTATAAAATTCAGCAAGATATTGGTAATTTGGCACAGACTGAGTAGATTCATCTTCTGCAGCTACTTGGTTGCTCATAGATTCATAATCTTCTTCTGCACCTACTCGGTTGCTTGTAGATTTAGTGTATTGTGCAAGAATTATCTAAAAAGCTCGAGGTTTTCATTTAGTACTATGATGGGAAAAAATATTTAAATCAGAGTAGTTTGTCATCGAGGTAAATGGGTTAACAGTAGCGCGTTTTCTGAAAGACTGTTATTGACTTGAAGACTTTTATTGTCTTTAGAAACCGCATTTAAAGTGTAGTCGAAGAATTTTGAGGTGTTTTGTCAACGTGGGTAACAAGATTTTAAATAAGATATGCTCACTGTCTGCTTCGGTTCGATTCTGTCGAGATTTTACCTTTTTAATCGACTTCAAAAAAATGAGGAGGTTCTCAATTCGACTGTATATATAATATATTTTTTTAATGTATTTTCACCGATATTTCCGTATATTATAGACGGATTTAATTTTTTTTTTGTTGGATAGATTTCACTTTGAGTTGGTCCCATTTTTACTTGGTCAGGATGTGATGATGGGATCCAGGAGAAATTGAGGGCAACTACCGAAAATTGTATGCTCACATGGTGCTGTTGTTACGTAGTAATCATGTCTTACTCTGGTATATGCTTCAGGGTGTTAACATCTGATGCTGCTGTGCTGATGAGGAAGCTACAGAACTCCTTAACGACCTAACCGTTAAGGAGTTCTGTAGCTTCATCATCAGTTGGGAGACAGTACTGCAAATTGGTTGATGGCAACTATTTAATAGTATGTAGGGTTAACGTGTTGCTTGTGAGGTAGGCTTGTCTGAAAGCGCATGTAACTTATTGCGATCGACTTTTACATGGAACAAAACACAATACTGATGTTTTATCGGATGAAATGATCATATTTTGCGTAATCTGAAGTCGCTAGAACTGATGTAACTCTTTTATAATTATTATTTTAAAACTAAGTGGTACATGAGCGGACTTAATGCAAAAAAGCATTCTCGACCAGCCCTTTTGGTAAAAATTACAGCACGATGGTACAATGGTGCCAACAAAATAATTAAACAATTAAAATATAAGTTTATTGGAAAGAGTATACAAATAATAATAATAATAACATACATAGTTACGTTGTAATTATGGTAAAGTAATAAAATACATAATTATGTTAAAATAATGTGCTAATAAATATGACGTTTAATACTAATAATCATCACGAGACAAAACTAAGAGTGAGGAGGAAGGCTTTTAAGTAGTGCTTTCGGATTTTACACTTCTAAATCGAAAAACTGAGCTTCAATTTGTCTGTTTTTTTTTTGTTTAACTCATATTTTCTGCATGTCAATTTTCCTATAAGATTTTAATATCCTTGGTATGTTTCAAGAAAGTGAAAGGTTAAGGTTTGATTACATTCTTATTAAGACCACACTATGTTAAAAATAGTGCTGTACTCCGTGATCACACAGTAATCAAGCGATCTTTTACATTAATGTGTTTCAGCAATGAAAGTGAATATACCTGAGTCATTACCTAACATTTTTATGTCATAACATTTCCAGTTTTGCTCTAAACAACATTGTTGCAACTCATTATCAAACAGTCACCTAGATAGGCATTAAAGTCACCTAGAATAAAGCAAGCTTCTTTTACCTGTTGTTCCTGAATAATGGCATTAATCCGGCTTAAGTACTCGGTAAATTTACTTAAGTTCTCAGCTTAATTTGCAGGCATAGGCACACTAAACACCAAGATTGATCAGTGGGATAAACAAATTTAGCAGATTTTAATAATGTGCGTACATTGTACCGCTAAAAACAGTCTGACAGAAAAACACTTTTTCTCCGAAGTAAGGCGCTTACCTAACAGGAATATCGGGATCAATTCTGTCTAACAGAGGAACGTCACAAGTCATGAGCCAGGTCTCCTGCAGGGCCACAATGTCTGCTGACCAGCATAATGCTCGAACAGACTCCATACTTCTCTTAAGATAATTACAGTATAATGTGACCAATGTTGTATTCGTCAGCCTTTATTCTAATATAATTTGCATTGCTAAACAAACAAAACGTCTAAATGAAATCCCATCAGGCATAGTTTAGCAACCATAAATATGTTTAAATTTAGATCGTGATACTAGTTTGATTTTGATGGCATCAAAATATTTTCGGTTTTCATTGTAATCCTTTCCAAAGATATTTCTACTTCGGTCCTTTTAAATATGCAACCTCAAAACAAAGGTATTTTGAAATCCACATTTCTAAAGTTTCCACCTGACTCAACAGTAGCTTCATTTTTTTTTACTGTGAAATATATTTTATCACCTCCGTCTTTGGACGACCTGCCAGGGCCCCAAGTCTGCTATTTTTATAAATTTGTCATTCTAACACGATCCTATTGTAATTTTGCTAAAAGTTTGTAATCTGCTAAATTCATAATGGTCGATCATTGGTCGGTCAATGGTCTCGTAATACTTTTTGATAACCGAGCTATTAAAAGAAATGACTGCACAACAACGTTCTAAAGATCAAAAGTTTAGCAGATTACCGCATACGTCTGTCATTCATTTGTCACTATATACGAGATTACCATTCTATGCCATTTCTTTCAATGGCCTATCAGTGTTTGACCATTGGAAAGTCACAATGATGCTTTTATATTAGTAGATTACCAAACTCGTCAAAATCAACCATTATGAAATCAGTAATAGACCATTCTGACACTATTGTAATGGCAGACTCGGGGCCCTGTTGTCATCCTCTTTCATAATTTCCTAAAGTCCATCGATTTCTTTATCGGATGGAGTACCTATGTTATTGTCAATCTCCGAGATCGACGCACATTCCTGAGTTGATTTTCTGTATGACTCAATAAAGTTACTTCACTCGGTTTTTCAAACCCTAAATTATTTCTAATGATCGCAGTAACATCATTAGGTGAAAGAATTTTTAGAACTGGCGTATCATGACACTATGTTAATTTTTCACATGAACTGCCCTTAGATATATTTGTGTTCTCAATTAACTTTGTCCTGTCTACATTCTTGAAAAATGCCACCTCATTCTGATATAGATGTTAGTTTTGTTAGATTACAAGCGACGAAAATTGAAATCTCATCCGGATTTGTTTTGTTCATCACTCGTATTATGCCCATCCATTTTCTTTTTATGAATGCCAGCAATTTATTTAAAACAATATACATGTATCGCATTTAACGACGTTGGAAACCATTTTTCACTGTTTACACACCCGAATATAGAAATCGTGTACGGACGGTAGCTTACCGGATACTTCTTTTTGCAATTGTGGATCGATGAGGACTTTTTCAATTTCATAATGGTGTTCCAAGCATTCATACAAATTTTTAGCTCTATGTGAATAAATTATTGTTACCTCACCCCGATCAAATGAGTTAACTTGACTGGACTATAAGTAACCTCTGTCGCGGTTTAATGAACTATTTTCATTTGTATCACCCCACATAGCTTTGTATACATAGGCTTCTTTTGTAGTAATTATTTTCGCCATTGTCAATTCTAACGGCAGCAGAGAACGTAGCAAAAAGCTAAAAAAGCTGTAAAGTTTCCAACTGGTCACTTTACGACATCTCCCGTCGTAACAAAATGATTGCACACTGAGCCTTCCACAGTAAAATGCAATAAGTTGAAAAGATATCATCGTGACATGAATGAATTATAATTGGAAGTTTGTTAGTGATATTTCAACTATCACGGGAAATATTACCAAATATTCTCAGTGAAGGTGACAAATAAACTTATTTTGAAAAACCTACTGTTCATATTTTAATGTAATTTAGTGCATTTGTGAATGCTTCAAATGATGAGGTTGTACTGATATCATAACTCAGAAGCTAGGCAGCAGCGTGCGTTTCATTTACTGGCAGTACGCCAGCGTGATGTGTAGAACAAAATGTTAAAAATTGGAATACGGGGTTACTCAAATGATTAACATTAGGTTATTTCTGAATTACGCTAGCGTCCGGACAGCGAATTTTGCGACGGTAACGTACCAAAATTCAATTTATTTATCTTAAACCTCATAATATGTTGTATGTTTCCCTGTAAATAATACAATACCTCTAAGTAATAATAACCCAATCAATGCAAATAAAAAGTCTGTAAGTAAAAAGTCTGCGTGCGTTTAACGAAAGCGTTTCATTCGAACTTCAATTAAAGCTTTAACGTAGCATAATTAGGTATTTGCTCAGGGTTAATTATTAACCTGTCATGTTTGTAGGGGCCACGTGCTGTAACAAGAGTAGGAGTAGTTATTTCAGCCCACTGACCCTCCGTTCGCAAAAAGGAGGACAAACAAAAGCCTTTTCCTCAATTAAGCAATTTGTGTGGACATAAATTTAGTGAGTGTATGGCGCTCACCGGTTGCCGGAATGTTTCAGTTCTGTTAGTCGAGCGCCCGTTCATTTTGAACGAAATGCAGAGGCGTGGAGGTACACTAAAACCTGTTTTGTTAAGCGTCTCTAAAAATTAAGTTATCATTTCTCAAAAGCGCCGTGTTCTGTAATGTATACAGACCACTTCTATCCGATTTAAATACCGGGGTTCCGAAGCTGATATGGAAACATAATACTATGAAAATAACTTTAAGTACAAGATAATTTTATATTCAAGGAAAACAGTCAGCTTTATAGAAAATACTAAACCCACGTTTTAACGGGACGATAATACGGGTATAAAATATTACCTATGTTAGTAGCTGATCATTTAGCTTTCCATTTGGTGAAAGAATGATTAAAATCGGTTTGGCGTGAAAGCGGAACAAAAAAATACTCGCATTCACATTTATATTATTACTATCTTAGAATGTCAATCAACGTAATATATTCTGAATTTAAAAATATCTTTGTATTGAGAAATCCGCCCTTTTAATTAAGGGCTGATTTACAAATCAGCCCTTAATTAAAAGGGCGGATTTGTAAGCATTAAACAATCTTGAATTAGTTGGATGCGGGAGAATCCAGCGACTCTTATTACTCAAAGGTGAGTGGTAGTCACATTCCGGTGGCCTGTCATTGGATTCTTTGATGAAGGTCTATTTTAAGGCAAATGCAGACAGACGAGAGTCTGCAACAATGCGACAAAACATTTTCTTGAAAAAATCTAATAGTGGTCTACTATTTAGCAACAAGCCATTGTGTTGGCTTGTTGCTCATTGTAGCGCTGGCCAACATACAGGGTTAAGCTCATTTTACTTACATGCAGAAGGAGTATCATCCATCCATCAGAATAGTTAAATAGAACATAGTTATTTAAGTATCATTGTGTCATTTACATACACTTATGTATATATATAAGTAGTAATAGTCACTATTTTCGATACTTACATACTAAGTATCGAAAATAGTGACTATTACTATTTTATTCCCGATAGATGTGAAACATTTGATAATTTAAAAATCATTAAAACTACATATCTATTGTAAAGATGGATTTTGAGTTTCGTTACTAAAATCAAGTTATTCACTATTGAAAATTGCTGACTCCGTAAGATTGTTAAAAATCTTTATTAGATTATAATTCCTCTATTTATTATGAAAAATCATTTTGTATAGAATATAAATACCATCCAAATTAAAAAGTTTCGAATATATCCCTGCCTTATTAAGAAAAAATGGTTTATGATTCCATGCGATATTTTAGAATCTTACAGCGTTTCCAATTTTCTAGTGACATTTTTTAATTTTTCTTAAAAAAAAAAACAACATTTGAAATAAGAAAAAAATACATATAACGGGTATATATGTTTAACAGGGTCCAAGCTATCAGTGACGTGTCCAGGAGTACTGCTTTCTGGATCAAGCCCTTTATCCAGCTGCCCAACTAGAGCCTTTTGAGACGTTCGCGTTGGTTGAGGCTCTTGGCAATTATGCCATTGGCCGTCACTATTATTGGCCCAATGATAGTAGTACTTACATCCCAGGTGTCAACATCTTCGCGAGCTTAGTCAAGCAGTATCTTGACAGCGCTTCCAACATACCCAAATCTTGTAAGTTTCGGTTGAGCAAAGGGATTTAAGGTGTACGGAATCCGAGAGTTGGTTTCTACGAGTTGGTCTCACTGCCGAGGCCTACCCATACATATTTCACATAAAAAATACACGTCTATTTATTTTTATCCCCCGACGAAAAAAGAGAGGTGTTATAAGTTTGACGTGTCCGTCTGTCTGTTTGTCTGTGTGTCTGTGACTCCGTAGCTCGCGAACGGATGAAGCGATTTCAATTTAGTCCCGCAACGCGAGATATTTTTTTAGAATTATTAATACATACCTAATTAGGTACTTTAAGATTGAGATTTTTTTATTATTATAACTTAGGTTTTTGTGTCGGGGTTTATTTGTTGATATATGTACGTACAACTAGCGTACTGTCTCCGATGTTACTCTGTATAATAGTTGACAATGTGATTTAAGTCTTTTACATTTTAAAACATGAACATTGATTTCTCTTTGGTTTTATTCATTCTCTCCAATATTTTAGTCAAACAAACCTAAAAGGGAACTATTAAGTCGGAACATTGTCGCTGAAATCAATCTTAAACTGTAACTTTTCCTTGTGGAGGCAGTCGGTGGCACACAAATAATGGGGCTCTGAATATCTAATGAGCTTCTTCACCTCAACAGCTGCTAACTTCCTCGACTCAAATAATTTGCGTGCGCCTCAGTCCGCGACGACAGCGGCTTCTCCTGTGCAATTAAGTGTTTCGGCTTTCATTGCGAGAAACTTGAAATCACTTCTTTGAATAAGCTTCAAATTTGCATGTCAGCAAACGGTGTCTCCGGAAACTTGGCATTCATATTTTTACTTTGATATGACTTTCTCTAAGATTAACTCATTCATGCCATGTCTTTGTTGTATATTCTACGAGATTTTAGAATATTTTGTCTATTTAATAATCCTTACTTTAATAAAATAAAGTTAGACGCTGGATATGCTGCAGCTTTTTATTTTATGTTTAAGAATTTTGATTACAACATACTACTAGTAAAATTTATTTAAATAGATAGATCGTACTAGCAGATTATTAAAAATGCTTTTCATTCTCTTACCGCATAATTTTTAAAACAATACAAAGATGATATTTAAGCTTTATGTGCAGTAGGTTACTTTGCTAGGGTTGCAGAATTTGTTTGAAAGAGTCACTGCGGCCCTGGAACGCAAAGGGTACTAGAAGGATCACGGGTGGGTTTTAGTCAGTAAGAGTCTGACACTCTCTTCCACTCCACCTAGAGCGAGGAAATCATTTGATGATACCCCATCGAGAAAAAAAATCCTTTTGTTCAGAAGTTTCAATTGATGCAGTTTTCATCATAGATTAAAGAATTTATTCTGAAATTTTTATGAGTTGGTGACTGAACTTTTATATTTACGTCGGAAAACAATTTTAAGAGGGCGTTGCTACTTAATGTCACAAAGTTTTACATTTAAACTTTGTGACATTAAGTATTAACAGAAATAAAGGTAAGAGATATTCATAGTCCTTAATAATAGTCCCCTTGAAAGAACTTCTCCCATACTGTCCGTTTCAGAGAAGGTCAGGCATAGGACCAACGTGCTTTCCAAAGTTTGTGGTTTCTTCCATCAACTTCCAAAATTCAGGGTTGCACTTTAGACATTTGTTTATTCTATTTAACTTGATTTGCTTGCTATTTTTTATTCATTTGATTTTAATTAAATTTGCCTATAATTACAAATTTCCTCAATTGGAGTTTCTATTGCAATGAACAATGACAGACGTTATCGTAGGTACCTATGTGACGTGAGATGAAATAGTCAAATAGGGTAACCAACACTGCTTTCATAATACCTCGGGATCACATCGAATATACGCACGTTCCTTTTGGTCTTGCCGACGCTCCATCAGGGCCTCAAGTCTGCTATTATAGTAGTGTCAGAATGGTTTCATGGAATTGATTTCATAATGGTTGATTTTTACAAGTTTGGTAATCTACTAATAAAAGCGTCACTATGACTTTCCAGTGGTCACTCTATTGAAAGAAATGGCATAGAATGGTAATCTCGTACAATGAAAAATGAATAACAGACGTATAATCTGCTAAAATTTTGACAGTTCCTTTGATCAATGACCTACCATTAGAACGTCATTGTGCAGTCATTGCTTTTAATATCTTGGTTATCAAAAAGTTTTACGAGCCCATTGATCGGCCAATGATAGACCATTATGAATTTAGCAGATTACGAACTTTTAACAATGTGATCGTGTTGGAATGACAAATGTATACAAATAGCAGACTTGGGGCCCTGTTTTTATGCGACTTATAAATAGAAAAGAAGATTCTATAAGAAATTCACCGTTTAAACGTACCTACACACGTATTCGTACTACCTGTATGAATACGCGTGACAACGAATGTGAAGTGTTGGCATTTTTAGATGATTTGTTGTTACCATGTATCGATATATAATTAGTTTTAGATGTTTTAGAAATAGTTCTTCATAAATTGAGAACAGAAAATGTTTTTTGAGAACAGGTTTAGGGAGTATGTCGTAGGTAAACCCCTAAAGGCCGTGATTGATTGCTCAGCAGTTCGAGCCACTTTGATCAAACGAGACGTTATTCTACAAATTGCTAGATGGTAGCTGTCAATCCAAGATTTTAACATGAGCATAAAATATAGACCTGGAGAGAGGATGAGACTTCTAGACGCTTTGTGTAGGAAACCCGTTAAATAGTATGACTATCAACCGCGTTGAAGTATCAGATTAGACCTATACTGTCCAGTACCAGAATGACTAGTTAAAGTGGCTGCATAGCTTAAGTATGGTTCAGCTTCCCCCGACATAAAAAATAATAAACATTCTTAAAATAAACTGTACAACAAGACATTAAATGGCAATAGACTTGTAGGCACCATAATTAGTTCAAAGGAAGTTGGTCCAAAAGCACTTTGATGATATAGGAAATATAGGTCTTCAAAAGTGTAATGACATGATGATAAAAGATTACTGGTATCCAAAAATGGCTAGTATCGTTTAGGACTACGTAACTGCCTGCCTCTATTCTGCCTATGGAAAAGGTGATTATGGCAAGAAAGAAAGAAAACTTTTTCCAATTCCCAAACTCACACAGCCCATGATCATGATTCACGTGGACCACTCAGGTCCCTTTACCCACCTTCGTTGCGTGCCCGAGATCCAATGGCCAAGAAGAGCTTACAAATCGCACCATATTAAATGCTTTGCATGCTACAGACCCTGGTAAGGCAGCAAACAACTGGGCAGAATGTCTGTTTGACATTCTTTGGGGCGTTAACAATACGCTAAATGAAAGCACAACCCACAAACCTTGACACTTGATATTTGCTAAAAGTTTCACACTGTGTTGCGATGTAATTAATAAGGAACAGCGTTAGTGAGCCTATGGAAGCTAGGCGTGATTAAGTTAGTGCTAGGTTAAGGATAGGAAGGAGCTAGTGATAGGATAAAACATAATTTTGTCAAAAAGTGTTAGCCTAGTTGTATCTATAAAAATGACTTAGAGGGCTATAAGCCAATTCCATCAGACAACTTGTGACAAGATTGGCCGTCGGAGAGCCAATGTGACGCTGGGTCACAAGATGTGAGGTTCTCCCACCTCCCAACTCGTCTACAGTGTGTAGGATGGTATTATTGTAATAATAAACTTTATTTGTGACTTGATTGTTTATTTTATAATTAGACTAAAGAAACTGTAACAAAACAAAAATAAAAGGTTACAATAGGAAGGTAAAGAGTTATAAACGGAAGGTATGAGGTAGATGGTTATAAAAGAATGTTTATTATAAAACTTACCCCGGGTTTCTAATACTGTGACATGTTATTATTACACTGGTACTATTGAAAACTATTATTTATAGTGCTCTGCTTGAGCGATTTGATAGGACTGAATGAAAAATCTGAGCAGTCAATAAAAAAACGAAATTTAAAATATTTTTGAAAATAGACATTTTCTTTTCATTACAATAAAAGTAAGGAGTTTTCAGTCATCGTGGAGGTTTAAAGTCCACGAGACTGAAAACGCAACGACATCGTTACAAACTTAGGTATTATTTCAGCTCCTATATCAACAACTTGAAACTGAAGATTAGTTGACCTACTGGAAAATTTATGCAACTTTCTCCCATTGCAGGAGCAATTGTTTCAGGGTGGTTGAATGTTTAGCCACTAAAGCCCGGCATCAAAGTCAGCCAATCGTAGCCAAGCTGACACCACTTCTGGATGACTCCGGTGTTAGGGAGAACAATTTTATAATAATGACGTTATGTAGGATGTAAACACCGTAGTCATTGTGCGGATATCGTGACTGCCAATAGCATATTTGCCAAGAGCTCAAGAAGCTCTCGTTGAGCAGCTGGATCAAGGGCTTGATCCAAAAAGCAATAATCTTGGACACGGCGCGTATTATTAGAAGGTTCCTCTCTGAGGAGACCTGACCACCGGCAGCTTGGGCCCTGTTTCCGAAACCGGTGGGCTACTATTTTATCATATTTTCAAACGTTTTTTTTAATATAAATATTTAACATGTGATTAATATTAAGTAAAGTAAATAAATGAAATAATAATTAAAAAAAAAAATACAGAATATTATTATATCTAGCTCTCCACATAAAAAAAAAACAAAGAATCATAGCTCCCTTCGTAGTCGGGTAAAGATAGTAACAGCTACAGGGAGTCGCTTTAAACTTCTGGTTTCAGCAACTAGGCAAGCACTGCCTTGCTGCTTGTAATTATAATTATGATTGGTCAGCATATAAATTGTAATATGGGTTAACTTTACCACGAAGATTCACACATTATGACATAACACACACATGATTTATACACAGCCCCGCTACCGTGGCTTATCGGGGATAAAAATAACCTACAATATAATAGTTATAATAGCGTATGCCAGTGAAAAATATATTATCACCTATAAACAACTAATACACCTACCCTCATAAGAATACAATTAAATAGGGATGTTTCCTGAGTAAAAAATATATGATTATGTTTAGTCCGTCAGTTAGATTATAGAAAAATATTGGACACGTATTTTTTCCTTTATCAAATCTATAAAAACTGACGAAGATACAAAGCATCAAAGATCAGGAGTGGGGGCTTGTGACGTTACGGCTCGGTAAAAATTGTAGCGAGTAGTGACGTCACACGAGTTTTCAACACTCTGTATCGGCTTCATTTTTTGTTTACGTGAAAAAAGAAAAAATACGTGTCCAATATTTTTTGGAAATCTATCTGACGGACTAATTAGATTTTTTTAGTCAACTACCCTATTACCTAAGTTTTATACCAAATATGAGATTTTAATGTTAATTCACTGTAAGGATAATATGAAAAAAAATTAATAATAATTGCTTACAACAAAACAAACACTGTTTAACCCGTTCACCTTAGTATTCTAATTGAATTCTTCAATCATTTTCAGGTGGTACACTGCTGTCATCATAATTATTTAGCATCGATAGAAACGTCTAATTTTCAAATACTACAACATCGCGCTAAGAATTCAACGCCATTCAAAAATCGTGGCCGGAGTGGACTAAGTAAGATTAATCTTCGATCGAAGTTTGGTGCTGACGACCAGCTTAACACTAATATTATTTTTAAGTAGCCCAAGGGCAACAAAGAACGCTTCTTGAAATTCAGCAAAATACTGCTGACTGTTCACAACAGAGGTCTCAAAGTGACCCCAATAAAGTTGGGGATGCTTTATTTCATGTTTTCAATTACTTTAATTCAGCGAGAAAGAAAGCCACGTAGTACCATTAATGTAGTAATGTATTTAGCAATTGTATTAAGAACAGTTTCAAAGAGCAATTAGTATGTAATGTGGTGTGGTAATGTGTGGTTTCGATGCATAAACTGTTCCGCACGTACCGTTGAGCACCAAATTTTGTCACTGTGATAAACAAACCCAAGCAAATGAAAATAGGTCTTTGACAACTTCAATTTAAATGCGCAAAAGATATTTTATTTCCAATTAAAATCGGTAAATGTATCCGTGTCTGGCGTGAACATATTGATATATCGACTTCTATGTTTTTTTTTTATTGGCTTATTACATCCAACGCATTAGGCATTTAAAAGAAAAAAAAAATACATGTGGCAGTCGGGGACTGCCGCGGTAAAGCTATTGCATAGCATTTTTATCAACTTATGCAATTACATATATATTTAGTACTCTGCGTCATTGTGATATGGTCTCGATTCGTTCACCTGGGTTACTGTACTAATGTAAATCACATACGTTTCACTTAACTTTGTCCCACCGATTGTTTCCGAACGCAGACGTTCGGGTCGGCTCGGTGACGGCGACATAATACCTCAGTAACGAAGCGACCATTTTAAAAAGGCGGGGCCTAATGGTATGACGTAGCGGTGTTAGGTTATTTTCGTTACGGAATTTCTGGATTCGGTTGCCACGCTCAAGGCCCGCGATAGAAGCTATGCAATAGCTTAAAAAAATACAGTTCCAAATATACATAAGATTTTTAACCGACTTCTAAAAAAGGAGGAGGTTCTCAATTTGGATGTTTGTATTTTTTTTAGCATTCTAGGCATGTCTTACTTAAAAAAACATCATGTCAAATTAACGATTCAAATATTTTTTTCTGATCAAACATTGATATTTTGATGTATCAACCTACACTCAGTAAGTACCCAAAATAATATTCGTTATTTAATATCTCAACTTATACACTTAAAAGTTTTCTTTGGATACTATATTAAATTTACAAATTGAAGTGTCAAGTGTGTGTGTTCTAAGTTATAGCCGACCGAAGTTCTGAACCCTAAATATGATAAGTATAGACCACTAAATGACTGTTAAAAAAATTGGTAAATGATTATGATTGTAGTTGCCAAGTTATCTCCACCACTCGGTAACTTACCACCGAATGCTCAGACAGCAAACACGGCCCCAGGATCCGACAGCTTACCTAGAAAAGCCTGAGTTCTGGCCTCGGAAGCTCTTGGGCCTCAACTACGGGGGCTCCTAAGTGCATGCTTGGAAAGGCCAGTTTCCACTTCGTTGGAAGCCGGGGAAACTATTCCTCATTGGGAAGCCGAGCATACATACAGGCACATAGTGATGCTCTTGCAAATCGCCTTATCAGGCAGCTGGTTAGAGTGGGGAGGGATCTGACGGAGAACTAATTCGGTTTGTACTCGGGGTCGCACTCTCACTTGCATGCGAGCGTCCACTGGCGAGCGCCAGTGGACGCTCGCATGCAAGTGAGAGCCCTCATGACGGGGGATGTGGTTTGCCGGGGCAGGGTCATCTTGGCGATGACTTTTGTTTTCGCCACTGCCTTCAACACTCCGGCATAACCCGATACCAACCTAATTCCGTTGCGTATTCGAAGAATACCCGATGGACACAGCTGTCATGAGCTGCGAGAGATGTCCTGCAGTGTTCCACAGGGTTCGGTTCCAGGGCCGCTCCTGTGAGATATTGCCTACGAGTGGGTGTTGCGCGGTGACCTAGCGGCGTCAGCGTAGTATGTAGCTGCGCTGACGACACGCTGGTCCTGGTGCAGGGGGTGTCGTAACAGGCGACAGCTGACGTGATGTCACTCGGGGTTGTGACAGTAAATAAATAAATATCTTGGGACAACTCACACACGGCTATCTGATCCCAAGCTAAGCAGAGCTTGTGTTATGGTAACCAGACAACTGATATACATACTTATATAATTTATAAATACACACATATTATAGATAAATCACACCCAGACACAGAACAAACAATCATGCTCATCACACAAAGTTTGTCCTGGGTGGGAATCGAACCCACGACCTCTGGCTTAGCAGTCAGGGCCAATAACCACTAGACCAACAGGCCCGTCAAACAGTAGTTAAGAGGATCCGGTAACTGGGTCACGAGGTGACCCTGTACAAGGCTGAGGTCATATATTCTTTTCTTTCATGGCTCTCGGACCTGCCGCTATCGGGTTTCCGTATATTAACGGTAGGAGGGTTTCACATCCGTGTTGGGTCGACGATGGGGTCCTTGGGTCTCGTCCTCGACAGCCAATGAAACTTTGCTCAACATTTCCGACGTTAGGCTCCCAAATGGGGGCAGGCTGGGGCTGCCTTCAATAGCTCTATCACCGGTCGCATCCGTAAGTATCCGGCTTGGCTAGGATAGCTAGCTTGATTCGCGGTCTGTAATTGTCTGTGGTTGTGTGATGTGGCCTTAGTGCCGTAACATTCAGCCGTCACAGTAACCGAAACAATCTTCCTGAAAAAGTTGCATTCGATTTCAGTCGGATCAACTAAGTCTTTGGTTTCAAGTTGTTTATCAAGCCACAGAGAGTCTGCTGCAACTAGCCTCGTAAAGACCTTAATGCCTCTAAGTTCTTTGATGCTTCTAATTCTATATCTGATATTGTCTACTACCTTACTAATGATATTATATGGTCCTGAGTATATGTCATCAAGTTTAGTGTTTACTTTTATACCACTACTTGTTTAACGCCTTGACGCCAAAATACTTAATCCCCCTTTTTATAGACACTTCCAGGCTTGTGCTTTTTGTCAAAATTATGTTTAACCCTTCACCTAGCATTAGTTTAATTACATCTAGCCTCCACAGGCTTACTGACGCTGTTCGTTTTTAGTTACATCACAACGCGGTCTCTAAATTTTAGCAAACATCAGTTGATTAACTGTAGGTTCTGCTTTGCCGTATTGTTAATACCCCAAAGAATGTTAGGTAAACTATTTGCCCAGTTGTTTGCAGCATCACCGGGGTCTGTGCCACGCAAAATATTTAATATGCGCGTGGTGCGATTTGTGCACTCTAGCGGGCATGCGTGGAACGTACCTTAACTCTTTTTTATTAAGATGTGCCTACATGTTTGTCAGTTGAAAAAATTAAAAAATTTAAGAAAACCTTTATTTATTGCTTTTTTTACATAACTTGAATAAAAATGTTTATTATTGTATCGATTATTCATTATTACAAATATATCAAATTTGAAAATGAAAACAATATATCTAGTTTTAATTTCCGCGAATATTAGTAAAACAAAACTAAAACTAAAACTAGATAAAATTAAAACTAGATATATTGTTTTCATTTTCAAATTTAAAATGGATTTCCGCAAAGTAACGCCTGACTCAATCAATTTTACAAATATATCAGTTACATTTTTTTTTAAATCTTTAAAAACATCAAAATACTTAAAAAAATCAGTAAGTCCATTGGTGTCGAGAGGCTTCAAGCTACCGATAGTTTGGGTTTCAGACACAGAAACGTACCGCCTTCCATTTCAAGCCCTTTACCCAACCCAGTAACGCCAGCTTCAACAGATGCTCGTTGAACCTTTTGGCCATCAGGTCATTGGCCGTAGCGACAGTCGGCATCATAGCAGCCGACCCCACATTCCACATATCGACATACTCGTATGCTACTAGATTTGTTTCTCTTTCTCAGCTTTCATGAGGTTCTCGTCATGTGGGATGGCAACATCGATTATCATTGTGCGGCGCTCTAATCAGTCTATCATCACTATGTTAGACTAACGGTCGAACCCAATAACCGATCTATCACATACTGGAGATAGAAAAACAAATGAAACAACAGAAAAATTATATAGGTTTTCTGTTGTTTCATTTGTTTTTCTATCTCCAGTATGAGATAGATCGGTTATTGGGTTTGGCCGTTATTGGCAACAATAGTCTTGTCAGGGATGATAGATTGATCTCAGTACAATTTGAAATGGTCTTTTGCAAGGACTGGGTCCACAAAGGCAACATGTTAGTATTTTAAAGCAAGTTTTTGGTAAATAATCCTGGCCACTTGGTTATGTCTGTGCAAGTACTCGCCGTTAGCCAGATGAGAACAACTAGATTAGATGGTGGTATGCTCGCCACACGTCAACCGTACCGTCCTCTAAAATAAAATAAAACAGTCATCTAATAGTAATGAAAATATTAAAAAAAAACATCCTAAAATTTAAGTATACAAACTTAGCTTACTAATTAAAAATAAGTGTTATACGAAACAATCTTTATTTTAATACAACTTATAACTTCTCTGCATCTTCATAGGACAAACTTTGAATAGCTACCTTCAGGATTTTCTTGTAATTTCCATAATTTAGGGAATAAAAGTTTGCTTTTGCATTAAGTCTGTTAAAAAGTAGTGGTCTAAAGAAAACATAAAATTTGACTGGAAACGCATGTTTTGTACTTTTCGTGGGGCAAACTATGTCTTTTCCTCGTTTTTTAGGAAATTCATTCCTGAAGCGAAGGGCTGTCTATTGTTTTAATACAATGTTTATTATGAACTAGCTGCTGCCCGCAGCTTCGTCCGCGTGAATGTCGGAAATTATCCCAAGGGAACATAATCCCGGGATAAAAAGTATCCTATGTTACTTCTATTACCTCCCAAAATATGTGTACAAAGTTTCATGATGATTCAGTCTAGTAGTTTTTGCGTGAAAGCGTAACAAACATCCACGCTTTCACATTTATAATATTAGTAAGGATAACTGTCGAACTGTTAGTACATCATAATATTTTATAAAGTCGGTTACTAGGAAAATGGAAAGGGCGGCAATTAGTCACCTTGAGAATCGCTCCTTGAGCTATTTCGATGGGTACGTAGTAATACAGTTTTTATGTTCCACCCCATAAGCTAATGCAATACGTCAATATTGACAGGCATGGTTAACTTTTCTTATTATATTTAGGTCCGCAACATATCGTAGCTTTTTGAATATCAACTTACGAATCCTAGTGTTTAAAGGTCCCATATGTTATTTTACATTAGGGTTCAATCAATTATAATGCCCGGGTATTTTATTTGATTCATTTTATTAACATTGAGACACATAAACGAGCATTTTGCAGGTGCTGTATAACAATGAGCATACATATTTATAACGTTGAGAATGATTAGAAGTTGGTTTGCGAATGATTTTAAGTGTTAAAGAGTTATGCTGAAGCCATTTATTTACAACTAGCTTCTGCCAGCGACTTCGTCCGCGTGGAATAGTTACTTTACCCCCGATTTTGAAACTCTCAGCCCGATCGGTTTAAAATTGACAAAAGATAGACATATGCTGTCCCGGGATATTTTTTAGATAATTTTATGTAGAACATTTCCGTAATACATACTTTCTATGTAACTTTAACCATTAAGGCTACACACGCGACGGAAGCTTAAAAAATGGAGTAACTTCTCCCGTTTTCCCAACATTTTCCTTCACTGCTCTGCTCCTATTGATTGTAGCGTGATGAAAAGTATACTATAACCTGCCCAGGAGTATGAGGAATAATTGCACCAAGTTTCGTTAAAATCGGTCGAGTAGTTTTTGTTTCTATAAAGAACATACAGACAGACAGACAGACAGACAGACAAAAATTTTACTGATTGCATTTTTGGCACCAGTATCGATCACTAATCACCGCCTGATAGTTATTTTGAAAATATATTCCTTGTACAGAATTGAACTCTCTACAGATTTATTATAAGTATAGATATTGAAGCAGTCTTGCGCGAGCTTGTAGACCGAAAAGATAAGAGCAGTGTCTTGAGCATAAGATATTAGTGTGCCATGCTTTAGCTGTAGATTACAAAGGTCATTTATATACATATATCAGAAACGAAGTGGACCCTAAAATACTTCCTTGCCAAATAACGTATTATTTTTGGTCTTAAATAAAAATTATTTAATGTCGCCAGTTAATACCTTTATATTATTCTACAGTAATCTAACATATGCATCGTTTTAATGTATTGCACAAGAGCTTATATTGATACCCAAGATTAGCTTGAGTTTTTGTTCAGAAGTCAGTTGTTTTTTTATTTTCCACTCGTTAGTGGTACACCCCTAAACGTACCATTCACATTGGTGTAAACAATAAACAAACATGCGATTTCAGCAATTCCGAAAGATTTGCTATCATTTATTGAAGAGTTCCGTTTCCTATCATCTCTGTACTATATCAGATCTTCACCAAACTAGTAAGGGACCACCTCGAAATACTAAAATGCTCTTCCGAACCATGTTATACAATTATATTTTTACATCGACAAGAATGAATGAGAACATCATCAATGTAGTCGAAGCCACGCATTATTAGGGATAACTCCAACTAGTCGTAAGATGAGAAGAAGATTCGAATACAAAAATAAACATTCTCTCTCACACAAAAAATAAATACAGTCGAATTGAGAACCTACTCCTTTTTTGGTTATTCTTATAATATAGTAAAAATTTAAACTATAGTAGGGTTACTCGTATTGTTATTCTATAATCTAATATTATTTAATTAATAGATGTATTTGATCTAAGTGTGTGTTTGTGTGTGTAGAGTTTTTGTTGTTAAAAGCATAACATGATATTATGTTACGCAATATATTCCAGTAAGTCTTCCGTCTTTATAATAATATAATAGTGTAAGTCATTCAGAAACTTTACGTGTCTGCCAAGAGAAATAATGTTTATCTGTTTGTTATGTATTAAAACTTATGACCTTGTACTGTCTCCTTGCAAGGGAGGTCTTAAATGGAACATGAGGGCACACAGGCATTTTGCTGCGTCTATTGGAGTTGGGTAATAGTACGCTATGATGTTTCCTGAGAATAACTCTAAACACAAAGAGTTGGCGAACTGTTAGGACCTTCCATTTCGAGTACAACTGAGATGTTGAATGTTTGTGGGGCTTTCTTGCTATCACTTTCAGCACCGCTCTTTATGCTCTTTCTTAGCTCAGTACATTCGTCTTTGCGGCCTTAAACAATAACTTAATATGGTAAGAGGTCGTGTGTAATGCAAATGCTTTTAAATTCTTGAGAAAAAAGGAAAAAGCTGCAACTGTACGCGTTTTTACAATGAACGTAGATTAGAGTAATAGAGTTGGATTCTTTTTACATACTCGTGGCTAGCTCCGAGAGAAAGAACGGTTAATGCAAAGTAGTTGTGAATTAAAACTGGAACATTAAATGGAATCCTCTAGTACTTCTGTAGGATCCTGTATGAAATGGGTTTTCGTTGTTTTTGCTTTAATTAATACTAGAATTCACGCATGTCTGTTCGGCAACTCATAGCAAAATCTGAAAATAAGAATATAAACACTAAAAGAAGATCAAAATATATTAAAATCCCACTATATGCCAAAGTATATATTTTTATACATACATACAGATGTATTTACATACCTACATAACTAATTGGAAATAAAAAAGCCTGAATATGATGTTGAATGATCAACTCAGATGGATAATTTTTTTTTGCCAATATTTTGTATATTTGATTTTCATAAATATGTGTTCGTTAAAGATATGATGAATCTTAATTTAAACATCTATACATCCGATTTGGCCTCCTTAAATAAAAATAAGCTTATAATAATGCGACTTGGTGTTGAAACTAGGCCTAAATCCTAGGCCTAGGGTTATCCCAGCACCCTACTTCCATTAATCTACCCACTCCAAACTTCAGTCCCTCCTTTCTCAATCCAGAGGAGGGGCACCTCGGTTCCCAAGCCCAGCAACCAAACCACCATCATGAAGCAGGAAGTCAAAAAAAAAAATCTAGCCATGTGGGTCCCGGCCAAGAAGGGGAATCCCATGCGGCTCGTCGGTCAGCCCCATCGTATTCTGGGAGAGGGAGACCAACTGCCTACTGATGCCGCGCCTTCAGCGCGACAGGCTGCTATCACAGCGCCACAAAAACCTTACACAGACTCGGCTGATGTACAATTGTACACGCGCCCACTGGCCTGACATCGGCTGCGGCACACGCGCCACAATTAACACAGACGAAGCTTTCCACAAGTGCCTAGCAACAGAGCATCGTTCGGAACAGCTTCAAAAATAATACTGACTCTGACCAGAAAGACGCGGGGAAGGCTGCCGGGTCAGGTGGTTCTATTCCGACCTCGGCGGGTGAAGTACGCATGCATAAGCGCGGAAAAGCCTTAGTTGGGTAAAGAAAACACAGCAATCAGATGCACACAGCCTGCGAAGGCACTAGCCAGAGCAGCGAGCAGACGGTTGCTGTAGAGCAAGTACGCGACCAGCCGCGAGTCCGCGAAGGGGCAACCCAGCGCGAAAAACAGCCGGACATGGAAACGCATAACCAGGGACGAGGCCGCGTAGAGGAATCCCAACGCGTATAATCCCCGGAAGCGTTGTAATCCACCGGAGCAAAAAGCCCGAACCAAGACCGACATAGACCCAACACAGAGCTACCACCACCGACGAGGGTGAGGGGTAAGCGGCTCCGGGCCCCACACAGGGGAGACCCAGCGTCTTATACTCGTATGTGTGCCTCTGAACAGCAACCCGGGCCAAGCGGATTTTGGGTGGCAAAGAGGGAACGCCCGGACGATACGGCCTCGCTGAGTACGATTCTGGGAAACTCGAAACGTGTAAGGACGCAGACCGCTCATGGGGAGCAGAGAACCTACGCGCGAGCCACAAAAGATATCCCGGCGCGGCTCTCCTTAGCGATCTGCTTCCCCCTCCCCCCCTTCCAGAGACCTGACACTCACTGAAGCGACACACATTCGGACTGAACTGGTGAGACTAGTCATGGAGACCGATCCGAGTAAACCACTCCCGGCCTTCCGCGGTTACCCCAGGGTAGCAGACGGCACTGTGCAGATGTGGTGCGAGGACAAATGCCCTGACTTGACTGACTCTGAATATGCCCAAAATTAGACTCCCAGAGACTGACCTGACTCTGATCGTCATGCGACAAACAGACATGCCTACCCGTGTCCGAGCTGCGCTCTTCATTTCCAGGTACAATGGGGACATAGCGCATTTCCAGATTCTGATCCACCAAAACACTTGGTATGACATCAGTAGGTGGTCACAGTACAGGGCAACTTCCGTTGGTGGGGATAACCACGGGACATATCTGACCCTGGGAATCCCGACCAATGAGGTTGAAAAGATCTTGGGACGGGAGTGGCGTATATTGTACCTACTTGGGTCTATATACGTCCGTTTCTATCCCAAGACCCAGACCTCTGACGTCAAGACTGACACAGAGACAAATGACATGGAACCGACCCATAATGACGACCGTGACATGGCTCGGCTAGAGGAAGATATGGCAAGAGCGGTGATGGCCGATGCAGAGACAAGCTCTGCACCACCCGCATCACCCGGGTGGACGGCGCAGCTGCTCAGATCCTCGCCGACTCGCCACAATTCAACAATTGGCCCGGAATGGAGGAGGGAGGGAGACTATCCGATGGATCCGTCTCCTCCTAACTCCACATCTTCGCCAACCACTCCTAACACCATTCAAATCATACAGACAAACCTTCAGCATAACCAAACTGCCTCGGCTAGCCTGCGCAAGGCGCTGGAGGTGAAACCACGAACAATAACACTAATACAAAAGCCGTGGATCAGAAGTAACAGGATATGCGGCCTTGGAAACATCGGAGGTAAATTAACACTAAATACAAACAACACAAACAGACGACAAACCTGTATATACTCACTTAAAGACGTACCCGCTACGCCACTGACCCAATTATGTTCCAGAGACCTGACAGCGATCAGGCTCCTAACTGACCGAGATATCCCAGACCTGGTTTTAGCCTCGGTGTACGTGCCAGGCGACGACGAGAACTGTCCACCGAAGGACATGACTGATTTGGCCCAACACTGCGAAGACGCCAACCTGGACCTGATCATCTGCACCAACTCAAATGCTCATTACCCATTTTGGGGCAGTGAAGTACCAAACACCAGGGGTGAGGCACTATCCATATACTTATTCTCGGCTAATCTCAATATCGTACAGCGTGACTCTGAACCCACTTGGGTCACTGCCAGAGGTCAAACGATCATAGACCTAACACTAGCCATAGAAAACGCAACAAATTTTATCTCAGAATGGCGAGTATCTGACGAACCCTCCTGTTCTGACCACAGGAGAATTCGCTTTACACTAATAGCCAACACAAAAAAGACCCGCACTCAGGCGTAATCCGCGCAGAACAAGCATACCCGAATTTAAACGCCTCCTGTCTTCCTTGCTAACAAGGCACCAAAATACCAAGCTCCAATAAATGGTCTCATTAAACTAGAAAACACCGTAACAAAACTTCGATCGACTACATACACAACGAGACTCCCAGAAGACTGGGAGACATATAAAGTAACCCAATACACCTTCAAGAAACTAATCAGAACCGCCTGAATAACTGCCTGGCGGAATTTCTGTGAACCCATCGTAGAGACAACAACACCCATATTCTGCGGGGAAATCAACAGAATCTGCGCTGCACGAATCGAATGCGCGTTTGACCAGAAATGCTCCTCACTAGCTGTCTTCATTGACATAGTGGGCGCTTTTGACAAAACCATGTTCCGGAGAATCAGCACAGCCCTTGGAAAGCACGGCATGAACATGACCCTGAGCGGCTCGATCACAAATATGCTCAAGCAAAGAGCTGTACAAGTCACCATAAATGACACAAAGAGGGCCATTGTGGCGAAAGGCTGCCCCCAAGGTGGCGTACTTTCACCACTCCTATGGAACCTCGTCGCAGATAACTTACTCAAAAAACTCAACGATAAAGCATACTTTACCGTTTGGTACGCAGATTACATAACCATTATAATAAACGGTAAAAACGAAAACACGCTGTGTAACCTCATGCGCCAAGCCTTGAAAATGCCACTGCTCACTGAACAAACACCTACACACGATAGGGTATGGTGGTCCTCGGTACCTGGCTGCTAGCAGTCCAAGCAGTTTATGTCAACCCTGGACTGGAAACTAACCAGGCGTCTTCTGCGCATGGATAGAGGCAGCCTGCGAATGGTGGTGGGGACCATCACCGGACTCTGCTCATTGAAAAAACACCTACACTCAATAAGTATCACGGACAGCCCTCTATGCAGAGTATGCATGGAGGAGAAGGAAACAGCACGTGCACCTTGAGTGCACAGGTGTAGCAGAAATACAAAGGCAAACAATAGGGACACCGAATTCACTTACAGGAATGCTGAACATACTGAGTGGACTGATCTGCTTCTGGAGGGAGGTCGGCTGGTTGGAGTGATGGCCGCCATGGCTCTCCCACAATAGTCTAATACTAGGACTAAGTGCGGAAACCAAACCCTAATAGAAAAAAAGAAGTGACACTAGGTATTTGCGAAAACATGTCATTCAAGGTTACTTTATTCTTGTTTTGGAACAATGAAACAGAAAAATGCTGAATTGCCACTCGGTCTCCGAGGCCAACTCCAAGACCGCTCACAAAGTTTTATGTTGTGGAACTTAGCTGTTTGTGCTTGACATTTATGGCTTTTATATTTTATGAGCTCAAGATAGACGACTAAATGTTTCTCAACACCGTACTGATTTCTCTTTTTACGCACTTATTAACGAATATTTGAAACCCTAGTGTGCTGTTCCGTCGGTTTTTCTGTCACGGCTTGTTATGTTATATATGTCCTAGGCGACTATTTAAAATAAGCGCCGTGCTGGGAGTCCTCCACGACACAGCATTATGCTTTTTGCCACAACCACCACATTTCCTTTATATATACCTGCATAATCACAATTGTTATTTTTATATGGAACTTTATTGTTACAATAAATAAACTTTTAATCTAACTATACACACTTAAGATAAAAATAAATTAAAATTCCCCTAACTAGAATATGGCATCAAAAAACTCGTCCACATCGCTATCGGATTGGAAGTGAACCCAAAAGACTAGCGGCATTGCCACGATGAATGGCAATGATTATCCTCTGTCCGAAGTAAAAGCCAGCCCCTGGATCACGTGAAGTATCAACTAAACGTTTGGCAAGTTCTTTAAATTACACATGAGCACTCAGACCCCACGGTCCAAGAGTTTCAACTTTACGCGCAGTTTATCAGTGCCCACCGAGGATATAAAAGCCGGTAAACTAATACTAGTAATTATGCGGACGCCACGGCCCCCACAGACGATAGGGCTCAAGCTACTCTTCCCATACTTCGGTGAAGGTAAGGTAAGGTAAGGTAAAGGTGAAGGTAGCACAAAAGAAATATGTTAATTTAGAGCCAAAACAGCAGTAACAAATTCTAGTGATGTCCGAATGCATGTTAATTTGAAAAGATCTTTCCGAAACGTCATTGAAATTTTGAATTTTTCTTCGATAAAGTATGGAAAGGAATTCTCAAAGATTGGCGACCCAAGGAGGCGATGAGAGCTTGTCAATAATTTTGATTTCAGGGGCTATTGGGTTAAATTTAGGAAGCGTGAGTTGTCGGTCAGTACTGTCAGATAAAAATAATTCGCATTTGTGAATGTTCAGGTCAAGTAGTATAGGCCGGTATCATTATATGCCAAATTTACATCGCCTCCAAGGGTTCCATCATCGAGACACCAAACATTAAATTTAGATTTTAGCTGTCAATTTATTTACAGAATTTAATGTATTATTGATGTCAACCCTCAGGAAGATCTCTTCTTTGCCAGAATTTGTATAGATCGACAACTAGTGTGTGGCAGCCTCACAGCTCCGTTAAGAGCCGTACCTCAACTGCAAGAGCTGAATAAATCAAGTGAAAATTTATTCATGTTACATAACAACAACACGATGGCACATTAATATGTATGAAAATGATTAGTTTCTCTTATAGGCGGCATGCGGGACAGAGAGTCAAGTCCCGCAAACCTCCATTGAAAAGGGAGAATCCTCCGACCGGACGGTTGTTGTGTCCGGTGGCCAACTGCCCGATAGTTGATATTCGGGCTGTTGTATGTAACTTTAATACTACGATGCAGGATTTTAGTTCGTCGTCGGCGGAATAGATGGCGTAGCGGTTCTTTTTTTCGCCGTACATATTTGCTTCGTTAGTTTTTTTTTTTTTGACATTGGTGCCGCTACACTCTCACAAAGACCCACCAAATTCGTAGTGAAGAGAGAACGAAATTTTATCTCCAAAGTTAAAAAACCTATCTACTTAATTTATTTATTATTAAAAAAACATTCTTTATCTTTTATCCATCACAGATTTTAGTAAACTTCGGTTGGTTACTAAAAACTGACTTTCACTTCGATCAATATATTGATCGAAGGACTTTCACAATAAAATATATGATTATGTTTAGTCCATCAGTTAGATTATAGAAAAATATTTGACATGTATTTTTTCCTTTATCAAATCTATAAAAAATGACGAAGATAAAAAGCATCAAAGATCAGGAGTGGGAGCGTGTGACGTCACTGCCCGGTAAAAATTGTAGCGAGTAGTGACGTCACACGAGTTTTCAACGCACTGTATCGTCTTCATTTTTTGTTTATGTGAAAAAAGAAAAAATACGTCTCCAATATTTTTTGGAAATCTATCTGACGGACTAATCAGATTTTTTTAGTCAACTACCCTATTCCTTTGCTGATGGACTGTCATACTAAAATTCACCTTTTGCCTGTTCATTATGCAAGGTAAAAATAAAAGAAAGTCAACAACTTTTTATTTTTTTAATAAAACAGGATATGATTATAATATGCCTGTATAGAGATTATTGCAAGAGTACAACGTAAGTTTTAAACAAAGCTTTAGGATCTGCCTAGACAGCATTGCAATCTCTTCAGCCACAATCAAGCAGATGTTACGAACTGTGGATAACTAATTTAATGTAAATTAAATAATTATTGTTAATTCAGAATCAATTACAATCTAAGCATTCATACGACAGTAATATATTAAAATATGAAGTTATTAGTGAATTATATATACGAAGAATATTGTTAGGTTTTATTTATTTACAGATAGGTCGAACAGTGTAGAAAGTCATGGGCCTGCTATTACATACCTAATATATGTAGATATAAGCAGTCTGGATAATTGTTTTTATTTATTTATATAAATGAACCTACATATATCCCCTATGACGTTGGGGCTCATTGCAATCTCAGGGTTTTGATAAGTCAAAACCAAAATTAATCATTGCAGATAGAAAAATTTTGTTAGTTGCACAGAAAGTAAAATTACAACATACAGTCAAAATGATCTAAAATTGATTAAAGTCCTTTAAAGGCTCTAGCAAGTTGACGAAATTAGCGGCTAGGAATGGAAAATACGACTAGGTGATCCGTGCAACTTCGTCTGCGTTACATACAAGAGAGAGAAAAAAAGCCGTCTTTGCAATATTTTTCATTGATGCTTCGTTGAAGCCTTCTTCAATTAATAAACTGATCCTACTACTACTAGATCCTATTACTAGTGGTTAGACTACTAGTTCCTGAGATGACCGAGTTTAATCAAACATAGAAACTCTTCTACTTCTTTTAACTTTAGCTTCTTTTTCAGGTTTATTTTATTAGTATATAGCTGTGCCAGAGACTTCGTCTTGCGTATTATTGCGGGTATTTAAAAAAAAATAATGTGCGTACAGAAAACGCTCTCGCAAAATTAAAAAAATTGAAAAAGGGTAATGCATGCTTGCTGTGCGTTTTTCAGTTATTTTAATGCAAAAATATTCAATGTATAGACACGGGTAGTCTAAGATTGTATTGTATGTTTAGATAAACCATTTACAGGCTCTTTTGAACTGTTGAGGTCGGCCAGTCAAACACGCAGCTTATTTTATATCATAAGTACTCATTGCACGCTCAAAAGCGTAGATTACTATGGAGGAAAACGTGCAAAAGCCCCTCGGATAGTATTTATATATGCGATATTAAGGTGTTTGTCCATTTTATACATTAATGTATCCTATTTCATTTATTTTAGGTATGGTACAATGAGATAAGGGTTAGGAGAGATTTGGCACTCACATCATAAATACATTATGTATAATTATGTATTTATATTTAAAATTATGAGAGGGAAGTTGCATACTGCAATAGGGATGTATCCTGAGTAAAAAAATATATGATTATAATATTAGTCCGTCAATTAAATTATTGAAAAATATTAGACACGTTTTTTTTTTTGCTTTAGCAAATATGTATATAGAAAATGACGAAGATAAAAAGCATCAAAGATCAGGACTGGGGCTTGTGACGTAATCAACGCACTGTATCGGCTTGGTTTTTTGTTTACGTGAAAAAGGAAAAAATACGTGTCCAATATTTTTTGAAAATCTATCTAACGGACTAATTTTTTGCTGTCAACTACCCTATTATTTTAAAGCAAGTGTGCATGTGTGTTTCCGTGTGGCGACGACGGCGATCGCGCCTGATAGTGGAGCCGCGCATTCGGAACACCGCCGCGCTGACGCGTGCACTTCGCACGCTCAACCTGATTGCTAATGAGACGGACCTATTTTGTTTACTCTGGGTAAATTCACAAGGAATGTATTATTTTTATTATTTGTAATGTTAGGTGTTAGTAGTAGTTAAAATTAGCGCATTTATCACATTGGGGTACAAAATAAAAATCTGTAACGATAGATGTAAGGTGAATACATAAATAAAAGTTAAAATTACAAAAATTTTGGCTATATTATCCTTATTGCATCTATACAAGAGAACTATGTAAAGAAACAAAGGAAACTATAAAATATTAAGATTAAACCAGTCTCAATTGACGGTGCCCGTCACGAACAAGACGCGTGTATCGGCGCCATTCAGCTCAACCATTTTGAAGGTAGTTGAATGATCCAACACACGCGCCACAAACGCGAGACATTTGAGTGAGCGTGACATGCTCTCAACTGCCATGTTTGTCCAAGTCAAAAAGTAAACTATAACTTAGCACATAATTACGTAAATGGTTCTATGGCATAAATTGGTGGAAGCAATAAACAAAGTATGCGATTTCAGCAATCCCGAAAGATTTACTATGATTTATTTATTTAGGTACGTTTCCTATCTCTATTCTTCATGAGATCTTTACCATACTATAAAGGGACCACCTTGAAATACTAAGATCCATTCCAAACCATCGTATACAATTTTATATTTTCATTTTGCATCGACAAGAGTGAATGAAAACATCATCAATGTAGTCGAAGCCACGCATTGTTAGGGATAACCCAAATACAAGTAGTCAGATCACAATCAAGCACCACACGACAAGCACCAGCGTTTGAATACAAAATAAAAAAAACAAAATCGGGACACCTAGTACAAAGTTATGAGGTATCACACAAATCTCCCTCCTCCTTTTTTGGAAGTCGGTTAAATAGGAGACTGGTAAGGTACTTTTTTTTAAAATAACCTTTGCATTGTTAAGGATACATTTAATTTAAAAGTTATTGAAACTCTTTTAGTGTGGCTACTTTAATTTATCGACCGTAATTTTAAATGAGTCTAACCCTTTTGGCAGATGTTAAAAATGTCAACTGGTTTTATTTTATTTATTTGGCTCACCAACGATTAGATGCACAGTTGCACACATACAAGGTTATCAGCGACAATATATTCACTTATAGACTAGTGTACCAATTCCTTACAGCTAAGCCAAACATGCATTACATTATTTTTGAATGATGCTAAAAACTAGATGAGTATTGAACCTTACATGAATATGACTAATAGAATTAAAAAAAAACATAAATAGAAATAAAATGCAACCCTTAAAACTAAAATGTTTTTACAAGTTTTTAAATATTTTACTTCGTAACTTTATATCGACGAGACCACTGCAGCTCTTCAATAATTAATTTACATAGGCGAAGAGAATTAGCACTGAGGACGGTAGGAGTTCGTGGGCTTTTCGTGGGTACACGGATTTTGATTCTGCTCAATAGTTGGGGACAGGCAATTTTATATAGAAACCAGCTTCTGCCCGCGACTTCGTCCGCGTGGAATAGTTACTTTACCCCCGATTTTGAAACTCTCAGCCCGTTCGGTTTAAAATTGACAAAGTTTCATACAAACTCTCACCCCCCATTTTATCCCCTTGGGGGTAGAATTAATCAAAATCCTTTCTTAACGGATGCCTACGTCATAACATCTACCTGCTTGCCAAATTTCAGCCCGATCCGATCAGTGATTTGAGTTATATATATTTGAGTTATATATATTTAGATAGAAGATAGATAGATGTTAAATCCAGTAACGGCCGAACCCAATAACCGATCTATCACATACTGGAGGTAGAAAAACAAATGAAACAACAGAAAAATCAAGAAAAATTATGTATGTTTTCTGTTGTTTCATTTGTTTTTCTATCATCAGTATGTGATAGATAGGTTATTGGTTTCGGCCGTAAATCTCTTCTCTTCTGTAGGGATATAATCTTGAAATGTAATGTTTTCCCCTTATATAATACTTCTAAACTATCCCTGAACTAATTGTAATATTATCATTTGATGATTTCCAATACAAAAAAATAATAAAAGTTATCTGTGAGTTTCGAAGCGCAAGCTATTCCACTAATTTGAAGTTCATTAAAAAATATTATGTGAAAATTCAAAAATCTAGCTCCTCTTGTTACTTCGAAATACGTTAACCTTTCAACTCGTGCAATTTTCACATTGTTTTGTGATGTAATTAGGTTATGAGATCGAAAATGGTTTTTAACTCGACCCTTTTTCAATACATTTTTTCATTTACCAGTTATCACAAACAGAGTTCTATCGCTAACATTTTTTATGCGGGCTTTATGTTTTCATTTGATTAGTTAAAATTGATTTGAAAACAGCCAAATTTCGGATAAAGTTCTGTTAAAATAAAATAGTTTACAATTTCATGCGACATTCTACAATCATGCGGCGTTTGCAATTTTTGGTGACATATAAATAAGATTTATTGAAATTCAAAGTTTCGAAGGACAGCGAGTAGTTCTCATATAAGTGAAATGTTAATTTCTTCAGGAGAATGTCGTTAGCCCGATTTAAACCTTTTTTCTGTATGGGACATCATCAAATGACTTCTTCCGCTTTGGGCGGATTGGAAAGCAGTATCAAACTCTTACTGACTAAAACCTAGCCGTGTTCCTCCCAGGGCCGGAAGTGAAAGGTCACCGCCCGCGATCGCCTCGACGAGTTCACGGCGTTCCTACGACCAAGCAGGGTACGAGGTTGTCAGAACACGTGAGGGGAGGCTTTGATGCAACCTCAGAGGCGCGTTGTTTCCTCTTAAGTTCCAAAATGCCTTATAAATAATTATGTTTTAATTCATCGCCCCGATGCATCCAACTATATTACCCATACGCAGTTTCACATTACCCTTTCGGTTACATTCTGTGGAGGCGTTGGACGAACCAAACTCGGAGCACAGGCCCGTGATCTTTGAGCTCGCTCCCAGGTCAGAGCCGATGGATCTCACTCTACCAGAGTGACTACCAAATAGAGCCAAGTGAGTGAGAAGTTGAAAGTTACCACGTCCACTCACCTGGATCAGATCCCTGACCGAATTGAGTCTGCGCAGACACGAAGGCCGCGATCGATTCACTCACGGATCACGTGCAGTCTGTTGAAAGGAGTCTCTGGTAATGAGTGATCATCATTCGAAACTCCCGGACGATGTGCTTGAGCTCATGACAAAAGAAAGCAACTCGTGTCTGTGCCTACAGCACCTACCCCTGCGAAGCTAACAAGGTTCACATGCGCTACTTACAGCGTAAAGTAATTAACAGCATCGCTGAACTGCGTGAAAGTCACTGACTGACAGAGGGTAGAGATATATCTGTCTAACCACCTGTGTGTCGGCCACATAGCGGAGATTTTTTAAAAATAAATATTTATTTCCGCAGTCTGGAGGTAAGTAAATCTATATGATTATAAAATGATAATGAGTCATCTATCTGAACACCCAAATACCTTACGCTATCAATGCGACTTAGATGAGGACAGCTGCATGGTGTTTGTAGTGGTGCATTACAAGAATGTCCAATCAATGAAAAATGGGAGAATGAAAGTTTACCAGCTTTTGAAAAACGCAAGATTAGATTTGTCTACTTGTTGACTCCCAGGAATACCCGTGGATTATGGCGTAGGTAAAGACAGATCCATTCAAAACCAAGTGACGACAGAGGTCATTAATACAGGTGAGAAACAAGGCCGGTCCAATGATACTACCCTAGGGCACGCCGTAGGTTATAGGGATTTCGCCGCTCTTCCAGTCACCTATCTTGACATATTAGCGTCTTCCCGTAAGGTAGCTCGTGAATAGTGCGAGCTGATCGCCTCTGGCACCAATCGTCTCAAGCTTAGCAATGAGAACGGGAATTACGATTGTATTAAACGCTTTTGCTAGATCTAGGAAGACACCATTATTGCACTTTTTGTTATCAAGATGAGACAAAAATGTTATTCGGATTATCTATAATCGCGATTCGTGAGATATGTGAGGTGGGGAATTAATAAGTGCTCGTTTTTTTTTTTAAAGAATTGTACCCGACACGTTATCGGAGCCTAACGCATAATCAGTCCTAAGCGCTTTAATCAAAAGTTCCAATTCAGAATTGTCAGTATGTCAAAGGACAAAGGTTTTGTGATTCACACTACCATAGTGTTCTGCGTTCTATCGCTATGACCCAGCACAGAATCAAAAGTTTCAGTTATACACTTATGCTTCTTATACGCCTTAAATAGCCTCCTATTTTTAGTTGATGCAACTCATCCGTTGCCTAATTGGAATACTTCAGGCCGGAAAGGATATAACGAACATAACTTTTAATGAAAATGGATACGTAGTTTCGAACCTCGTCTGGCGTTCCAGTTCATCCATGGAGTCTGGATTGCCACCTCAGTTACCTAACTTTTGTAAGCTGTATCACCTTTCATTGTTATGTTATTTCTATTAGGTTTCATTGGTTTTGCTGGGCAGTTTCATTCTTACCAAACAAAAAAATAAATGTTTTGGGTTATTATGTCGTTAGTACCTACGTTATTATCAGTGAGAGGCCATCCACATTGGATGAATGTGTAATATGTGGCACACTTGCTGCTCGCATGCAGCTAAACAACTGTTTGGTTCGACTCTGCAGTGTAACTCATGCCACGCTCGCAAGAAGCACGCACGTCACTTACTACTTTATTTGCCCTTTTTTAGCAATTTACATACGTGCAGCGTGAAAGAGGTTGTTTCTGTGTCCACTTATTGACACGAGTTAATAAAAAAAAACAATGTTCGTGTTCTAAACTAGATCTTTTTCCTTATTCGAAACTTCTGAACCCTAATACTCGATAGAATTCTGCTGTTACCGTCTTTTTTACATACCGTCCTTTTCTAAACATTGAGAAAAAGGACGGTACGATATTTGTTTAATTTAAATAAGGGAATGTTTTCAAAAGTGTGGGATTTGGACTTTACCCGACCTTGTGTCTCATCGACTTTCTCCCGAAGTAGTGATCAAAATCAAACTTGCTCAAATTTGCAATGGTAATATCTTTTTATTTTCCCTTTGAGCTTTTAAGGTTTGAAGGGACCCGGGTCGTCAACTGCTTAAGGATATTAAACTTTCTAGTCGTTGCCTTAAAGTTATTTTAAGAAGATTTTATTTATATTTTCTTACTCTGTTATATTTATCTTTTAGTACAGCTTTGAATCAGTTTTTGTAGATACATTTTATTGAGATATTCTTGTAGTTTATTTCATCATTTTTTGTTTTATACTTTAATTTTCAAAAGAAAGCTACCTACTTTTTTACTGAAAAGACTCATGCCGTAAACAACATAGTTAAATTTGATTGCCTTTTTCGAATAATATCCGTTTATATTGTTAAATAATGAGGTAAGAGTTCATGCAACGATATCCAACGGAAACAAATTATGGGCTCGCAAATATCTCATCAGTTTTTATATTTAACATACAAAAAAAATTCGCGTTGTACCTATGTACACCAAAAGGTCACTGAGTACCCAATGAAGAAATATTAAATCAAATAAATAACCTTCGTTCGCTTTTACAAAGCTGAAAGAAATTAGTTTTCTTATAGCGTGAATCTCGTTACTACGCTACGCGATCCTTGAATATAGATTTATAAGCTGCTTAGAATTCCAAAAATGTTCTTTCATTGCATTGCTAGTCACTAGAAAGACTTGCTTTACGTACGCTGTAAGCTGCTCCTAACTGTATGAATAATTCAGTAAACTGTAATATACACTATTTTCTGGACATAGTATGTAATAGGCCGTTTATGTAAAAACTGATAGATTTTTTTTTCTCTAGATGAAATGTTTTTAGTCAGGTTTGTTACTACTTTTAATTATTGACTAATAAAATGATCAAAGCTTTACTATCTACTTACTAAATAAATAAAATATTACTCAAGTCATGGTACATACAATAGGTGTATGGATGTAACCATTTTACTTAGGTACATACCACTACGAAGTAAGAAAAATACCTCCACTTCATATTTTCGATATATTTAAAACCTATAGGCGACGCGTGGTGTAATGACAATATAGAAAATTGTGGCTAATGCGAAAGGGAGAAGATCACGCTCCAAGGAAGAGGATAGGAGGCGGAGGGGTGCGACCCTTATCTCTGTGGAGAACGACGCGCGCACCATCTATAAAACAAATATTCTCAAGTTTTAGAACAAAGAAAGCTAAAGAAATAATAGCGCTTTCAGTACTTTTCAGTAATATATAAATTGCTGCAATAGCGTTACTTACACCTATGCGTAATTTCGTAACTTTAAAATTCTAGATATCAGGTAGCCATCACCCTGAATAACACTCATTTTAGAATACAATTTATTGCAATATAAGAATAGAAATATAAGAATATTCGCAAATAATCCACTTTTTATCGGAATACGCGTTGAGTAAGTGAGAGCGCGCTCAGCGGAGTGGGAGGGGCCCCCGCATCCCATGCCACATTCGTTCGCCTTCAGTCGCCCCTAAGTCTCAGGTTTGCACACAGCATCCCGACACTTTATCGCCTTGTATTTGCCATAATATAATAACCAAAGCATTTTAAATCACGTAAACGTTGTCATGTTTTTGATTACATAACGGATCTGCTGATCGAAGACAGTTCGTATACAAAAATGGTGTTTAATAGTTACTACGCTACCCGATATACCGGTTTGTTGTTGTTAAACGCAGTGATATTGTCAGCGCAACCCTTCGCAGTAGAGAAAATAGCTGTCGGTAAGTTATAATAAAACCCCTGCATAGTTCAATCAAGTTTTACAATATTTGCTTTATGCTGATATGCACAACATTATCGCAGCATGTACGATTTTCGCATGACAGTTTTTTTTTTTTGGATATTCGAGTACTGTACGTACAACCGTTGTGTTAGTTTTTATTTATAATGTATTACTTGAAGTAATATTTAAATGTGTTTTGCTTTCGTCTCACTTCGACGCGTAGTTATTTCGATGATAATATAAATGGTTATTACAAAATTTCACATACATGGGTACGTGAATCGATTTTCTCTTTCTAACTCGTCGCTATGCTCTCGCTCGCACGGAGCAGATGCGGGGGTTGGTAGGGGTGAACAATTTTCGGGCGCGTTTTTAAAATAACTTCGTTTTGTTTCTATATAGTTAGTGACACGTCGAAGCCTTTGCCGTATAATTTAATGGGAAAAGATCACCTTCATGTTTTGTTGGATCTTCTTAAAAAATACGCGAGTTATTTTCTGTGGATACTGAGAAATAAATTTTAATAACCGCGTGGTTTTACCAGACATTATGCTATTTTGACTGGAACTTGTTTTGTATCATTAAGAAAACTTAAACATTCTTTCCATAGTAATTAAACATAGAAGAACCTAGAACGGTGTATGAAATTAGATGTAAGGTACTTAACCGAGACTTTTCATGTACATAATATGTACATAAGTGCCGCAATTATCATATTGTAAGCTTAAAGTTTTTGAGTTGAATTTAGTTGGTATAGAATTTATAAATTGTCTTGTATTTGGTATCCAGACAAGGTTATGAAATTTACTTAAGTTTATATAATGCATTATTTATAATAGGTTTTTGTTTTGTGAAAATATTATAAAAACCAAAATGTGGACAGAAGAACTAGAAAATATGTATGGAAAGTTCGAAATGAACAAGGTTTTCTTTAAGGATTCTTGCAACTTGTAAAATAAAATGGAACTACAATTTCAACCAGTCCACTTTAAACTGACGCAATATTTGGAGAGGGACTTGCCGTAATTACCTGACTGGAATAGTTCGTTTCATGCTCCCGTACACTGGGCCGCACCTGCGTTGATGCAGTCACTGCTTTGGACGCAGATAAAGGGATAGCCGAGCATTTTCCACCAGCGTTGCTCTACCGTTGTTTCGAATTACTATAGAATATAGATATATATATAGCGCCGTACCGGACGCAATAATATAGCCTTCCCTTGTACGTTGAATATAATTTTGAACAAAAACTTTTCTGTTCAGATTGACAGACCTGTATTATATTTTAGTTTTCTATACAATTTAAAAGCTAGGAAAAAACTCTTACACACAATTTAACACATAATGCTGCTCATATTACCTCGAGTACCTAATATTTCTTCCGTAGGGTTTTAATATGTCTAATCTATATACAATTTCACTAAGAATAAGTACTCGTTTAGTATGCACATTTTTAAAACATACATGATAAAAAATGTAAAACATCGACAACTTAAGAATACGATTAAAAAGAAAAAAAATCAAATTTTTAGAGAAATAAAGTGTTATGTTTAACCTACTTACAAAATAAATATCATTTATCACACATCCTCATTCGGTTGGTCGAGAGGATAAAATCGAATAAAATCGACGATGTGATATCTGCTGAAGTTCCTAGTAATGATGAAGATCTATAGTAACATGAGATTGTTACAAAAAATACGACTCACTGTCGTATGTCAACAACAGCAGGCGATTTTCGCCAAACACTACGATCAACACCAGCCGATGAACTTAACGCATATTTAAAGTCATCAATTTTATGATAAAAACCTTATAACGCTTAAATTAAATATAAACATGCGAGTCGAATTGCAGAACGATCAATCTGGAGAAGTTTTTTTTCCAAACAGTTGCTCGATATTGGTAATGGCAAAATACTTGTTGACTCATCGTCTGGATACATCACATTTCCTACCATTTTTTGTCACTTTACTGAGACAAAGACGAGTAGGTTTTCCCAAACATCGCGCAGTATTACAAAAATCATGTAATTGTTGAGCGAAAGAGTTATATTGACTGCAAAAAACGTTGAAGTCAACGAAATGAATTTTCAGATTCAAAATAAGATAGCTGGCGAATTAATGACATACAAATGGATTGATTCCGTTAATAACCTAGATGATGTTGTCAACTATCCGACGGAGTTTTTAAATTCGCTAAAATAGACCGTATTACTTTATAATCTGAAACGGTGAAGAAATTAATGAACAACGTCATCGAAACTACAAGTTTTAAAAGGGAAGTACAAAGCCGAAGAAGTTTTGATTCCACCGATTCCTTTGATTCTAAACGACATGCCATTGGACTTTAAACGTACCTATACAATTTCCAGTAAGGTTAGCATTTGCAATGTCGATAAATAAATCTTAAGCACTGTCACTAAGTGTTTGTGGGAATTCTTGAATATTTATGTTTTTCACATGGCCAGTTATATTTTATTATTAACAGTACAACGTCTGTCGGGACCTCTATTTACTGCTAGTTACTATATAAATTTTTCATTTATAATAATTATGTCTGACGATTACTCATTTTTCCAGCCGTAGTTTTTCTACGTCAAATTCATGTAAATGTGCTTCTCCGTAAATAACTTTTTAAATAGTAATTATCAGCGATTTCAGATGTGTTTTTACATATATTATACGTACAGAGTATCCCTCATCATCATTCTGTGATGCTAAATTTATTAAGTAATGTTGCTTTGGACGTCATCCTAGTTTTGAAAAGTTGGCTCAAACCCCAACTACCCTCTTCATTTTACAGGTTATCCGGTTTTGTCCTTATTAGCAATGTTCGCACGGGAAAAAATCCGGGGGTGTTGCTATTTATGCAGCATCAATATCGAATACTCTTTGCCGGGAAAAATTAAGGCCATTCTTAGAGTAGTTTACCCACCTGCTATTGATTCTCTTTTGAATCCCTTAACTCGGTGTACAAACTTTTAATCGTCATCACTGATTTCAACTACAACCTCTTGAAGGATGAAGGACCCTAGATCATGAAAACTTGGTGCAATCTTTGGGTATAACATCTCTTTTCACACTGAATCCGAATCATCATAATCTCTACACGAGCAATTTCTGGATTGATTTCATGCTCGCTTCCTCAGTAAATCTGATAGCTACCCACGGTCAGATTGCAGTTCTCTAGAAATGACGTAGTTTCTCTCACATAATTATAAAATTAAGGATCCGAACCAGCGGCTTGCCAGTGTGTCTCATTGAATTTCAAGAGGATATGGACCAGCTCAATGGAGATGCAAGAGCTGTTGATTGGCTCATTGATAAACGTGCACCTCTGAAGGCCGACCATGGCCCCTGGCTCCATGGATCAACAATGAAGATTTTATGGCGTTGAGATGGCGTGACAAGGCCCTTCACGAAATCCTCCTGTTTTAAATTACTGTAAGAAATATGTGTTTTATAAATTAAGAAATGTACTGAATGGTACTCCCTGAAAACTGGCGTTTCACAAGGCAGTTTACTCTCGCCATTCTTATTTTCTCTATTTGTAAACTCTATTTTCACTTTCATCTAATGCACTCTTACCATCTGTACGCGGATGACCTACAGCTCTACACGCTAACTGTTATTGACAACCTGGATAACTGCATCTCATGTCTGAATGCTTACCTTCTGGCTATCAGTGTTTCGTCAAGCAGATTTGGGGTAACTGGCATTGTCAGGAAATGTCAGACTATCCTTATTGGTAGTTCATATTCTACGTAACTTGGTCACCAGCCAACTAATAATAATAATAATAGTTTTATTGGAACTAAAACACAATTACCATAAAATTATGTACGATGATAATGACTGCATTAGTTGTAAACTGTGTCGCAGCCATTAACGCTTATTCAATAAAAAGTTCATGTGTCTGTGCTCCAGCGAACGGAAATTATTATTAACTTATAATGAAAATTAACAATAATATAAAAAAGAAAAAGAGAAAATGTATAGTAATTAAAACTACTGCTGCTTACTGTAAACAATAGCGTTATGCCCCTCTCATCGTTTAAGACTTAGACGTATAGATTAACGACAGGTTAAGTTAGAATAAGCAGATTGTTCAGGTTAGCCTGAGAGAAACATTCACACTGTGATCTCTTCATAGATTTAAACATTTTCTTACTACCAGCACTAAAACCACTTCAGCCCAACAACATAATTATGCTTCCTATAATTGGCTATTATATTGATATTTGCTACCCTGATCTATCTCAAGAACTTCTAAATACACTGAATCGACTTTTTAATAATTATATTTGTTTCATTTCTGGCCTTCGTTAAAATTATCACTTTTAATCCTTCCGTTCTCAGCTTAAAAGATTTCCTATCCTTCAAAGAATATCCCTCACATTTTTTACTTCCTGATTACTTAAATAATATTTTAAAGTATAATTTTGGGTTCTGCGGTGCTTTATGGACCTGATTTGTGGAGCAATCGGGTAGGTAACTCTTGTCGTAAGGGCAGCGAACTGGACTCCAAAGAAGTCTGATACTGACGTGTCAATGCGACCTCAACATCCATTTAACCCAAAAGTTGTGCAGCCTGTACAGCCTTAGAGAATTCCAGTTAGGCAACGCACGGACTGCACGGGCTACATCTAAGGGGCTGATTGCAATTGCCCCCATTTCTGGTATTAGGCGCGTTTCAGTCACATCTTGGTACGGTGACTCCCAAGCCCTATAAATGGAAATGTACGATTCTGGGTGTATTGCTACACTCGCCAACTATACCTACAAATATTGTTTGCCTATGCATACACCTTCTTTGTCAGGAAACGGATGAGTTGTGTGACACGAGACATGTAGTCTCGGGGGCTGATATCAGTCACCGAACACGCCCGTCTCACAAAGCGCATAACTCTAGGGCTTGTGTCGGCAAATCTGTAAACTGATACCTTTAGTAAATCAGTTTGCCAATTAGAGCTCTGGCTCCTCAAATACGACGCTCAATCCAACACTGCCAGGCTGGTACGGTTGGTTTTGGTCTTGCAGCTCAGTCATTGGTTATCTGCGGTGAACTACACGACATGCCGCTTCAGTCGCGCAGTACATTATCGAGTGTGCATCAGTGAGATGTTCACATTTATTCAAATAACTGGACCACTGTGAGTCCACAGTACCCACCAGCACCCTAATTCTGTTATATATCCATGAGCAAACAGGGTAAGCATGGTCGAAATTCAGTCGGCATGTAGCGATATTCCCAAATAGCATACTGCAAAAGCAAAATGAGATAAGTTGAGAAAACTTTGGATGCCAATACCGGCACAAAAAAAGGCTTACTAACAATCTTACGTTCTACAATTAATTAATTTTAAAAATCTTATCCTATAAAGGAACGCATTATGTTAAACTTAATATTAAAAAAGCACAACGTGTTTTTCTTTTCCCATAACGTAGGTAAATAGAAAATGGGTCATTTAACTACGCTCGTGCACGTTCGACTGGTTTATTGACCATTTACGTGTCACAAATCTAAAGGTTGCAGCAGTGTTGTGTTTGAAGAAGATTCAGCCACATAAGTACGTCGAGTTGCAACCAACTCATTTGTATCAGGAAAATTAACTACACTCGCGAGCAATGTACTGGAATCACTTCATCCCTCGTTGCTCATAACAATTCTTCACAAATTCAAAATCTTTCAAATCATTTGAAAGGTTTTTTTAGGTTTTCAACCTCTTTCAATGTCGTTCCCAAGGATATTAACCTTATGTCATGGAACGTAAAAATAAAAGGCTGCATTGTCATATGAAAATTAATCAGCGGTTTAAGGTTTCACGTCACTGGGAACACTGAAACTGGAAGAAAACGGAACCACTCCAATAGAAACCGCTCAAGTCAACCCAATCCAGCTAGGGTTGATGATAAATGTTTTATTTTGTAACATAGCTTTTTACGCGTCCAATATTTGTTGAGCATTTTTAGCTAGATGAGGCCGATTTTTAATAGCTTACTACCATGGGAAGAATCACCGACACAAACTCAGAGGTCAATGTCTCTTAGTTTATGCAATCCATTCTGGTCAAATCATATGAGAACCATGAAGGTTAATTAATGTCTGATGTGGAATTTTGAGCAAAGTGGCAAAAAGATTTGAGTGGACCTGTCTAGACTGTGCAAGCATTGTTCTAAGGTTGAGCTACACGGTAATTGACAAATTACCGTGTAACTCAACCTTAGAACTTTAAGGAGCTCAACGATTTGACAAACGTTACTAAAGTATGGACATTTGGGTAGGCCGCATAAATTGCTGAAACTGCCAGAGTTACTGAAATGTGAACCTAATATGGCTATATACAAGGTCCTCATATCACGTTCACAATAACTGATTTAACTGGGCCTGTAAATTCAGTACAAGCTTTTGTCGGAAGGCGAGTAGCTTAACTTGTAAACAATAAGGAGCACAAAAAGCCGACGAATAATGCCAAAGAAAGGACATTAGGGTAGGCTGTAATAGTAGTCTTCATATGAATTTAGTAAAAATAAAATTATACTTAATTATATTATTATAATTATAAAAAAAGAAAAGTATAATGGATAAACGTAAAATTAGGCCATAATATTTTGTGCGTGAGAGTGTCGTTGAATCATCTCAATCCTAAGCCTTTTAGTCTTCAATATAGTGTTTAACTATGTGAAAAGCTTTCTGGCATAGCTTACGTTTACGTTACGTTTTACAACCAATAAATTAGTAGCGTACTATCGCTCGATAGCTTCATCTGAGCCAGTCTTGTCTCTTGAATGTTTACAAGAGGTTCAGACAGACTGGAAACTTAGTCAGGCGACTAGGATCTATATGATAGGAATGCGTTTCGGCGAGAGATGACGGATTTATTACCTTTCCGCTCCGAAGTTGGCACCTGACCGGAGGTTACGTCCTGCAGCAGTTCGAGTGAGAGCTGTCAGCGAATGAACTATGAGGTGAAGACTCAAAGAATCGAACATCACCCCAAAAACATCCAGCTACGATACCCAAATTGTCTCCAGCTCACTGACAAGGCTGGCTTCTGTTTGTTCGAGAGTTAGAATGGGATATGGAGTAATAGAATCGAGTTCTGTTCTCAGTCGGAAACAAGATGTACCTGCATGACAGCGACTATCGACTGAGTGTCTATAGTGGACCGGTGTGGCAAATCGCACAATGCTTTATTCCAGAAACAGGGGTGTGTCCTGTATGATGTGGGCGGGGATTTTTATTAGCAGAAAGATATTCTACGTCGCCAGGTTTATTGGCAAAGATTTTCCTGCTAATCCACAATAATGCCCACTGCCACAGCGCTGCTGTGATTAGACAGTTCCTGGAAGAAGTCGATATTAGGAATATCAACTTCTGACACTGTCTGTCTGTCACTAGACTGACCAGCACTCAGTCCTGACTTGAATTCAATTAAACATACACTGTCTGTTCAAATAATGAGGTGAATCAATTTCTATTTTGTGCCCTTAAAAAATACATGCACGTTTTGGTATCAACTTGAACCCTCTCAGCGATTTGGTTTGAAAATCTTGACCTCTGAGTTTGTTTCGATATTTCTTTTCAGGGTAGTCAGCTAGGAAATACCGGCCCCATCTAGTTTATAATATAAAAAGATTGACGTTTAAAAGTGATTTTTATAACCTATTTATAAAATAAATATCATTTAACGAACGAGTTCAAAATGCCGTTCTTTTATGGGTTATTTATTCTTGGGAATAGGAAAAATTCGCAGCGCATGCATGATTAGGTACGTTGTTGTTATTGGCCAACAATTTACGAACAAGTGAGCAGGTTCGTGATGCAAATTCGTAACATCCTGAGCAACTTCTTTAATAGTGTTTCAACGATTCTTCAAAACAATTCAAATAAAAAAAATAATCACTTTCTCAACATTTCATCGGTTGTTGATGTGCTGGGTGGGGTCTAGATCGAGCATCGTCATTCGCATCTTCTCGACCTGTGAAAAGCTTGTACGAGTACCACTTGTAAACAAATGTTTGACTTGTAAACATTTCAAGTGTTTATGATCAGTTAATTCCATTTTTTTTTTCTAAAATAATAATAATATAAGCCTTTTATTTCAGACATAATTTCACTTTCACAATTATTGAGTTATAATCCTAATGACTCTTGCGAGTCAGTGACACCGACAACTTGGTCTGTTTGCCCTATTTTGGCAAAGGCCTCCTCCATTTCTTTCCACTCTGTTCTATTTAGCGCCGTCCTTGTCCATGTTTTCCCTGTTGTCATTTTGATTTCATCTTCCCATCTTCGGAACTGCCTGCCTTCTTTTACTATTTCTTGGGTACCAAGACACTATAATATGTTTGGTCCACTTTTCAGTGCCTCTTATTATGTGACCTGTCCTCTTCCATTTTAGTTTCCTAATTCTTGTTGTTACGTCTTCGATTTTTGTGCGTTTTCTAGTTGTTTTGTTCCTTATTCTGTCAGATTTCCTTATATTTAACATGCTTCGTTCCATTGCGGTCTGACAGGTTCTCAGTTTGTTATTTTGTTCTTTGGTGAGTGCCCAAGTTTGGCAACCACATATCAAGACTGGGAGTACGCTACCTGCGTACTCCCAGTCAGCCAGTTATATAATTTAGTTTTGACGTTCATCTTAGTTTCGGTATTCTTTACTATGTCATTGAATCCCCAGTAACATTGCCAAGCTTGCGCAATTCTTGTGTCTATTTCTTTTGACATCATATCGGTGGCTGACATTTGTTGATTTTTATTTTACAAAGTGTGATGTAAATCATTGATATTTTTTTCGACGGAAGAAAATCGCCGAACACGCAAACACTTTTAACTTTATGTCTCTCACAAAAAAAAGAGAGTGAGTCACAAAAGAGAACTTTAAAAAAAAGTAACCGAATGTACGCATACGGCAAAATTTTAAAATTCATCTTATTTAAGTAACAGACATCGTACGAGGGACAAGAAACTCATTCGGTCCATGTAGCACGTTTACAAGCTTTGTGGCGCATATGGCAAGATTTCCAATTGATTTTAAATACACAATTTTTTTTTGCAGCTCCATACTTTGCAAGTTATTCAAGTTTTCGCCCTTAATGAAAGTCACAGCCATCTAATATTATAAATCTAAATATGAACTAAATTACTCCTTAAATTTAACTTAAAAAATGTTTTTAACATATTTTTCAACCATTTATCTAGTCAGTATTGAACCCACTCACGCTAAACGAACTCATCACAGCGTACGTCTTATAAACTGGTGTAAACAATAAACAGACATGCGATTTCAAGAAACCCGGAAGATTTGCTATCTTTGATTGAAGAGTTCCGTTCACCTTGATGGTGAACGGAACTCTTCACCAAACTATAAATAAAGGGACCATCTCGAAATACTAAACTGGTCTTCCAAACCATCGTATACAGTTTTTTCTTCATTTTACATCGATAAGTGAGGATGAAAACATCATCAATGTGGTCGAAGCCACGTAGTACAATAACTCAAACACTTGTATTCAGATTTCACTCTAATTAAATTGGGACCACATGACAAGCACCAGCTTTTGAATGTGAAAATAAAATAAAAAGTCATGAGGTAACATACATTTTAAAAAAATACAGCCGACTTGAGAACCTCCACCTGTTTTGGAATTAGGTTAAAAATTGAGGATCTGAACATCACAATGAACACTCGCTCGCTAAGGTCAGCCTTCAGCCCATGAGAGACAAGATCTGCCGCATTTTCCTTAGACTGCTGCTTTGAATGTACGCCCAGCAGTGTTTTCTTGTATTTCATCGATGCAATTTCGTATCCAACTAAACACTATTTAACAACAACCTTAACACTATTTTCGAATCGCACCAAAACCGGTATTTTCCTTTACAAACTGACTTTGTAAAGGTATCAAGGACACTTAAATAACTATTTTTTGAGTTTTTGGTCAAAACATCGTATTGCAAAATCAAAATCCAAGAATTTTCTTTCCTCAGATCTGGTGCTTCTCATCTATTTAACTTACCTTGTAAATTGTATAACATTTCCCATCCTTTGGCCAGTACAGCATGAGCCATCCCCTCAGCAAAGCCGCACAAGGATTCCTCTTCACATCAGCCCATAGTGGTGGCAGCACTGCGGCCTGAGAGCCACACAGCAATGCTGCCAACCGCACCCACGCCGCCATTTTAGAACACTCCAAATTCAATTTGAACACTTTTTATATCTTAACGCCGCATAAAATCAAATAATATTAATATTTACTGTATGACCTTCCAGCAAGAATTCCGAGAGCACAACACCACGATAGTCAAAGAAAACCGTCAACATGACTTTGACTTCAGATCGACTTTGGCTGTTGTTTTGGTTTCGGTTCAGTTAAAAGGCGCCACTTCAAAGCTTGTTGACTAGTTTGCCTGTCAAACTCGTAAACCCACGTCTCGTAACAATGCGTTTCATGAATGTTGGGACGGATTTGACTTGTTCTAGCATGTCCACAGCGACTGTTATGCGATTGAATTTTTAGAGAATTTTCCAAAATTCTCTAAAAACTCTCAACATTCTCTAAAATACATGAATTGAATTGAAAGAAAATAATTTTATCCAAGAAATTATTTAAATTTAATAGTACAGATCGACTCGTTAGACACAGAAAGTTTGGCGGCTATATCTCTCAAACTTGAATGAGGTTTTTCAGTCACTATTTTCTTCACTTTTGCGATGTTAATTTCAGTTACATACGTTAATGGCCACCCACACTGAGCTAAATCTTCCATCACATCTTGACTGCTTTTAAATGCTGTGTACTTTCACACTCATAAACACGTTTTTTTGATTAATTCGATTCACGGTATTCTCCGTTACATTTTCAGTGGAATTTAATTGGCGATACAAAATTTTATAAAAATTTCTTTATCCCATGTTTTTGTCCATTAATGTATTTGCAATACACATCACCTTATTTAATCTAAATAACAGATGAACCTCAAATTCTGCGCCAAAATGGAAAACAGTTGTGCTAAAAACAAAAAGAAATAATTAGGAACCATAAACAAATCATCCATTACCTACCATAACTATTGTTGACTGAATGTACACATTTAACTTTTGTTTAACATTGTATTATGTATTCTTATGATGTTTTGATTATAATTGTCTATGCCTGTAGTCTCTGGTGTCCTAATTACAAGTCACGGTTTAGTTTTGGCATCAGTCTCCCACAAATGAACATTGTCGTACATCATTCGATATTTTTTCACGTAGTTTTAGTTCATTAGTGTTATTTGTGACAGAAAATCAACCGTTTCTATTATTATGAGAAAAATGCAAGTAAATTATATATTTTTTTTTTAATTTTGACCTAAATTTATTTTTGGCACACATGGGTCGATAGGGAATTTTGAACATTTAATTTAGGTATAACAACAGTATAGGGTCAGTGCCTGCTATAGGGTTGCGGAATTTGTTCGAAAGAGTCACTGCGGCCCTGGAACGCAAGGGGTACTAGAAGGATCACGGTTGGGTTTTAGTCAGTAAGAGTCTGACACTCCCTTCTGCTCCGCCCACAGCGGAGTCAAAGATAGAAGACCAGAGCGAAGTCATTTGATGATTTCCCATCCAGAAAAAAAGGTATAACAACAATGGACCTAAGCCTCAAATATTCAGGTGTCTGGAATTTTTCACAAATTGAAATGTTTGTTTTGACCACCTTATTGACCCCTTTGTCACCATCTAAGAGCATCACAGAGTTATTCATTAAATAAAAAAATACATTTAGTCTACTACTGCCTACTACGTAACGGTAGTGGTATTGTTTGCACTGGGGTAAGATTTCGACACTGAAATAAGATAAATGATTTGAGTTATTTACTCGTCTCCGTCGATAAAATGTTTAATGTTTTTGAGATAAAAAGCTTTCGTTGTGCCTAATGGTAACTTTTAAGGTTACTTGTTTGAGTTACTTATCTATTGAATTACCTGTAGCTTTTTGTAAATTCTAGAAGGTCACTGAAGAAGAAAGAATATTTAAATAAAAGTGAAGAAGTTGTTTTACCTACCTGTTTAAAATGTATTATGGATTATTTTCAATGGTCTGATAACTTGTAAAGTAAATTGAGAAAAAATGGAATTGTATGAACATTCCCAAAGCAACAGATTCCGACGAAATTGTATTCTTTTTATAAGCCGATTAGGATGATCATTTTTACATACACTTTCAGTGTTTATATGACGATACTCTTTATATGACGATATTAGACCTTGGACTTCTAGAAAATACCAGAGAATATAGCCGTATAAGAGAAAATATATAGCCATGAAAAGGAATACATAAATTCATAAATAATGAATAAGTATTATTCAATGCGCCTTTAAGTAGGTAATTCAGAATAGACCAAGGTCTTTTTTCGCTTAAAGTTCAAGCAACCTCCGAAATGTCAATTGTTTAGGAAGACAGTCGTTTGTTACAAAAATATTTTTGCTTTACCGTTTTTAGCTACCTACAGGCAAAATGTAATATATAATTATTGACAAAAAATATATAATTATTTCTATGATAAGAATTATTTGATTTACCAAAGTGCAGTATTGTGTCCTTTTTAACCGACTTCAAAAAAAGGAGGTTTCATAGTCTAAAACAATAATTATAGAACTATTCGTTTTTTTATTATTTTGGTTGAAATTAAAAAAAAAATATTCGGTTTCACTATAGAGCAAAAATAAAAGCATCACTTTACATTATGTAAAAGTAACCTAAAGTAACTACAAAATACTTAAAACAACTAGATCAATAATCGCGAAATAATGTACAAACGCGTATAAAAACAAAATAAATCATCCACATCGCTGTCAATGGCAAAAGTGGCCAGAAGTTTTCTGGAGAAGAACGATTAGAAATGGGACAACGCATAAGCACATTTTTCTTGTTCTCGTAGAAATTTCAAAACTTATCTTAGTGTTCCATGTTCCTACTAAAGCCCTTTGCGTGCCAGGGCCGCGGTGACTCTTTCGAACAACTTCCGCAACCCTGGCAGGCGCTGACCCTATGCAGCCCTGTCTTCTTCTTTTACTACTTTATTTTTGGATGTATCTTCGTTTTTTGAATACCGACTTCCGAAATTGAAGTTATTTTACTCTTTTTTTTTGTTTAGAAGTCGGTTGATTTTTTGTAAAGGTTCCTAGGTTTAGATGGGGACCTAAACGTACCCAGCAATTTATAAATTGCTATGAATAAACATGCGATTTCAGCAATTCCGAAAGATTTGCTATCATTTATTAAAGAGTTCCGTTTCCTATCTCTATTCTTCATCAGATCTTTACCAAACTAGAAAGGGATCATCTTGAAATATTAAGATGCTCTTCCAAACCATCGCAAACAATTTTGTTTTTTCTTTTTACATCGACAAGAGTGAATGAGAACATCATCAATGTAGTCGAAACCACGCATTATTAGGGATAACTCAAATACTAGTTGTCAGATTTTAAATCTTGTTTAATAAAAGCAAATGAGACCACACGACACCAGCACCAGCTTTCGAAAACAAAAAGAATCATCAAAATCGGGACACCCAGCAAAAAGATATGAGGTAACACAAACAACAAAACAAAAATACAGTCGAATTGAGAACCTCCTCATATTTTTGAATGTCGGTTAAAAATATTTGTTATTCATCCAACTTATTTTGTCACCTTCAAAGTATGCTCCTTCAGATACGATACACTTACGTTGACGAATAATCCAATAATAAAAATATTTTTAAACGCTTTTTCCGGAATTGAGTTCTCGTCGCGAATTCACCTTTATGTCATTTACCACATGAAAACAGGTGCCACAAGGTGGTAATTTAAGTTAAGAAAAAAGGTATAAGACGGCTGGACCCATATATGGAGAATAAGGTTGGTTGCTCGATGGTATTTTTTGAGATTTTGGTCAAAAATTCGTTCGCAATGATGGCCTTGTAACGAAAGCGGTGCTGAATCAAAATCCAAAAATTTTCTTGCCACAAATCTGGCCTTTTTCATCTAATTTGCTCCCTTAAACGCTAACCTTACGGCAAGAATTCAGAGTGCACACCACCGCGATAGTCAAAGAAAACGGTCAACAGTGCTTTGACTTTTAATTGACTTAGGCGTGGCTTTTTCGGTTTTGGTTCAGTTGGAATCTCAGAAACTGCTGAATCTAAGAAGATAAAATTGGCACGGAGGTAGATTATGAATAGCTAAGCAAGCTAGCTTAGAACGGCAGCTAAGAAAGGTTTCCGTAAACTTTCCACAAAAAGTTAAAGAAGGGTGGAAGTTGTATGAAAAACTTATTCCTTTGACAAAACTACGAGTATACTTGAAACTTGGTACGAATACTGACTTGCCATAGTGAATTTAAAACATAAAGACATATTTATTCGTTGTTAATATAATTTTAAAAGTTGCCTTTATTAGTGTTTCTCACGCAAAAATACAATTTAGTGGATTTGACTCAATCAATTTAGTGGATATTAAATTTTGTATTAAAGAATCTTTTTTTGTAGCTTTATTGGCTCTTTATTAAATACTGGGGCATTGAAATAGTGCGCCTAGAACAGATAGTGAAATATAATGTAAGTAGGGAACAGCTGAAGCAACGTCAAACGTGCATCTATCAATACTTCACGCTTTAGCGCACAGCTGTGGGCAAGCTTCCAGTTAACTCAGATAAAATGTTTATACTTGGTCTATCACACCGCATGAACAGTTTGGAAACCACATTATTATATACCTGGCACTTGGATTATGTTTTACCCTTTTTATATTAAACGAATAACTACATTCGTTTTCTTTTCAGCATTCTGGTTTTCACGTTTAGCAAATTATCTTCAGCTAGCAGTATAAATTGGTATTACAGCCCAAAAAATCGAATTCGATCCACAGCTAAAATAACTATTTCAAGCATAAATTCAGTTTTCTGTAAATTCAAGCTTGATAGATATTTTATATTGCTTTGATAGATTCAGTTTTGTGGAATGTTTTTGCATTACTGTCGACGTTGGCTACATGAAATGTTATCATTTTACTTGCGGTACCAGGAATAAACCCTTCTGCTAAGGCTTCTTCCCGTTCTAATAAGGCTTCATGGGGGCTCGTTTGCAACTTAAACCGACCAAATGAGCGTTTTAGACTTGCTACATGCACAGGTATATCTGAGGGTGGAGGTGAAAAGGCTTAGAGAAAAAACAATATCTTGTGAAAAACCTCTTAGTCAACAGAGGGAGAAGATTTTATTTTTAAACCTAGTTTTAACTACTTTTGCCACAATCGATTAAGATGTTTGATACATGAACGAATATTAAATTAAGGTTATCAAATAAACTTAATGATTGTGTCTTACGATGGCATTTGTGAATCTGTTCACAATAAATAGGGTAGCTCTTGATAAATTAATGATAATAAAAGAAGGTTGGTCGGTACTTATTCCATACCAAAGGTCTTTCCTATGCGTGGTCTCTGAAATAGATACTTAAGAAAATGATCAAAACGAAGACATATGACAGAGAATATGGATAGCGTTTTCCAAACCGCCGCTTACCAAACGCGAACTATTTTGTGCAACAGATAGATGAGTACAAGAATCAAGAGTTGTCAAATGACCTTGAAATGATGCAGACAGACCAAATATCCAACTTTCCTTCGAAGAGGATGATTTAAGCCTTCAAAATCATACATGTACTGATATAGTGCAGGTAGACTATGTGGATGGTACGTGCTATACCATAGAAAAAAAGACACAGATGGAATAATTATTTTTGCTGATTCAACTTAAACAGCCATGCCTTGGTATCGAGTGATCTCGATAATCGAGGATAGAGTGCCAATTTTACGATTACTAATTTGAAAGCAACGTTAACATTCGCGAATGCGAACGTTGCTACGCAAAAACAGTAATTCAAGTCGGGAATCGATTCGAAGCCATCGATTTTGGAGAATACAAATTTAATTTGTAATTATTGATTTTCATTTTTATTCAGTTTTCATCACTCGGCAGAAACCCGATGTGAGTGAGGGGCACCTCACTCACATCGGGTTTCTGCCGAGTGTGTTCAGAACATGAGCAATATGTTGGAGTGTCCGTCCAATAGTACTATGTGGGATTTAATGAACGCCACCGATGCTGCAATCAACGTAGCTGCCTACTTGGCAAAATTAATATATTATAAGGAGTAAGACGCACTTACAAGGTGGTGGAGATCCGCACCACGTAAAATACTGGTATTCAACTGAAACCGGTTTGACTGGAAGGCCACCCCAATATAAGAAAACGCTAGACAGAAACTTAAATTAGCAGACATGGCTATTGTATATACAAACACACAGCTATTCAAACGTAAGAATAAATTAACAACGGCTTCGATCGACCGTGTAAAGATAAGTAACTTTAATGTAATCAAATTTGCACTTGTTTCAAAAGTTTGGAATTACATTTTTATTCGATAAAAGGAAGTGTATGAATTTGCTTTACGATATGAAAATTATTTTATTCTGGAAAGCTTTTAAATCATATCTCTTTTTTTACAGTGAACTGATTGGGAAGAAACAATAACTAGTTTGTGCTTAGAGTTACGCATAATTTATCTCAACTGGTTGTGTACTTTCTACGTGAAGCGTGCAAAACTAAATAGACAAAGCATTAAAATGATATATAAATGATATATTCGAAAAAATATAAGAAATTCTTATTTAGCCTGATCATTTAATTTTGAATAATTTCGATGTACAAAAACTACTCTTGTACAGATTTGTTATATACATGCATACAAATAACCCTGATTTTTACCTGGGCTATTTTCTTGCCTTTCTTCAATTCAAATTCAACGATCAAAATATCGTTCAGTTTTAACATCGTTACTTCGTTCCCCCATTAAATTAAGAGCACGAAAGAGTGAAAGAGATGGCTGACCTGGCACCCGCAACACTGGGAACATACTTTGTGAATGCAATCAACATGAAAGCCTTCAACTTCACTGTGATTTACGAGTCCAATGTATTTTTGCATATATTAAACGTAGCCCATTCAAACCCATCGCATTTATGAACTGTGATTAATCTTAAAATGTCTGTGATTCAACCTTACCAGCTGTTATGACCATGGAAATAAATTGACACTGTTTTTGTTTCATATGTTTTTGATGAAAGGAGCTTTTGGCTAAATAATAACAAATGCAATGGTCAATGTTCAAGTTTAAACAACCTTTTTGAGGTCAGGTTTTTGGATCATTCTAACATACCAAGACTCCTCCATTTCTCGGAAAGCACATGAATTTGTTGGTAATTTGTAGATCTTTGATTTTTAAATTATCAAAAGCCAGGAAATTTTACACCAGTTTTGTAAGAAGCACCGTGTTACACAGTAACTGGATTGTGAGGTCAGATATTCAGTCAGGTAATCAGCTGAATCCGGTTTGATGAGAAGCTGATCTCAATATAGTTGGGAAAATTTTGTCATCACCGCATAGACAGGAAGTGATGAGCATTGCAAAGCGGTAAACATTGCATACACCAAATAGACCATAATGTTTATGAACATACACTATTTAGCATGTAACAGCTCTTGTGACTCTTAATCCCGATAATACTAACATTTACGCTGTTCTAATAAGTTCGTTTATTTAAGAACATGTTGGATTTAGATCATTTATAAGTTTCAAAAACCTATGTTAATTGAAATCAGCCAGCGAGTAAAAAGAGAACAGTAGAACGTTTTTTAAAATGTCATAATAGTTTTCTTTCTGTTAAAAATCTACTGGAGGCCACCACGATGCATTCACTAGAGGTTTTAACAGCATAAATAATAAAAGTATTTTTACCATGCTGTTAATATTGCACTTTGCTATTACTGTTTCATAAAATTCTCGACATTCTAGCCCGCCCGTGGTATAGAACACTTTTGCAGCGGTGAAAAAGTTTCTTTTAATCTTCTTTTAATGAAGTTATAGTCTCACAGCCAGGTAAGAAGACACTTTCAAGTACAAACAGATCCTGCTTTATATAAAAATGGAGTAAAAAGTTCTAAGAAAAATAATTGGCGCTGTTTATTTTAATGTGTTGTTTTTAAATACCTTAATTGATATATTTTTTAATTTCAAATCGGTACGCGGTATATTAATATTTAACTAACACAAACCCAAATCGGGAACTCGTTAAGTAGCTACATATTCCATATTCAAACTACCCACTATATAGTCTACCCCCACACCCACTAATAGAGAGTCATGATAAAAATTTAACACGTAAATGTGTTAATGGCAACGTGTTAACGATATCGTTTAAAAATAAATCATCCGTGTGTACCTTTATATGCTTTCCGCGCGCATAGGTTATGGCAAACCTGGCAGGTGTGCAGGTTACACATCTGACACATTTTCCGATTATCACAACTCTTATAGTATTTATACATGTTTATACGAACGTGTGATACAGAAATACAATAAAATAGTAAGTCATATTAATTTGTAATGAATTTCAGTAGTCTCGTTCCCTAATCTTACATCAAAGTCCGATATTGACCTTGTTACTCAAAATAGTATAAAAGCAAATCGCTGTCTGAGGTAGTTAGTTCCTCAGCTTACTTCTTTTAAATCACGCAATGACTTTTTAAACGGTTTTCAACAACAGCAAAAAAAACAATAAACAAAGGTATGGTGGTAAGGTTTATGTATCATAATATTAAGCACATTTGCAAGGCTATATAGCCCTAAGGTGGGTCGCTAATATACAAATATTAGCAACCCAAGGTGGGTTGCTAATATTTGTATATTCGCATTTGTAGTGTCGCTAATATACAATACTATGTGCAATAGAGTATATTTGCATATCTTTAATCTATATATATAAAACAAAGTCGGGTTTGTTACAACACTTTTTTTTTTTTTTTTTCCTTCTGGATGGGAAATCATCAAATGACTTCTCCCGCTCTGGGCGGAGCGGAAGGGAGTGTCAGACTCTTACTGACTAAAACCCACCCGTGCTCCTTCTTGTGCCGTTATCTCGAGTTATAAGTGTTGTTACAACACTTATAACTCGAGATCTGCTGGACCAATTTTCTTGGTTTTTGTTTCGTTGGATTTGTCTCTGCACCTAATAGCAGAATACATCTTAAAAACAATGAAAATTCGACGAATAAATAATTATGAAAGATGAATAATTTTCCCTAAATGTTCCTTTGTTTCGTACCTGTCAAACATTTGTAAGTAAGGATTTACGTGTACCAGCAGACCATAAACATGTCGAAGCATTTCTGGGGCTGGAATTGTGAGTGAAAACTTACAAAGTACCAGGATACCAGGAACCATAATTATTTAACATCAAGCTATGATCCTTAGGAGACGAAAGAAAGAACACTGACCCAGAAATAATAAATGGCGCAGGCAGGTGAAACCGCGGGATACAGCTTAGAAGTATTTTAGCTTTAAGTTTTCTATTTTAAAAATTATTTCAGCAATAGAAAGCTAAATTTCACCTGCGACTTTCTTTTATATACATATATAGAACATCATTCATAACCCTAAATATTGTGTTTATTTTATATGGCAAAACAACGTTTGCTGGGTCAGCTAGTGATTAATAAATAAGAATGTACACTACACATACACTGTCTGCTCCACCTTGGTGAATGTTGAAATTTATCACAAAAAAACAATATACTCTCGTATAAAAAGTCATCAGTGTTATCCCAAACTAATAATCTATCTCGGTGCCAAATTTCACTAAGATCCCTTAAGCCTTTCTGACATAATTGAGTAACAAACATCCACCTTTTTATTCAAAAAAAAAAAAGATAAATTTTATTTCAGCACAGGTTTTAAAGTTACAAATTCAAAAACTAAAACACAATTACTTTTTTTCATGATGAACAAATATACTTGAGAGTACCTACTCGGAGGTAGGTACTATATCCGCGCCGGCAAGTCGCGGCCTCGCGGGCGAAGTACAAGTTCGCACTCAAGCTCATTAACACGTTCTGCAATACTTCGGAGCTTGGTCACCTCTTTAGCAAACGATGTATCATCGTTCATGGGGTTATTTGTTGGTATAAAAACAATGTAGAATTAGAGTATTTTTCTTATTTTTTATTAAAAAAAAGGAAAAAAAGAATTAAACTTGGTACCTATTCAACAAGTTTATATGATTTTGTGATATCAAAATAACAGCCATCGCTTAAGAAATTGAAAAATAAAAACAACTACCTCATATAACTAGGTATGTAAAGGGTAAAATTCCAAGCATCTTTTCATATAGTAATGTTTAACATATCCTAAAAGTTCCGTCAAATAATATCTGGTGGCATCTCTGCTGTTTTCAAATAGGATCTACGTTTACATTATTTATATGACAGCTGTGTGTACGTAGAAGATGTTTGAGAAAAAGTATTAATTGGAGAAAAACTTTTATCAACGCAATAGAACCAATGCTTTTTTGTCTGTGCGTATGTGCGTGCTCAAAAATGGCTTTATCGATTTGAGTGCGGTGTTAGTTAAAATTTTGGTATGCTTCACTTACCATTGAGTGATTGTTTTTTAAGTTAAGTCATATCAATTTAGAGAGCCACGATAAATATTTACTTGGAATTATTGTATGTATAGAATAAAAGTGAAGTCGGTGCTCTAATCGTGAGCCGTTAAGACTCACAAAACATGTGGAATAAAAATGAGAGATCGATATTTTTGCTTTGAAATTAACCTCATAAATTAATAAACCATTCACAATGATACTATAAGTGTGTCATGGATGATATTCAGTGGGTCGTCATCCAGGGCTACATTATTTATGCGTCATATTTTAGCTGAATTTAATTTGTTGTTCCTTTAATTCTAGAAGGAAAAATATCAATGAGCATAACTTATTCATAAATTTATATAAGAGCCCTTGCAAGCCATTAACCATCCACTCGGAGTCACAGCTGATATCAAAGAGTAAATATACCTGGAATCGCGTTAGTTATAAATCACTTGCCAATGAAAATCTCCACAAACAAGAGGCGGAACACTTCATTGGACATCTTTATCGGTCGTTCAGTGAAAAAGCGAGAACACCGTATTCTGAGAGCGTCATCCGTTTGATATATGGGTGCTGACCGAAACGTTTATCTGAATCACTGAAGCCACAGCTCGCTAGCTCCTTTGTAACCGCTGGAACATGCAAGACTGCCTTGCTTTACGTGCCCGTATACTTATCACTGTCTTTTTTTGCTCCCAATGGTCGAACATTATGCCCTAAGAGCCATTTTAAGGTTTCATCTCTAGCGATATTTCTTTCGTTTGCAACATCATTTCATCTTACATTAAGTTTTAATGTGCGAAGAGAAAGCTTATGTAGATGATTATAGCTACAATCTCTTGCTATCTAGTATTTTCGTAAGAAGAACAATCTTTTTAATATAATATTAGTACATACATACCTTCATTTATTTTGTCTAAAAATACACGTATGCGCGTACTTGAAATTATAATTCGAGATAACTCCAATGCATCGCTACTGACTCAGGTGTCGCTTTCACTTGCTTTAGTCGTATGTAGTTTTAGTTCATTGATTGATACATGACCTTAAAGTATTATTATGGCCTTACGTCAAGTAAATTTGAATTTGTGATTTATCACATACTAGCTTTTGTTTCGACTTCATACGCGCTTATTCTGTTTTTTTTTTCGTTGCCTTTGGAATTTCAAGAAATTCTCTCTTAGTGCTCATCAAGCTACATGCCAAATTTCAGTTTATTACGACAGGTAGTTTCTTTTCGGCTGTGGATTGTCTGTAAATCAGTCATTCAGTTACGGAAGAGTTTTAATATAACAATAACCATAAATTAATCAATCAGAAAAATAGGGGTGGCCTTATTTTTATATATTTTATCACCCCTGTTTTATATTATATAAAAGCTCGAGCTCGAGAGAAGCTAGTTCAAAAGATAGCTGACCTCTAGCAATGTATTAAAGAAAAAACAAGCCATGATATCCGATATGGTAAGGTGGCCTTGTTTTATTTCGAGTTTAGTTAGTTGTTCTCCAAAGTTGGATGCACATCTCAAAAAGATACTTAAATACGGGTGTGTTGTTTTTTTTTTGTGAATACGTGATGGGAGAACAGAGGACCTGAAAGTTCAACCTCTTCCAAATAGAATACTAATTGCTACTGCTACCATGAGTTTGGGAGCCTGGGATATAAGTAAATTCACAAGTACTATATCTGTAGGCCAAAGCCTTACCTAAGTAAAATATAATCAGCAGACCTACCATGACGTCTTAAATCCATCATGATTCCTGTGTCAGAGAGAGACGGAGTTACACAAGACGAATAGCACTATCCCTTTCCCTCATACTGAATGATGATAGCATTGGCACTTCATAGTACGGCCACAGAACACAAGTTTTCACTGCATTTGTATATCTTGGTGGACGAATGTGACTCGGTTGGTTGTCTAAAAATCAGTGGTGTTAACGTTAGATTTGCCCATTGCCACGTGTTCATGAGCAACATCCCGATTTGGTCAGATGCAATGAAATTTAGCAAGAAGCATGGTTGTAGCTTGGTGTAAATTAACAACTTTCAGACATTTTCCTTTACTTCTGCTGTAGTAAAGGAAAATGTCTGAAAGTTGTTAATTTAGTTTTATCACATAAAGACACATTTTACGATTACAAACTTATATTTATCGCTGAAGAATCGATAGTGACGTACATTTTTGATTGAGAAAATATTTTCCAACTGCAAAGTTACGTTTGTCATTCAATCCTACCTACTTATCTTTTTGTCAAAGTAATGAGAGTGCTTTCGTAGTTTATACACTTTAGTAGGTAATGTAGACTCGAGAAAAACGGGGCCCAATTCCCATAACAGACAAACTATCTATGTACAAACGAGATTGTATGTTGTATTTATGGACAGAACCCGCAGCTGAGGCCAGTCCGCTTGCAAGTGGCCAGGCCACTTGTCCGAGTTTTCACAGTATGATAAACCGTAGCTTAACCAAATTTTCATTTAGCATATTTTTGTTTTCTTTCTATTGATTAAAATATAATAATTTAATTCCGCGTACCTAGTTTGCGTAAGTTGACTGCAAAACGCAACATGACATCAACACCTTTTGAACAACTAGTATCCACTTCAGATAAGCAGAGAAAAAACCGCGTCTTTGGAACATATTTCATTGACGCTCCGTTCCTATTGATCTTAGCATGATGATAATATATAGCTTATAGCCTTCCTCAATAAATGAGCTATCTAATACTGAAAGAGTTCCTGAGATTAGCGCGTTCCAGTAAACAAACAAACAAACTCTTCAGCTTCATAAATTAGTATAAACATGAGTAAATTAGATGGATTGATAGATGATTGATTTTCTATTCCAATTAAGTCTTCTACAAATTATTTTTTATTATAGCTAACTTTGCTAGCATAGCTTTGCTTTGTTATATGCTTAAGTTTATATATGTATAATTATCTTAAAGATTGGAATGTATTTCATGTTATATAACTCATGGTTAGCAACACCTCATTTGTCTATGTAAATATTTGTTTAACCCCCAATATTTGTAGGATTACAACGATGAGTGCAATGTGACGGGTGGGCGTTTTGGGGGACTGTCTTGTTTGTTTATGTAAAATTTGACGTTCAAAAAGTGCTGTCTATCAGCCTAGTTTGAATAAATGACTTTTGAATTTTGAATTTTGTCGTTAAAAATTCCTAGCGCCATTTTTACTCCTAAATTCTAAAAAATAAAGATATATTTATTTTGTATTCACTCTTTAACAAATTGTTTTTACAATGCAAACTCAGATATCTATTTGCACGTTTACACGCCTATAAACACTAACCAGGGGCTCAAAAACACGCACTTGTAACTAGAAAATATTACCTAAAATATTACCTATCTAAACCAGAAGTACAAAAATATAAATTTTACTTTTAGGTGCGATATTCGACCAGAACACTGAAGAAATCCAAAATGTGTTCAAGTATGCGATGACAATCCACAACCAGAACATAAGCAGCCGTCGTTTGGAACTACAGGCATACGTCGATGTCATCAACACTGCAGATGCTTTCAAGCTTTCCAGACTCAGTGAGTATCTCTTCTTTATTCCGATTTCAGAAATTATGGCTATAAGGTAAAAAGAGAGAAGCAGGTATCAGTGAATGCTGCAGAATTTGTTCGAATGATTCACCGCGGCTCTAGAACGCAGAACACGGGTGGATTTTAGTCAGTAAGAGGCTGACATTCCCTTGCAGTCCACCCAGAGCGGAAAAAATCATTGATGACTTCTCATAAAAAAGTATCACCTGTTATTTGTAACGAGTCTTTTAAGGTCGTCACATATTTTAAGATATATTAGTCGATATTTGAACGACTTTTTGGTATTAGTTTGCTCACCTCCTTAACTAGAAAAAAATATTTTAAAAGTCTAGCAAGACATGACTTCGATTCTAAATAGTTAACTCACTCTAGATAGCCCACTCTTGGGACTAATCTCGCCTAATGGTGAGTGATAGATGAAGTTTACGATGAAATTAGTTAGCACAGAAGATGGCTGTTCATTCTTGCTTTGAAATCTGACGGGTCATAGGTTGTTGAGAACAAAGATGTTGCAAAAAGTTCCACACTGCGCATCATAAACGAGGAGTAGACACGCTTAGTGCGATTACTTGGTTCATAAACTAGAGTTTGGTAATGAAAGGAAGATGGTAGAATCAGGTCATACAGCTCCAGCGCACTCTCTTTGAATTACGATCTGTAGAAAAATAACAGGTAACAGTCATTATTCCGATGCACAAGACTGTGTAGCCCAGCAAGCAACGCTTCGATACCTACAAGCAGTTTAACCATGCTCTCTAGACTCTAGATAAATGCAGTAAGCTGTTATTTTATGGAGCCATTATTTTAGTGCCTGTAACACTATATTCAGGGACGGACTTGCTCTCTGAGTGATTTGAGACCTTGAATACGTCCAGATCGGACATTCTTTAGGGATTCTTTTGACACGATAATGGTTGAGACAACGTTGATTTATGGAGTCTGTAAATGCATCTCAGAAAGAGATGGGTTGACGAAACTCTTACTAGATCATCGTGCTGTGCTGGCGTTGCCGCTGCGGCTGCGGGGAACCTCAAGCGGCAAGCAAAGATTTATTGAGAGTTCTAAGTCAATTGCCTATATCTACTTAAAATTTCAAATGCCTTATTTGGTTTTCTCTCTCATTATTCCTTACTGGCTGGTTTTATGCGGAGTATACACAGCGACGGGGTACGAATATCATTTTCCTGCATTCAAATATTGCCACTATATTTGATTTGTTGAATAATTGTTGCTGAATACTGAGCCAAACACACAATTTATTTTTTTACCATCGACTTGCCGAGAAGAGTTTTAGAAATTAAAATAACGTTTAACCCTGTTAGCGACTGTCTCACTCAGGTTTGGCCTTTGGGGGAGTATTAAGAGAAGTATCATCAGCATGTCACGTGATCAGAATACTGCAAACACCGTCGCTGTTAGCTCGCGTAAGACTAAATCGATAGTCTACCCCTAGAAGATTGGTACCATGCTTTGTCCTATAAGCTACATAATAGCTTGCAAGTCATAAAACTTCGTTATGAGTTACTATGCAGGTATATGAATGTGATTGTTAGGTAATATTGATGAAATATATATTATGGAATTATCAATAAGCTACAAAAACATTTATATAGAAAATAGTCAGGACCACCTCACCCTTGTACCACTATAATATGTAGGTATAATGAATAAATAATGTAGGTACATGAAGTTTAAATAAATAAATAATGATGTAGCACAAAATAAAAGAATATTATAAAAGAAAATAACAGTACATACATACATATTCCAAAGTGGTCTGAGATAGAATTAATGTTACAGTTTTATTTTATTAAGAACGCACATAGAACAGCGTTGGCATTCTTTTCGTAAGTCATTCTTAGATACCTTTTGATTATACAGTCGCGTCTTTTAACTACTATCTTATCTAAACAAAAACGAAATAAGACAGAACACAACACAACAACAAAAAAATGGCAAAGGCTCAGACATCAAAGTTGTAAGGAGGTGGTGGTTAAGACATATTCCCAAAAGACAAGAAGTAATGACTTTTGCCGCTATCATGTCGCCTGAACAATGACAAAGAGGAGCCCTACGGTCACCTGAGTTTTACTTGTAGAGAGCCAAAAATTACAATAGATAACAGTAACAACACATTTTTGTGGTTCTGTAAAAAAGGGAACAATACAAAAATACTGACGCGGAAATTAAAAAAGAGAAACAAAGGCAAATTACCCGTGAAAGGGAATGAGCGGCCGCAGACGCCCCCAGCCTATTTACTGTAACGACAAACACTTCCGTACCGGCGAGGCGCCAGTCTGATGCGACTCTGCACATTTTGAAATCAAACGAAATGGACGATGCTTGAAATGTGAAAGCACCCAGCTGGGTGCTTTCACATTTCATCAATCATGATAAATAAAAAGCCAATAATAAGGAATAATAAGTACATGGTACTGCATGTTTTTTTTTAACAAACGTGTTCTGTTTTATAATATGTCTGCATAATATTCGAACTCTATCTCACTTAACTATATTATCAATTTTATCCTTAAATAATTAACGCGGCCCATGCAATCCAAACACTGATCATTTTAACACAGTACCTACTTAAATTAATGTGTTTTGTTCTAGGTATGTCTGTTGTCTCAAAAAATGATATTAGTTCAAAACAAAATGACAGAAGCGTACCGATGCTAAGAGCCTTTGTTCAGGGTGACGAGTCTTTCAATTATATTCGCCTACATTTTGATAAGTTTTTATTTTTATTTATTAGACTATTGTATCCCACTGCTGGGCAAAGGCCTGCCCCATATCCATAAAGACACTCTTTTTTCCTATGAAGAAATAATAAACTAGAATCTTAGGACATATTAACGTCTAGTTCGGTAGTAGTGCCAATTGGTACTTACTAGACCGGCAAACCTCCGCCGGCTCGGTATTAGTACCACTTGGTACTAAGAATTACGTCATACGACATCCTAATTAATAATGTTGCTATTAATAAAGCTACTGACAAATCTTATGTATTGGCGTTAGTTATAACAATTAGATAAAAAGTCCATATGTCACGCCAATAATTCTTTAATAGGTACTTAAGCCTAAAATTTACAAATTTTCATAAATAAAGTGTATAATGTGATAATCGCCATCAATCATCATTCATAATGTTTTTTTTTTACTGTTGGGGTGTACCAAAACGATTATTTGAATCGTTGTTTTTTTAATTTCCACCTTCTCGATTCATTTGAATTAGCGATTATCAACACATAGACACATAAACTTACTTACATGGGTACATAAGTACTTTCAATAAACATTCTCACCCTCCTTTTGCGGGTAAAAAACTTCTAACATTATCTATATGCTTATTGAATTTAAGTAACATTATAACATAGTTCAAACTGATCCAATATCTAACCATACCATACTAAATTAATTATTAAAAAAAAACTTGATGTGCCATTGATAAATATGTTCGAATCACGAGTGTATTCCGAATTTAAATTTTTAATAATATAGACTTTTTGGCGCAAAATCCGTCTAGGTTCGGTCGATGAATCAGTTCACTTGATTTTATTCGTTGATGGATCATTAAGTGCTTATTGGATTGTATGCCGAAAAATGATTTGTTCTAATTTTCTATAATCGATTTATGATAATTGCTCATTTATTGCATTTATCGCATCTTTGCTTTTACTTTGGCCAGAGAATAGAGTACTTAGCATTGCCATCCAACGTGGCAATGCTCTTGGGACATTACCAGCTGACAGCGTTGAGGACGAATTTTTTGATGCTATAATTTTTGGTTTGTAGTAAGTTTAGTTTATTTGTTTGCTTTATTTATATGTGTATGTTTAGATTATTTAACAAATTACAAAATAAATATCATTCATCGATTGAAATGAAAAATATATCGATTGTCATAATCGTGAATGGCGGAGTTAAGATTTTCCGCGGAAGGATTATGCTTACACCCATGTCTGTAATTACATGTTGCCTTGATGAGCCCGTACAGGTTTGTTAAGTCTTAAAACTGGAAAGCCGCAGAGATCAGCCGATTTATATATATTTGCCTAGCCTTTTCCAAACTATATTCGGGTCAAATGGAATTAAGCTGAATATAGTATTTTACGTGGAGCAGCTGCCTACAAGAACTCACACCCATTAACTGGTTAACACGGTAGTTCAGGTGGCAACTCGTGTCAGATTGAATAGTTTCTGACAATAAGTAACGACTGACCAAACGTTCAGAGTGTCAGTTGTTAATCTTTAAACTTGATTTTAACGTCCTTTCCGAGGCACGGAGGAGTTTTGGTATTTAGATAAGCCATAAACCGATGGCGGTAAGCATTGCTTAACCTCGAAGGTAAACCCAATAAACTTTTATTATTTAGTCACGATCTCCTCAGAGACCAACCGATTTGGCCAGCGTAAATCGGCCGGACCACTTTTTTCTTCGGTGTTTTTGGTTGCTTTTTCGTTTTTTGAACATCGACTATTTTTTTGTAAAAGGTTTTTATTTTTACCAATAAACCTACCAATCATATTGGTGTAAACAAACATGCGATTTCAGCAATCCCGAAAGATTTGCTATCATTTAGTGTCTGTCTTCGAAACCCATCATCAGATCTATATGAAATTTAAATAGGACTATTTCGCAATAAACCCCTTTCGAATAAAAATATTTTTGCAAAAAAATATTCGACGAAGTTATGCCCGAACATAGGTACATAAAAAAACAAACAACCGAATTGAAAATTCCTCCTTTTTTGGAAGTCGGTGAAAAATAATAATATTATATGTATGTAAGTTGGACTAGACGTATCCGCAACTCTATTACAAGCGCACTTTAGCGTATGGGGAGGAAAAATATACGTATGAAATTTGATCTACCTCAGCTCCTCAAACAAGGATAACGCCGCCTTGGTGTTATAGAATATATATGTTATATACATAGATATTTTATATTTCTATGGTTATAATATTTAGTAGCGTTGTAAGTCAAGCTAGGCTTGTTGACATAAAAATAAACCGTTTTAATTTGTATTGGGAAAAACAAAATTGAATGGTTCAGAGTTCTTTAATATACGGCGTTCAGTGAAAATAAACTGCCTGGTAAAATTAAAAAATCCGAACAAAAGCCAGATAGGCCAGACACCGTGCACCGTCTAATGTTACAAGTCCTAAAAGTCCATGTCCGATTTATGCGGAATACTGGTAACATTAGGGCCGTATTGAATGGCTCAGGGTTATGCGTCTAAGGCATTGTGGTATTCTTTTATGAGTTTCGAGGTGGTGGAGTTCTTCTCTTGGGTTTGGAGATCTGAGGTGCTGTCGGAGAGTATGCGAATAGGAGGATCTATGACTCTCCTGAGTTCCGTCCCCTTTTTTTCCTGAGTTTCGCCTGGTATACGGTGTTGAGCTTAATTTACTCGTATAGCGCTATAATATACTCGTACAATTACACGAGCCGATGTAAATTCTGTCAACATGACAAAATGCTACGATTAGCGGTTTTTAGAGCAAAGTGACATACGTTCATAGGTTTAGTTAACTTGCGATAGCTTTAGCTTTAGCATTATCTAATTGATTTACACATTCCACAGAGATCATAAGATATCTTAATTTCACTAAGTCTCCCGTCCGTCTTTGTATGCATGTGATTGGTTGGCCAGGCATGAATTAAATGAAGACTCCATCATTGTCTACATAAATTATTTTGAATGGCCTTTGAATAATATTAGTTTATCTATGCAAATTATAGTTTTGAATAGCCATTCTGGAAATGATTCCAATCATTTTGTTGTTAAGATCGATCGATTGTACTCAAAAGTCAGGCACTCTTTGCTATGGATTCTAAGATATTTGTTTTGTGAAAATGCGTGGATGATTTTATATTTGGCTGCCATTTCAAACTTGTAAATCAGTTTGATCGTTTTTTGAAGTTGAACGCAAATTCTATGCATTTAACTTTATGGGAATAAAATAGTAACACTTACTAACATAATTGAGCACAATGATGTTGTTTTAGAACTTTCCAATCTTTTAGTAGTTTGTGTTTCGTATAATTTCTCAAAGAACGAGATGTGGTCTACCGCCGGAACGGTACTTCGTACTTCGTGTAGCATTCATAGGATTAAGATACTGAAAGACCTATATTAGAGTCAAAGTAAGTATGAAATTGGCCCAGTTATTATTTCTTGTAAGTTTTTAATGTCTTGTTCAGTGTCGTGAACAATGCATTTGCTGAATGACATCGACTTATGATTTTATTTATCCAGAGCTCTAATTAATTATTACACTATCAAGAAGTCACAGGATCATGCTATACAGTGGATAAAGAATAGGTTCAAGTCATTTGCGTAGTTTAAACGAAGTAAGCGTCTGGAGGCGTCTATGATGTCATCTGGAGGCGACGCTGGTAGCGAGAGGAGCCCGCGTGTCGCCCGGCAACGGTTGTCTAGGGCGCTGCCACCGACATGTCGCTGAGCCGCAAGTCCTTAGTGCGACTGCGCATTCTTAATATTAACACACGTTGTCATGAGTTGTCAATTTTACTGTTTTTATTGTATTCTAAATAAGTGAAATATAAGTATATCTTTTACGTTTACATATGAAATGCGCTATTACTACATCTTCTATGCTCCATTAATCCATTAACCTGTTATAGAAAACTAGCAAATTCATTTTTTTGACGTGACGACTCGCAGTTCAACATGCTAAGGTTGATTACTGCTTAACTCGACTATCCTGTGGTGGCATCAAATGAACTAAACGTCCCCAGCCAAGGCTAAAAACTATGCTTACAAACTAAATTACCGTTCGCTAAGGGCATCCCCTGTGGGATACGGACCTCTGCTTAACGGCGTCATTTCGGGAGGGCAGCAAGGTATAGACTGGGTCAGATAATTATTATTTTGGGAGTTTAAAGCTAATAGCCCAGTGGCGCGGGCTGGCTCGTTAGGCAAAAGTCGGGGAAGGTTTTGACATTGGCGTCGTGATGGGCCCCGACGGCGAAGCTGGAATACGGATCGCAGTCTGTTTTTGTTTTTATGAAGCGTGCTAGTATCCCTACAGGTTTCTTGTATCTGAGTGATGGGGTTGCCGAGCTCGCCGAGTGTTATGCCGCGGTCGGCGAACCTTATTAATCTTGGAGGGAGCGTATCGGGTAGACGATACAATCAGAGGATTCTGGTGCTTTCCTATGAAATGCTTTGTAAGGCATTTCATGACTTGCAGTTTAGCGATGCTGTTACTTACGTTACGCTGAAAGTATCCGGGAGTCTCCAGAGACTCCCTTGAACATTCGTTCAGGACGATCTGCAAGTGATCCATGAGTGATTTTATCATCGTCGACATATCTGCAACAAACTTGATTTGGTCGGGGATCCGATTCAGGCAAGACGACGCGGTAGATGCTGTTTTGCGCCATTTTTCACCATTCCGTTATCACTCTGGTAGGTGGGGATTGGGTGTGGTCCATCGGCCCTGACCTTGGAGCGAGCTCTAGAATCACGGGTCTATAGTCCGAATTCAGCTCGTCCACAGAATGTAACCGTCGGTTGACATTTTGAGGAGAACGATGTCGAGTACATCGGGGGAGTATGAAATTGCCTGCGGGTAGTGAGTGGGACGCATCGGGGCGATGACATCAAAATTGAGAGCACTGCACAGCTCAAACACGACCATACCTCTGGCATTGGTTGTGTGGCTATTGAGCAGCAGGCGGGATGTTTAGCGTTGAGGTCTTCCACCAGAAGGACGAAGTCGCTCAAGCCAAGAAGTTTGGCGAGATCATCTTTGACAACGGAGGTTTTGTCCACCAAGGTGATGAGTGGGCTATACGCGGAAATGATCGTGATAGGTTGGCGGCTGGTCATGCTCAGCCAGAAGGAGGATATATAATTATGCAGTATAGGGACGCTTTAGAGTAAGTCAGAGTCCCTTCTAAGTGGCAACGATATAGATAGTTTATTATAGATTTTGGGGCCTTACAAAGGTCTCTTGCACCAGAAGGATGTCTAAGTGATGGTCGCGGAGGAACAAAGTGATTAGGTTTGTCTTTGTAGAGTCCTATTCGGAGGGCTTTTGCTTATACCATAAACGATTCTCTAGACTTATCCATTGAGAGTCGTGTAAGTTTGGGCATGGTGAACTACGTCACGGTAATCTCTAAAAACTGCAGAGTGGTTCCCTCAGCAGTTCTGGAGCGCATTGGCCATTGCCAGGGTTCGTGTGAAGTAAAATGCCTGGTACATTACTAAAATAATGTTTTGGGACATGTGAGACTGTGGGAGGGAGGATGGTGTGACTTGCGCTGGGGCAGGAGTCCAGGTTGCCATTGGTAAGGGGTAGGCGGACCGCTACGTCCTTTAGCGCTGGGGTGACTTGGGCTAACGAGTGAACTACGCAGTGTATAGTATAAGATATATAAGACATTATATGAATATGTCTCATATATCTTAGATTGTAGGACATGAGTATTATTGAGTATGAACTCATGTCCTACAATTCAATTTATAGTCCCGAACAAGTGAAGCTACAAATCTAGAGAGATCCAATTATTGAAGGGTTTAATTGAGTTTCCTCAAAACATTAGATCAATGGCAAAATAACCGCTTCACGAAATACTTTCACGTGTCTTGTAGGAATATGTCTTAATGTATTCATACTAAAAATTCTATCAAGGAAATGGAAAATTAATCCATGTTAAAAAGGTTAAGCTTCGTCCAATCTATAAACTTTTGATAATAAATATAAACAAAATGTAACAATAGACTAAAATCGCATTAATACTGTTTTATATATCTACTGAGGGAGGGGTCTAATCCACGTTCTAATCTACTATGCTAAAATATTATTCAAATAATTCTTAAGGGTTTTACTCAGACGTCTTTGTGGCGAAAGATATTATAAGCAGTCAATGTCTTTACCGTAATGGACAATGTCGTAATAAATTTAACTGAAAATTATGAAACGCCACATTTTAATAAAGCTACCGCCAATAAACTGGGGTTTAAACTAACAAAAGTTCAATGAATAGGTGGCCTTGTGGTATTCAACAAGTGAATTGTGTCTTATACAGGTTGTTTCAAAAGCGCGTGGTCATAATATTCATTATGATGTTCTGTCATTCTAATACAGTATACAGTAAGAAAACAATAAAAGAATCGACATTTTTCAAATAAACCAACTGGAAAATAAGTACTGGAATGTTAAAAACATATCACTTTTAAACCAAATTCATGCTGTTCCTGGCTTTTTTTATTTCAATCACACATTTGATGTCACCGAATAAATCAGACTGCTAGAAAAGTGATGTGTTTGGCATTTTCATTCGTATTATGCAGTCGGTTTTTTTTTAAGTAGACAAATTGTTTTCCTTTTCTTTTCTCTTATATCATAATATATGTATGTACATAATGCATCTTTGAAATATGACCACGGACTTAACACGTACACACTGTTTGCTAAGGTTTAGTTAGGTTGTATCGAAATGTAATGATGTCCCTAATAATTTAATATTGAGCTAAAGACTAAGTCAAACTTTTAATAAAATAGAATTATCTCGATAAAGAAAATTTATTGCAATGACTAACAAACGCATATTGTGACGCAATTGTAAAGTATTGCATGCATGGAAATGATGTGATTGAAATGTGTATTTGAACCTTTAGCCAACGGTCCCAACGTCAGGAGTCGCAGACTGACCGCAAAAGTAAATGTGTATAGTCGGAGCCTGGAAGGAAATCTGAAGAAAAAAATCCTTGTGTATCATGTTTCCCCGTATTAAAAATGTGGACGTCAGATGGACCATTGTTATGATCATACATGAATATCTTATATTCAGGTGCGTCGAGTAACACTGAGCATAATGAAAAACAATCATTTTCAGGCACTTTTGAGTTGTAAAAGTCGATCAGTCTAAGAGATGAAGTCTAGTCTGATGCACTAGTGATATCCGGTTTATTTCAAAAATGTCGATTCTTTTATTGTTTTCTTACTGTATACTGTATTGGAGTGACAGAACATCATAATCAAGATACATCGGTGATTCTTTAAAAAATAGAATAAAATTCAGCCCAGTAAGGCTGTTTCGACTCCAGCTGAAATTATTCCTATGTATGTATATTTTAGGTCTAGATCAGCTAGAGTTGCGTTATCCATTTGGCATTGGTTTTAACCAAAAATATTGGTCCTATAGCGATATACTGGGAAAATAAATGTAACTTTCTAAGGAATTTTGATTGAATGTTCAGTTTTCTTTCGATATTGAAATTGCAGTAATATCCGTAGCAATGTTGAATCTCTCGTAATATTGCCATAGTCTTGCTTTAAGTACGCTGTAGAACGTCGAGTTAATGCGGTTCTGCTGTATGATGCTCATCCAAGCTGTATGTAAATAGTATAACGAGTATGATATTATTGTTATATTGGGTCACACGAAAATAGAAATGAAAGCTCATAGTTATCATTATATTCGTTTTTTTCATGTACTAATGTTACCTGCATTATTATACGAAAAAAAACCCTAATATACTGTTTCTGTCCAAACGTTGCTGTTCACGTTCTTAAACTGAAGTCGGTACCTATATAGGTACTAGGATAAGTTTTATTTTATTATTAAGATAAAACTTGAGGAGTCTTAACAAAGTGATATTAATATCTGCAATAGCTATAATTAAAGACTATTAGTACTACGAAAATATTGCATGGACAATTTCTTAAAATTTTTAAGTTTAATATTATTCGCATAGAGCTTCACACATTTCATTTTTATTTGTGTTCCGATTATTCGTACCAATTTATAGCTCTATTCAATTTATAGTAACTTCACCCCTATTTTTTGTCTCCCGACTATCAATTGTTATGGTTAATAAACAAACAACATAATTAAACCCTATTATTCATCTTTTATTGTACCTAATTCGTTCTCACAACAAACAAAACTTATATAACAAAAGGACAAAATAAAAACAAATTATCTAGAGTTAGCAGATTATTATTATTAATAGACACTCAGCAAGCTGGCACACCTTCTGCCATTGTAATTGCACCTTAACTCAATTACTTTAAAAGCCTGTCAGAGAAGCTAAATTTAATGAACTTGAAAATAAAGTGAATTGTCTTATTTAATCCGTTTTTGCCTTCTTTATTTTTTTATTCGCTTGTTGACGGCGTACATATTTTAAAGACGTAGTTTGTACTGGATTTTTAGGGATCTCGTTTTAAAATAAGGTAGGAGTTGTGTAGTGAAACTTCGTAAAAATTGTAATAAATGATGTACGTATTTCTGTTGTATTCTTGCACTTGCAAGACAATAGCAATACGAATATCTAGTAGGCACCTAATTAAAAACTCTACATTTTTTGTCTATTTGCCTAATAGTGGGCACTATTATAAAACCTTTAATTTGATTCAGTAAATACAGCAATAAAAATGTTGTGTCATTAAGGACATGTAATTAATTAATATAAACAAGCTTGCTAGCTAAGACGAGCCACGAGTCTTTAAATTAAAATTTGTGTTATTGTGTTCAATTAATATTTTGGTTTAATAAAACAGTGTTATTCGGGCAAGAGTAATTGATCCGTAAGACAAGCAAGCACATATTGACTAGAGGGTTAGGTTAGGCAACAGTGATATTTGCTCCGGAATAATGCTGATGTATTTTGAATATTGTGAGTTGGTATATCCTTGGAAAAAATAATTAAAAAAAGTATTATGATTTATTAAATAAATACAATCAAAAATTATGTAAATTTATAAAGACCTTATATCTTATAATATCTTTATATTAAGATCTCGTAAGTCAAATATAATCGTTGTACACCTAAAGTCTAATGTATTAAACTACGCGAATTCAGATTAATATTTAAGATAGCAGTTATTTAGATCAACTCAAATAGGTACCGCAAATTTGAATTATTTTCTCCCATTTATTTAAGTTATTTAATTATTTACGCCTGTCTCACTTTATTGCTTTATTTTAGCAATCAGTCGTCTAAAACAACGTCTAGAAAGCGTATATTTTGTGTGTAGAGAACGAATCGAAGAACTTTTCGTCACCTTCGAGTCTGAGTTGTTTGCCTTTAAGGTATTTACGTTACCTTGCAAGATAACTTCTCTCAAAAAAGAAAAAAAAAAGTGAGAGCCATAGACAAAATGGGGAATTTTTACAATATCTTAAAAGTATATTTCCAAGACTTAGTGTTGCGGAACTAAAAAGAAAGATTTATTGTAGACTCGGACATTAAACATGGTTTGAAGGATCCAAATTTTGTCGCCAAAATGAAGTCAATCAATAAAAATTTATGTGATACACAAAACACGCACATTCACTAATGCGCGCGGGGGGGGGGGCATAAAATACGATCTGGTTATATGGCCATTAGGTTAACCTAATCGTAGGATGCAAAAAGACAAAATAAAAAACATAAAGAACGATATAACCGTCAAAGTCATGATAACCTTGCTTAAAAATAAAGAAAATATTATTTGTTTTTATTGTTAGCAGTTTAATAACAAAATTAGAATTCCTTGGCTTTCACATTAATGTACTCAATCTTAGAGACTCAATAAACTTATTATTATTATTATTATTATTATATATTGCAGCTCGTCCGTAACAATATTGGCTATTTCCAGGAGCAGGACTGCATAATTTTGGTAGACATTCTATTGACGGAGCCCCGCGGCACAGGTCTTTGGGGTCCGTAGTTTCTATCAGAGATGTGTCTATTATAATAATAACTCCACTACAATTTGGATAGTAAAATTAATATATTATAAATTTATGACCTTTTAGATTACACATATCGAGTTTATAAGCCTATACCATCAACGAATGCATTCCTTGCTATAAATTGTGTAAAACTGAAAAAATTACTCAGGTATATGCGCTGTTTGTGTATGTGAGTTTGTATGTAAATGTGTCAACGCACGATGCAGGAGAAATTCCTAGTGTTTAATGAAAAAAAAATATATTTGCCAACAGTATGCAACCAGTTCGCACGGGGCGTGTTCGCTATGCTTGGTGCGGTGACACCGGAATCATTCGACACTCTACACTCGTACACGAACACCTTCCAAATGCCGTTTGTCACTCCGTGGTTCCCTGAAAAGGTATGAAATGAGTTTTATTATTAGGTTTTAAACTTTGAAAAGGTGAAGATTATGCCCTCTTACGTTCATGTTATTTTCCAATATCTCATTTTTGATTAGTCACTCTGAAATATTCTATAAAGACATTAATTAAGACTCCTCAACCGCAATTTCGCGCAATATGGCCGCGTCTGACAAAGACATCATAATACCTTTCCATCTGTCTACTTAAGAAAGATTTAGCAGTTTGTCTTTAGGTGTCTTTACAATAATTATGTCTGTAATGCGTAATTTTTGGAAATACTGATCTAAAAGTCTCTCACAAACAGAAATGTACATTCACTATCGCTGAGTGTTATAGATTTGTGGTTGGCGTCAGATTTATGTAGAAGTAAAATGAAGGTTTCTGCGGGATAGGCTTAACATACCAAAACTGTGAAAAAAAAAACCCTAAAATTTTATAATATATAATCATACATGTTTTTACACGAATAGCTTCACACGAGCTTGCGTACAGTTTGAAGATTTGTCGTTATTTATAACGCAATCATGTTTTTAACAATTTGTATTCGTTCATAAAAAACAGGATTTTCCGGTTAAAAAATATAATCAGAAATTCAGGACAACACCATTTATAGCCGCGAGATAAGTTTTAATAAATGTTAAGTGTGTTTTAGAGTTCCCTGATGAAGGTAATTTGTGACAAACATTGTAAATTATATTACCTACTTTAAAATTTCTATCATGTGTTTATCTTGAGCATTACGTACATTTAGTTGCCCTTTTTACTGAGTGCCCTTAAAATACGTTGTATTTATCTACTAATATGCAGGGCTAAAATTTGTTTTTAGAAACGGTTCATGAAATAATCTGAGAAAAAAAAATCTTTTTATTGCAAATCTTACATTTATTTTGAATGATTACATGAAGTTTCATTCCCATACTTTTCCACAGACATCTACGCTTTGGAATATACAACTACATACATTATACACTCGTCAAGGATTTGATCAGTCATTGATTCAAATTAATGACTGATCGAATCTTTGACAAATCAAAAAGGTATTTTAATTTATATAGACACTTCGCGCTTCGAGTTTTGTAACATAAAGAGAATAGATATATTTATTAATAAACGATAAATGCTTCACATTATATGCCAGTAACATATTTATATAGTAAAAACTTCATTTTAAGAGAGGAAAAGATAGCTGGTAACGCTTAGTGAAGCTGAGAATGTCAAACTTTTTTCACTTGGCCACTAAAACAGACTGACTCAAGCCACTGTTAGCTTTGATGAATATAAATAGTCTGAGAATGGCAAACTCGGCTGTTTCCAACGGCTGCCTGAAGGATTTTGCTGACAAACCCACTCTGATTCAATTTTTATCTTTAATACTAATACAAACCGCACGTACATACGTATGTACTTACGTGCGGCTATGTGCATGCGTGTGTGCGGGCATTGTAATACAGATAAATGTTTTAGTTCGAGCATTGATTTACTTGAATTTAAAGGTTTATTATCCGATTGAGGGTACAAAAACAAGTACCAAATGTAGAAAAAGAATGATGCCCAGATATGGCCCACCTCAGACACGTTTAGAAAGATAACACAAAAATATAAGTATTTTAAATAGGAATTATCCATCAAAGCTTTATCTCAAACTGAGACGCCGTGATCATAACAAATAAATAAGTCATTTTACTTATTATTACGCAACTTTTATTTTCACGTTAAGTTTGGGTTTGCCATTTTATGGTCAATTTAATTAAAATTCATATATTATTTAATAAATCTAATCGATTACGGAAAAACTAAACGTTAGTCAGGTTTCAGTTTTTTAATCTGAGAAAACTGGCAGCCATTTTAGTTTTTTTTTAATGAAACCCACTCGACTTTTAGACCAATTATGTTCATAAATACCTCAGACCAGAGATACTATACTTTATAATGATAAAACCACTGTTTGACTTTGCCGTAGTTAGATATAAATTAAATTGATAAAGACCAAAATCCGATGCAACTAATCGATGTTTCTTTTTAAATATGGCCACATTAGCCTTTGACAAATGATAGATTTGACATTAAACTACCTACTCAAGCTTGCTCCCAGCCTGTCAAAGTGTCAAACAAGTATAAAAGGAGCTATAGCAGTTTACACTTAAAGAAGATTCCTATTATTCATAAGGTTAAAATGAGTTAATAACGTTGAAATTAATAATTATTGTGTTCAAATGATACCTATACTTTCCATTCGAAAGTGGTTGAAAGTGTGTAGAATGAGTTTGTGACTGTGAAAAAGTGAATGATTTGAAAAAATAAAAACTGTTTTATTTCCAAATGGCGCCTTATTTTCTTAACTGGTATGTACTAGAAGGTGTTCATAATAACTTAAACTATAATTCCATAAACTATTTATCAGTGTTCATTGTTCTTTACAAATAGAAGATCTTTACTAACTGTATATAATATTATCTACTTGCATATTCTGTTTCTCAGGTTATCCCGCCGTCATCCGGACTAATCGACCATGCCGTGAGCATGCGACCGGATTACCATAAAGCTATCGTGGACACAATCCTGTATTATGGATGGAAGGAAATCATTTACATGTACGACTCGCATGACGGTAAGTATCTAGCACTTGCATACTTAACTCTGATACCGCGATGCAGAATTTCGTTCAGTAGTTCGTCGCTACCGGGATTGATGGAGCTGCCCTTTTTTACTGCGGCACAAATTTTGCTTCGCTCACCATGTGGCGGCATTGATGCCGCTACCATTAATTACATAAATTGTAGTTAGATAAAAAAATGGACCAGCATATTGTCTTTTTACAATTAATGTGACATTATGTTTATTTTTGCCTATGTTGTTCCAATGCTGGGAAATGGTCTCCACCGTATTCGTTCAGCTAACTACATATACTTCCTTTCCTGTCCAGTCTGTCAATTCAAATCGTTACGGCAGTCACGTTTTTAGGCCTGCTTTATGACGTTTATCTTCAAGCACCCCACTGCTCGGCGATCCTGGCCCTCGTGCTTCCTGCAAATCTGGCCCGCCCAATCCCATTTTGGTCACACAAATTTTTCTCCAACATCCGCGATGCTGAACTTGGAGCGTGTAGCTGTATTGCGGATTCGGTCAGTCCGTTTGATTTGTAGGGTGCTACGCTCCATCGGTTATTGGCAAACCTTAAGTTTGGACTTGTGAGCATCAGTCACAGACCATGTCTGAGCGTGATAATTATGTTAGGATAGGCAGAATAAACAGGTCGACGAGCTTGCGCTAAAAACAAACGCCTTCATGAGCGCCTCATAGACCTACTAGTCTATGAGACGCTCATGAAGGCGATATTTTTTCCCTCCAGATATTTTAGACTCGATGATCAATTTTCTTGTCTTGTTTATTTTAGAAGGAAACTAGCTGACCCAGATAAGTGTAATTCGTATATTGTATTTCCTACCCATCAACCATGACCTTATATTTCGCGGCATTAGTCACGGCTTTGGATTTTTCTATAAATAATATTAAATGTAATTTATCCATTTCAATCCGAAAAAAACCTTTGCCACTTCACGAAATTTCACGCGCAACGTTAAAACAAGAGTACAGAACCATTTTGTATTGTATGAATGACAACTTATGGAGTTACTACCATAACGGAGCCATTGTGAATCCCAATCAGTAAATGAGCTGTCATACGAACTCAATTCTATAGAAAACTATGTTTAATCGATTTCCGTTGACGTTTATTTGACCCTTTTTTTTTTTTGATGGGAAATCATCAAATGACCCCTCCCGCCCTGGGTGGAGCGGTAGGGAGTGTCAGACTTTTACTGACTAAAACCCACCCGTGATCCTTCTTGTGCCCTATGCGTTCCAGGGCCGCGGTAACTCTTTCGAACAAATTCCGCAACCCTAGCAGGCACCGACCCTATGGGGTCCCGTCCTCGGTGCTGACGATTCCTTGCGGCGCGCGTGTAACACAACGCGTCGTCGACTCAACCTGGTATCGGACGGCGAGCCACCCACGCTCACCGTCCCCAGGCATCAGCCACTGCGCAATAGCACAGCGGCCGACTTGTCTCTGGAGGAACGATTATTTGACCCTAGTAATCAACTTTAAATAAAATAGTAATTTATGAAAAAAAAACAAGTTCTATATTTCTTAGTTCGTGGAGGATTTCTTTACGGATAATACAACCAACAAGTTTTTGCAGCCAATTTCGTAAAGGCGAAAGCCAACAAAGGCGGTAGCCACTCAACTTTAAACAAATTTTGCAAAACATAAACAAAAATAAGCCTAATAAATATATAGTAACGAATAAATATATCCCCACCTTTTTTTCTGGATGGGAAATCATCAAATGACTTCTCCCGCTGTGGACAGAGCGGAAGGGAGTATAGAATCTTACTGACTAAAACCCACCCGTGATCCTTCTAGTGCCCTTTGAGTTCCAGGGCCGTGGTGAGTTTTTCGAACAAATTCCGCAACCCTAGCAGGCATTGACCCTATGGGGCCCCGTCTTTTTTGCTAACAGCTCTTTGAGGCTACGTGGAACACGACACTCCGTCGACCCCGCCCAGGTTGCTATTGGAGGACGAGTCACCGCGGTCCTGGAATGCAAAGGGTATTTAGAGGATCATGGAAGGGATTTTAGTCAGTAAGAGTCTGACTAAAATCCCTTTCGTGGAGCAGAAGGAAGTGCCACTTTCTGCTCCACACATTACGGAAGAAACTATTTAATGTTTTCCTATCTTTGAATAAAATGGTCCAGTCAGCACCTTCCGACACTTTTGCAAGAAACTGAAACGTAAACGCAAAATCAGACTCAAACCTTCCTTAACAGACACTTATAAAACTTTATTGAGGCCGAACCTAGACCTCTAACGAACCACTGTAGTTGATAAAATCGTGTGAGAGTTATTATCCCTCGGAAAATCTTAACATCGCCATTCAGAAAAATGCGTCATCAGTACAACGACATCAATTGCCCGCGAAGTAAACTGAAAAACGTTTTTTCATATGATGGCAGCACAAGTACTTACATGCATGTAGTTACAAAACGCTTGCGCTCTTTGAACTACTGCAGTGCCCAAGAATACCGTAATAAGCTACTGTGTGATGGCGAAGTACGCAGGAACGCACTTGAGTTACTGCGTATATTCACGAGATTCTCAAGTGATAAGACGAGCGTGTCTTAGACAACCTAGCCAAGTCGATAATCTGCAATCGTTAACGCTAGTCGAAAACGAATCAAATGTATAAGTTGGAACAAACGAATAGAAAATTCGTAGTCATGTTCACATCGTTCAAAATGATAGAATGAATTGTCACCGTTTCTACAATGTTCAACGCTACATCCTTTGTTAAAATTTTTAAACTTAATTGTTAAAGCATTTAAACATAGTTTAATTTTTAACCTGTTTGACGTTTGTAGGAACGCTCACCAGATACTAAAGAATAGGTTGTAGAACGAGAAGAATGTTGTAGAACGAAAAGACATTGTAGAACGAGCTGTCGACTGAGGCGCGTCAACATGGCTACCAATGTATCGTTTTCTACAGTTGCTGACACCGTGGCGTTACCGATTGGAGAACAGAATTCACAGACACGAAATGTTTGTAACTTGGCTAGGGGCAGTCGATTGTGCCGCAGCACGTGGCACGAAATAATCAAAGAGATTCCTCTAGCTAGCCCAATATAGAGTGGCCTGGTTCCAACACGACGGTGCTTCCTAGCACGTGACTCTTTCTGTCAGACGCTTACCGCATCTTTTCGGAACCGGTGCGGCCATTTCGAATCCTATCTGATTTAGGAGTGAGCTAGTTTAAGGTGAGTTATGTAGTTCGTTAGTTTAGGCCTACCATACCGGATCTTAATGTACTTACTACTTATTGGAAAAAAAAACTGACGAGAAGCACAGGGGACTCTCATGAGAACTAACCAAGTTACTAACCTACGACATTTGTTTAAACATTTTGAACAAATAAATAATCAAACTCAAACCAAAATCACCTACTGAAATACTATTCTGTAGTTAATTTTATTGAGTCTCCAAATTTTGTGTGTTAATTATAGAGCTACTACGGTCTTTTGATACACGGTATCAAGTTCTTGGGATAAATTCCTACTCATTCCAATAGCTTAAATGGTTAAAGCTGTATCTATACTAATATTATAAAGCTGAAGAGTTTGTTTGTTTGTTTGTTTGAACGCGCTAATCTCAGGAACTACTGGTTCGAATTGAAAAATTCTTTTTGGGTTGAATAGACCATTTATCGAGGAAGGCTTTAGGCTATATATCATCACGCTTAAGCCAACAGGAGCGGAGCAGCAATAAAGAATGTTTTAAAATCGGGGATTCCACGGGGACGAAGTCGCGGGCAGCAGATAGTCTTAAATATTTTTTTACGTTCTACTACATGTTTTTAAATTTTATTATTTACTCAAATTAGTCATAATTATAAAATTGCTTGTAATGTAACAAGACCAACCCAACAACAATAACAAAAATCTGCTCAGATTCCATCGGTAGCGCTAGTCGTCTTGGTTGTCTAGCCCCACCGATTGTCGGTGTTCAAAAAACAAAGAAACAACCAAAAACACTGATATCAGAAATTAAAATTATTTTATACTTCTGTGTTTTTTTTTTTTGTATTTAGATGTCGGTTATTTTTTTTAATGTATTTTTTTTACTAATCTTAATTCAGACGTATAACGCTATTTACTTTTTAGTGAATGTTACGTTCATTATTGTTACTTATGCTGCTGCCCTGTGCTGGCTGTTATCGGACGGCGAGCCACCCATTGCTCGCCATCCGCCGCCGGTCTGCGCCTACGGAGGCTTGGAATGGCTTTGTGACTCCCGGCGCCCGCGTCGTTTTGTTCTGTTGCGGCGGCTGGGGCGTGAGGTTTCTCCTCCTTCACTAGCATTATTGCTCCGCAGAAGGAGGTGACCGCTTCTCATGCCTTCTCGCTCCAGACAATGGATTGAACCAGGGCTGGAAGCGAGGTGTCGCCGCTGCCGGGCCCGATTTTAGTGACTTTTCCCAATTAGGACGCATGTACCAACACATCCATGTTGGATTACATTTTACTTTAACAAATTAATTTATGTATACACATTTAAATTTAATGTCCCTAGCCAATCTAATTGTATTAAAGCGCATAGCATAATAATTATTTAATCATTTTCTTAGCTAAAGATGGCCCTTATAGTGATAGGTCTGCATTGAAGGCACATATTTTCCATTATCTCTTTTACTGACTGAATTAAATAGATGTCATCATACAACAATGCGCTCAGGGTACTGTTGGGGCTACCGTGGCGATGCAGTGCATCAGGAATGTTTGCTGAGGCGCGGGTTGATGGCTTTGCCGCTATAATTAGAAAAAGATGCGCCTCCCTAATCACTCGCATTCGCGGTAGCACCAACAGTATACTACGTGTTTTTGTAGATAGGTGGGATTCTCCCATGCTGCAAAGGTGGGTGCGTCTTCATATGGTAGTGTAGGTAATTTTTTATATATTTTTATTAAGTATATCGTTACGAACATATGGACTTAGTCGGAAATAAATCCCATGCTGCAAACGTGGGAGCGTCTTCATATGGTAGTGCAGGTAATATTTATTTATTTTTATTAAGTATATCGTTACGAACATATGGACTTAGTCGGAAATAAATTTTTATTATTATTATAAAAAGATAGAAATAATCAAATGACACTCTGGGCGAAGCGGAAGTGAAACCCATCGTGTTCCTCCTTTCGAACAAATTCTGTAACCCTTCTTTTTTCTGGATGGGAAATCATCAAATGACTTCTCCCGCTCTGGGCGGAGCGGAAGGGAGTGTCAGACTCTTACTGACTAAAACCCACCCGTGATCCTTCTTGTGCCCTTTGCGTTCCAGGGCCGCGTTGACTCATTCGAACGAATTCCGCAACAAATTCTGTAACCCTAGGTCCCTTATAGATTCATAAGAATATTCAGGGATTACCTCTAGCTATTCATATATCTACCAGAAACTAATATAATAAAGTAACACTGTTGATCCTTCAATTTCACCTTAAAATTTGGATGCCGACATGAATGAGTAGGTATAGTCGAGTTAATAATGTGCTTTGTGAATAGTAATTGTGTCAGGAATGTGCTTCAAATCATATCTTAAAAAATGCATCTAGTTGTAAGTTACTTCCATTGGGCCGTATATAAAAAAAATGTTCTACAATATAATTTGAAAGTTTTAAGTATGCTTGGATGCCAGAGTGCATAGAAAACACACAATTGCGTAAAAATATACATATTAGAAAACGTAATTTACAAGGGATGTTCCCGGAAAATCCTTTGTAAATTGTAAATACCTATTCTTGATGCCTTTACTTACTCGTATGTACAACAGTAAAGGCTAATGTCTCACTGTACAAAAAACCTACATAATGCTAGATCAGATGATAATGAATGAACAAATAGAGTCACTATAATATTTTTATTTTCAAAATGTTTTGACATTCAAAAGTGCCTTTTAATGGTCTAGTTGAAATAAATGAATTGACTTTGACTTTGAATGGAAATTAATTATAGTTTTATGAGTATATTATTTTTGTTTATAAATTTAACTTAGACCAAATGTTAGAAATAACGAATGTGATATCGTGTTTAATGGACAAAAACAGGAATTTATTGATCAGATGGTTTTCCTAGGAATCACTTACACGAGAAACTGACTTGTTGGTTCACGCCGCGCGCCAAAGCGCAGCGGTGCGAAACGCTCAAAGCTACTCTCCCATTGGCCGTGCGCTTGTGCTTAGGTATTTACATGGGTATCTGCTTTTATTAAAGTTCGAACTAGACTTTTTTTTAATTATTCTGCCGTGATATGAAATTATTTGAAGTGTAATTCCAACTTTCCCGTCATAATTTCATGGGCAAAGCATTATGAGCAAATAAATTACGACACTTTTAAAAACATAATCCCACCAAAAACATGTTCATGTAAAGATCTTGCCAAGATGCGTCGACGTAGCTTATCCTGTGAAAAAGTTATCAAATCTCGTATAAAACCAAGCTCTAAAGACTGCACGTTCTAAATGTACTAGCCAACTTACTCAAAATATACGTATATAAAAAAGTGGTCAGATCTCATGTAGAGTCAAGATTTTTGATCTATGCGCCCTAACTTTACCAGACAGCAAAACACCAAGCCACACGTTTTGAATAAAATGTAGAATTTGTGAAGGTAGGCCTGGTAAAGTCTCAGCTTTCTAGGACGTACCCTAACGATTTTGATGATCAGTGAGTCAGTGACGAAATCGAGGTATTTTGAGACATTAATAAAATCTAAAGTATAATACTCGTAGCTACGACATTCAAACTTTTTTAAATTATTGTACTGATGGCATTCTATGTTGAAATTTTTTAACTATTTAGCATCATCCAAAGCAAAGTTATGAGAGTAAAAAAAAACGACGAAGCGTTTCGAAAAGAGATACGTAGTGCCCTTGCGCTTCGCTTAGCTTGTCTTGGGGGGTGCACTGCACCCCCAGCTTAAATTAAAATTGACATTACTTACTTAAGGCGTTTCCCTGACCAAATAACTGAGCATTCGTTCCCTCTTTGCCGCCCGCATCCTGCGCACATAAAATTCACACAATTTTTGGAATTATTTTGATTTAAAAAAGATAAGCGATCTTTTGAAATGAAATAAAACGTGTATAATATAAATTTTTAAATTATCTATCAATTAGTGTAATCCTCAAATGATTAGAGCGTTGCATCTAGCAACAGATGCATAAAATCATCAATTTTAGTCATTTTTTAAAAGTATATTTTAAATTTATTTATAACACATAAAAACAAATTAGAACGTGGAATATGATGATGAGATAATTATCGAACATTAATAATGTGCTTTTACATGCAGATTATTTCTCATAACTATTGAGTTAATAGTCTCTGAATAGCGAAGAAAAATGCACTGTCGCAAGGTTTTGGTAGGGGTATCGCCTTAATGCAATATGCATAGGTACTTCTACATTGAGGCTTGATCATGCATCCTTTGAGTGGCTGCTAAAATAGTCTTTTCATTATGGACCGCGATGTACAGATCCCATGGGCTCGCATTCATAGACATTCTGCGAGCTGCGCGTACATTTTCACCACTTAATAAATACATTCGCACCATCTCATAAAATTCGCGGTTAGTAAACGGGGTTTTAGCGAGAAAGCAATAAGATACGACGAATAAAGCCAAAAAAATGTTCTATATATAATGCTGCGTGTATAGTATATTCTAGTAATTTCCACACCGGAAATAACTAAAATATACTATACACGCAGTTTCTATATTTGTTAACTATCCTTTCTTAGCTCAACCGTTTATGCCGTGTCGTATAAGCCGTTGTGCTTAGCCTCCCCGCAATATTATGTCCCCATTGTATACCGATTTATAAGAAATCCGACTGATTAATAAATTCCAGTTTTTGTCCATTCAATACAATGTCACATTCGTTACTTCTAAGATTTGGTAAAGTCAATTTAGTCAATTTTTTTTTTCATTTTATTCTAGGTTGTTTGAGAGATGGAAACGTGAGTGATCTTATAACGTTTCTGTATTTCTTTATGATATTCGTTACTCTAGCGTACCTCTATAATCTCTGTTCCACCGTATGAATTCAACTCCGAATATTAAAAGGTAAGAAAATTCAGTGCTAGCTACACAAAGGCAGCTTACAGCATCTCTATCCGCGCTGTTATTCCGGATTAACTTTTTAATATCAGTCAATATTAAGATAAAAAGGTGACGTAGAACGAGGTGGGCATCGCCAAGTCGAGCCTTATATTCTCTTTATCGTTTTGCTTTGCAACAGTAAATTGCGGTTTTATAAATCGTAAATACTACCGCTTGCCTGGGATTACAACAGAGCTGACTCTACCTATAATAAAATGTCGACACGAAAGAGATTGCGGGGAAAATGTTGGTTGGGGCTAATAGTCGCTGCAGCCTCTTTAATGGGGTGCCTCTGGAAATGCGCCAATCTTTACTATTAATTCGTATAGAAGAGCTATTGACTAATACTGCTAGCATATACATATATAGTAAAAAACTGTTTAACTTTGATCAGCCATGGCAGTGCAAGTAGGACACGCAAATACAGATTTTTATTTAATTACTATCTTTAGTTTTCATTATCTTCTACGATCATGAAAACTTGAATCCTATTTTAAGTATAATAAACATGTACATTATTAGGAAGATATGTTAGTCAATCAATTCGTTCCCTATCGCTATGACGTAGGAAAAAAAAAATACCCTATTATGTTTTCATATCTCTCATAAGTGGAGGTGGTCAAGTTTGTGTTATAAGGTGACATTCACATCGTACAAATGATAGACCCCAAAATGGCGCTAAACTACAGATTACATCAAGAGATTGGAATGGTTCCAGTTTTGGACCTTATTATTCCAAATGTGATTTGTATTCACCGAACAAAACTACTTTACTGGTACTCGTTACGTGTGCGATTGGACCGAAATAAAAGAGTGAAATTGCACACTGTGCAGCATGTAGCTCTTTGTTACCAATTGATATACTATAATTTTTAACCGACTTCTAAAAAAGGAGGAGGTTCTCAATTCGGATGTTTGTATGTTTTTTTTTTTTATTGTTTGTTCGCGCATAACTCCGTCGCTTGTTAACCGATTTGAAAAATTCTTTTTTTGTTGGAAAGGGTATACTTCCCAAATGGTCCCATGAAAATTTTATCGAAATCAACCTAGCGGTTTTCGAAAAATCAACAAAAATCTAAAAAAATATATCTACATTGTCTACATTGACGACCTCTTAGTTTACTCTGCAGACTGCAAAGGAGCAGTACGTTTTTTTACACCAATGTGATTGGTTCGTTTAGGTGGGGGAAGGGAGGGGGTGTAGGTACCACTAAAAAGTGAACAATAAAAAAAACTTTTTACAAAAAATAAAACCGACTTCTAAACAAAAAAAACGAAAAAGTATAAAATAACTTTAATTTCGGAAGTCGGTGTGTTCAACAAAAAAAAAGCAACCAAAAACACCGAGTTCCGAAATTAAAGTTATTTTATACTTTTTGTTTTTTTTGTTTAGAAGTCGGTTTTATTTTTTGTAAAAAGTTTTTTACAATATACGTTTTAAGAAGCAATAGTACATAACTTGATCCACTTATATGTTGTAGTTCTGATTCTTACAACTTCTAAGCTGCTTAAGTTAACATGAATATAGACGAAACGATATCGCTTAGAATATTTTCGTCGTATCTCGAATTCCCTGAGCTTTAGTAGAAGGCAATAAATAATGTTTATAGTACATGAGCCTAAGACCTCATTCGGGGCCGCTCTACCGACGAGTTATGAAACTTTCCCGGATTTATAAGCAAAGAGTTAGCTAACAACTAAACATGTATCATGAAACGGTCGACTTTTGCGCAGGTTATAATACCTGGAGAAATTTTCCTCTTGAAGAATTTTCATTTTATCGACACCGAAACTGCGGCATTATAGCACTTTTGTCGCAATACTGCACGTAACGCTACAGATTACATACCCATTATAATATCCGGCTGAAAATGGGAGGACCTACCAACTCATCATAATAGTTATTTATATTGGAGGAAAGTTTGCCGCGTCGTTTTAATAAGTATAATGTCTATTAAAAATCACAACTACGCAGAAAGTAAAATTTTATTCTGTGAATTGGTCCAAACTATGGAAGGACATTAGTGTAAACCTTGACTAACAAATATCTGACACCCAAACGGTATAAGCTGAAATCGATAACTGCCATTTACGTGGCCCATTTTAAAATATTCGTCATGACATTTTATGGCGGCCGCCATCCAGTTCGAGTACATACGCCGCCGGAATTTCATGCGATTATCACAGCGCGTTTGTCGGGTTGACCATAAAGTTTTACGTCCTCTCGTAGTATTGCGGAACCATTGTACTAGAGCTGCACCTAATGATATTACTGAGTATTTCTTTCTCATTGCACCGGTTTGCTTTGCTGGCTAACCGTTAATCGGAATCACAAAGGAGCTTGTTACACGTTAATCAAAATTGATAATAGTTCGCACTGGACCGTTAAAATGGTTTACCGAAACTTTAACTTGATTTATATCGTATTAAAGTTGTTTAAAACTTCAAGTTCGTTATTTGGAATTAAGTTCATAACTTCGGCTTTCACAGGGACTATCCGTGCTTGACTTTGAATTTTGGTTTACAGTGAAATGAATATGGTAAACTTGCGGAATGGCTGTAGATAAATCTCGAATATAATATGTAATTAATTAATTATAATTCACTGTAATTCTATGGTCAGAGAATTCTTCAGGGTACTTAGTTAACTAAATAGGTGAAATTGCCATTGTTTTGAATATCATTTAATGCATTTTAAGTTTGTGATATTGGCAATTTCTCTTGATCTTACTTCTTCTTTTAGAAAATATCAAAATCGTAATTCTTGGAATTGCATGATTGTGAATAAAAACAAAATTACTAAACAGAATAAACACACCAAAAGTGTCCACGCAATTTTTTCCCATTAATATCTATTTATCAAATCTAGTCTTCCAGACTAGCTTCTTCCAGGCGTTCGGTAGCGGCGACCTCTAGTTCCCGGCCCTGGTTCAAATCAGGGAGGTGTGGGTGGCAGTCACCTCGTTCAGCAAAGCAATAATGCTAGCAAAGGAGGCCGCCCGCGTCAGAGAGAGGCAAACGCTCACACCCCAGCTGCCGCAACAGAAGAAAACGCTCCGGGCATCTAGAGTTCCCGGGCGATTTCCGGTTACTGTAAGGCACTTTTGTTCTGAGTTGTGAACGGGTAACGATCTGTTCACGACTATGAACAAAAGTGTAAACGGATGAGTGCGACGCCGCGGTCTAGGGCGGCGCGGACAGTGGTGTAGCAGTGACGAACGCGGTGGCGAAGTAAAGTATAAATATTTTGGACAATCTTGAGGCAGTATTCACGCCGTCCATAGACTCTCACAAATACTGGAATGTCACTAACAAACTCTTAAAATGTTCTGAACACGAACATTCAGGAACTAACTAAAGAATAACTGTATCACTTGTAGTAGGTACACACTTTTGTATCACAGCTGCTTAAGTACAAGGTTGCAAGCGCGCCTGCCGAATGTTGGCTCCTGGGTTCGATGGATTTCCAAGCCTCGGACAAACAGTTTCACTGGGTTTTTTTCATTATATTGAGGAATTTATCAGTAACAGCCCGGAGTTTGGAAGATGACGGTGTGACACCCCTATGCATCAGAAATCACGTTGGTTCTGCGCCTGGTCTCTCTCCGGTCGCAGTGCCGCCCCATCGGACTGTAACAGTAGGGAACAGAGTGCGCACACACTTCTGCACTATAATATCTCCTGCTTAGATGACTAATCTCCGTTGAGATTGGTCACCGTGATCGAAATTCGGTCGAGAATTATTATTATTAGTTGATGCTTGAAAAAGGAAGAACGAATTATCTTACAGACAGCTAAAGTTTACGGTATTACGAATAGAGTTTGCCGGGTTTTTTAAATCGTTTAGGGTCAAGACACGACATAGCGAAAATAATTGATTAAATAACTACGTACGTGTGCGTAGTACTACTTTGCTTTGGGATTGACATAAATTTAACTCTATCTCTCTTTAGTAGATTGTAGTCATCAAGGCTGGTTCAGAAACAATTATGGCCGAATAGATACTTAACTCCAAATTGGTTAACAATTGGCAAAAATATCGCTGAACAAACAACAACAACAGTGTTGTTGTTGGGAATAGCACCCAACATACAAAAACCAAAGCAATCGAATTGAGAACGTCTTCCTTATTTTGAAGTTGTTTAAAAAATAAAGTGTTAAGACGATCGATGCACTCATCCAAACCGAATAGCCCGTAATATCAAAGTGTGAATTTAGTGCAAGTAACATGCAAATTGATATTTATGCACCGTCGTAAATTGTTCCCAGGAAAATAAAACTTCACTCAAGTGCCCAACGTCCTTAAATAAATGAAAGGGTCCGGTGTTAGTCTACTTAACTGGCTTTACAGGCCACCGGGTGGTCATAATAAGGAGGTGGCCTCTTGCTTGTTATACTTGCGGATTAACACTTGCAGTTTTGTTGTGTTTTAGTTAAATTTATTTTGAAACACAAAATTACATGTCGGTAGTCAAAATCATGGTACAATTATATAGACAAAAGTGTTGAACTTTACAATGACTAATTAACGAATTATCTCTGAAAGTGTACAACCAACTGGCCAGTTGGCGAGATCAAATGAGATTATTTCAACCTTGAAAAAAGTCTTGCTCATTTGCCAAAAATTTAAATTTTCGAGATCCCTTTTATTCTAAAGGTGCGACATGATCAGCACAAACTTTACAATATAGGACCATTTTTAAGTAGGTAAACAAATAAATAAATTTAGTATTTACACTACTTTACGTTTCAAAACGAATAACTCAACTCACTATGATATATTTAAACAATCAACAATATTAATTGACAATATTTTCAATACCAATATTATCGTATTATACAGCTGTCATACTGACAGTAACACACAGGGCTGCCAGCGGCTTTTACCTTACAATTTAAAGTATCTTTCAAAATGTTAATGTAAATGTTAAAATACTACCCTACTTTTTATCTGTGTCTATTAGTTATTAGGGAAATTATCATTTCTGTGTGGAGTCAGTGTTTCTCGAATTGGCAACCCTTCTAGCCTTCATTCATTCAAACTTGAGTACGTTCATACACACGAAAACAAAAACACACATGCATAAATTTATCAATGGAAAACAGGTTATTCGCATTCTTGCCTTACAGGCCGTCTCGTAGATATTAGGTAGACAGCATAGTTTGAATCGTCATACGGGCGCGGCAAGTTGCTATAAGCATTATGCTAGGATTTATGAGTTATTTACCTAATATTTTTGTTTTATTTTGTTACATAGTTATAATAAATAATAATCATAGCATAATCAGCCTTTTTAACGTTCCCTCTGCTGGGACACAGGCCTCCTCTCTAGGAGAGGGAATGGGCCGTAATCCACCACGCGGGCCCAGTGTGGGTTGGTGAATGTCACATGTCTTCGAATTTTTGGTTTTAGGACATGCCGGTTTCCTCACGATGTTTTCCTTTGAGAGCAGTGGTGAAGGAAAACATCGTGAGGAAACCGGCATGTCTAATAATGGCAGGTATAATAAATGCTTTTGTTTTATTTATCCGTTGTTGTTGTAGGGTAGGCTTAGCCTAATTGCCTATATTATGGTAAGCACGCGCCTGAGGTAAGTACTTCTGGACACGGCTTGCATTGTTAGGAGGTTCCTTTTCTCTGAACCCCGACCGCCGGTAGTTTGGATCCTGTTCCCGATATTGGTGGGCTACTACATAGCTTTTTTAACGAACTATTTAGAAATGAAATTATAAGTGTATTTTATTGAATAAATCAAATCGTAATATTACGATTATAACTAGAGAGAGTGCGATTTTGCGAGTGTGTCTAGTTATGCATGTTGATTGTTCAGCATAATTTCTGAAAGCGAATCATGTGTGTGTATGAATGTTGAATGGATTTTTTAAATAAGTCACGGGTACTTAATTGATTATGCTATATATAACTAGCCGACCCGGCAAACGTCGTTTTACCACATAAAACAAAAAAAAAAATTTAGGTGTGGACCACCCTTAACATTTAGGGGTATGAAAAATAGATGTTGGCCGATTCTCAGACTTACTGAATCTATACTAATATTATAAAGCTGAAGAGTTTGTTTGTTTGTTTGAACGCGCTAATCTCAGGAAGTACTGGTCCGATTTGAAATCATCTTTCAGTGTTAGATAGCTCATTTATCGAGGAAGGCTATAAGGCTTTATATCATCAGGCTAAGACCAATAGGAGCGGAGCCGTCATGAAAAATGTGACACAAACGAAGTTGTGCGGACAGCTAGTATGCATATAAAATTTTATAAAAATCGGTCAAGCCGTTTCGGAGGAGTATGGTAACTTACATTGTGACACGAGAATTTTATATAAAATATATAAGTTAAGACTGGCCGCTAGCTGTTTTAAAATAAAACAGTACCGATAAAAATGTTCCACAAGAAAAATCGTATGATCTACAGCTAAACAGGACAGTGGATCAATTGCAAATATTTTATGCTGTGGCGTAGATACTCGCGAATAGATCGGTGTTCATCGTAAAGATATCGTGTAGGTAACATCGTAGTTGTAAATATGCGAGACTACCAGTGGAGGTAGCACATTTAATGCCGATAGGTCTGGATAACCCAGCTTTAAGAGCGTGTATGCCGTATGGTATTTCATACAAATTTTCAAGTCACTATTTTGCGAAATTACTGAACTGATTTTAATGAAATTTCACACATATAAGCAGAATACATAAGTCTAAAAAGTTAGTTATAAACATTTTCGAAATGTCTTATTTAAAAAAAGATAACTGGAAATATATGTTTGTATGGAAAAATTAAAATGGGTCTAATCTAACTGTAACACTATTTATCGAAAATGTTTCAACTAACTTTTTAGACAAGAAGGATCACGGGGGGGTTTTAGTCAGTAAGAGTCTGACACTCCCTTCCGCTCCGCTCAGAGCGGGAGAAGTCATTTGATGATTTCCCATCCAAAAAAAAGACTATGTTTGGTAAAAGCAAAATGAAGTTTTCTTAATCAATACTAATGCTACTTTGTGTCAATCGTAGTTATATTACAATAGTTAGATATACAATATTGTGTTTAGGTGTCAATCTAATGGCTACTAAGCTGGAGGAAGCTACTCTAATACGAAGGTAAAGGAAAATAAAATTGCCGGCTGAAGCATTTTTCTTCGCCCACAGAATCCTTTAATCCCGTACTTAGAGAAGTTTATTCTCGTTTTTTTATGACTCTATCAGACAGTTCTTGTTCATACTCGTACGTGTTTATCACTGATTATTATTAACTTTCAAAGTAGCACAACGGCTTAATTAACGTGGCAATATTTTCAATGAGCATTTTACGTAATTTGTAACGATCAATTTCTGTTTTTATATGTATATCTTAATTTATTTTCTATTTAAAAGTGCCTATTATCTACCTATTGCTTATAATTGTAATAATTACTAAAAAAGACAAACTCAAAGTTTGTCAAAGGAATTTTCGTCTGTTTGTTTGTTCATTTGTGGGAGCATCACAGTATTAGGCCCTTTATATAACCGCGCAACACCTGCTTCGACGAATGGTCGTCGAAGCTTTAGGCCATCAGCCCAGTCCACATTCCACATGTCGTAAACCTCGTGTGCTTAGCAAAGATACTTAAAATGTTTCTCTTTCTCAGCTTCAAGAGGTTCTCGCCATGTGGGATACGCACTAATTGGTCTATCACCACTATGTCAGGCTTATTGGCAACAATAGTCTTATCAGTGATCCCAATACAACGTGATAGTGTCATTTTAAAGAACTTGAAAAGCCTGAGCAAGTATTCACCGTTAGCCAAACAATCAGAAATAATATAATTATGTATGATGGGTCAGTTTAACTAGGTCCTAAATCGTACTGACAAAACCTTCAGTATCCCAGAAGACGTAGCTTATGTGCCAGTAAAGATCCTTATCATTGAGAATGGAGAATAAACCTTACTGACAAAGTTTAAAACCGCCAATTATGTCGACTTCAAAGAAGGTTTAATGTTGTACTTGACAAGTAATTTGACATTAAACTTCTATAGAAGTAGTCGCACAGACACGTTCATACTATGAAACTTATTGCCGGCCGAAGCGCCGCGCTGTATGAGCATGAATCAATTTTCACCTTCTCCGATAAGACGAAAACTACACATCACTATTATACGAAACTAAAACACACTCGTACCGAACAAATATAAACGTGATTTACATATAGCCAAACTATTTGCTGGTCTTAACTTAGGATCAGTCATAATATGAGATATTAATATGGCAAGTAAGAAACCACGCTGCAACGACAAGTGCAGAACAAATAAGTACAATAGTCCCTATTTGTTACAAGCGCTGCAACCAAATGTTTGTAGTAAAGATACATGTTTGTAGTATATAAAGTGGATGAGAGCACATAATGGACTAAGTTAATATTTAATTGGAACTTCTCCAAGTTGCCACGATGACTTTTAAGCGGCTCTCTGTCACAAACTGGGAAAGTGCGCCACCCCACGAGCAATTCCTTTGCCTTTTGATGTCTTTATTAAGTGAATCATGAACTTTAGTTGATTAAATTATAACAGAATTCGTATTACTCCTCGCTTCGCCATCGATCTTCACCCAACGTTTTATTAATATTAGATACAAGGTTATGTCCTCGAAATCGTTCGCGACTATCCCGTTTTTTCGGTTCCCTTAGGAATTTCTTTTTTCTAAAAATCCTCTCTTAATACTCCCTACACTCCCCAAGGAACCTACATGCCAATTATACAAACAGTGGTTTTGCCTGTGCGTTATATTTAAGTCAATCAGTATCGCAAGAGTTTTGCATGTATTAAGTATATTGATTATATTAAAAGTTTTTACTGCAGAGGTAAAAGTTTTTACCACCCCTTTTTATTACATTAACACCCGGTTTCTAAATTGAACATTTGAAGTTGAGACAAGTGGAACTCTACTTTAATGCCCAATTTTGACAGATTTTTATGCTAAACGGAGTTTGACCAATTTTCAAATTCAAGTTCTTAATTCAGAAGCTAATTTTACTTTTTTTTCAAATCATACAGTAATAATCAACTTATCAATCTAAACTAATATTATTCTCAAGTTATAGTGTAATTTCAATTTCATACAATAGTCCCTACTGGACTATTGTATGAAATTGAAGTTACAGTAGCGGGGGTTAGTCTGGCTCCACTTCCATAGTGGGTTCATGGAATATTATCGGAAAATAATTTAAATAAATATTCCTCGCCTTTGTCCTTTTTCTTATCAGTAAACTTTTAACTATTTCTTTTAATTTAATGTTCATGTAGCTCCGTTCTATTCCTCTTTGACAGCTTCTTATTTTTTTTTTTTTTTTTGTTAGCTTCTTATTTTATTTAAGAGACCACATCAGATCTGTCATACGTAAGTAAGAACCGGCGGCACAAGGCAAATGTTCATAGCTTTCGTTTTCAGTTTTTTGAGTATGAAGCCTTTAAACATTTTCTTAATTCCCAGTATTTGTTCCACTTTTTTTTTATTCTGTTTCGGTTTATTTTTCTGTACAGGATTTTGTTCCGATTACAATTATTATGTAACAAGTAAAGTAGTCTTTGTGTCTAAACCACAGGTCTAAACCTATAGACTACTATAGGTTTAAACTGTAGTAATAGATGTAGATATTTCTACACGATTAGTCATAATTTCTCATGAAATGTTGTGTGGTTTCTTACTTTTGATAAACTTTTTTGTCCCACCTGTTTTTTTTTATTATTTGCTTACTGTACATATCTAGTCTTCTCGCTTTAGTGTTTTGCTTTATTTTTAACTAACGACCCGCCCCGGTTTCGCACGGATGCAATGTAGATACTAATGTTTTCTCTACTATAATATCTTCCTCTTCAATTACTCTATCTAATAAAAAAAACCGCATCAAAATCCGTTGCGTAGTTTTGAAGATTTAAGCATATATAGGGATATAGGGACAGAGAAAGCGACTTTGTTTTATACTATGTAGTGATGTTATATCCTGTACAGTTTCTATTTTTTCAGTGTCTTCAATTGTCTTTGTAGCTTGTTAAATTATATTTTATTATAACTAATCATCCTACTCTCATTGTGTACCGTTTTCAAGTCTCTCTAATATACCAAACTACTACAACTTACCTACGTTTGGAAGACCTGAACGCCTATTAAATTTTCAAATGGCAGAATATGAAAACAAACTCAAACACACATCATCGGAAACATGACCAGCACACGATATCACAGCCCTTTCAAGTGAGCTCGCTGATCTTAAAACTTTTGTCTGGCACCCGTTCTCCAAATTAAGAGCCAAATAGAGATGCTTTCTCTTGAATTTGGTAGGCACGAAACGATGATGTCGAGGAAAGTACTTTTGTTTTATGGGATCACTGAATATCTAGGTGAAAGTTGCATGATGTAGTCCATAAAGTTACCAACCAATTGGGATTACCTAATATTAAGAAGAATGGCATTCATGTTTGCCACAGATTGGGCACTACACAGAGCAATGCTCCGCCTATTTTGGTCAGACTGTACACCACTGAGCACCGATACATAATCTGGCAGAGTAAGAAATCCTTAAAAGGTACGGGTATCACAATCTCTGTAATCTTGACGCCTATCAGGCACTGAAGATTTATGGAAGCGCCCAAGTCTTCGCACCCAATTCTAAGCGTAACAAGATTGAAGCTCTGGGTGAATTTAGAGGACTAGTTTCGCGGTTGCCTAAGGTTTCTTGCGAATTGGGTAAAGCTGCGCAGGCTATAGAACATACTTCTCCAAGGAATTTGAGCCTGCCTAATGACTACGCTGGTTAATATTCTATAATAAAGGCCTAGTTATTTCATATATAGAAATAGTTTCTCTACAATGTAATTTTGGATAACAGCTTATTCCTTTAACCTCCTGCGCCCCGGTGGAACCGGAGGAGGAGGAGATGTTCACAGCCCGCCCCTATCAAATTATATTGAACTCGATACCCCCGATCTTTGTAAAGAGTATCTCAATGTTTTACATAAAAACATACAATCTTGCAAATATACGAAATATAAATAAAAAAATATGCACATAACTCATATTTCTGCAACGCTTAAAATGTATACGCGATCATATAATATTGACTGAGTATTGGATTTATGGTACCTTTAATAGTACATATTTATCGAGAGGGCTACAACTGTACCTAATTATTTTAAAACTACATCAGCAAACACGACGATATCGTCGTTCTAAATCTGAACTCTTCGTTTTTATGCAAGACTTTCAACAACGCCAATTGTTTGCAAGTAGTAGTTGGTCAACCATACTCGAAAACGTCCTAAGTAACTGCACCAACCAACATAGTGCGTTAGGTGGTGACATTCATCTTGATATAAAAAGACATCGACTGATCCCCGCGTCGATGAGTACCAAACTTTACAGCTTATTATAGTTATATTCCCGGTCACACTTTTTCATCGCGCGATATTTATTGTAATAACAGGGCACCTGTTACTTACTATTCTAATTAATGAAACTTGGATTTGGAATTAACTTCGTTTTTCATTACGGCATTCTGCCTTATAGCAGTCATGTAGACTGTTATTTAAAATAATGCATATTTTCCGTATTCAGAATTCAAAATACTCCTTATTCTTCCACCGACCAAGTTCTATCGACAAACTTGTCTTCGGATGACCCGCAGCCAAGGCATCATCACAATATTATATAGCTTAGATCATTGTTCTACTCTGTCAAAAAATTACCGGGAAAAGATCAGTAGTACACAAAATATTATTTATTGGTCCAACTTTATTTTATCACTCTCAAAGTATGCTCCTTCAGAAAAGATTCACTTACGTCAGTGAATATTCCAACGATCAATACATTTTTAAATGCTTTATCCGGAATTGAGTTGAGTCTTCGCCGCAAATTGTCTTTTATGTCTTCTACCACATTACACTCAAATAAAAAAAAAGATTTATTGTATAGCCCTCTGGCAAGAATTCCTAGTGCACAACAGCACGATAGTCAAAGAAAACAGTCAACATGAGTTTGACTTGTGATCGACATTGGCGTAGTTTTTGGTTTAGTTGGAAGGCGCCACTCTGAAGCTTGTTAATTAGTTTGCATGTGTAATTGAAAACCTATGTACGTCTTGTCACCAGTAACAATGACTCGTTCTAGTACGTCCTCAGTGACTCTCATGCGATTGAGTTTTTGGAGAAAAATCAGGTCTTATGGGATTAGCCGAGCGGCAACATATTTCATACCCAAGTGATTATTTAAAATGGTACGAATTGACTCGTGAAATTGAGACACTTCAGCAGCTATCTCTTTCAAACTTGAATGAAGATTTTCAGACACGATTTCTTTCACTTTTGCTATGTTAATTTCAGTTTCAGACGTTGATTGCCTACTAGAGCGAAGCGAATCTTCCATCATATCTCGACTGCTTTTGAACGCTTTGTACCGTTCATACGCACGTGTTTTCTTATATATACATATACGTCTTATTTTTGAGAGTAAAAACAGCGCGTCATCGTTTCGGTGAGAACGTCAGTGAGTTTGCTGATGTTGGCTTCGGCGTACCGCAAGGCAGTGTTCTATGCCCCACATAGTTCCTGATCTACATAGACATTCTATGTTCTCTTTGACTTAACAATGCCAGCATATTTACTTTCCTGGAGTGGTGTCATGTGTCAAGTGGTGTCATCATGGGATGGACTTGGGGAGGTTGCCATTTGGTTACAAAATAACTAGTTTAAAACGGATCGAACTAAATTCATGTGTTTTAGTGTTACTGATCGGTCTGCACCCGGCCAAGACTTGCAAATTAAGCTACATGTTTCTGGTACTGTTGAAGGCAGTCTCTGGTCGCAAAGTGAACAAATTGCAACCACAAAATTCCTAAGATTACAGATCTATGAGCAGGTGCTCATAGATCTGTAATCTTAGGAATTTTGTTTTTGATGATACTTGGTAGTACACATTTTACGCTTTACGAATTGCTTATTGGGATTGTTTTTATTATAGGTATGTGATGAAAGTTGTTTCACTTACTGCCTCTGTTTGTGGTCGATCAGATCAAGCAATTTATCTTTGAAATTCTCAGGATATCCGAGGTCCCAGTCCTTAAGGTGGGCGAAGGTGCCTGTATGCCATTCGAAAGAGATATGTTAGAAACTTGAAAATGTCTTATTGTATACTAGCTTTTACCCACGACTTCGTACACAATTTTTCCCGTTGCAGTAAGAATTTCAGGAAATCCTCTCTTTACACTCCCGAATATATCAAGAATAACCAAATACAATAGGAAACGCTTAGCCATATGTGTGCGTATTTGTAACCACATGAAAGTCCATTTTAAATCACTGAATATAAGATTGTTGAGGACCAAATTTTATAAGTAGTTAAGTGAACGTAGTTTTTATAGTATGAAAGAGTTTATGGATGCTAAATGTTGATTAGTTTCATTATAATTATAGGTGGTTTGCCAAACATTGTTTGCATGCTATAACATAGTAAAATATGTTTGTAACATTTTTATTTAATTTAACACCATTTTATACCATGTTTTACATCATGTTTTACACAAATAAATGATTTATTATTATCTCATTTATTTATTTTACTTACATATTAAAAACTTTTTTAAATATTTCCATAATAAAATATAAACATTTTAAAAACATAAAAATAGTAGCCCACCGGTTTTGGGAACAGCTTCCAAGCTACTGGTGGTCAGGGCTTCTAACAATATGCGCCGTGTCCAGGAGTACTGCTTTCAGGATCAAGCCCTTGATACAGATACCCAACGAGAGCCTCTAGAGATGTTTGTCGAGGCCTTTAGCAATTATGCCATTGGCCGTCACAATTATCGACACAGTGACTCCTGTGTTCATATCCCACATGTTGACAACCTTGCAAGCCAAATCAAGATACTTGGTTTGTTTATCTTTCTCAGCCTTCACGAGGTTCTCGTCATGCGGGACTGCTATATCAACAATCGTTGTGCGATGTACTAGTTTGTCTATCACCACTATGTCCGGTATATTGGCAACAACGGTCCTGTCAATGATGATAGACCGATCCCAATACAATACGCAATAGCCATTTACGAGAACTGACGATGTACTTCCGATTCCACGAGATTGGCAATTTGCTGGTGGATAATTTTGGCTACAAGGTTGTGCCTGTGTAAATAGTCTCCGTTAGCCAGACTAGAACAATCGAAAAGAATGTGGCGGATGGATTCCCCGAGGCGGTGACATAACCAACATACATCAACCATACCATCCTTCACAATGTATTTCCCGTAGTTGTTCGTCATCATAACTTCGTCCATATTCGCACAGCTAAACCTTCGGTTTCCCCGAAGAGATCATCAAAATGCAGCCAGGCCACGGACACTAGAAAGTCTACAACAAGCCCACGGAGGACCTGGTAAGCGTCCATAAAGCTCCTTGCTCTGCCATAACTCCACTTTTTTTTTTTTTGGATTGGAAATCATCAAATGACCCCTCCCGCCCTGGGTGAAGCGGTAGAGAGTGTCAGACTCTTACTGACTAAAACCCACCCGTGTTCCTCTTGTGCCTTTTGCGTTCCAGGGCCGCGGTAACTCTTTCGAACAAATTCCGCAACCCTAGCAGGCACCGACCCTATAGGGTCCCGTCCCTGGTGCTGACGGCTCCTTAAGACGCGCGTGGAACACAACGCGTCGTCGACTCAGCCTGGTATCGGACGGCGAGCCACCCACGCTCACCGTCCACAGGCATCAGCCACTGCGCAATAGCACAGCGGCCATAACTCCCTGCGATCATAAGTAAATCTTATACCACAAGTTTGCGCCAGTACGCTTTCATACAAAGTACGCGTTACAAAAAGTTTCCGACTGTCTATCAAATAATTTGCTTACCCTTAACATGGAAAAGACTAAATATATCACATTTGCTCCACGTTTAGCTTCTGAGCCACCTGCGCGCTTCGTTTTTACTACCTTTCTCTCACAACTGCCTATCCACTATGAATGATATGTAACTGTTGCTGCTAATCTATCTCGCGAACAAATAATATAAAATACTTAGGCGTAACAATTGACAGCACCATGTCATGAAATGGAATCACATGGGATCAATGGTTGCACGAATTAGAAAACTGATATTTGTTTAAAAATAAATTACGAGCGGTTCTTAAAGTCATGACACACAAACCAGTCTGTTTTCCGACCGATGAACTGTAAACTCAGTTGCAAATACCTAAGGCACAATTTTCTTTTGAATTCAATTTTGCACAAACATTCGGAACTTAAATTTGACCGGTGTTTTAGTAGCCTGAGTAGGCAGAAACGTAGACCTGTCAAAGCTGCGTGCCCTGTAGTTTCAGCTAGCATCGGTATAGTCAGAAGGCAATAGTACTTCATAAGCCCAATCATTTATAACAAAATAAATGGGATTTTGAACATTTACCCCCTTACTTCACGCGAGTGTAAATCAATTACTCATAAGTGGCTCAGGTCCCTGTCTTATGAAGAGCTTGTTCTTTTCATTCCCTCTGCCTTTCAACCATAAACACTCAAACATACATTCACCTTAACATAATTAGTGCTTAAGTTTTTTTATGTTTTAAATTTTATTCTACAAAATCCAAAACATATGTGTATTCCGTTTTTTTTTCTTGCCCATACAAATACCCGGAACGCTGTTGTCTCCCCTCTTGGAGGAAGGCGCTAATGGCCGCGACACAGTATTTATTATTAATGCGGCTGTTAACGAATACAACCTGTTTTTAAATATGCTTTTTGTTCCAATAAATATTTTGTATTTGCAGTACTCGTTAGCAAAGGAGAATGGCGTGATACCCTTGTCCACTGCGACCACATCCCGGTGCATACCAACGTCGGCTTCTAGGAAATATTCCCTAAGGCTGTATACCTCACGGTTGTACAGAGTCTTAGCATTTAAGCCACGACCCCCGCACTTCCGCGAGATATACAGCCTCATCACCGATTTGCGGTCACGCAGCAAACGCAAGCAAGCAGTGAACGGACCCTCCTATCCAGGGCGTCCAGTTCTGTCAGAGTCCATTTGAATATGCCAAAGAGTGCATCAATACCGTCATGACCTAACGGATAAAAGCGCGCACCTTGTTTCCGCCTGATAAAAGACTGTTTAGTACTTTGTTCAGGCGGCCAGAGAACGATTATTTCACGACAGTATTATTGATGCCCAACGCTTCCGACATACCCAAATACTTGTAAGTTTCGGTTGAGCACAGGGATCTAAGGTGTATGGAAGCCGAGAGTTGGGTTCCCACGGATTCCATAATCTCACCTCGCTTAACATGCATAACCGCACATTTGTCCACACCAATTTCTATACTGATGGCACTACTGAAGATTTCTGTTACCTCCAATAACTTCATCAGTTGCAAGTTGTTGGGGGCAAAGAGTTTCAAGTTATCTATATAAAGGAGTCGCGATATGACTTGACCTCTTCTCAAACGATAGCCTTGGCCCGAACCCTCCAACAGTGTACTAAGATGGTTGAGGGCAGACAAAACCACAGTGGACTCAAACTATCGCCCTGAAATATGCTGGGTTCAATCTTTGTCGGTTCGCTGTTTGCCTGGATCTGTTGGCATCCTGAATTGCGAATGACCGTCCTCCACTCCATACACATCAGGAAGATGCGTAGAATTGCATGAACTTTATACAGGTCCAGCACCCTCATGAGCCATGTTTGTGGTACTGAATCATAGGCCTTCTTATAGTCTATCCAACATATCAATAGATCCCTCCGGGAACGACGAACCTGTTGGCTAGTAGCAACATCGATGAGGACCAGCTCCTTAGTACTGCGGGACCTGGTCCTACATACATTTTAAAGGCAGAAATTAATTTCAACTCAGCTACTTGTAGTTCAATGTCAGTACACTGAGTAGATTGAGTAAGTAACCGAAAATTAAGCCAGCTAATAAAATTGACCATGCATTAAGAATGGGTTCGATTGGTTCTATTCCAGAGTAAATAATATTATGCTCTTAAGGCCAAATATTCTTTCCGCTTTCAACTTTAGAAATGGGTTTTTAAACAACGGAAGAGGGTTCAATATTAAGTAATACTTTATACTTACCTACCTTTAATTCAGTTGTTAATTAAAGTGAAAGTAAAGGTTAGAATAAAAATAGAATTGTGGATGTTGTAAGAGTAAATTATTGATTACAAAATCAAAAGTTATTTATTCAATCTAGGCTGAAAGCCAGCACTTTTTGAATGTCAAATTTTACATAAAGACTTTCATCCCAAACACCCATCCGGCACCGCTTCCTAGCGTTTTAGCTGGGAAGAATAAGTGGCGCAACAAACACCCCAGCAAACACGTCTGTTGCGTTGTCAATAGTATGCAAATTCAATAGGTAATACATGACAAAGGGAGAAAAAAAAACAATAATTGTCCAACATGAAAATCATACATAAATTCATTATAAAAATATAAAGAGTAGATTGAGTCAATAAAGTGAAACCGGATTGACCTACATAGTCATCAGATAAATAAAAAAGAAACAATAAATGAACTTCTATAACCTGTCTTAACCTAAATTATAGAGAAAGTACATGATAATTATACGAGTATTATATTGTCTTGCATTTAACACAGTGACCATAGAATATTATGCCTTCGAACAAAGGTTAAATGTAACTTTAGCTTTATAAGAGTTAAAAGGCAGGTCAAGAAAAGAAAGTGGAAGTTTATTGTAAAAACGGATATCGAGCTCCACAAGTGAGTCATGGGCGTTACGAAGACAGTGGGATGGAGCTTGTGCTTGTTTCTGGTGTTAAAGTTGTGGATGTCGCTCGTTGTACAGCATAAATGTAAAATTGATTGAGTCAGGCGTTACTTTGCGGAAATCCATTTTAATTTGAAATTGAAAACAATATATCTAGTTTTAATTTCCGAGAATATTAGTGGGTTGCAGGTATGCACCTCCCTCCCGCCCGCTATATTATGCACATGCAAGATTACAAGGCAAATGCAAGGATTTTATGAACATGCAGGAAGGCAAAGCAATACCCAACACCATTACCGACACGTGTTTCGCCTCTCCACGAGGCATCCTCAGGGGACGTGTTGACTCGCTGACCGTTGACTAATATTCGCGGAAATTAAAACTAGATATATTGTTTTCAATTTAAAAAAAAAGCATAAATGTATATTTTGCCTAATATATAAAATGTTTGCAAAAATGAATTGAGATGCTACTGTGAGAATTCCAAAAGCAAAAACGTTTTTGTAAGACAAATATATTTTATATATCAGCAGCTTTAAATGATTTAAATAGAACAGAATCATTTTTAGTTAACAAATTTAAACAGAAAGTATCACCGAATAATAAACCCCTGCTTTTTACTGAAATATTTTATGTTCAATTTCAGACTGATTTTTCTTTTCTGTTCAGCGATATTTATGCTCAACCTACCAACATTCCAAACAGATGCTCCAATTTTATTTTATACATATGTATCTATAGATGATTTTATAAACAATAAATTTCAGTCAAGACAAGGTCTTGATGATTTTTTTTTTGCATTGGGTTTAGTTAATTACACTGGATTGCATGGGCAGTCGAACTTCAAAGATAAACAAGTGACTTCATCGACTAAAATTCAGTAAAATCTAGTAAAGTGAAATATTTTTAGGTTTAAACCAATCCCGAAGGAAAGTAGATCATATTTAACTATGAACAGCGGGCGTACCATAATGTCTTAAAACGTGAGTCTTCCGAGCGAGAAAAAGAGAGGGAGCTATATAGGGTGTATAACTCTATCCCTCTTTCTCGCTCGGAAGACTCACGTTTTAACACCTCATGGTAAGCTCGCTGGTCTGGTTTTGAACTACTAACACACAAAATTACTCCTTAAATGTTATTAGCGCAACTACTCATTATGGAAATAATGTCAATTTAGCTTTGTAGTATCACCACTAAAAAGTGAAAAAAAAAAAACTTATTTACCAAAAAATACAACGGACTTCCAAATAAAGTCACTATTAATAGCTGACTTAGTTCTTATGTAGGTACCTACATATATATCAAACTAATAAATCTGTGGCTGTTATCTACGATGTTTTTCAAAAACATATAGTAACTACCTATGCATCATGGGACAAGGATGTCTGTTTCTGAACATGTGTTTTACTTGCCTTCGTTTCGCTAGCCGGCTTTCTGCACGTTCCTTCGCGGCAATATTGAATAAATTGAATTCCGATGCGTCGGTTTCTTGAGAAGCTTCCATGATACCAATTTAAAAACGTATTTAATTCATAATGGTATGTCCTGTATATTTCAAATATAAATTAACAGTTCTTATTCATTTTTCTCAACTGTTGGTTTCTTGGTGCAGAGTACAGAATTATTATAATATTATTGATATTTTTTATTTCTCATATATGTATGTTTGCATATCTCAAAAATGTGTTACAGAGAACTATGAATTATGATTTTATTGTGAGGACTAAAGTTTCGGAAATATTATAAATGGCGTAAAATAAATAGAACAAGAAAACAATTCGTGTTTTTTGTAGGATTTAGTCCTTAACATTTAAATCAAAGATTATTTATATGAAATATCTTTACATTATTTTTTTATGTATATATGTATCGGCGTGCGTATAAATAAATACTTGTATTCAGCTGAATCTGGTTTGATTGGAAGCTAACCCCAAAATATTGGGGAAAAAGCAAGGCAGATGAAGGAGCACGGAAACAAAAAGAGTTTTGAGCCATTATTTTATAAAATAATATAAGTTTTGTATTGATGTATTATTGTGATCGAAATTACAAGTTCTAAATAAGTGTGTTCAAAAAAAAGAAAGAAGGAAAACTCGTTTATTCCGCCAGAAAAAACGCACAAAAAATAAATAAACTAATTTTAAAGAAAACAACTTATCGACTAAAACTAAAAAACTGTGTCAAGACCGAATATCAACTAACCGGGTCTCTGATCCTCTGATCGCACCACAGACAAAACAGAACACAGTCAACGACAGACAGTAACAACATAATAACATAGCAAAATAAGCTCCATAAACATAAATAATGCAATTAAGAGTAGAATGTTTAAGTTAATATTCTAAATTAGATTTACACAGATTTTCAAGTAGACAGTAAGCTGTCTACTTGAAAATCTGTATAAATCTAGTTTGTGCGTCGCATCCTAGCAAGAATCGGTCGTTGCTCAGCATATGCCGCGATTCTGGAAGCCCAACAATCAACGGCGCTGATTTTCAGCAACCACCGTTCATGTGACATTCTGACATCCCCCCAAGTGTGCAACCGTCTATGTATATATAAATAATACATTTGTTCTATATAAATAAGTCAGTTGAATAAAAAATTATACAAATCACACCACTAAAAATAAATCAATATTTAACAACTATGCACAAGTCATAATTATATTCAACAACACACATACTAACATTCCAATACTAAAAATTACTAAATATTTCACAAACAGTTACAGTTACACGCTTAATAAATAATCCCTTATATTTTACGTTAATATAATACGTTGCACTTTCGGCTCTATTACACTAATGTTATGTTTCATCGCCTTAGATTTTGCTTAAAACTGTTGTTTGATTCAGTAAAACCCATAAATTCTTCGATCAATAATCATAAATTAGATCAAAATAAAAGCAGTTATCTATCAGCATGAGGGGTCTATTGGATAGCTATGTACTATTGTATTATATTGAAATAGAATTCTACATTGCGAAGTGTAGCAGTGGACAATAACAAATACTACACATACATAATATATCTTAGTTTAGTCAAGATAAAATGATTTTCGTGAAATCAATTTCGGTGAAACACCAGACCGCGTCTTTCTAATCCAATTTGTAACATATAAGCAAGGTTATTGAAATATAGGGTTGAAATAGAAAGAAAAGGACAAAAAGAACCTATCAAATAAAATTGGTGTCGCAATAAGGGGGACGAAACGCAAACCGCGGCTACCCGTGCTGAGCTCACTTCGAGCCACCTATACCAACATATCGTTAGGTCAATCTGCATGATTATTATATTTATTGTATTTTATGATGCGTCATCCATTACTATGTTGATACACATATTTTTAATTTTTTAGAACACTGCCTTATTTCCTAAATACTTATCATTTGTAAAGTCTATTTCAGAAAGTTCCTACTAAGCCAATAATAAAGCGTAATTTACAGCAAGCTGTCACAGTAGGTACCTGAATTGTAAAGTGGAAAGTTTCTCATGAAGTTAAGAAGTTCGGATAACTATTAACATTGCTCATAATCACCGCTTTCGAGGAATCGAGTTTTGTAACAATCCTCGCAAAATGTTAACAAAGCCACAAAACCGTTGTTGGGGTGACAATCGAGAAGTTTTAATTCTACCATTTCAAAGTGCAATTATTGCTTGAACTTTGGGCGTGAGAAAATGACAGTTGTAATCAATCAAATACGCCAAAAGTAACTTGCAAAAGGATAAATAGCGTAGAGCGACGGTATTCGTAAATCTGTGTAGAAGTTTGACTAGTGTAATATTCATTTCTAATTTGTTCGAAAGAGTCACCGCGGCCCTGGAACGCAAAGGGCACAAGAAGGATCACTGGTGGGTTTTAGTCAGTAAAAGTCTGACACTCCCTACCGCTCCGCCCAGGGCGGGAGGGGGTCATTTGATGATTTCCCATCCAAAAAAAAAAGGGTAGTCTAGTACCTGCTGGGGTTGTGGAATTTGTTCTAAAGAGTCACCGCGGCCCTGGAAGGGCACTAGAAGGATCACGGGTGGGTTTTAGTCACTAAGAGTCTGACACTCTTCCGCGGGTGAAGTCATTTCATGATTTCCCATCCAGAAAAAAAAGGTAGTCTAGTACACCTTGGTATATATGCAAAAGTGCTCGGGGCAGCAGGACTAGCTCATATTGCGTTCGACAAGTTTATAATAGATTTCGGGGTACACATGTCGGCTCAAGCAGCTGACGTCATACGCTATTAGTCGACCGACGACAGTAGAAAACCTCAAGGGTCACGAGTTCAGGCGCGACACATGGTGAGAATAGTCCGGGTGCGGACGAAAGTTTCACCGCATCTCTGCCCGCACATTTATCTCTTAACAGCTAAACTGTTTTCATGTCACTCGTTTAGTCTGACTAGGTTAAAATGAAAGCTAATTAATTATTACAACTACTAATAAGATTTACTTTATTATAGTTGTGTAATAGGTCAAAATTGAAATTTTTGAAATGTTTGTCACACTGATTGGATAGAAAAGCTAGTTTTATCTAGCATTTATTTCATCAAAATTGACTCATAAAATAAAAAATAATATTAAATTTTAAGTTTACTAAGAAACTTCATAGAAAGCTGGGCGCGACACGCTGACGAACGCACCAGATAACTTTAATATGTTAGAAATTTGCGTAACTATGAGTAGAAATAAGTTTTTGTTAAAAAGTTATTAATTATAAAGTGTTCAAAAAAAGTAGTTTTCATACTTACAGCGCCATCTATTGAGCAAAGAGACCAAATCTTTCTTAGATAAGAAAACTAAAGAATGCTAGATGTGTAAAACTTTTAATACGTATCGAGAGAAATTGTATATCTATGAATTCAATTAGGTACATAATGATGTACCATATAATTATAATGAAGTATACATAATATTTAATTCATAGCATTATTTGTCCAAACAAATTATTTTGAAAGTCCAACTTCATTGACTATAGATCTCGATGACCGCGAAACAATGGACAGTTGTCTAGCAAAACTTAAATTTACATTGATTTTATTAACATTAATTGTATTTATATTTTCTTTATCCACAAGGAAGAGGTAAAGGAAACTAAGTAAAAAAACCATTTCGCGAGTTTAAGACTATTAATATAGATTGATAAAATAATAAGAAATGTGTGCTTTTGTGTTGTTCAAAAATCTAGGCCTGAGGGGGATAAAGAGGTGATGTAGTCTTTTGGAGGATAGCGGTAGGTGGAAATTTCATATAAACAAATACTCATTTTACTTACTTACCTACCGCTATAACATTTCATTAGATATGTATATGATTGTAAGAACACCTTTCTAGGCCATCCACGCTCACAGAGAAAAAAATATTTTTCTTTTTTGCCTCTTCTGAGCACGCTTTGTCCCTTTTTCGTTTCGCTTGTTTTATATGGGGCGTTTAATTCGATAAAATTCGTGTGGACTGGAATTGGTTTGGGAGAGCTCGGAAATAGACTAGGATATAAATGCTCCTGCAGATGTCAAAGCGGTCATAATTTTTTTTTGCTTCCTTTGTGAAGTAACTACATTTCATTTTGGTTTTGAAATATCCTCTTTTTTACTATAAAAAATAAAAGGCGATGATTCTCGAAAGGGCTTTCCATAGTGTTCCCTGGGAAGACTATTTCAATCTCACCTGTAGCGTGAAGCAAGGATGTGTACTTGTGCCTAAACTTTTGACTTCTACTTTGCTTCGTCAGTTAGGGAATCCTAGAGCGTACTTTAGAATTTAATTTTCTAACTAATTGCAACATTTTGGTCTTATAAATGGCGTGTAAAAACTGAAGTTACGATAATGAGCGTAGAAGCCGTTAGTCCCCGACTTTTCACATGGCACCAGTTAACTGAAGAAAGAACTTCAGGTACCTTAGTAGCATATTATTAACAAACTAGCTGCTGCCCGCGACTTCGTCCCCGTGGAATCCCCGATTTTAAAACATTCTATATCGCTGCTCCGCTCCTATTGGCTTAAGCGTGATGTTATATAGCCTAAAGCCTTCCTCGATAAATGATCTATTCAACCCAAAAATATTTTTTAAATTTTATTTTATTAATATTAATTAGTATAGATAAAAGAGACCTAGTTGCAATTAATCACAGGATTTGTGCTGCAGCTTTTGGCCAACTGTAGCCCAGAGTTGTTCATCCTCACGATCTTAATTTAAATACAAAAATATATGTATACATGACTATTATAGTCCCAAATCTCTTGTACTCAGTTAAATCGCGTGGACAGTGCTTCTATCGTAATCATATTCGAACCTTGGGCAAATTCCATGTCTAATAGCTTCGAAACATTATAAATATCTGATCATCAGATTGTCAGGTTGTGTTAGAATACTAACGTGAACGCCAAGCGTCGGCTTACTGTAAATCTCATAAACATTTAAATAAATAAAAAAACATTAATCGTCCACGTCAATGACACTCCTAATTTTTATCTATTTATCCACAGGGTTGCTGAGACTTCAGCAATTATACCAGACCATGCAACCAGGCCGAACCTCGTTCCGCATCGCACTCGTGAAGAGAATTAATAACGCTTCTGACGCCATGGAATTCTTGTTGGCTTTAGAACAATTTGACCGTTGGGGAAACAAGCGAATAGTACTAGATTGCAATGCGAAAAACGCCAAAAGCATATTGGTCGAACATGTTCGGAAAGTGCAATTGGGACGCAGGACCTATCACTACATGCTCAGCGGACTGGTGAGTATTGCTTGTTCTGGCGTCTGACCTAGATTACAAATCCAGTTTCAATTTTTACGTTGTTCTGAAAAGTAGGTACATTAAAGCTACAATCTTTGCAAAGCAAATACTTATACAAGTAACGAAATTGGATAGATAACTAGTATTTTTTGTCATCCCCTGTATTTAAAAAAAATTAGGTATAATACGTAATTCCCAATTGAACAAAAATATGGTTAGCTTGAGGTTAAAAAAGTTGAAAGAGAATAAATTTCATATTTCGATGTTCAAAAATATATTGTGTGTAAAAATAAAGTGTTCATAAATAAAGTCGTTTAACGAACGATTGCATGTTCGCGAAATGTTAACGAACTAATTGACGCGTATACAATGAAGATTGTGTTGGGTGTCATTATTTGCACCGGAACAACGCAATTACTTGAAACAAGAACTTAAATTGGCCCATTAACAGGTTATGGACGATCATTGGGAGAACGAAGTAACAGAATACGGCGCAGTCAATATAACTGGGTTTCGCATCGTCGACCACTCGCGCAAGATTGTGCGCGATTTCATGGACGGTTTGCGGCGAATGGACCCTCGGTTCAAGGGAACCATATCGGTAAGTGCTTTCATTACCTCACACCACTAAGTGTTCGAGTATTTGTAGATTTTGGCAAATTTGATCAACGATCTTACATAGATGATGCCAGCTTCAACTGATTTATCATCTGTCGGAAGATACCTGGAAAAATATACTTCTGAATTAAATTTACAGTTAACTATTGGTTGATTTTATCGAACAATAAAATATGTTAACCTAAACAAAATCAGAGTTTTCGTTTAGTTTCACTGATTTAGAATGATCAATTGGATCAATCAAGTGAATCAAATAATAAATTTGAAAATGAAAATAATATATCTAGTTTTAATTTCCGCGAATATTAGTGGGTTGCAGGTATGCACCTCCCTCCCGCCCGCTTTATTATGCACATGCAAGATTACAAGGCAAATGCAAGGATTTTAAGCACATGCAGGAAGGCAAAGCAAAACCCAACACCATTACCGACACGTGTTTCGCCTCTCCACGAGGCATCCTCAGGGGACGTGTTGACTCGCTGACCGTTGAGTTGCAACTCATAATAAAGCGGGCGGGAGGGAGGTGCATACCTGCAACCCACTAATATTTGCGGAAATTAAAACTAGATATATTATTTTCATTTTCAAATTTAAAATGGATTTCCGCAAAGTAACGCCTGACTCAATCAATTTTTTTTTTTTTCGAATGAAATAATGATATAATAATTTTTACACCTGGTGCCAAATAGGTACAATCCAATTGTACATATTTGGAAATACCACGAAGCTTCTGCCATAATACCTAGTCTCAGCAAAAGAAAACGTTACTGGTATCGTGTCGTTTGTAGGTTGTTTCAGTGAGCGAAAGCGAATATAATCAAAATGGTGGTCTACTTTGAATATTCAGATCTTGCTTATAATATCTTGCCTAGATTTGCGCCAGTCTAAGAAAAGAAAAAAAATACATATTAATAGACTTGAGAGGTTTAAAGATAGACTTGTGCACCGTTTAATTGGCACGCTTGACCATGCCGCCAGGATGTTCTTTCAATATACCTGGCATTAAAGAGGTTGCAAACTGGGTCGCCATATGCGCCTCTAACACAGAAACACCAACCACAGAAATAAGTTTAAAATCCAATCTAAATATGCCTGAAACTGCGGCCTTCTCCTGCTATAGGTAAATTATTAACCGTCGAAATGAACTATCAAATGAATGGAAACTTAAAACAGTTACAACTAAATATTAATGAGCACTAAAAGCATACTTTTAACGGCTCTGCCTTTAGACTGTTTGCATGGAACAACTAAAATAAGTATTTGTACTTTTACTGCTACTCTAAATCTTGACTTGTCTAATGAAGGAAATTGTGTCTAATTTCACTTAACTGAAGAAATTGAAACGCTTTCCTTGTATACTATTTAGTGTTTCAATATTTTTTTCATGTAATTACTTGCGCTTTTTATTCAGAAAGGTTAAGAATGATTCTTTACAAGAAAAAGTATTTTAATACATTTTTCAATAAAAATCCGATTACTCCTGATGTCTCGAGTTAAACTGAAAATAAAGCTCATAATACCTGAGTGCGTATCGGATTTTTATGAACGTGTATCCGCATCATCCACACTTCATACTAAGGATTAAAAGATAAAAGACCCCACAATACGTAATTTTGGACGTTATTAAAACTTTAATGTAAAATATAAAGGAAATTTTACAATATCCACATGTAGATAATAAAGGACACGAGGTGTAACTGGCGTATCACGAAGAAAATTTTGGCGTGAAGTAATAACGCGTTTATGTAGATTTCACTAACTTACGTTCACCCTAATGAAACAGTGAGTGGGGCGTGCCTGCATAAATTATTATTCCATATGATCTCCCTTTTCTGTGTAAATACACTTAGGCCTTTTTCGCCTCAGCAGCTCAGAAGGACTCCTCTAAAGTTAACTCATCACAGTTGCAAATACGTTTTCTACTTTACGTGTACCTATGTACGTCACTAATCGTCGTGAAATGATGTAGATAATTGACGGTTTGGAAGAAGTTGTGTACACAGAATCCGATACAAAGGTTGACTTTAGCAATTGAAATAAATTATGTAAAAACTTTTCAATTAAAAAAAATATTTGAATTTATCCAGCTTGATAGATTGACTATTAAAAATCATTTCTTCATTTTTAAATAGGCGGAGACAGCACTTATGTATGACGGTGTGCAAGTGCTGATGGATGCGTTGGGAAGACTCTGGAGAAAGAAGCCAGATGCATTCAGGAGTGCTTTACGACGCGCTGCTGGACAAGCAAACTCTACTAAAGTCATTGATTGTAACCCTGGTAAAAGCTGGGTGGTCCCGTTCGAACATGGTGACAAAATCTCTAGATTAATTAAAAAGGTACATGTTTCATCAACACATTTTCTATATTTGATTTTTGGTTTAGGGAAGCAACCCTAGATGTACGATGAAATTGGTAAACATAATAATATAAGGGTCGAAGTACGGACGAAGAACGCAATAACAAGTAAAAACTGTCAAATTCCACATATCAAATTAAATTCCATTTATTATCTACGGTAACTTAACATTATTGACTTATTGTCTTCTTCCTATTATAATCTATGTATATATAGTATAAATCAAAACTTCGATGATGGACTCAGCCAATTAGTAGCCACATCTTTCATGGGGTATTGTTTAAAATGTTACAATAAAATTCCTCCCCATATATTAGAACTGAATGAAACGAAATTTAAATCTTGTATTAAACGCACATTATGCAGGCAAGCATATTATAAGTTGGGGGATTACATTGAAGATAATAATGCTTGGCTAAATGCCGGTCCTGCTCCACAGCCTCAACCACTTGGGTAAACAAGTTAGGATTTCATATTTGGAAGAGATGCTCGCCTTTTATAATATTATTTTGATAATAAATAATTTCCTTTTCTTTTTTTTTTTGTACTTATAGTTGCTTGGTTATTGTAAGCCATAGTTTTGTATAATGTAGAAGCATTTTATTTTCAAATATTGTAAATGTGAGTACCATGGAGCCATTTACATGTAATAAGTTATGGTTTACTTTGTGACATGAACTAAAATGGCAGTTGAGAGCATGTCATGCTCGCTTAAATGTTTCGCTGATGGCGGCGTGTGTGTTGGATCATTCGGTTCCCTTCAAAATGGTTGAGCTAAATGGTGCCGATACACGCGTCATGTTCGTGAACGGGCGCCGTCGGGTGAGACTGGTCACCTCTTGACTGCCAATGACTTGTTTTAATCTTTATACTTTGAATTGTTTTCATAGTTTCCTTTTTTTTTTCTTTGCATTGTCCTCACATATAGAAGCGACCAAGGATGTAACCAAGGTTATGTAATACAGAACATGATTTAAAAGAGTGTCCGTGGAGTTTCTTGCACGTTCTTCTCCATAGAGATCTACGCTTTGGAACGTGCAGATAGCTTCATCTCTTTCGTCTTGACAATTCAAAAGTGCCTGTAAAGGGTTTAATTGAAATAAATGATTTGAATTTGAATTTGAATTTGAATTACGTTCAAAGGCATTTAATATTTCGAATGAAAAAAAAAAGGAAACTCATATAGGATCAGTTACGTGCCTTTTAATTTTATTATAATAACTTATTTGCTCCTATTCCACTGGATTGACGAAGTTTAAATTTGATAAACATTTTAATTTTGTGACACCAATTCGGCATCGTAACGTAAATTAATTAATTTTGAATTTCAGGATATTTCCAGGGGACAAATTAGTTTATTTAAACAATGCCACAAATCTAATAATAATAATTTAAAGTTATGGAAATATAAATTATATAATCATAATTTTAAATTTACAAAAAAAAGGTGATGGACGTTCCTCTGAAACTAGCATGAAATTTCGTAAAACATAAAAACTCTAAACTTTGTTTTATAAAAAAAATTGTTTTCTTACAGTCAAATGGCAATAAAATAATAATCGTTCGGAACCCTTTTCGGGTGTATTCGGCTCACACTTAAGACGCTTTATTTATATACTTATGTAGATTTTTATCGTGAATTTGTGAGCGTGAATGTCAACTAAAATTTTCATTCGCAAGGTGATGATAGTACCTTAATCAGGATTAAGTTTTAAAATGTCTTCTGTGACGAATTTTCTTACTTATAGTTTTTAAATGCTTTCACGCGTAAATGGATTAACCGTATTTGATACACAGGCAGATACAGTTTTTTTGCGAAAATCTATATTATTTACGAGCGAAGCCGCGGACAAAAGCTTATCTTTTAATAGAAACGATCGTATATAACATACCTTCCTAATAAAAGACATACCAAGTTGCTAATACATGTTACTGTTGAGTATTAGGTAGGCTTTACCTATGAAATTGGAGACTTGTTTTTTTATTATTTTTTTAGCTAATTTATATACTTGCCCAATCGATCTATACAATTTTAACATTTTGATGACAATATCTTAATCCGTTTACCGTAGATGTCTACCGGACAAGAGAAGATGAAGTCAGCGAAAGCTCTCGGGTGTTGAACTTTTTCCCATAAGGTTTGAAAAACGTAGAAATCTATAGGGGCAAGGTCTGGTGACTACGGTGGGTGACGGAGAGGATGAGTGATTGCTCAGTCTTGGTTGTCTTGTTTTGAGCTTCTCCATCATTGTTTGCAATTCTCGTAAATAGACAACTGCCGTCACTGTTGTACCATTCAGTAAGAAGCTCTGATGTATGATTCCGGCACTGGTCCACAAGACAGACACCATCTTCCTATGAGTAACCTTTTTTTAGTGTACTGATTAGGTGCTGTATCTGGGTCCAACCACTGAGAATTTAGAATTCCCTCTTTTCTATGTCAATTCAGTAGTGCTACGCATGCATCGACGAGAAAGTCTTGCTGTTGGCCGCTTAGTTCGTGTGGCATCCTGGTTATTATCTTTCTAATTTGACGCAAGTGCTTCAATGTTATTTTGACACTAACCGGTTTACCGGGTTACCGGCCGACCGCGAGGTCGATTTTAACCTCAAAATTTAAAAAGATTGAACCAAAAATGGACCGTGTATTCTAGCACTTTTAGAGCCGCACACTTCGTTAATGTTTCGTGTATGTACTTTGCGCAGCAGTATTTCCACGTAGGAACTCATATTCGAAAATTGAGAGACTATTCAATTTATCCATGGTGCCAAAAACTATCACAATTTCACAAAAACAAAATCCTATTTAAATTAAAATCAGACTTTAGAAACTTAAATAAAGATTATTTAAATTTCAAATTGTGCGCCATTACAGATATACTCGCAATTAAATGTAAAAAGGATAGTTATAAAATCTCCAATTACATTGATAAAAAACTATAATAAAAAATAAATAAGTACTGATTGTTGGTATGATTTTTTCAGTTTATTCAATGATCATGTTTAACAGTAGTAATATTGGAATAGTGGCCCGCGTTCTTCGGGAAGATCACCATTATATTCTTATCTGTACTAATCTATACTAATATTATAAAGAGGAACGATTTGTATTTTAGTATGAAATGAATAAACTCAAAAACTACTGGACCGATTTCAAAAATTCTTTCACTATTAGAAATCTACATTCACCCTGAGTAATGTAGGCTATATTTTATCCTCATATTCCTACGGAAACGGGAACTACGCGGGTAAAACCGCGGGGCGCTGCTTGTATCTTATACGACTACTACATTGATCATATACGATTATACCAAGAAAATGGATATTTTTTTAAATGTTGTATGTTTTAGACGGATATTGAGGGTCTCACTGGAAATATTTCATTCAATGAGGAGGGCCATCGCCACAATTTTACTCTGCATGTGGTTGAGATGACTGTTCAGAGTGCAATGTTAAAGGTATGTGTGACAAGAAAACAGAGTTTTATTAGCTTATATTTATTTATTTTAAAATAAGTAGGGATTGTCTCTTTAACTTATGAAAAATCATCTCTAATTATTATTCAAACAGCTGGTGTGAACACGAACAAAGTAGATCCATTTTATGAGCGTTTTTAAATTTACGGCAAACTTTGCACATCCGTTATCAGGTACTCTCAGCAAAGGTTAATATTAACTTGATTTCACCCTACTTCTGTTCCACAGCTCGCTAATGATTTCTCGGCGTCCATAAATCAATGCGTACAAAGTTTTGGAGCCATTCTTTCAGTTGCCACTTGAAACTTTCAAAATTTGTTTTTGGCCAGACCTCTTTTTTGTGTGGTCCATTACTTTCTGTAGACAACAGTTTTAATTTCAACGTTGTGTGCAAAACCATTTATTAAAAGTTGATTGCTGATTGAAAATTGCAGTAAAAAACCATTTGCCAAGTAACAGTTTTAAATATTAAGAAGGTACTATTAGCTCGTTATCGTATTAATACTTATTTGTGTTAGGTTGCCACATGGAGCGATGCTCATGGACTTCAAGTAGCTTCACCGAGATATGTTCAGCTTCGTTCACCCGCCACTTACGATACGAATAAAACCTACTCCGTGACATCGATTCTTGAAGAACCTTTCCTCATGCAGAAATCAACAGAGTTCGGGCAGACAGAAGAATTATTCGGATTTTGTAAAGATTTGATGGAGCTGATTGCGAAACAAATGGGAATCAAATGTATGTATTTTTTTTATTAGTCGTCTTCTTAGTTATCTTTATATGTCTGCCATAGTTAAACCTGATTGATACCACAATCCGTTGCCATTAGTCAATTTATTCGTCTCACAGTATACGGCATTTATTTGAATAGACAATAAAAAAAAAACAATCAATAATAAGTAGATGTATTTGAATATAATTTTGGAAAACACAATTGTCTGATAAGTTTTTAGTTCAAACAGAAAATAAAGTAAGAATCTAGTCTGTAAGGCTAGATTTGGTAAATATTAATTGGATATTTTTGTTTTAGTTAAAATTTACTTGGTCCTTAGACACTTGTCATGTATTTATTTAAAAAATGCACCTACAAACTTGAACGGAACCTTCGGTGGGCGAGTCTGTTTCAGACTTTTTCAATTTTTCTTGTACTACTTGTACTTACCTTGAACTTTTGTTCTAGACAAAATAAAGCTATCGAAGGATGCTAAGTACACTAATGATGCTACAGCAAATATCTATTCAGGCGTAGTTGGCGATATCATGAGAAAGGTACGTATTTTAACATTTAAAAAACTATAAAAATAATTATTAAGTTCATTTACGGCAGGTAATTTATATAATATATATTTACTATGAAAATCATTGAATACTTGAAGCTAGATGATTCAGCCGACAAATTAGCGGCCTAAGTGAGTTTCCGAATTGAGCAGCCAGTTTCGATTCGAACCTAATCCATCCTAAATTGCACCAAGTCATGACGACTTGGTGCAATTTCGGATGGATTAGGTTCGAATGGTAAGGATACGGTGCCAAAGTGAGCAAAGTTATCTCCCGTCATGCCATTCATGAACCCTATTTTTTTTCGTAACTTGAAATCATCAAATGACTTCTCCCTTTCTGGGTGGAGCGGAAGGGACTGCCAGAATCTTGCTGACTAAAACCCACCCGTGTTCCTCCTAGTGCCCTTTGCGTTCGCCTTGGGCCGCAGTGACTCATTCGAACAAATTCCGCAACCCTACCACGCACTGGCCCTATGGGTCCCGTCTTCTTTGCTGACAGCTCTTTGTGGCGTGCGTGGAACTCGACGCACCGTTGATTTGGGCTTGGTCACGGTATTGTAAAAGAAGGTGACCGCTTCCCATGCCTCCTCGCTCCAGACCATGGATTGAACTAGAGCCCTACGCGAGATCCGCCGCCAATCGCCTTGACGAGGACAGGGCGTTGCTCCGACAAAGTAGAGCAGACCTCCACCGTGTCCTCTGGGCGATACACATAGTGTTGACGCCTCGACGTGTCCTCCCGTTGAATCTGAAACGGGTAACCTCGCGAAACAGCCATGTCCGGTGAACACCTGCGTCAGTCGGAAGGTTAAGACGCCGTGGCGTCCCTCCAACCACTCTTCAAAGAAGGGACTTATCGCCGCAATAGTGGCATGCCCAGCGCTGGGTTGCGATAGTCGTTGTGTTCATACATCGTAAGATCCTGTCCGAGCTCCGTCCGCTGCGCTGCAATTTGCCGCGGCAGCAGAGATTCGCCCCGGCGCAGTGCCTCAACGTACAATGCGTAAAGGTACGGTATGCGCACCCACACCGGGGCTGCTTTAAGCCACCCCAGTTTGTGAGACTAACGTCGGAAGTGTTCCGTAAAGTTCCATCGGCTGTCTAGGATGAGACCCAGTTACTTCGTCGTCGACCCCACACCGATCTGAACTCCTCCTACCGTAATCTGGGATCCCGATAGTGGCCCTTTCTGAGAGCCATGAAAGCACATGGCCTCGGGCTTGTGCAAGGCCACCTCGAGAACCAGTTGCAGGATCAAGGCAGTAGAATATCAACGACTGTCGTTACCCCTTATGTCATCAACTCGGCCTCCTTTAGGATTTACTTTTTTTGAATACTGGGATACTCCTAAAATAATTTTCCGTATTACATGTCAAATTAATGACACCTTAATTTGATAATTATGTCACATGTTTAATTTTTTTTTTAACACGAGTATTTATTTAAAATGTATTTATTATGCGTTTGTAGGTATTTGGATCACAATTCAAGAAGTTCATATGAGCACGAAACTGCAACTAATCGGTCTTGTTGATTCGGAGCAAAGTGGTTGTGACAAATGGTCAGACACATACAAGAGTTTTTGTGTATTTTTTTTTTTGTGTTTTTCTTTAAAAAATCGTTGTCCCACACTAGGAATTTTTACTGTGTCGTGGGTGCGTTTACAAACATACAATCTCACATACACAAACAGCCAGACCCGGAACAACTATCTGTAGGCCATACAAATATTTGTTCCGTGCGGAAATCGAACCCCCGACACGTAGCGCAGCAGCCAATCGCTCAACCACTGCGCCAACCGTGTCGTAAAATTTGAGAGTGATCTCTATAAGGACTCCTCTTTAATATTTGGACGTTCGGTACCCTAAAAATCAATTTAACTAATACAACGATAGACAGCAGTTCACCCGAGATGAAAATCATAATTTATTTATAACTACCCTTTTCTCGTTACTTAGCTATTCAATAACCAAAAAGTCATTTAACAAACACCCAAGACGTACTAAAAACAACTATACGTTTAACTTGATAAGTTAGACAGATGACTAACATTGTATACTTCGGTCGAGTCGAAACAATTTACTTTACATACATAGTAACTTTACATCATTTGGCCTCTTATGCATCATTTAATACCAAAAGCATAAACTATTAATAAAAATAAAATATCAAAATGTGACAAACAAATGCATTCAATCTGTTACAATGTGCTCGACTTGAATTATCTATAAATCTATATCTATCCATACATATAATAAATCTGTAGAAAAGTCATTATTGTAAATTACAAAAATATTCCATTAAAAAAAAAACAGAGAATTTAAGGATAACTAACAATTCATTTCTAGCATTTTTTAAATTTTTGTGTGTTTGTCTGTTTACATGTGCACGCATCACGTAGAAAGTACAAAAGTAACATAGAAAACTTTTATACATTAAAATTGTATGTCACTTAGAAGCTTTTGTTTCATCGCAATCGCTTCACTCAAATCTATAAAAGTCCAAGAAGAAATTACTTTTCATTACATGAACGTACACGCAACGCCATCTATTGAAACAAAGTAGTAAAAGTTTAGTACAATTACTATTTTATTTAGATTGCATGTAAATAACACCAAAATATATTATTGAGTTATTTGTGAAACTTTTAATACGTAGTAACGGATAAGGGAACAGTTTTTTATCTTATCTTTATATCGTACGAACAACACAGATATTGTTTTAACAGTCAACTCTATGGTCGATAGATGGTGTTATCATATGATGTCATTTGAATGACGTTCGCTAATGTCAGTTAATGCACATAGTTGCTCGACTAAGTCACAATTTATAAACTTCAACGTATTATAGGATTGTCAGGTCTTAAAACTTGAAAGCCAACGGCGAGACCAGCCGATTTAGCCGGATAACCGATCCTATTCATGGTTTAGTGTCTTTAAAATATTACTTAGCATGTACGTAGACGGAGTTTATGGCTAAAGAATAACAGTCGTGCGGGTCGACTTTCAAGGTTAAGCAACACTTGCCAAGGCTGGTCTGGGGATGGGTGAAAGTCTTAACATACTGAGATTCCCTCGAAAAGCACGCAAAGCCGTTCGTCCCAGCTATCATTTGCAGATATTCGCAAGTCGATAGGGATTATCAAAAGCCAGAAAATCTGACACCAGTCTTACAAAGTAGGTCGTGCTGTTACTGGGTAACGCGGCCACGTAAAATATTGGTATTCAGCTGAATCCAGTTTGTCCTTACTGAGGCATGGAGGAGTCTTGCTATGTTCAGACGGTCACCGATCAACAGACCGACCTCGGCAAGCGTTGCTTAACCTCGAATATAGATCACTGTATTATTTAGCCCGGAGCTTCTTCAAATCTTATGGGTTGTAAAATAAAACGTTTCGGTCAGAAGAATCAACTAGATTAAAGATACCAGGAGATATCCGGGCTGGTCGGCATTTTAAATGGAAGAGGTGCTCTGTGTAACCTTTTTATTTCTAAGAGGCGTCAGGTAATGCAGAGTATTGACTGTACGTACATTTTATCTGTGTGACATATTTTTTTCGGACATCCACGCGAACGAAGTCGCGGACACGGCTAGTTCTTAACTATTTCAGTAGGTCGTCAACTTCTTCTGTTGTTTTATACCAATATCTTATTCCATCTATGTAAATTAAACTAGAGTCAAAAAACTGTTTAGAATTTTATTCAACCTACATACCTATGTATCTCAAAAATCAGAGGGTTACAAACAATCATTCATATGCAAGAGTTGTAAGAAAATCGTATTTACTACCTCAGCTAACAAAAGAGACCGTCGATGTATACATACATACCCTTAGTAATGTAATAACGCAAGGAAGTCACAAACTTTACGACTGTCGCTGGGATGTATGTATTACATTATGACCAATGCTTCAGCCGTAAACAAAAAAAAGAACACACATATGTACACATTCTACGTTGAAAGTAATACGGGGTTATTTTAGAATGGAAGCACGTACGAAAAGGTAAATCTCAAATCCATTAACCTGTACACTACAAAGACTTAGGGTTTGTTTAAGGAATTTGTCCGCTGAGATAAATAAGGCAGTTAGTTGAAACTTTGATATTTTACAAATACCATCAACATCTTCCATCAGCGGGAACTGTAGAATTTTTCCTCAGTATGGATCTCAGTGAAGTATCTCTCGACCGGGCCCACGGAGACGCGGCTTTATAATTTATCATTCCACGGGAGACTAGTAAAATTTTATTCGCTTCTTGTTTTGCTGTCGCGGTGTGTAGAAAATGGAAGTCCGTTGCGGAAAAAATGTAGCAGCGCGCTAGTGTTACACATTTATCCAATTCCACTGTTTTGGCGCACAGGACTCGTGACTTTTTATTTTTCGCAATGAATAACGGCGTGAACGCATTGAGAGAGCTTAACGGTAACTTCAACGTGCATTTCGCACCATATTCACATTTTGAGATACATTTCACACTAATTATATGTGAATAAGCACTGTATGCGAGAAGCCGAAAATTGATCTAAGTGGCGTGCAATTGAAGAGGCCTATGTCCAACCGTGGATTGCAATCGGCTGTTGATGATGATTGATGAAGCACTGTATTTAGATGCAACGTATTAAATTAACCATATAGTTCGGTACCAGTTCTTCAAGATACAGACGAATTGCATCCGGCTCGGCAGGGTTCCTGCCAGGTTTGCAAAACTTCTTCGAAACAGTAACCGTGGCCTTGGAATGTAAAGGGCATAAGGAAGATCATGGATGGGTTTTAGTCAGTAAGAGTCTGACACTCACTTCCGCTACTTTGGTAAGTGTACAAGGAAATACATAACGCCGACGTCAGTCAATGAGCTACCACCAAAGTTGATAACATGTGTAAAATACAAATAGCAACATAAGAAAATTATATAGAAAAAAACACTATCTCTTATTGTGTTAATAGACCTTTTTGTAACGGTTGGTAGTAAAAATTACACTAAGTTAGTAAGATTTATTTAACAAGTGAGAAAACTTTTAGTAACACACATATTATTATTTATTTATTTTTTAGTATTGTTAACTTAACGAGAAAAACCGCCGACAAATTGTTATGCAGTTTGGCAGAATGTATGCAACTTAGTTTTATTTTTACAATTATCATATCATTTGACGTAACTTCTTGCACCTTTTTTATGGATGGGAAATCGTGTAATATCTTCTTCCGTGAAAGTCTGACAGTCCCTTCCGTTAAGTGAGTAAAACCCATCCATGTTCTTAATGGCCTTTGCGTTCCAGGGCCGCGGTGACTCTTTCGAACAAATTCCGCAACGCTATAATCCCGATAGGATTCCCTGTTTCTATATTGGCTTGCCCATCGATTTTTTACGTTCTTTCGGATATTGAGATTATTTGCTCTTTTATTCTACCATCTGACTTGTTATAGTCTAATTTATCTACACTTTTCATTACAAAAAATAACAAAGCAGTACTGCAAGTACTATTTAGGTGGCATTTGAACTTGATTTAACTTAGAAAATCAGATGACAGCCTTTAGTGGAATCGCAAACGACAAGGACCATGTAGAAAATAACTAGCCGTCGATATTCCCACCTCTGATAAACACCTGGCATAAATGCATCCATTATATTCAGTTGGATGTCAAAAAATGTAAGCCCAGGCAAAATGGCTAGTTTATAGGTACCAACATAGTACGAGTAATATTTGGATACCTAATTTAACCTTTCTTTAAACCAAAGAAGGATATAAGTCATACTTACATATGTAGTATTTTGAAAAGGATGACACTCACCGTAAATTGGACCAAAGGAAAATTACGAAAGTCATTAAAAAAAAAAACAATTTCTTGTACGAGAAATTAATGATGAAGAAAAATCTTCATCAAATTCTGTGACTAAGACTGTTGCTGTGTTTGACTTGGAAAAGATACTAAGTATTTTTCCTACTTTGCGGTAACTATACAATTCGTTATCTTTACAAGGAGCTTGCTAATTGTGGCATTGCTATGGGATGCCAAAAGTGCATATATAGCAATGGTACATGCTTGATATTAAATGGAACGGACAGTGTTCATATTTTGCTGTTTTAATGTAGGAGTAACAAAAAAATAGTTTGAACAAATAATGGAAATGTATTGTATTACTGATATTGAACTACACACATTTTTTTGCGACATTGCTTTAAAATGTATTGTTTTATTACGGGTTCGGCATACCTTTATCTTTAATGATTTTAAAATCAGTCACAAGTTACAAACACGTAGATCTGATTTTGAATTTTAAGTCACTTTTAATTTATTTCTGGGTTATTGCAGCTGACAAATAGACAAGGTCTGTATTCGTATACAGACCTTGTCTATTTGTCAGCTGCAAGCTGCAATAACCCAGTAACATCAATTTTGACCAAAATGCAACCATGCGAAGCCGAGATGGTTCCACTTGTAATTAATAAAAATCAGCTTAGAGTACATAACGCTAATTCAATTAATATATTAGTTAAAAATCTTCTTTAGAAATATGTGCGTAGTTTTAACTATTTTTAAGTGCTTGGTGAAAATAAGTTTTACTAACAATGCAAGTTTTCATTAAAAATAAATTCTGAGTACGTAAAACAAATTAAGCGATTTATTGAAATCCAGGTACTTACAGAAGTGTCTCTTTACTTGTCTTTTCCTTTTGGTCTCCTTAAGTTAACGAAGAAATTTGACGGTAAATCTAATATAAAGTGAAGGTTCACCCCTAAAGCTCTTTGTCTACATATGCCTCGGTCTTGAGTGCGCTTTATGTTATTTCATAGCTTGTCTCAATGTCTAATGAAATATTTGCGAGGGTTAGTTCCTCTTATCTCGGGTGTTACTTTATGTACTTTGAGGGAAACATAAACACAACTATCTTTAGTAAAACAGAGTGTACTGAAATGACCTCTCCAGTGATATTTACAAGGTAATGGCACTTTATGAAACAAACTATTATATTAAGAAGAGACAGCTATTATTAACACTCTCTATTAATATCATAACTGATATTATATTAAATACAATCGAGCCGTCCTGATTTCTTGCCAAAACACGGAATAAAGTCGATTTTTGATAAAGAAGTGAAATAAAATAATTGCCTTTTTTAGGAAGCCGACATAGCGGTCGCCCCTTTAGCCATAACACCTGAACGTGAGCGATTAGTGGACTTCAGCGAGCCGTTTCTCTCAATGGACACACCGATCACTTACACAAGGACGCCGAAGCAGTTATCGGACACATTCAGTTTCCTTCGGCCATTATCAAAAGAAATATGGGTGAGTCGCCATTTTCGCGTCCGTTTTATTAGAACGAGAGAGAAATACCCACATACCAGTTTTATTGTGGTGGTTTACATTCATTATTTCATGAATTGTGTTATTATATTAGAAAGGGTTAAAATAATTAAAGCAATACTTCTAGAATGAAGTGGAAAGTTTTTCTCAAACTTAAAAAAATCAAGCATTTTAACTTATTAATATTCTATCTACGAATTATTTCAAGATGACACATAAATTTCATCATATTTACAGGTGTTATTTTTCAACATTTCTGAAATACAACCATGACTGCTCTGCCATGGTGTTTCTTGTATCAAAACAATCTTCGAGCTGCAACATACTGGGACACCATGGTGACTATTGTTCCGAAACCATACTGTCCCAGTGTGTCTTTAGGTAGATATAATGCGTACAAAAAGGTTAATTTTAAGTTAAGGCCAAGATGAGACAACCGTTGCGCAGGACGCTACACTTTTTTCGTAGCGATTCGTCGTATTCAACAATGCTAGATAGTTCAAATTTTCAGAGAGATTGTCAATAGAGGACTTATGAAACAAGTGAAATTTCAAATGAGTAGCTATCTAATTTATAGATTATTTAATTTTATTAGTACATAAAATACCCAGAGTTTGTCGCTTAAATGCTAAAGTCATGGAAAACTGAAATTTGGTGTGAGAGCTAGAATTAGCACACATACATTATAAAAATGAAGAACTCTGTACATTTTGCCCTCATCCACTACTCGCCCCACGCAATGTTGACTTCAAGTGTGCACCCCGACCGCGGACAGATGTGTGAGGGCAGACGTGGTTGATGGAACGAAACAAATACGTTTCCTTAGGTCTTGTAAAAGGTGCTGTAGGCATTTTCGATAGAGTAAAATGGGATTAAAAATCAGGCAAGAAGAATTGTCATACTTTTTAATAGTAGTCGTAAACATGTACAGTCGGTGATAGCAATTAACTGACCCCCTAAAAATTAAACGAATTTGAACCTTTTGCTTGTTAGCAGTAAGCTTATCGAACTAGAACAACGTTGGAACTGGTTCAACGTCTACGATCAATAAAATAGCTATTCGAATTTGATCTTTAATACGCAGTGTTAAGGTAGGTATGTTCTTGAATATTATTTTAACTTGTAATACAGGTAATACGTAATTTCGTCACCTTGAATATGTTTCGAGTGGTCTAGTGGTGACTGTAGTGAGCTGACAAATCGTGTTTGTAAGTTCGCAACCAGCGTAATTGTCGTGTTTGTTTTTGTTTTGTATATTTATTTTAAGTTATAAATAATAAATTAAAACTATAGCAACATAAAAAAAAAACGAACAGAAATAAAAAACCAAAATGGTGGTAAAAACGATTTTATTTTATAAAAAAAAATATTATAAGAATAACATAAATGATATTGATGACGACACGAAGATGATAATATTTACCTGCTTACTAATAACGTTGTTAACTGCACTGAGTTTAATGTAGTGAATCAGCATGTTATAATATTTAGAAATATAGGTATGTATTTCTATTTCATAACAATAACATCACCACATTAAATATCATTTAAGTAAATAAAACGGTATTATACGTTGAAGTTCTACCTGGTCTACTATATATCAATTTGTTTTATGAATAGTTATTTTAGTTATTAAATAAGGTTTTGACAAAAAACTAGGTATTCGAAATACTTCGTTACAAATTATAACAATAGTTAATTTAACACACACACACTGACATACGTTAGTATTGTTTGTGACCAACACTGGTTACTCAAGTTATTCATGCTTTTAATAGCGAAGTGGAGCACCATTTTTTCTATTACTTGTTGCAAGCGGTCCCGCATACCGCGCACCATATTCCAACAACAATCACTTCCACTTGCTGTTGAATGAGTAGGCAAAAATGGGTGTTCAGTATGCCTTCTAACAATTGCTTGATGACGTTCTGACACAGGAGTATGTAACATAGTAGGTTTTGGTCCAGGACGATCTTTTTGAATATTCCCTGCCTCTTCAAAACCTCTTAGCGACAATCTGACTGTATTTCTCTGAAACAACACAATAAGCATAATTTTAGTAACGAATAGGTAAACATAATTTATCGATTAAGTTTGAAAAAATACGTTTATCAAATTAGATTATATAAATCAAATTAGACCTATAAATGATCTCAAATTAGACTCATAATGAAACACAGTTAATTGTCTATTATTCTACATTCACCGGATTTTAAGCAAACTAACGAATTAAGGAAAAAGCATAATTATAAATGAAGCATAAAAAGAATACACTTACCGCTATATTAAGTTTCCTAGCAATCGCTTTAATACCAACATTCTCCTCATGCAAATAGATTATTTTGTATTTTAAATAATCACTCAACTGAGACATGACGATTAAACTATCAAAACTGATAACAATTAATAAAAAGGAAAAAAGCCAATTTAGTAAGGCAAGGTAAAAATGTTCGCGCGTATTCACTGCTATTTGTGCATAGAATATCTTGTTCAATTTATTCTTCTACCCCATATTCCTAATGTCATATCTATAGCAGTTTTTGTTGAATACGCATATTGACGTCTAACTACCCACTTATTAAAAAAGGTAAAAAGTTATAAATAAATGACCTAACACCAACCTCTTAAAGCTCAAGTTTGCGTATCAAAATTATTTATTGTTTCTGTTCAACGAGTAGTGTTAGTCTGATAAACTCATACATAATATTGAATAACGTTTAATGTTATGAGCATAGGGTGTAAAATCGAGTAATTTTTAGGGGGGTCAGTTAATTGCTATCACCGACTGTACTAGTATTAGCACCTTCAATCTGTGAACTTGACATATTACTCCCTCTAACCTACGGCGAACGAAAAAAACGCTTTTTCAAAATGGCTTAAGTTAAAGACCTATGACGAAGTGAATATTTTGGTACAGTCGATAAGAGTATGTAAGTACATATACTGTTTTTAACGATTGTTCCATACATTGTACATGAGTATACATTCTATCTCAATTTACAGAAGATAATTAATCTCACACACACATACTAGCGCCTCTGTTTGCCTTTTTACATTTCTTACACATACTGTATTTTCATTTCGTTTTTTTAATTTTATAAGTTTATATACCTAATCTTGAACAGGCTCAACAACTTTATAACTATTATATAACTTGAGGAAGGGTGGAGCTTCCTTAAACAAGCAAACTATTTGTTTAAAAGGATGCTCCCCATTGTAACTAGCATATTATTTAAGTTGATGCAAAAAACTTTTATTTATTTATTTTTATTAAAGCACAGCAGCCAGCTATAGTCCAATATAACCGGCAAAAAGCCAAGTATCGTCCCTGATTTAGCGCCCATTGTGACCAATAAGCCCACTAAAAAAGAGGCAAAGAGAAAGAGTAGGTTATAAAAATGCACTGCTGATGTGCAAGAAATACAACCCAATTTGAGAAAAGAAAAGAAACATAATAATAAAAACTTTGACAAGTATTTAACTTACCAAAAGAAATGATGTTTCACTAAACAGTTTTCATGTAACGTAACGCCAAGATGAGTACAAATTGCTTGCACTATAATAAAGTTATTATGTCTTTGGAGAATCAAGCTTCTAAATCTACACCTTATAAACTAACACTCTAATTCTCATCATAGCGTACATATAGCGTTCTGCGTGGATCCCAGGTCCATATTCCAAAATTTAAACTTTCAACTCAATTTGAACTCTAAGAGTGTTTTGAAATCATTAGCAAATTGTTATTAAAATCTTGTTCAGTGAAATAATACCTTGCACATCGGTGCATGCAGTTCATGTTATGAGACTTACAAACTAGGGAGCTTAGAATTTCGTACGTGAATTCATGAGACCTCACAAACAACCACCATTTGTAAACATTATGAGACCGACACTAAATGTGGGTGCACGTTATATCTATTATTTTCAATTTCACGCAGCGATAGTGTATATTCTAGAAATTATGTTTGTTTGCAGCTCTGTGTATTGTTCAGTTTCTTCGCTGTCAGCATTGTACTTTTCTTAGTATCAAGATTCTCTCCTCACGAATGGAAATCTGTCTCCATATCTGATACACAATTGGACCACGCAATGAGCAGCACCAGCGAGGTAAGATCTTGATGCCTTAAATGGGTGAAAACTTTAATCAAACCTTACTAAATTGTCTTTTTAATTCTTTTAGATAATCTTACATAACGAGTTCAGTATTTGGAATTCTTTCTGGTTTTCTCTGGGATCATTTATGCAACAAGGCAGCGATGTGGTGCCGAGGTATGTTATGAAGTCTTACTACACATAACGGTTCGGGAATATTCGATATAAATAAACTAAATGGCAAACAACGGCAGCGTTTGCCAATACCCAAGCGTTTTAAGTAATGCGGTCAATATAAAGAGTCGAGCAAGCTATGGAATTCTAGATTAAATTCCATGTCGTGTGTTAAATTGCGCGTACTTTATATGTACGATAGTAGGTATATTGTATATTAGCATACAATGGGTAAAAATCAATGCTTTCCATTCGTAAATTTACTTTTATTAATTTAATTCTGCTAACCGCAGTACACTGTTTTGAAAATTTGGATATTTTCCAATATTATATTATATGTGTGTAGAAATAATAATATTTTATGATGTATTTTTATGTTTAACATCTACATATTTATCCAGATCTTAGAACCCAATTTGTGAGTAATCATATACACAACCTAAACACTAATGTTAACATACATTTGGCAAATATAGGTAATAATTACTAATATGGACAAAACAAATCAATTATTAATAATTCATTATCATTAATAATAATGTTAAAACCACCACTAATCATTAATAAAACAATAATCAAATATAATTATACAACATAAATAGTTGAAAAACTCAATAGGTACAAGAACAAACATTACAAAGTTATTTTAGGGCACATTTGAAGGTAAATACTTTTATCCTGCCCCAGTGGCTGAGTATCAATCCTGCCGCTCTAGCCGCCCCACTGAGTAAAAGGCTGTTTGCGTAACAGTCGTCTATAGTTGCATCTGCGAACATCAATGATGCTCTACAGTATCGTGGCTACACCAACAGCACCCTGTCTGTATGCATTGTTGTACTGGACACGTAAAGCACCGTAAGCTGTCTGTGTGTAGTCGACCACAGACTGCAGGTGTAAAAAGATTGGCAGTATTCCCTAAACAGAGTAGTTTATATAATAAAAACCTCGAGCACTTCGCGATCCTATGGATCACCATACTCCTGACTGACAGAGCCCAATGCTTCTTCTCCATGTCAATATTATCCAATGTCTCAGATAATTAAAAGCATTTACCCATTCTGACAAGATACTCTGCCTGCCTTGAACAACAGACACTTGCTCTTTTTTGCGTTATATCTAAGGCATTGGACCTCCGCATATCACTCACACATAGACATGAGTTTCCTGAGGGCGCTGATCGGTGTAGTCAGCAGCACCATGTCAGCAGCTTAACTAATATTATTGACGAGTGCTCGTTCAATGAAACAATCTATCATAGTGCCACTGAGCTCACGAATCAGCTGATCCATGTATGAAGAAAATAATTTAGGTGAAGTCAGACCTCCCTGTCTGACCTCGCACTTCATCCTATATGGATCGGATAGCGAACCTGCCCATTTCAACACATTTGACTGATGGCCACACAAATATATAAATGCCTCAATCAAGTCACCTGAAAGTGTTGTATACAGCTTCTTCCATATAACACCATAGGACACCAGAACGAAGGCTTTTGAATGATCAAGAAAACACGCGTACACGGGAGTTTTCCTGTCCGTGTAGTATCTGACAGTGTGCTTGAGATAAAGAACCGAGTGCTCTGTTGAGACCAGCCCTGAAGCCAACTTGGCATCGAGAAGCGATAGATGTTTATTTAACTGCTTCTCGAGCACACTGTCCAACACCTTGGCAATAATCGTATATAACGATATGGGCCTAGTTAGTAGTTAGGTAGTTATAATCGGCACAATAACTTTATAAACTGACTGATGTAATGAAAACTGGCCAAGTCAAATCCAACCTACTTTAAGATCTCACATTTCTGACTGCTTAATATGCTTTGCGAGGCATGAAGGATTCTCGGTAGGTTAAGATGATCACCCACCCATCCACAGACATTTCATGAGGTTCTGTGTATAATTATGTGGTGCCGCGTGCTGCCGACGACACACCGTTGGCCGGTTGTTTAGCCCGTATTACAAGTTTTTTTGTATGGGGATAACACCTAATTTTTCATTTTTTTTATTTTTTTCCTACCCTTACACACAATTACCGAGCTGGATTCCAAATTTCATCCTTCTAGGTCATCTGGAAATATTTTAGATTTAGGTGCTTTATGTCAGTCAGTGCTAAAATTTATGACTCTTTGACCTTCATGTCTTCTAGCTCCGTTTGAGCTAGCTTCATGAAATTTAGGATTCCACACGTCCTTATGAATATAATTTAGCACACGTAGGTAGTTTTATGTGTTTAAGTTAAAGAGGTTTAAAGTTACAGAAGGGTCAAAAGTGGCACAAAGTGGTTCGTGTATTATTACAATCGACTCTGGATAGCCAGTTCCTTTGCTTGAACTTAGCTTGACACGCTGCCGCGTGTGTATATTTCTAACAGTATTTTGGTCAGACCAATAAAAATCTGTATAATATCTTCACATCGACCACAGACCTCCACGCTGCTTCAGACACTACACAGTGAGCTAACCAACTCTGATGTTACTTACGTACATACGTATATCCCTCCGAAAAGAATATCTCAAATTCTTTTTTTTATGTTGGGTTATGTTGGTTAAAATAATTACGTCAAAAGCCTTAGAATTAGTTTGCATTCCATTCTCTACAAGACAGTATACTTGGTTTTATGTTTTGGTGTGGAATTCCATAAAGTTATCAACGACATATTATGATATTATTTCTGCATCGTTAAGTGGTACATTTTAAATGTCGTTCGTGTAGAAAGTGAAAAGCGTTGGACCGAATGTACTACCTTATGGAATTCCAAAGTCGATGGGAAGTAAGCTACTTGTGTAGCTACCTACCTTAACAAGTTGTTTTCGGTTAGATAAATAACTCGTGAACCAGGCAAGTGCAATCCGTCGTATTCCCGAATGTTCAAGTTTTTCAAAAGTAGGTCAATCGAAATTGTATCGAAGGTCTTAGGCAGATCTAAGAAAACCATTTTTGGGTAAAGGTAGCCACTGAATTGGAAAGTAATGTATCCGCGTCTTCAGTTAATCTATCACGCCAGAATACCAGCGCTGTGACTGTTTCGTACATGTGTCTAGCAGTAGTGCTATGCGATACGCGTCACATTCACGCAGTGGCCATTGCTCAGCTTAGGCTGAGCTATGCTCGCCTTGCGCAAATGTGACGCATATCTTCCCAATATGTATAAACTTTTATATTTCTGTTTATTTTTTTGTTATGCGTCCTGCTTGGTGCAAATAAATCCTTGTTCTTTCTTTCTTCTATTTTGTGTTTTTCAAAAAAGTTCACTAGCCGGCTATTAATGGAAGCAAGCGCGATAATTAAAAATGTGTATTAGTGGTATGAGGTTTTCACTTTTGTTTTTCATGGATATCCTCTTGCTGCTTGATACCACCAAGTCTGGGGGCGCTGTCGATTTTAAGATGGTTGAAATTTACTTATTTCTATTTTGGATGAAGGAAGGCGTAAGGGATATTTTCACGTGGTCTATATTTTTTTTGTTTTAATTATGGATATTTTCTCCTGATTTTGACCATATGCAAACTTGATTTCTCTATATCAGCATTTTATTGTGATAATTCTACTTTAAATGCACATATAGGTATACGGTGACATTTTGTGGTCAGACAAGAGCCGGTTGAGTTTTATTTTTGCACATTACTTATATATTACGAGACAGCAGTATAAGTTTTATTTTATTAATGAGTTTGAAATATTTCTAAGTTAAAAGTGAATTATGAACAAGATTTAATATAATAAGACTATAAATGAGAAAACTATAAATGACTATAAATAAATAACTCGTAAATATATAGTTTTCAACCTGTACCTACATGTTATTTTTTATAATATTGATCTTACTTATTATTTAATTCTAATGAAACATAATTATATATGTACAAAATGTAGAAGCAATGAATTGCTAACAGTTCATATATTGCTTTTCTCTTTGAAAGCCTGAAAGAACTTAAAACCAAATAACTTCCATCAGGTCTCTATCAGGAAGAATAGTTGGAACAGTGTGGTGGTTTTTTGCGCTCATCCTGGTTTGCTCTTACACGGCAAATCTTGCAGCATACCTCATAGTGGAACGAATATCAGAACCTGCCAATGCAGCTGTCAGCTTTGGACCAAACGTGGCTCATACCGAAGTAAGAACTACATGATTTAGTACAAGATGCAGGTAACAAATAGAAATTGGTAAGGTGAATCATTTGCCGGAGCGAAAACTGCGAATGCGAATTGAATATCTTCAATAGTATATTTATGTACCTTGAGGTACAATTTTAGAATTAAAAGTAATGGAATCTTAATTCGATTACAAACTTAGTTTAGATCGTTATTTAATGAAGAATTGTATTAAAATTAAAACAATTTCTAAAATTTATGAGCAAAGGTACCTAGTACCTAATGAAGAAATATTACATATTTTAAAATATTTTTTGTTGTTAAACCTAATTGGCTTGCGGTCATTAACCCCACTATCCCAACCAAAAAAGAGGGCTGTAATAAGTTTTTCTACTTTGAAGAGTAATTGTAATAAGTCAATTTTAATATTTTAGCACCTTCTATATTTTCTGTTTTGTTCCCTACTCTCTTTGATTCCAATTTTATTATGACGCTGTTTTACCAAAGTATTTTTTTTTCCAGAGCAGTTATTTGAATTTACGGAATAATTTTATGAAAGATCCTATTTTAAATGAGGAAACTATGTCAGCATATTCTGATGATAACGATGCATGTGGTCCGTCGCGTGTTTGCCGATATAAGCACGTTAATTTCGCTATCGCCACGGTGAAAGGATCGCCTCTCAGGTAACGTATATTCGCAGCAATTTTCCTTAACTGATCTAGTTTAATATGGTAGTATGGTAGCCTTTTACAATTTAGTTTCTCAATCCTGTGAGGTTTGACTTGTGCCCAAAAATCAAATAATTCAATTAATTGAACATTTGCATCCAATCAGATTCCATCCTCAGTAACCTTGATTGGTTTCTAGGTGTTTGATAATGTAACTATGACCTTAGAGATAAGCTTAGTAAGTTCTCAGTTGACTGCATTCCGATTAATAATGGAAGTTTTTACATAGTAACAGGGAGTTTGCTCATTAAGAAACTGACAAACAGAGACTAAATCATCGATTTCCTGAAATGTCTTAGTAAACTAATCTAAACCACGAGGTTGTGGAAATTCAAATGTACTTTCTGAGTTAATCTTAGAAATGACTTACACCAGCGAAGGAAACCATCGTCAGAAAACTTTGTCGTAGTCTGCTTTTCTTGACCGATGGGGTGAACGACTGGAAAGAGGCATGCCCGGATACTGCGTTGCCCGAGGAATATTTTTTCCAGAATGCCAATATTCACGCAGTAAATGTCAGTACTAGCTATATCAAGCATACTATCTACCTTTTACCACTAAGTATCGCTAGCTAGCCACAAACGTAGTCAGTCAAATGTAGATTTAAAAAAACATGAATGCCTAACAGCTTGAATGTGTATTCAAACTGTAATACGTGATATTCCGGTTTCCTTCGCCGTTTTGGAAAGTGGATAGGTTACCGGAAACTGGCTAACTCCATAAGATTATAAAATATCTTGAGAGATTGTAAACAATCAAATCAAAACGATTGTGTTTACAATCTCTTTTATCGATTTGGAACACTTTTATGCTTCAGAATTTGATCATCTATAATCTCTAGAAGTAGTTTCAAGAAATTATAGAATTGCAAGTAACGAAGCGTAAGTGTTAATTTATTTCTGCCTGCAGGGTATAAAAAAATAACATGTATGACATGAGGAGAGCTAAGTTTGCTCGCATTCTAATCTAATCTGTCTGTTTCGGACCCTAAGTTCTGCTACTTGGCTAGGCCAGAGAATCGGATAAACTGTAGAACCATACACTGATTGTTCGCCAACATGTCGTCGGATTATGTCGGTTCATAATTTCTCGAAATTATTTCGAGAGATCTAATTCTGATCCATAAAAAAGTATTCCAAATGTTCAGTTGACAATTTATCGAGACAATATACAATCTCTCTGTAAATTTTATAATCTTACAAATACAAATCGGGCACTCGGTTTTGTTATCACATTTTTTAAGTCGTTACAATACTAAAAGTATTATGTTTCCCACCATACCTAGATGTTGGCAAGATACCAGGGAAATCTAATGTTACGTAAATATGATATAAATTTTGTAGTTTAGACGTTCTGTGTAAAAACAATATTGGTGATTCTTCCTCAAATGTTATGAAATACACTTCAATCGAATATGAAGAAGTAATAAACCAAGTTATTTGAACAGGGACGCTTATAAGATTCCTTTATAAATGTCAATATAAATAAACGATACGTTCGCGAGCGTTCACTTCCAACGTCTGAACGGTCAAATAAATATAAACGACTCTATGATACGTACGCCAGGGGATGATAACAAACTCTGTGTAAATTTCCGTACAGACAAGAGCTCCTATTATGCATCTGAAATCTCAGCTCTATACGGTAATTCCCGGCGGAATACTGAAAAGTCGTAAATTTACATGGTACCCGTCAGTTGCGAAGGCGGGGCACTCCGCTTTTCGAATTTATACTAGCCATTTTTATGGTATGCGATTTGGCGGACGTGATTTTTGACAACAAGTTTAAATTTACATTTTATATGATACGCTGGCTTTATGACGCGCCGCTATTGAGGAAATACGTGTAGAGTTTAATGAGTCAAGGAAACTTTTTCGCTGAAATGAATTCGGGCCGTTGTGGTTTTAGGCATCATGAAATAATATTAAACACTCGTGATTGTAATAACCTACACGGTTTTTTATTTTGACTTAGTCTAGACGATTCACGATATTATTCGCTTGAATTCGATGACATTGCTGTCTACTACGATCGACATCCAGCATTAAAATAATCAGTTCCACGAAATCATATTGAGGATTAACTTCGGTTATTACTATCAAGTAATAAAAATTCCGAAAAAGGGAAACCTTACTCATTTTCTTATATCGGCCGTTTTATTTTCTGGATAGATTGAATTGCTACTCAATATCGTTAAGTCGGTTTAGATTGGGGAGTGGGTAAACGTATGGCTATTCTAGCATATTTTAGACTAAAGTTCGAACTACTTTCCAGAGAAGCCATAAACTTGGCGATAGTGAATTTGAAAAAGGACGACGTAATAACTAAGCTTTGGCGCAAATGGGCTTCTTATAACAAAAAGTCCGATTGTGAAATGATCAAAGACGAGGTGAGACATTACATTTAAAATAGACGCACTTTTAATTTTTGATTTATAAGAAATGTTACTAGCAGTTTCATTATGAATGAGTGGAGTAACATATAGAAGGCGGTCTATGGTCCCTAGTAAATTAATCCAGCCCCAGCGCAAAGCTTTTTAGATCGCATATTATAGAGCAAAAAGAGTAGTAAAATAATATACCTTCATCATCGCTGTAGCTCGTGTGGCTAACATGATGTTTTGTTTTTGCTTTGACTTCAAGGATAAGTAATAAGCCTGTATGTATTCATGTTAATTATGAATATTTTGAAACAAAATGAGCTTTTGTTAAAAACACCTAACAAAGTTCTTCGGGCATAAAAAGTATTGTCCACTCATAGTAGAGAGATAGTAGTATTATATTACCTATATTACTATGTACTCTAGAATTTGAGATATAAATCATGAGCGCGCCGGAGATGGGTTAATTTGAATTTAATAAAACCTTTGTCAATAAATTAAATACAATAAACACGCTCATGTCCGTTTTTTAATGTCTTTTTCCCTCATCTGTTTGTGATGACTATTTTTTATTTTAAGGAGACAAGCATAACAGAGATGACGCTGAGCCAAGTGGCGGGTATATTCTACGTGTTAGTGGGAGGATTGGCGCTGGCCCTGGGGGTAGCACTGGTTGAGTTTTGCCAGCATGGCCGCGCGGAGGCGGCTCGGGCCAACGTGCCGCTGCGGGCCGCGCTGCGAGCCAAAGCTCGTCTCGCTTCCCGTTCCGAGCGCAAGACCCCGCCGCAACGCACGCAAAGTGATCACGAACGCCTGGGGTGGAATGGAGCGGCTTTTGCAGGGGTTAGTATTTGATAAATCGCTCTCTATTTACCGCAAAATACTTTGAACATAGATTGCCTTGCAAACGAGTTAGTTTAACGAAGTATTGAAAAAAAAAAAAACAACTTCTATTTATCTCTCCAATTTAGTTCCACTGCTGGGCTGATTCTGCCATTTTCCACACAACTCTGTCTTTTGCCAGTACTACGAGCCAGTCTTTTTGGTAGGTGTTGAGCTTATCGACTCGTCTTCACTTTGAGCTATTACGATGTCGTCCGATAGTAAATAGGAACGTTTCTGTGCTTCTCTTTGCCCATTTCTCCTATGCCATGCGGCAGACATGTCCGTCCCAATCCTATTTAACGCGTATTTTTCAATAAAGTTCATAATTTAACTATTATATATAACTCGCGGTGTCGTCTTTCCTTCCTTTCATGGTCTGTGAGATGGTCTTCTAGGAAACTGCGATTTATGGCTTGGAGGCAAACCTACAGCTTAAACCTGTTTTGTAGTGTACCGCATGTGAGTATAGGAAGAATACAAAAGTCCCTGTTGAGAGTTTCTGTAGTGATACTGACGTCAACGTCAACGTTTCAACGTAACTCGCAATACACTTTGTAAACAGTAAATGGTTGTACATCAGTGACATGCGGAAGTTACGTTTGCATTATATCTTGAATGGAAATGTTTGTTAAACATTTATGAACAAAAACAAGGAAGTGTACTTAAGTAACATTATATGTTCGTATTCCATTATTTAATTAAATAACAATCAACAACTTTTATGAATACTCTCTTTAGGGAACACCCTTTCATAAAATGCATTTTCAGATTGGCAAAACAAATGCCACCGAAGTTTGAGTTTGATGTGAGAAATGATAAAGATAATAATAATATCATACTAAGGATATTTGAAGGAATAAAAAAAAGTTTCACTTCAGCGAAGATAAAATGCAACACAAAACACAATGCCACATTGTCTGCATAGTAAGTTTACTACGCAGATAATGTGGACATTACATACACACACACACATGCATTTGGCACCGTGTTGCTTTAATTTTCATCACATCATCGACAGCCTATTGCAGTCGACTGCTGGACATAGGCCTCTCCAATTGCACGCCACTTTGATCTATTTTCGGCTTCTCGCATCCAGTTTAATATAGTTATATTAAACAAAACATTTGTTATATTAAACAAGCATGTTATTTTCGTTGAATATAGTTATATTAAACAAAATATTGATATTAAAGTGTTACAATATAATTATGTGTATAAATTATTGCGATTGCTGGGTTAATATTTACCAGATCTCCGTACCAGATACCAGAGATCCACTTGTAATAAGGGTTTCGCCTTCCATTTGTCTTTGCAATCCTAAATTGCGTGCACTGTAGTCTTGTTAAATAACAAGACATCTTAAAATTATGTCGTTACTTGTAGAAGCCCCTGCAAATTGCAAGTTGATTCAAGTTAAATATGACTTGGGCCCAGCACGGCCAGCACCCATTGTAATTTTTTGTTCATTTAAATCTTATAAGCTTGGTATCGAATGCGTTGAAATGTTAAATCGACAAACTATTAAAAACAGAAATGGAAAATGATTATTTGCATGAAAGGGATAATTTAACTGACATTAATTAATCATAAATCATCGCAGCATCGGAGAAATTCGGGGACCCGAATTTGCAATAAACTTAATAATAGCAATTTTAATATTTTCTACCTGACAGATTTACATCCTTGTTTTTGCTCACAAATGTTTAATAACCATCTAACCATACTGATTTTGTATTAACTTTTATTAATTTGATATGTTTTTATTTTATGTTTAGTACAATGACTTTCTACTAGGAAGGGAAATGTTGGGAAATATTCATCGCAAGATCTATTAAACAGTATTATCTACGTAAGTTATAATTTGTAACCACTACGTTTTTGGTATTCCTTTGTGATCCAATTGCCCGATATCTACAATACATAGTAACCCTGATTAAATTATGGATTGTGTCCCTTCCGCACCGTGAGCACCGTTATTTATTTTAAAGTAATTACTATACAATGACACATGCCTGTAAATATCCTCAAATAACCGGATTGTGTTTGCGCTACGATTTTGTTATTACTGAAAGGTTAATTATTTCATGTTGTAACCTGTTTACTAGTGAACTTATTCCGCAAAATAATAAATTAAGGGCCACACTTAGATTATTCGTTTTGAATCAGTGTTGTGATATTTTTTGTTACTTTTGAATCGAAGTGCAAACAATCTTTTGGTCTCATTTTTCAATCTCAGAGCGAAAAAAAAAGCTGCTGTTTTTCATATAGCCCTAAAGGTAAGACTCAAAGTCAGACGAAATAGGTTAATGAGGTGCTCGCCAACTGTGGCTTATTACTCATATGCGATGGTAACCTTTAGATAAACACATCACAGTTGTGACGTAACGTCTAGGGCCTATTGGAATACGAACAGGTATTGTCTAGAAGCATCAATAGACAGCCATAAAACCTAATAGCTATCAATTGTTTTAGGCGAATTAAATTCAGCTGTCAGAAACTTGTTTACTAAACTGCATCTTACGCGTAAATATTAAAATAAGATACGATTTATTTTCGTTTGACGGTAAAGTGAAATTAGGACATCAGTGAAAGAGTAAAGTTGTTAAGGAAACTGAACTTATAGTTGCAAGCATGGCGATTAATACTCTGGCCGTCTTTGCGTCAAAAACGGTAGTATATTATGTCACTGGAAAATGTCGACTCCATAAAATGATAAAATATCTAGATAGATTGTAAACTCTCGCTAAGTTTTCAACTGAATTTTGAATACTTTATATTGCATCAAAATTTGATAGACTATAATCTCTCGAAGTCATTCCGAAAAATCAAAATCAAAATCAAAATCAAAAGTCATTTATTCAAACTAGGCTGAGCGACAGCACTTTTCGAACGTCAAATTTTACATAAAGACAGTCCCCCAAAACGCCCAACCGTCACCACTTCCTAGTGTTTTAGCTGGGAAGAAGAAGTGGCGCAACAAACTCCCCAGCAACACATCTGTCTTTTGCGTTTTAAGAACTTGAATTTATACAATAGTATGCAAAGTCATTACATGCCAAAGGTAGGAAAAAAAATCAATTATCCAACATGGAAATATTAAATCAATTCACTATAAAAACATTGTAAAGATTAGATTGAGTCAATTAAGTAAAAATAGATTGACCTACATAGTCATAAAAAATTACACAAAACAAAAAAAATATATATGAACTCATATAACTCATAAGCTAACTTATAGAGAAAGAACATGATAAATTTATATGACATTGTCTTGCGTTCAACACAGCGACCAACTATCTTTGTCGTCTAAATACTCATTAATGGAATAGTATGCCTTCGAACAAAGGTTAGATTTAACTTTAGCTTCAAATGAGTTAAAAGGCAGGTCAAGAAAAAAAAGCGGAAGTTTATTGTAAAAACGGATACCGAGCCCCACAAATGAGTCATGGACCTTACGAAGTCGGTGGGAAGGAGCATGTAGCTTGTGCTTGTTTCTGGTGTTAAAGTTGTGGATGTCGCTCATTTTACAGTATAGATGTATATTTTGCCTAATATATAGAATGTTTGCAAAAATGAATTGAGATGCTACTGTAAGAATTCCAATGTCTTTAAAAAGTTCTCTTAATGAAACTCTAGGCCCTAGCTGATATATTGCTCGCACAGCACGTTTTTGTAAGACAAATATATTTTGTATATCAGCAGCTTTTCCCCACAATAGAATGCCGTAGGACATAACGCTATGGAAATAACTAAAATAGACTAACCGAGCTGTCTCAACGTCAGTATACTGTCTCACTTTCCTGACAGCGTATGCGGCAGAACTGAGCCTTCCCGATAAACTTGATATATGTGGGCCCCATTGTAGTTTGGAATCGACAGCAATTCCCAAAAAAACTGCCGAGTCCACAGTTTCAAGTACTTCGCCACTTAAGGTGATATTGGGTCCTAGATTTCTAACATTTGGTAAAGCAAACTTTATACATTTCGTTTTCTTAGCATTTAAAACTAGATTATTGGTCGTAAACCAATCCGTAACCATTGAGAGAGCGCTGTTTACATTACTGAAATCTTGTCTATTCCTTTCTACTTTAAAAATAAGAGAGGTATCATCCGCGAACAATACTACGTCACAGATACCCTTTAAGAAAAATGGTAAGTCATTTATGTACACTAGAAACAAGAATGGACCCAGTATTGAGCCTTGAGGCACGCCTAGATGCACTGGTAGTCCGGAAGACTTCACGCCATTGATATCCACACATTGGAACCTATTATGTAAATATGAATCAATTACGTTAAGAGCATCGCTTTGGAGACCGTAATAACGTAGTTTACGCAAAAGCGTGTCATGGTTTACACAATCAAAGGCTTTGGAGAGATCACAGAAAACTCCAATTGCATTTTGCGAGTTCTCCCATGCATTAAATATGTGTTTCAGGAGAGCAACACCCGCATCTGTAGTCGAACGTCCTTTTGTAAAGCCGTACTGTTCGTTATGGAGTAGTTTATTTAAATTAAAATGTTTTAACAACTGCTTAAGTATTAACTTTTCAAATATTTTGCTAAAAGCAGGTAAGATGGAGATAGGCCGGAAGTTGCCAATGTCATTTTTATTACCTGATTTAAATAAAGGTATGACTTTACTACTCTTCATGAGATCAGGAAAAGTTCCTAAATCCACGCATTTATTAAAAGTAAAAGCAAGATAGGGCGCTACTATGTCTATTATATTACTCAAAAGTTTAATGGAAATGCCCCAATAATCACCTGTGTTTTTAGATTTAAGTGTATTGAAAACGTTAACTACATCAAGTGGCGTTACGTGCTCAAAACTAAATAATTGATTACACTTAGGCACACTATTATGTAAAAGATTTTCAGCGTTAGAAGGGGACGAATTCAAGGAGCGAGTTGCAGTAATAGGTATACTGGAAAAAAACTCATTAAATACCTGAGCAACGTCAGCAGGTTTACTTACTAATTTGTTGTCGACTATGATCTCTAACTGATTTTCTCGTTTAACCGACTTGCCCGTTTCATTGTTAATTATTTTCCAAGTGGCTTTTACTTTATTATTAGATTTTTTAATTGTCTCGCTTAAAAAATTTGATTTAGCAACAACGCAAATCTTTTTATATAATTTAGAATATTTTTTAACGTACTCTAAAAAAGGGGTATCAAACCTGTATCTTTTAAAACCATATAACTCGTACTTGTAATTGTGGAATAGCAAGTAACGAACCATTAAGTATTACAACTTCAACTTACTAACCTCGACGACGGAACCCCACTGCGTGCCGCTCCTATTTCTATCTGGAGGGTTAGAAAAAAACATGAATAGCATGACGGAAGAAAAGTTCGCTCGCTTACTCTAGCTCGCGTCATACCATTCGAACTTAATCTATCCGTATCGGGGAGCCCTAAGCTCCTTGTTCCTTATGGTCCGCTACTTGGCAAGGCAAGAAAATTTGACAAATTGTAGAACCGTTCAGTGATGGGTCGCCAAAATGTCGTCCGTTTACAATTACTACGAATGACTTCGAAAGATTGTAGTCAACTTTAAATATAATACACGTATGCCAGACGTTAAATATAATACATCGTTCAGTATTTTATAAAATTACAATACTTCCAAAATATTTATGAATTTAGTATTAATTTCCATCGATTAATCGCGGACGAATTAGAGGAAGCCATGACTAATATTTGGTTTGTTGACTTTTTAACTTTAACAAATCTTATATATAGTATATTTTCGACAAGCAGGCTCGAACGAAGAACAGCGCTGTGTATCCTCTAGGGGCTTCTGAAATTGATACACGATTTAGGTGAAAAAAAAAGATTAAAGCTTCAAAGTAAAATAAACGTTTTAAATGAAATTCCAGGGGAACTGTAAAAACAGCTAAATTTTAAAACTAACCTAATGTGAAATTAAAACCAAGTGGAAAAACTGTTTGTTAAGAAACCTCAAAAAAAAAGTTATAAAAAAAAACATATTCTCTGCGAATTCACTTTTAGGCCACATTGAATTCCGGTGAATGCGTAAGATTGTTTATCCCTTTAAATAGCCATTGCCTTTGTGGATCTTATGACTCTTCCTGAAAACTCACGGGAAACGACAATGTGAATAATTTATCGCCGTCTCTTTTATTATTTTATTCTTTTCACAACAATTCACGCCATAGGCTTGGAGGGTTTGCAGAGACCCGCATTACAATTATGTATAATAATTATTCTGAAACCTAAATATAGTAACTACCTATATTCAAACAATTTTACTCTCGCGGCGTTAGAAAAAAAGCGTACGGAATTTTCAACTTTTACCGTTCAAAATTCAACAGAGTGCACCGATGAACTACTGTGCTCGTTTAAAAGTGCACTGATGAGTTTTCAACCATCAGTGACAATTCTTTTGTTGAATATCCAGTGGCAAAAAACGTCGCGTTAAAAAAGAGCTCGTGTGAACATGGGCTTAATCTTCAGTCAGTTGCTTCGTTCGATTATTGGTCGCAATGCTGAGCGTCGGATCGATCTTCGGTTCGGTCAAAGTTCCCTGGTTTCGAGACCTGAGTTTCTAGACAAAGTGTTATTCTATAAAGGCCGAACCCAATAACCGATCTATCACATACTGGAGATAGAAAAACAAATGAAACAACAGAAAACCTATGTAATTTTTCTGTTGTTTCATTTGTTTCGGTTATTGGGTTCGGCCGTAAGACACAATAATATGAGGGATTGATGCCGTGACATAACGGTAGCATGGATTTCTCAATAAAAAAATACAAATTCTTAAAGAAGTATTGGGGTTTTTCTCGGTTGATGAGTACATAATAGGGGCTATTATTATTACTTTAGACTTAAACAAAACTTAATTTAAGAGGTTACAGTTGATAGTTTACGTTTTTATATATCTCGTATTTCCCCAATGCCTATAGAAAATGTATTTTCCCAAAAATTTTATTATGAATTTGATCAAGGTACTCTTACTGAACGGTTCGTTGAATAAGACCCCTTAAAATAATCTCGTTGCATATTTCTAGTAATGCTCACCTGTATTTTCTACATTTCAGTACTTCACCTCCGGTACCCAGATCTCTCAAGAAGATGCGGTCCATGCGAGTTTCACGCACGTGTGATCCGCGGAGAAGACCGGCGCCAACGTGCGTCAGTCTTCAACAACCACCAAAATACCTAATAACGGCGTCGATCTTTATCAACTTTAAAGTTCTTATGTTTATGTGGCCCTATAATAACTCTAATATCCATATACCGCCTCCGCGATAACGCCGACATATTTTACCCCTTGAGACAAATATGTTATATAAGCATGCTGGTATTAATAGTGTTTTTGTAACTGAAACATTTTGGCTATTGTTATATTTACAATAACCAGCATCCCTTAAAAATGCACAATACTGGCACGCTTGGCCATAATGGGCAAAGATTATGGTTATTAAGACTTTTCTTTTTTGTTTAATGGAAATACATCAAAATTTCCCAACCATGGGTACTAAATACGTTAAAATGTGTATTCAGCAATAGACATTCCTGATTAAAAAAATAAGGATCTATTTTGTCCGTTAGTTAGATTATCGAAAAATATTGGACACCTATTTTTTGCTTTATGAAATCAACAAAAACTGACGAAGATAAAAAGCATCAAAGGAGTGGGGCTTGTGACGTCATGTCGTGATAAAAAGTGGACTGTAATGTAACGTTACACGAGTTTTCAACGCACTATATTGATTTCAGTTTTTTTTGACGCGAAAAGTAAAAAATGACGTGTCCAGACGTTTTTAGAAATCTCAGATAGATTTCTAAAAACGTCATAGGTTGAATATTTTTTGCATTCGTACCAGTCTGTAGTAGTTAAGTTAATAATAGTTATAACATTTTTAAAGCATAGAATTTGGACCACAAAATGTATGCCTTAAAAAGGTCTTAACAAAAATGTAATTTTGTAATCTCACACAATGTAATTTTGTAAACTCACACAATGTTTTTCTTGTAAAAACACAAATGTGTGTGAATTAAATTAGGAGCCAAAAACTAGTAGTTCAAGGTCCTTTGCAATACATATCTTAGGGCCTAAGAGGACATTCTAGATCTCTTCGGCCTTATTGGCTGTCTGTATAACTAGCAACTTAAGATTAGCAACTGCTTTGTGTACGTCGGTTACCTTGCCTTTCATGTGGATCTCTTTCTTCTAGTGTCTTGTGGATAACGTGCAATAGAACTCCGAGTTAGGAGCTAGAGTATAGTCGTTTGGGCGGCTCGAAAGTATGAATACGTTACGACAGATTAGGGCAAAAATTATGTTATTTTTTTGGTTAGATATAGGACTTTTTAAAGACTTGAACCACAAACATTTTTAAATGTTAAATTCACTGATAGACAGCAGGCATCTTTAACAGGTGGGAAAAAATTCAAAAAAGGAAGGAACAATCCATAAAACAAAAGTGAACAATTAAAGAGATGATGGTAAATTTTATGGAAGTTTGTCATTATTGCAGCAGGAAATGTGACCGCTTGTATTGATACATAGCATTGAAATAGGTATATGTTCTTATTTACCAATAACGCTAGAGTAGTACCTCAATATAAGAATGTATGACATGAGAAGCGTATTAGTTATTTGAAAAATTAGGTAGATATTAACAAGCTGACATCAGTCCCAGCTAGTGATTAGATTGGAAGTAGTATTCCGAAGTTTTCAAATGTAATAGTTCCCGTAATGTTCGCAAGCAGTAGGAAATATTCCGATTTATTCGCTCGAAAAGAATCTTGCACTCATAAATACAAGATAGCGTGCCCACCAGCCCGGAATCAATCGGAAAAATATATTATTTATAAGTACTTACCTCTACAAAGTATTGAAGTAAGTAGGTAGTTAGCTCATAAATAAATATAATATCAAAATACAAGATCCGTATTAACTACTTAGAAACCATCAAGTATTTCCTCTGTCGCGAACGTGTTCATTCATTATAAAAATTGCGAATCTTTCTGGCAGCTTTCTATGTGTAGTGAATTATTCCCCTATACTTACATGCAATACTTCTCGCATATATACATACATAGTTTGAAACATTATTTAAACTTATCAACGCACCACGCTAGCACTTGTCCTGTCATGCGACAGGCGTAGTTCTACTATTATTTACTAGATGCCGCACCAATAACTGACGCGGCTTATATTTTGTGCCCCGCATTCTTGTTTTTTTTTATTTTTATTGTGAAATGGATTTGCTCTTAACTCTAGTCTAGGTCACAGAAGACAGAGACAAAGTCTACGATGGAATGAGCATACCCAGAAGAAGCACTCTAACTTTGAAGAAATTAGGGTTGATGCGTTCGGAAACACAGATTCAGGCAGATATTTCCACTCCTTTGCTGTGCGCATTATAAAAGATGATTGAAAAAGCTTGGAGCGAATATTACCGAATTATTGGGAATGTTTTTGGAGTCTGGCAACGCTAGTCCCAGCGTCTAATGACGTCTAAATTTACTGCACCGATCATTGCCTCGTTAATATAGACAGTTGAGCCGACTAAGTAAATTCAACTTCACTTCATACGTTAGATAAACATAATCTAGTTATCATACGACAAAAGCTCTATTTAATTGTATTTTTTATATATAAAAAAAAACACAAATACCTATTCAAAAAAGTAGGGAATTGTAAAATAATCAAAAGGGCTTCCTTGTTGCTTGTATTAAATAACTAGCTCACTGGAATCAAGTTAAAAAAAACAATGGTGTCAATCTAACAATTTTGATTATTTCCATCATAAATTGCTGTTTTTGTGATGCTGATCACTAATTGCAAAAATGGGACAGATAATGTAGTTTTTAATAAATATGGCTCAGAAAAAAACTGTCCCATTGCATTTTATATAAAATAGGTTAGATTTGGTGAGTGCAGAACTATAGACATGCTGTGGTGGACGGAAACCTGCCCTGACATAGAAAACTTGATGTTGAATTGATTTAAACTTTTTTTTCATTAAAATTCCTTTTAAGGGCCGGTTCAACTATAAAATGTATATGAGGAATAAAAATCTTTATATGAAGAGTCCTCTGACAGTTTTTGTTCAGAAAATATGTCAAACCGACGTACTAGTAATTAATTACTCTTAAGATTAAAGTTATCTGAAAAATATAATCTTCCTCTTATCATCTATATCTTATCTGTTAGACCATTTATATTTAGTCGTGATGGTATTGCATGTTTGTCTGAAATAGCATATTTTAAAATACATATTTTAATACTGTGTCTAGAGTAAAAGTTGTTCATCATCATAAGTAACGTGTTCCATTAAGGTTTTAACAGTCAATAATCAAACCCTCTGGTTATGTTTCTTATTATATTCGTATAAGCATACTCGCACGAACACTCAGATGTATATGTAAGTTAATGCTGAGGAAATAAATAGATAAATAAGAAAAAAATGAATTTAGCCTGATTTTTGAGACAGAGTTAAAAGATCAAAAGGAAAGTTTAGCTCTCTTCTTATTCCAAGGATCCCGTAACTGTTCTACTTATTTCATTGAACAAAAGTGAAAAAGAAAAACAAACGCCCTGGGTTGCGAATACTCTGAATAGGTCAATGTGAAAAATATTTATTTATTTCCTCAGCTGGTCATAGTTTTAGATTCGTCATGTACACAATAGATTTAGTATTAGATAAAAATGCTATTTATATGAAAATTTAGAAGTTTTTTTTTGCATACTTAACTAACTTATGGATAAGTTCATCAAACAACGTAGAGGTTTAGCTTCTAATTAAAGGAATATGCGATACGCAAATATATGTGTACCTACTTATAGGCAGACAAAGTATAGAATATAAAAAATAATAATATACCTGATTATTCAGGAACTAAAAATAATTAATTTGCGCTGCCAGAAGTACTTCTAAGCAATAATAATATAGTACCTATCTATTAAATTCTTATGAAATATACCTGTAAACTCATCAAAGAGTGTTTTGCACAGTCTTTTATTATTTTAGAGTAACTTGAGAGTAATAATTACCATATTCTCTTTACATTCCGTGTATAAACTTAATATTTAAATGAGTGTTATAATATTAACTTAACCGATGAAATTGCCATTTTTTACCAATGCCACTGAACGATCATTTCGGTCTTACTTGGAATTAAAAATGAAAAAATAATACAGCAATTGTCATTTATGATTATTTCCTTGGATTGTATTGTTTTCTTTAGTTTCTCTACATTCATAAAGAACCTTTGCCGTATGAAAATGAAGATAGAGAAAATATGTGTTATTTTTCAAACAGCACGCAATATCAATGACTACCCGGAACCTTCCCAACGAAAGCCAATTTACACACAATGCGTGTGTTAGCGGTGCTAGGTTGATATGTAATGATTGATATTGTGTTCCGTTTTAAAACATAGTTTACACGTTGGAATTCAATTAAAAAATACCATTCTTTATTATTAATTATATAGATAATATTTATATCGGCAGAGTTACAATACAATATAATGTAGAGTGCATGATCATGAAGATAGCAATAAACCCACAAAAATAAATAAATGACTTGATGACATAACATAAGTTTGACATGTATATTAATAATATGTAACCGACCAAACCCGATTTCAGGATAAACTAGTTTTGCCTAGGCTAAACTAGTTCTTCCTATACGCGACAGGATTAAATGGTATAGCCTAGTCGGGTTTAGCCGGTAACATACATATACTTAATAGACATGATATTTTTTTTAAAAGTAATGACATGACTTACGTTAAAATAAGGTATATTTTCATTTTTATTTCCAATTAAACCGAAGTTATCAAAGTTGCTCGTTTGATAAATGATAATTTTGTATGTAGTGACGTATCTAAGACATTTCGATTACTATGGTATGGTATAGTAGTATTATTGCTAGCGCCCAGTGATGAATCTGGTAAGACTACAATTAAGTAGTAAAATAAAATTATGCTTTGTTTAAGACTTTTTAGGGCAATATTAATTTTCAGCCAGTTCCGTGTGTAATATTTGATATGACAGCTTTTAGAAAACTAGTGAATTTTCGTAAATCTGCTGATAAGTGAGTTTCGTATGTTGACTTAATTACATTATTATTTTAAACGCAAGAGTTTTTAACCAATTATTTATAAAACGCATACACTGTCTCCGTTCCGTCGTGGGTAATAAAATGCGGCCCATCCCGTGAATTTTGAAGTTTCGTATGAGGCCATAATATCTGATGTGTTAAAATGTATATCAATGAAACATCAATTTTTTACATTATCGTGGGGGCTGTTGCAATCAGTAAATATTGTGGGAGTGTAGTGCGAAAAAGCATGCACGCGTGTTACCTCTTCTACAAAACATTTATCCCTTGTTTATTTTTTACCAGACTTTCCCACTGCGCTAGTACATTCAGTAGAATTTTATTATCTCATGGAGGAGTTGAGTAGAAAACATATCTGTGTACTAAATGTTATGTGAAAGTAATTTCGTACATCCGTCAAATCTTTGACGGATAGGATCTTCAGTAGGTTAAAATTGAGCTTTTTATTAATGATATAGTAGTAATTTTATTTTGACAACATGCAATTCCTGTCAAGTTTGTTAACTTTAGTATAACCATGTTTTGAGTTGTGATTGTGTTGTATTCACAAGAAGGTATATTTAAAGACTTTGAAAAATGGTTTGCTTGAATATATTTTGAAAGCATCGTCGTAAGATCATATTTTCAGTAACGTTTTCAGTTTTGAATGTCGAAGCGGGCACTGAAAGTGACTGCATTTAATATCTATTGCTTTTACTATTTTTTACACGAACGAAGCATTGTTTTTTCTCCACATAAGTATTCAAAATATAACAAGGGTATTTTTTGCTTCAAAGGCCCGCTTCAACTGTCCAGTCTGTATAAGTATCGAACACAAATAACGTATTATCATAATAAGTTAATATACTCAATTTTGAAAAATCGGATAAAATACTCAAAATCATGCTTTGCTTCAAGATTTTTAACCTCTTAATATTATATAATATGTACCACGTTATGATTAACGAATGATGTACTTATCAGTACATTTCATTTTATATATCTTAATGTACGAGTAGGTAATAATAATAACCTTTAATTTAATAAAATTTACTGTGTGTTTAAGTCTCAGTTTTATTTTTGAACTGTATACCTATTTATGTTCTGTATTTTTGTTGTTTACTACCTTACTAAACAATGGATAACTATTTTTTACTAGACACATTATCTCAAAAATTTATTCTATGAACAGCACATATCTGGAACAATAATTTCTATGCTTTAAAATTTAATACATTTTGGGCCACCTGCACAAACCCTGTATTTGCCTCATGTTAGCAGCTTGTGTACACAAAAAAAATGAATTTGAGCTTAATCATAGTTAAAAATAAGTTTGTTTTACACAAGCAGGCCTAAACCGACGTGAACTGTCAGAATAATTAGTGTAACTTCCTAAGTTTTATATACATAATTAATTATAATTATGTATATAATTACCTAGATATATATAAGATATGTTATTTATCTAATTTTACACATTCTATTGTATACATAATGTGTAAAATTAGATACCGAAATATCGCCATCTATGGGCGAATGTTGGCACTTCGTAATGTCTATCTTGAGTCGCAGGTGACGAAATTCACGTTTTTGTGACTTAACCTGTCGATACTATCAGATTTATCTCTAAACAGACAGTTTTTTTTAGGGGGGGTGATGTAGGGTGCACTCCTACCACATAGTTTATTTATATTTATTATAAGCTTACACATGACAACATAGCAAAACTCAAAATAAACCTCAGTACTGTGCCTCGTCTGACTCACTGGAGCATAATGCAGTGCTGTGTGCCTCATACATATTGGAGCATAGCAGCATGACCCAACTCATTGGGGCACCGTAGACTCTGCGACTTCCGGCTTCGACCGGCGGCGACGCCTGGAGACATCTCAAGACTGATGCACCGGTATCAATGCGTAAAGAAACAGCGTCATTTATCCTGCCAGTCGACAACTACTTACGAAATCCGGCATCGCGGAGTTTACCGTGCTATTTCAGTATATACAACGGTCCGAATAGCCCAGACTGTTGTCCACTAGATACAATAGCCATCCAGACGGGGAATTCTCCCCTTTCTATGGAGACTTGCGAGACTCCACATTATGTACCACATAGGTACCTCAATAATACCATCTTTGTCTGAAAACCGAAACTGAAGAAAAGTAAAAATGCTAGCAACAACCACAACAAATAAAAAGTAAATTCTAAATACATATTCATCCCACTGCTGATAATTTTTTCCACTGCTGATAATAGTAGTACATTTTAGTAGCGTTGTTTAAAAACTTATAAGCCTCTCTCACAATCGGATTACAAAATATTTTTAGTAACATCTCGGTTTACTACGACATACGGTTTACGTGATGATGATCGCGTTTATGAAAATGATGCACAAACTCAGTGAGGGCTAAAGTGACAACATAAGTGATTTTTAAAATATGCTTTAATGATCCAAACAAAAGTTAAGCCTTTTTTACTCCTCCTCGTTACTTCGGAAAAAAATCTTAGATAGTTCAGTAAAAAATATTGATTTGAATCGAAATGGATTAGTGTTATGATGGCCATATTGTGGGTTGCCTCGGGTCACGCAAGGTGACCTCTAAAACCCGTTGATGTTTACCAGTTGCCCGTAGCAGTTGAATGTCATGGATGAAGTCGGTATGATCCAGATCTGCAAGTCTGATCTGTAAGTCTGCAAAAAAAGAATGAGTCAGAGGTGGACTCACATAGTTATAAGTTAATTATAAGTTAGGAAGTTAAATCAGCCGTCCCACTGAGATGGGGAGATGGAACTGAGTAAATATGTAAACAATTCTGTAAACAATACAAGCCAAGTAAACAAGGGCGCGGACGCATATGTCCGCGGTAAACATTTTTCTAAAAAAAAAAAAAAGATCTGCAAGTCTAATTTCAATGAAGAGGAGATACGCAGCGCGAAGAAGCTGCTGTATGAGTCACTACATATGGCCGACAGAATGCCGTCCTGTAGGAGGGATGAAAAAGGAGAGAGGAGTTATCAAGACATTATAAAAGTGTTGAAGGAGACCGACCCGGACGACGTGCCGACTTTTGTGGCGAAAGACTTGCGGAAACTACCCCCCGTTACGTTGGACCACGTCGACGTCACCATACTGCTGCGGGACATCACAACCCTTAGACCAAGTTTGGTCGAAATGCAGTTGAAACTAGAAGCATCGCAATCTACTATCAGTGTTCTACGTACCGAGGTAGCAGATTTACGCAATACGGTATGTTGGTCACACGAGACAACTACCAACGTCAACGCACGTCACGGCGCGTTCAATGCATAGGAGCTGAATTTCGAATTAGCAAAATTGGACTCATCGCTGGCCGTCGTCACAGCGAGCGAAGCACAAGAGCGCCCCGCTCTCCTCGTATCACCCGTCGTTGAAGCGCCGACGAATGTTAGCACAAAAACACCTGCACATGCTTACTCTGCTGCCGTTATTGCTGCTACTACAAAAAATCAGCGGCAGCCTAAGCAAGTGAGGCGTGGCCAGGGGTTCACCGATCCACCGAGCCAAGGAAAGGCAGATAAACAAGGCTTAATTCGTGTGGTGAAGAAGAAGCCTACTCCTCGCAATCAGTGCGGTACTGCATTGACCGAACCGAACATGTTGCTGCGCCCTGCCAGCTATTCCGACGACGCAGCTGTATGAGTCGCGGCTGGATCACACCACGAGGGTAGAGGAGATCATGGAATACATAAAGATGAAGAGCATATTCACTCTGAGAGTCGAAAAGTTGGAGTCACGCCACAAGATAATCTTTTATGGTGCGGGTGTCGACTCACCATCTACAGACTTTTATGAAGGAGGAATTTTGGCCGACTTGTGTCGTGTATTGGCGTTTTCGAGGAAGGCTATATAACACCACGACTCTACGCAATACGAATACGTCGCCGATTCAACCGTATTTAGATTTAGATTACCCAGCTGTTATGTTTTTAATATTTATTCGTTTATTGTTTTGTAAAATTATATTGCGTATTTTTTTCTATGGGCCCTAGTTGCTTGAAAAGAATTAAATAAATAAAAGAAACATTATTTCTTGCTTCGTATTAAATTAAAATTAGATAAATTGGTATAAAAAGGTCCACCAATAACTCAAAAAACCTAGCTTTCAAATTGAACACACAGACAAACAGACAAAAATTGCATGTGATCTTTGTCTTTATTCCAACGTTTCTGTTATATTTATGCAAAAATATTCAATTTACAGACGCGGCAGGTCTACAATTTTATTATATGTAGGTAATAATTATATACATATTGGCAGAGACGATGCTTTGGCCGTCATATTAGAAAACATAGTAGGTTATTGATGCAGCAGCCTCGGCGGTAAGCAAACAGTGTGCTGCGTGTACTTAGTGACATTAGTGTGGAACACAACACTACTATCATAAGGTGCGTGAGTTATCACTATCACAATTATTGCAGTTATCATTATACCGTCCCGAAATAATGATAACTGCGCTGGCAACGGTTTTAGATATTTTTTCTTTTCTAAATAAGTATTTTTAATAAATATTTTTGGCTTTTAATCGTTATTAAAATCCAAATGGACGTATTTGTTTTATTTTTCTATCCCTTACCTAACTAGTCCATTTATGACAACATGAGCATGAGCAATTATTGTCTGTCATTAATACCTAGTATTTATTTTAAGATTACTAAAGGGTTTTTAATGTTCAATAACTTATGGTAATGTTTTATTATTGATAGTGTGATCTCATCACGGAGCGTCCAATATTATATAAATATATACCCTTATAAATCCCTCAATACCTTATCCACTCACAGTATTAGCTATATAAATGTCGGGCACCTAGTTTCACTCACGCACCCTTTTTTTTTTTTTTTTTTTTTTTGGATGGGAAATCATCAAATGACTTCTCCCGCTCTGGGCGGAGCGGAAGGGAGTGTCAGACTTTTACTGACTAAAACCCACCCGTGCTCCTCCATGTGCCCTTTGCGTTCCAGGGCCGCGGCAACTCTCTCGAACAAATTCCGCAACCCTAGCAGGCACCGACCCTATGGGGCCCCGTCTCTGGTGCTGACGGCTCCTTGAGGCGCGCGTGAAGCACAACGCGTCGTCGACTCAGCCTGGTATCGGACGGCGAGCCACCCACGCTCACCGTCCACAGGCATCAGCCACTGCGCAATAGCACAGTGGCCGACTTGTCTCTGGAGGAGGCCGAAATGGGACCATTACTGGCACTCCATTTCAGCCCCCTCCCGAGTACCGGGAGTCGCAGCACCCACAGCAGAAGCGGCAGAAGCGGCGACGGAAGCCGCGGCGGCGGCAGAGGCGGCGGCGGCGGCGGACCTCTTGCCCTTGGTCGGGGCGGATGGCGCGCAGGCCCTTCCCCCAGCCCAGTGCTCGGCCGGCTTGCCAACAGCCGCACATGCACTGCAGTGCGGCGTGGCCTCGCACGAGCCGGCCCGATGACCGGGCTGACCACAGCGGAAACAAAGTCCACTGCGGTCCACCTCCGAGGGGCACATAGCTCCCGTGTGGTTGCCCACATGGCAGCGGTAGCACCTCAGAGGTCTGGGTTCCAGCAGTTTTACCCGCGCAGAAACCCACCCCACCAAGAGCCTTCGACCCTCCGACACTGTTCTGGCCGCCGTCACGGGGCAGCTCACCACAAGGGTTTGCATGCCCGTGTTGTCAGGCCGGAGGGTGCCCGCCTTGACGAGCTCGGCAGAGCACCCCCCAGTCCTGGCGACGGCGGCCACAACCTCCTCCTCCGTCACGGAGTCGTCCATGGCCCACTATGCGCATGTCAATGCACTTAGTCGGCCTGGACACTCGAACCTCGTCCGCGGGGAGGACCTCCTTCAGCCTTTCGGCCAGGGCGTCCGCGAACGGGCCACTCTCCGCTCCGGCGAGCTCGAGCTTCCGGGCACCGGTCAGGGTTCTCCTGATCCCGAGGCCCCCAGTGATGCCCAGCTCCCGGAGGTTCACCGCCTCCTTCGCCCGCTTCATCAGGGCGAGGTACGTCACACCCCTCTGTTCCGCTTCCGGCTGCAGTGTTAAGACCACAGCCGCGGACTTCGGGGCGCGAAGCCTCGCCGCGATGGCGTTGGCCTTCCGCCGCTGCCTCTTGGCCTTGCTCCTGGCCGCCTTTTTGGCCTGCCGCTTTTCTCCAGCAACCTGCCACCCGGCCCCGGTCGCAGGAGGGTCCGAGGTTGGGGGTGGGGGCGGCTGCGGCGCCACTGACGCAGCAGCTTTAGCCGCTCCCCCTCCAGCCTTCCTCCTTCCCCTCTTCGCCGGGGCCGACTTGGTCGTCGCCGGCGTCGCAGGCGCCGGCGCCACAGGCGCTGGCGCGGCTCCCGCCTTGGCCTTCGCCTGGCCGGACGTTCCCGGGCCAGCAGCCACCGCGGCTGCGTACGAAGCCGCCTTCTGCTGTCCCGGGGGCCTCTGTGCCGCCGCTAACGGGGGACGCTGGACCATGTCCTCCAAAACGGAGAACTGCTTCCGGAAGGGAGCCAGCCCCTGCCGCACCAGGCTCCGCACCTGGCTCAGCACTTGGCTCCCCTCCAGCGCCGCCGGACTCAGCCCCCCCTGCGGCCCCTCAGAGGCCGCTCTGGCCATGTCAGCCAGGTCCCTCCGGAGCGACTCATTCTCCGCTATGAGTCTCTCCGTTACGGCCGCGAGGCGGGCGACCTCCGTCCGCAACTCTGTCGCCTCTTCGGACCTGCCGACGTTGGCCGCCGCCGCCGCCATAATGGAGGCTTTGGCCGCGCTAATGGCCTCCCGCTTAGAGGTCTGCTTCCTCTTAAAGGCCACAGCGCGGATCGCGGCCTCCACGACCTCCTCCAGCTTGGCCCTCTTCTCCTCAACCGTGGGACGCACCTCTCCCGGGGGCTCCGAGTCGTCGGAGTCGAGAGTAGGCGGAAGAGTAGAGGGAGCCCCACGACCGCTCCCTCCAGGGCGACGCCCCTCCTCCACCAGCCTCCCGGCCCGACTCTCCACCTCCCGGGTAGAGGGAGCCAGCCCCCTCCCTGCCTCACAGCCCCTGCCCCGCCTTGCGGTGGGGATTTTGCGGGCGGAGGCAAATTCGCCCTCGGAGGACGACCCCCCGGTATCCTCCCGTCTGGGCCGCTTGCGGAAGAACTTGCCGTTCTCCGCAGCAGCCCCCTCTCTTCCGGATCCAGAGCCCGCCGAGCTGACCGTTACTAGGTCTGGGGCGGAGCCGGAATCCGACTCCGCACCACCCCGGCGCTCAGGCGAACCCTCCTCTCCAAACTCGTACGCCATCAGCTCCTTAAAGGAGTCAGATCCGGATGACGACGATGACTCGGAGCCTCCTCGGCTCTTGTTGCCACTGGCAAGCGGAAGACGTTTGGTGCCCACCCCAGAGTACGGAGGGCAGCCCGCCGAAGCGGGGTGGGATTCCCCGACCGCTGAGCAGTCGGGACCCACCTGGGGACTCATTTTGCAAGCGTCTTGTTTTTTCATATTTTTCCTTTTGAGGGTGCGGTCCCTGTTCGCTCCGCCCCTTCTCAGGGCCCTCTCTCCTAACTCACCTCTCCACCTGCTCGCTGCTCCCACAGTCACGTCTGATGATCAGACGCGTACCAGAGAGCAGCGAGCAGGCGTGTGTCTCTCTTGGTCTGATCCCTCACTTGCGACCTTCCGGCATGAGTGGCTCTACCGGGAAAGCTCGCAAGATCATTGGGACACTCAAGCCCCACCACGACGACAACGTGGAGACACATTCGGTGGGGTCACTCACGCACCCTGTGTCGGCGACTGTACGCCAATATAGCTCGTATTACTTAGTAGTATTAGCGGATTACGCTGTTTTAGAAGAAAAATATTCATTCGTGTACTAGACGTGTCTTTATAAAAAAGTAATTGGTATCATCAAACAAAATATACCTAAATATACCATTTCTATTTTATAAAATATTTCCAAAAGCCGGCTATTCTTTACAAAAAGAACTTCTGTAGGAGTTAATATAATAATAACAATTTTTGAATTTGTTGCAACATAGTACGGGATTCCATATATCCAAGATCATTGTTCTTTGTATGTATAAGTTAAATAAACAAAGAGTATAATAATAATAACTGGCAATTTGAAAATTATATAATAGGTAAACGGTTTGTGATCTACAATAAGCGCTTATTAGAGATCAGAAACGGTTTTTCTATATTTGTTGGAGGTAAATTAAGACTAATGACCGGTCTCAATGACCTAACAAAAGGAATAGTATGCTGGTGTGCATGCCTTGGACTCGCTGCTTAAGAATAAATTTCTGAAGAGTTCGTGACTAAACAATAACAGTTACTCGCATTGGTTGTATGTTTAAGGTTAAACGATGCTTGCTGACGTAGGTCTGTGGAAAGGTGACCATCCTAACATACCGAGACTCCAATGTGCCTCGCGAAGCACGTTAAACCGTTGTTGCCGACTGTGATTTGTAGATCTTTACAGCAATTGTAAGGACTTGCCAAAAGCCAGAAAATTGCATTTCTTGTTCTATTTTACTGCACGAGCTTTGATAAGAGGAGAGCAACTTCTATTATTCTCCGATTATCTTAGAGACCGTCAACAATATATTAAAAGTACACAAGTTCTGACATAGAAAATAGTTGTTTCAAAATACCTCAAGGTGGTATTTTAGGGCCAACATTATTTTTGATTTACATTAATGACCTATGTAGTTTAGACCTTCGTAATGGGCTAATATTATCGTATGCAGATGATACGGCTTTGTTGTTTTCTGCTGAGTCTCGAGGCGAAGCGTATGAACATGCCCAAAACGGATTTAATATTGTGTCTAATTGGCTTCATCAAAATCTTTTAACATTAAATATAGATACAACCTAATACATTTTATTTACAATGAGAAACATTAACTTACCGCTTACTAACCTTAATATATTCGCACACAATTACAAGCATGCTGGCATTGCTTAAACATGCCCAAGTTTAGTTAAAGCTCACTACATAAAATACCTAGGTGTTACGATTGACGCAAATCTGAATTTCTGTAAACATATCGAGCTGTGCAGAAGAGTGCGTAAATTAATATATATATTTTTAAACGTAGTATGTCAGTACGTCAACTATTTATAATGCACATCATACTTTATCAGCACTCTGAGCTTCCTTTTGACCCAGTATCTTAAACCAGGAGGAGGAAAGATTTGGTTTGCACAAAACCACAGACAAGACATGCATTTGCTCATAGATTTTACGTCTTTTTAAGACCTTTTTATATAATAAGCTAAACAAATTGTTAGACATACATATATATAGCGTGAACTACATTACATATTTTCACCATAAATGATTAGTCTTGTTAAGTGATGACCTGAAACACAGGTTTTATAAACATAGCTCAGGAAAGTCGCTAATTATACATAATTGTTAATTTAGTTATGCATATAGTTATATGTTGGATACTACCATAATTATTTATTTAAGATTACTTGTGGCTATTCATCTGTAACTATACTGTGTAAAAGATTTTTAATAAAGAAGATAATATAATTAAAAAAAAAACCTTATTTTTAACAACTAGGGACTGTTGAAAGAACTATGAAAAGTACAAAAATCTTCCGAGTAGTTATAACAAGTTGCAGTACACAAACTTATGACTATTGTCTGCCTTTTGCTGAAACTAATTGCGGTGTCTGTTCATAAAATTGCTAGTATGCTTAAAAGCAATTTAATCTCAGTCTTCTATTCTATCCAGCTTCCGCATCTACTCTCCGTAGTCAGATGGCTAGACTAATTTGATTAACTTTTTACTCCCTTGAAAATGTAAGTTCCAAGTAAAGACATTATGTTTTGTCTAAATCTATACTAATATTATAAAGCTGAAGAGTTTGTTTGTTTGTTTGAACGCGCTAATCTCAGGAACTACTGGTTCGAATTGAAAAATTATTTTTGGGTTGGATAGACCATTTATCGAGGAAGGCTTTAGGATACATAACATTACGCTTAAGCCAATAGGAGCGGAGCAGCGATAAAGAATGTTTTAAAATCGGGGATTCCACGGGGACGAAGTCGCGGGCAGCAGCTAGTATGATATATACGGCGAACAGAATAATTGCAATACCTGAAAATGAGTTCATTGTATTCATTGTTAGGGACAACTTTTACTATGGGGCCAAAGAAAAAACGCGAAAAAAAAACTTTGAGTGAGTTTGCACCAATGCTCTCTCAACACGCTCGCGCGCGAAATGTAACGAAAAGCTGTTTTTTTTTTAAACAGAAGACATAATCAGACTCAACTAACGACGAAATGATTAAAGATCACTTATTAATAAGGAATCTTTAATCATTTCGTGAATAAACAGAGTGTGTGTTTATCGATAAAAAAGTCATGTTACGAAACTTTAACAAATGACCCTTTTTGTGTATGGCTTTTGTGTACAAGAGAGTTCTGTGGGCCTATTGCCAACTTTGCGATAGTCGGATCTTGTGTAGGAGAGTGGGGACTGTGCCAACTAAATTCACCCTCCAAGCTGAATATTTGGCACAACTCAACATAAGGTAAATAATACAGCTGTAAGGAAACAAAAATATTTTAAGTGACTTTGTATGTGGAGAGTGTTACAAGAGTGTTGTAAACATGTCGTGGGTTTATCTATAATGTGGTCAAAATATTTGAATACAACGGCACTACTTGAATAAATAATAACGAAGTTTAAAAACTATAACCCGACTGCTGAAAAATAAAAGTATTCTAAAAAGTACGAAACAAGAAAACATTTCAGAAAGAAATCAAGACAAATAGACAAAGTGAAACCGTGGTTGCATACCTGTGTACCATGTGGGTGCCAAGGATCCCTACAAAACCATAATAGCATGTTATGTACAACGGCGTCACTTTGACTATTTTTAGGGTTCCGTAGCCAAATGGCAAAAAACGGAACCCTTATGGATTCGTCATGTCTTTCCGTATGTCACAGCCGTTTTACTCGGAGACTATTAAAGCTACATTAATGAAAATTGGTAAGTAGGTACAACCTGTTTACCGCCATTCAATAATACTATAATTTCACGGAAAAAATAACTTTGGGGGTGGCACTCCATACATGTAACTGAGGGGTGAACAAAATAAACTCCAACAAACATAATAGTATGGGATATCATTGTAGGTATAGCTCTATCAAATTGAAATGGAGGTTTCCCAAAAAGTTTTTTATTTAAGGCAACAGTTTTTGAGATATGTGCTTCCTGATTCGTAAAAAATGTGTCCTCTAACTTTTAAACTATGAGTTGAAAATTCTAAAAAAAATGATCAAATGGTATTTCACAGACACTTCCAAATAAAAATTAGACAACACGCACTTGGACGGTTTTGTACTTGCCTTTATTGCTTTCTGAAATGGTATCTTTTTTCGAACTTTTTAGGTCACTTTATTTTTCAGTAGTCGGTTTACAGTTTTTTAAACTTTTATTTCATACTTTTCTATTTAAACAGATGTTACTCTTACTATTATTTAGTAATTGAATAAATGCAAGTTGCTATAATTCTAATCATGTTTTTTTTTATATTACAACTAGCTGTGTCCGCGACATCATTTGCGTGGTTGTCGGAAAAAGCAACGTCGCATAGATTAGAATAAGTACGCACAGTCAATACACTTTACTCTTTTATGGTAGGGACCACGTGATACAGACTATTGCATAATTAAAAAATTCCTGTAGGTACAGACCATGAAGTCTGAATAAAAATATACACAAACATGTCAAGTGAATGTTTGTGCAGACTTTTCATTACTTCAGACTTTGATTTTACAAAACCAGCACTTCTCCGAAAGTATTACACACAAATACAAAGAAATACAAAATAGTTTACTGCGACAAATATAACATTTCAACGTGTTTGGAGCCTCCTTTAAGCAAACAATGCTTGTATTAGAAGGCTCCACTTTTTACATTATTTTTGCACACTTATGCTAGCTAAAGTTAAAGTGTAGACTGTACAGTGACCTTAAGGTTAGATATGAAGGGTCCACTGCAATAACAATGAATGTCCTTGTTACCTCGTTTTGAGATAATTGCGTTTTAATTGTTTTAATGGGAACAGGATAGTAGAGTTTAAAGGTATGAACATAATAAATTATTTGTCACAGGACATTTTTATTATTGATATTATATTGTTTCTTTACTCAAGCTTTTTTAAGAACTAAATAAAAAATATATCATTCAGAGTTATTTTTAAAAACGAGGACTTTATTTATTTACCATTTATTTAATATAAGCGTGCACTGTCTAAAATATCGGGATTTTAAGTAATATTTCTAAGTTTGTTAACGAGAATACCAACTACAGACTGATATCCTGTGGTTGAATGACGTGCTTACTTGGATTTTTTACAAAAATGCATTTTCATCATTGTTGCAGTGGACCCTTCATAATTATGCAATCCAATTTTTTCTAAATTTAATTTTTATTTAGCAATTTTAAGAAAAAAATAAAATACAAACAAGAAAATTGGCAAATTAAATTGTAAGAATAAACTTATTTCCAGTTGTGCAGCTTATAGTGGTGTAGTAAGTAGTAGGTACGGTGTTATGTGTGGTATGCTAAGTGATGTGATTTATGTGACGTGGTGTGTTGTGAGGTGTGTGGTGTGGTGTGGTGTGTGGTGCATGGCGTGTGAGAGTCGAGATGACTATTGTCTGATGTGCTATGGCGTGTGCGAGTGTGGTATGTCATGTTATATTATTATGTTAAATATTTCGGCTACTCAACGTATTCCAGAAGTGCCTCGGTATCCTCGTAGGTAAGTGGTTTTATGTAAAATTGATTGAGTCAGGCGTTACTTTGCGGAAATCCATTTTAAATTTGAAAATGAAAACAATATATCTAGTTTATCCCTCCCGCCCGCTATATAGCGGGCGGGAGGGATGGGTGCATACCTGCAACCCACTAATATTCGCGGAAATTAAAACTAGATATATTGTTTTCATTTTCAAATTTTGGTTTTATGTAGTCTATTATTATTTTTTTACAGTCGTGGTAGCTTTTATTGTATACACACATAAACATGTTTGTTAATTTTGTTATAGAGCTGAGCAGAGCGTTTATTCAATTGCTTACATGCAAATCTAGTTTTAGTTTGGTGAAGTGGGACGACCTTTTCTTCTTTTAGATTTATGGTTATCATAATATGTTAGGATTTTATATTTTTAGTACGGTTTGGGTTGCATATTATACTTTCCTTACAGAAATTAAACCACTTATTTGGTTATAAGCTTACAGTGATTAATCTTTTATTCTTGAAATACATTATTTTTATGAATGCACGCTGCGCTCTATCAATGTCTATAAATTTGGTTTTTGCAGCACCGCCCCTAATTGGGATACAATATAATAGCACAGATTGGGCCAGTGCTCCATATATTTTATTTAGTATATTTCTGGTACAGCTTCTTACAGCTCTCTATTGTAGTTGGTACAAATATCTTAGGGTTTTAAAGATCCAACTGAGTATCCTTATTCTCCCAGAGATTATCTCAAGTTGGGGGTACCAGGTCAGTGCTTGATCTACCACAACTCCAAGGTATTTAGTTTCAGTGAGCTTGTCAATGCATGGGCTAATATATGTGTACTTTTAAATGTAACTCTTCAACAGACTTTGTTCGAATATTGATATACAAAACAGATATACTAAAGCATGTGTAGTTCATTCTATTAGTATTCAGGGAAAGCAAGTTACTTTTTAGATATTCAGCTACCTGAGCCATTCCAACCTTTGCACTCAGTTTAACTTCATGCCATGATGAACCAGATAACACAATAGAATCATCGGCGTATGAGAACACTTTAGCATTTTTTATTTCCATTTTAGAAAGTTCATTTATGTACAGGAGAAAGAAGGTAGGCCCTAGAACACTACCCTGCGGGACGCCGTATGATACGTCTACCTCGCCGCTAGAGTACAGTCCTATTTTTACTCTTTGATTTCTGTTGGAGAGGTAGTCTTTGAGTAAACTGAGTGCAATCCCCCTTATTCCGGCTTTTTCCAGCTTGTTCACAAGGAGGGGGATAAAGACGGTGTCGAATAATTTTTTGAGAGCTAAGAAAACAGAAATATGTCTGTTTCCTTTGTCAAGGTGCTCAGCTATAAGAGAACTTAACGCAGTTACTGCATCTTCAGTACATAAGCCTTGCCCAAAGCCATACTGTGAGTTTGATAAAACATTGAATTTTTTAAAATAATTTGTCTGATATTGATAGTTTTTTCAAGAACTTTTGATATCGTCGGTAAAACGGAGATGAGCCCGTAGCCGGAAGGAACATCCCCTTCCTTTCTTTCGCCCTCCCCGAGGCCCATCAGACACATGCGGTCGTCAAGAACGTCTCACGTGAAATCCCCACGGCCGAATTACTAAGCGACCTTTAGTTGCAAAACATCCCCGTAGCGGAGGTGAACCGCATGCACCGCCGAGGGGGTGAGTCTTATGTTATGGTGCTTGTTATGTGCGACCCCACAATCGGGCACTACCCCATGTTCCAGGTCTACTAGATCCGTGGCCTTTCCCGCCAGAGTGGCACCGTTGGGCAATTCTACGGGCATTCTCAGAGACAAGCCTCGTGTGTTAAGTGTCTTATTTTTTAAATTGAGTATAAATGTAATATATATTATGTTTATATTTACACCCTAGACTAAATTTAAAAAGAATTTAATATTTAGTGTTTTAATCGCACATGTGCGAGTAATGTGTACCCTAAACCTTTTTTTATTTTTGAGTTTTAAAAGAGTGTCCGTTGAGTCATTGCACTTCACATCCTTGCACGTTCTTTTACATTGAGATCAACGAACGAAACGATCAACTTCAGAATGTGCATTTGCACATTCTGAAGCGTAGCTTCATCTCTTTGACTGAGCGACCTTCGCAATGCAAAAGTTCCTTTACATGGATTAATTGAAATAAATGCAATGTTTTGTAACTTTTATGTCTATTTTGAATAAACCAAGCCATCAATTATAAAATATTATATATTAAATACCATTAGCTATAAATTATTAGTTTAACGCTTTGTTAAAGTACAACAAACCAAACATATTAAGTTTTTTCCAAAGTCCTCAATCTATTAATATTAATAATATATATTACTTAACTTAAAAATGGTACCCCGGCGCAACAACATTTAATCGAACACTTTCACATGTACTTACAAGGTATTAATTTCAAGGCTATTTTTTCTTTTGTTTTTATAGTTTCCATTGTTTTTTTAGTTGTTTGAAGTTTACGTTCATATTATTTAAAAAAAATTAAATTAGTTTTTGTTTCATGCTTTTTCTAGGGACTCCTTAATTTATTTATATAATTTCTTTTATTTTCTTGCGTTTTTCAATCATGAAGTTAATCAGGTTCAATGGAAAAAAGGTACCTAATAATAAAGAAGTAAATAATGTACTAAAAGCTCGATAAAAATTCGTTAGGTTCTATACAACAAAATCAAATATACAGTCAAGATTGATGTGGAAATAAATAAAATCAGTTTAAATAACAGCTTCACGCTTAATTTTACTTATTTAACCTATCTACATATCTTCTGAAATTAAAAGGCTTTCATTTAATTTTATTCAAATTTTATATGAAATATTGTCGTGTTAATGTTTAAAATTTAAAAGAAGCAGAGGTGGGCAGTACCGGGAACGTTTTCCATGTCACTATAACTCTACCAAATCTAAAATGTTACCTATTCCCATCATACGTTGTGGCAGCACGTGTGTTATTAATTTGGTCGGTTGTCAAAAAAGTTGATTTCAATTAACTAAAAGTTACGTTTTTATTTTTATTTGCACTTTCAGCTTCATTAGAAGTTGTTAGAATGAGAAAAATTAATAATAAAAATCTGGTATATCCTCATTTTCTGAAAATTCTTATTCAATATCAGTATATTGAATAAGAATTTTCAGAAAATGATCCCCGCTTTCACCCCGCGCAACTTTTAAAAGGCTCAACCGATTATTTTTTAGAATTATTAATACATACTTAGGCACTTTAAGATTGTGTTTTTTTTTTTAATTATTTTTTACTTTTTAAGGGAACTTAGGTTTTTATGTCAGGGGTTTTTAAATTTATTCATTTAAATGAGGTATTCCATGAAGCACACCCAAATGAAGCACACCCAGACGAAGCACACCTAAAGTATTCCACTTAGCACACCCGTAGGTGGGCTTCAAATAAAAATTTAAAATAATTAATTTCCTATCCCACGAAGCACACCTACGAATATCACTCGCATAGTGCGGGGACTAAGAAATAAAAATGTCGATAGAAGAAAATATTTATTATTTAAAAGACTAACTTAAATTTCTAACATCATTCAGTTTCATTATAATAATGTGACACAATATTTGACATTTTTGTAATCTTACTATTTAAAATCACAGATTGTTTCATAATTATCATTCCAAAAAAAATTTTAGTTTTTAACTATTTTTCTATTATTTTCCTTTTTTGTGCTTTTAATAAAATCACAGATTGTTTAATAATTATGCAATAAAAACTTGGACAAATATCAAAAACATTGTAATTATAGTTTTCCATAGAGATCTATGTTGAAGTTTTCTTATAGCTACCTGTTTAGTGAATAATAAAAATACTCTACTTTAACATAAAAAAAACTTTTTACAAAAAATAAAACCGACTTCTAAAAAGTTTTTTTATTTTTCACTTTTTAGTGGTTCACTCCCAGCTAAACATACCCATCACAGCGTACGTGGTATAAATTGGTGTAAACAATAAACAAACATGCGATTTCAGCTATCCCAACAGATTTGCTATCATTTATTGAAATTATCAAAAAAACCGCTTGTTCGATTTCGATAAAATTTTCATGGGACCATTTGGGAAGTATACCCTTTCCAACAAAAAAAAAATTTTTCAAATCGGTTGGCAAGCGACGGAGGTATGTGCGAACAAACATTAAAAAAAAAAGCATACAAACATCCGAATTGAGAACCTCCTCCTTTTTTTGAAGTCTTGTGTTTACTATATTATTTGTTATTATATACTAACACTTGTGTCCACGCGTTGACTATTAGCGTATCATGTATACGTCTTATCTATGGGATTTATATATGAACATTATGAAAATTACAAGTATTGTATCACATTATTATAATGAAACTGAAAGGTGTTAGATATTTAAGTTAGTCTTTTAAATAATAAATATTTTCTTCTATCGACATTTTTACTTCTTAGTCCCCGCACTATGCGAGTGATATTCATAGGTGTGCTTCGTGGAATAGGAAATTAATTATTTTAAATTTTTATTTGAAGCCCACCTACGGGTGTGCTAAGTGGAATACTTTAGGTGTGCTTCGTCTGGGTGTGCTTCGTTTGGGTGTGCTTCATGGAATACCTCATTTAAATAGTAGCCAATAGTCGATGAAAACCATCGATTTGGCCACCTTACAAAACATGTTTGTTATTGTTTGTCAGCTTTGAATATTTATTTTATTCTATCTTTAAAAAGGATGTTTATAAGAGTACTGATATAATTATGTTAATATAATTTGCGTGCGTGCAGTTCGGGTGTTTCCAAGTCTGAGAAATTGTTAAAAATACTATTATTATTTCTATTTTTTTTTTCTAAATGTGTCTTTGTTTTAATTATAACAAAGTTCCCACGTGGAAGCCGTATCGAGGCAGTAACGTGACTTGTCACGCCATGAGGAAGCCTGGTGAAATCATAATCGATTGGAAGTCAAACAATCCTTCTATATCTATCTACATGTATGAGCGTAAATCGGTAAATGATTTGCTGAACGCAAAACTTTGGCTGGACCAACTCGTCAAGTCTTTTGTATATTTAGATATATTTGGCAAATTACGATCAAGTAAGTATTTAAGGGTTGAAAAGTTGTTTGACGTTTTAAAGTTGAAAATACTCGTAGGTTCTGTTTTGTAAAATTAAGACTTAGACAATCGAATAATGAAAAAAATAATAATACTGCAATCATGGCCAAGTATTGTAGAGTACAGGACTCCTATATTGCAATGATTTTTTTCGATACGACATTTTTCCGCTCACGTGCAACATAACATAGTCTAAAAACTTGATAAATGTAGGGCACCGGAACAAAGTGGCGTGTTTAAACCCTGGCATGCTAACAAACATAGATTGAAGCCGGCTCGTGCAATAGCGACCTAGAAATATATCAGGCTGTTTATGCACCGTAGCTACGAATACTTCATAATGTTGTACAAAGTTTTCCTCACAGATTTGTTATACATAGTCATGCTGAATATTATGACTATAGCTAATACTATGGTTGCACTCGAATAAAATTCCTCAAGTAACATGGGATCTGTAGTTTCTGTATACAGAAAACTGTCAGAAGCCACATCTTTGAGTACGCCACCATTGCAACGATAATTCCCCTCTTTGAGGAGTGGTTGCAGAGACGGCACAGCGTCCTTACCTTCCGTCTGACGCAGGTGCTCACGGGACACGGCTATTTCGGGAGGTACCTGTTACGCATTCAGCGGGAGGACACTTCCGGGTGTTAACACTGTGTGGATTATCCGGAAGTCACGGTGGAGTATACCGTGGAGGTCTGCCCTGCTTGGGCGGAGCAACGCCGCCGCACTGTGTCCTCGTTGAGGCTATCAGCGGCGGTAACCTCTCGCGTCCAGCCCTGGTTCAATCCATGGTCCGGAGCGAGGAGGCATGGGAAGCGATCACCTCCTGCGAAGCAGTAATGCTAGCAGAGGAGGAGGCAGACCACACGAGGGAGAAGGAATCCTCACACCCAGCCGCCGCAACAGAAGAATAGGCCCTGGGCAAGGAAATCGCAGATCGATTCCGGGCCACCATAGCCGCTGGTTTGCGGATTGCGAGCTATGAGTGACTCGCCGTCCGATAAAAACCAGGCCCAAATTTTGTTCTTGTAAAAAATGCCAAATGTTTTTTTTTTACAATAACAAAAGGTTTGGAGAAGCTCCTGGCTAAATAATACAGGGAGAGGTTCTAGGTTAAGCAATTCTTGCTGAGGTCGGTCTGTGGATGAGTGATCGTCTGGATATACCAAGACACCTCCGTGCCTCGGAAAGAACGTTAAACCGTTGTTCCCGGCTGTCATTTGAAAATCTTTGGCAGTCGGTACAGATGGGTAACGTATTACCCAGTTGGTGGGTAAAATACTGGTATTCCGTGGAATCTGTGTTGACTGAAAGCAAAGCCCAATACAGTTTGAAAAAGGCTAGGCAGATCGACATCCGATATAATTCATCAGTTGAACACTTTTGTCTTGTCTTAGAAGTCCCGCGCGTGGGTGCTAAGCCATTGAGACCTTTTTTTTTTTGGATGGGAAATCATCAAATGACTTCTCCCGCTCTGGGCGGAGTGGAAGAGAGTGTCAGACTCTTACTGACTAAAACCCACCCGTGTTCCTTCTTGTGGCCTTTCCGTTCCAGGGCCGCGGTGACTCTTTCGAACAAATTCCGCAATCCTAGCAGGCACTGACCCTATGGGGCCCCGTCTTCTTTGCTGACGGCTCTTTGAGGCGCGCTTGGAACACGACGCGCCGTCGACTCGGGCCTGGTTGCTATCGGACGGCGACCCACCCATAGCTCGCCATCCGCAGGCCCAAGCCATTGAGACCTGCGAGTGATCTTTGGCATCTTTAGGCCCCTAATTATGAAACATGCTGCTAGATTTTCGGATAAAGCCGGACATAGGTTTTTAGGACCGGCAAAATCAGACAGTGTCCGACCTGATTGGCTTGCGTGTTAAAGGAAACTCAACATTGATTCTCAGGTATTTATTTTTGTTGAAAATAAAGAATAATTAACATCATTAGTTGCTTACTTTCATTTCGTGTTATTAAAACAGTGTACATACCTTAATTCGTTTTAGAAAACTCGATAAAATAACTAATTATATAATAAATTTAACTATTTTATAAACCGTCATTAAAAAAACTAAACAGACTTCTAAAATTAAATAGTGCTTATACAAATAAATATTTAACTTACTGTTACAATTCCGAAATGATTCCTAACACATGTACCTATGTGCTTCATGTGTTAGGAATCATTTAGGAATAGGAATCAATGAAAATTAATTTCTTCTTGACAATTTTCCATTAACACTGGCTATTTTTTTGGACATTTTTGTAATGTACTTTTACAGATTTATTATATGTATATAGATAGATATAGTTACAGAATAGATATGTCGCGCGATAAAAGGCGAACCAGTTTGCACCAAATATTTATGACGTCAGTAAATATGCTAATTTACTGTCGGCCTTATTTTTACTAATTTAGTGACGGCCTTATTTTTAAACAAAAAACTAATTGAATTTGGAACTTTCATTTTATGAAACATATTAAAATCTACATTAATACTAATTTGATTTTCTCTAAACCTAAACATTTGCAATATGTCCGGGCCAAATCTTTAAGCAAACATCCTTTCGTTTTTGCAGCTGCGTCTAAAACTAAACATAAGTTTTTCTTAATGGGGTTATCGCCCCGAAATACGGTAGGTATCAAATGTGATCGCTAGATGAGGTAAAGGCGGCGCCAATTTGAACGGTTCGCGGAGCGCGCGCTGTATGTGCAGTGCACGGTAGTTGTAAGCGGACTGGGCCCCAAGTCTGCTATTTTTATAAATTTGTCATTCCAACACGATCCCATTGTCATTTTGCTAAAAGTTCGTAATCTGCTAGATTCATAATGGTCAATCATTGGTCTGTCAATGGTTTCGTAATACTTTTTGATAACCGAGCTATTAAAAGTAATGACTGCAGAATGATGCTCTAATGGTAGGTCACTGATCAAAGGAACTGTCAAAATTTTAGCAGATTACTGCATATGTACGTCTGTCATTTATTTGTCATTGTGTACGAGATTACCATTCTATGCCATTCCTTTCAATGGAGTGTCAGTGGTTGACCATTGGAAAGTCATAACGACGCTATTATGTTAGTAGATTACCAAACTTGTCAAAATCGACCATTATGAGATCAATGATAGGCCATTTTGACACTATTGTAATAGCAGACTTGAGGTCCTGGTCTAACGGCGGCGCGCGAGTAAATCGCGCGTATAATGTTTGCCAAGCAAATGTGACATCTATGATTTGCAGTCTTGAAGCAAAACGAAGTGATATCATTTAGAAAGAAGGTTTAGGTTAAGGTTTCTGAAGTGTCAGTCTGTCAAAGTTAATTCTTATAGTGGGCAAGGGGACCGCGTGATCCCCTCCACCCACCCATCCAAACGCCACCCATAATAAACGTCACGCAAGGCCACAATACTATTATGGTGTGACGGTACAAGAAAATATATAATAAGTTAAAGGAACCCAACTAAAACCTATATCTATACTTTTAATATTATAAAGCTGAAGAGTTTGTTTGTTTGTTTGTTTGAACGCGCTAATCTCAGGAACTACTGGTTCGAATTGAAAAATTCTTTTCGGGTTGAATAGACCATTTATCGAGGAAGGCTTTAGGCTATATAACATTACGCTGTGAGTAATAGGAGCGAAGAAAAAATGGAAAATGTGGAAAAAACGGGGAAAATTATTCATCTTTGAGGGCTTCCGTTGCGTGCGCTGCGAAAACGGTTCAAGATACTAAAAAAATATGTAGGAAAGAATATTATTCCTCTTATAATGATCTAAAAAATGTCCGCGACAGTATATGTCTATCTTTTAAGATTAACTCACTAGAACCGTTTTTATGGTAATCAAATTTGGTCGAAAGGGATGAAAGTTTGTATTAAACTTTGTCAATTTTAAACCGATCGGGCTGAGAGTTTCAAAATCGGGGTTAAAGTAACTATTCCACGCGGACGAAGTCGCGGACAGAAGCTAGTATAATATAAGCCTAAAATCCCCTACGACTGCAAGTCCTATAAATATATAAATAAGTTCCAGATGCCTTTTTTTTGGATGGGAAGTCATCAAATGACTTCTCCCGCTCTGGGCGGAGAGGAAGGGAGTGTCAGACTCTTACTGACTAAAACCCAACCTTGATCCTTCTTGTGCCCTTTGCGATCCAGGGCCGCGGTGACTCTTTCGAACAGATTCCGCAACCCTAGCAGGCACTGACCCTATGGGGCCCCGTCTTCTTTGCTAACGATACTTTGAGGCGCGCGTGGAATATGACGCGCCGTCGACTCGGGCCTGCGGGCGTACCATGAGGTGTTAAAACGTGAGTCTTCCGAGCGAGAAAGAGGGATAGAGATACACCCTATGTAGCTCCATCCCTTTTTCTCGCTCGGAAGACTCACGTTTTAAGACGTCATGGTAGGCCCGCTGGTTGCTATCGGACGGCGACCCACCCATCGCTCGCCATCCGCATACCCGCGCCTACGGTGGCCGGGAATCGCCCTGCGTTTCCCGACGCCCGCCCGGGGCGTCTTCTTCTGTTGCGGCGGCTGGGGCGTAAGGTCTCACTCTCTCGCACGCGTTCCACCCCCTCCTTCGCTAGCATTATTGCTTCGCTAGCATTACTGCTTCGCAGAAGGAGACGACCGCTTCCCATGCCTCCTCGCTACGGACCATGACTTGAACCAGGGCCACACGCGAGATGTCGCCGCTGCCGATCGTCTCGACGAGGACACGGCGGTGCTCCGCCCAAGCAGGGCAGACCTCCATCATATGCTCCACCGTGTCCTTCGGGCGATCCACACAGATACCTCCCGTAACAGCCGTGTCCGGTGAGCACCTGCGTCAGGTGGAAGGTGACGGTACGGGTACACTCAATGCCAGTCCCGCACTCCCGAGACTGAACAAAGATGGTTAAAGGTGCCTTGGCCTCAGTGAGGTGTAATGATACAAGAATATAAAATTCAAATCAGATTTATTTACTATATGATACAACTTATATAGTTATTTTTCTTAACACACACTATTACACAAAAACTTTGTGTTCTTTGCGTGTAAGATGTAACCAAATCATTATTTTAACTAGGCCGCGCAAGAACCGGGCCGAGTGCTTAGTCAATGTCCAAAGGTAATATTGAACACATGCGTAAGTTCACCATGGCAAGTTTTCAATCAGTAGATTATTATTAAAAAAATTAAATACAAGTTATTCAAAATGTTTAGCTGTACGTAATTGCACGTTAAATGGCACTTCGACTATTGTAAAACGTGGTTTCATGGCAAAACAACAACATTCTGTTGCCGACATGAATAACATGCCATTCCGTTACCTTCATGCAGGGCCGGATTGGGATCCAAAATAGACCCGGGCATTTACAGAAGGTCGGCCCACCGCTATCAAGAAAAAGAAAAACTACTTAGTGGATTAAGCAAGCTATAACGAATTTTCCTAAGGGACCCCCGGATCCTAATTAATACCTTTGTAAACCGAAATTAAAACGAAAAATTCCAGTCTGTTTTCCATGTTTTTTATTAAATGAGTTCAACCATTTTTGATAATCTAACGGACCATGTAGACTTTGACATTAAAATACACAATTATTAAAACTTAAGTTTAGCTTACTTGGTATATCATCGATTAACGTCATAAAAAGTGGTGGGTATTTAAAAATACAATGTGTCTGAGCTAACAAATTATATAAAAAACATCCTCATCTAATAAGCTATCCAACGAGCAAGCGGCAGCGAGCGAGTATTAATATTAAAAAATCAGGGGTTCCCGTCAATTCTTTCATAAAACTGGTAACGACGGAAAACAAACTAAAATTAAGTAGAACATTTAAACATGTTGTTATTACGTTTTGGGTACTTTTAGTACTTGTCTGAAATTTCGACTTTTTTGCAATCGGGTTCGTCTGCAGATCCGAATAAGTTATCTATCAGCACATGTGACATCATTGCTCAGAATATATATATTATATTCGTCTTGAACATCCTTTTAAATATTGTCCAAATCAGAATTCAGGCATCAGATTTAAGAAAAGTCAAAAATTCTGCTTTTTGTACTCTGGAGAACACGTTACAAATATGGCCCCTACCCTGGCTCGCATCTGAAACATATCAGATATATTTTCGGTTTTCATTCAACAACCTGCAATTACGGATCTAAAGGGAATTCAGTTAATTATCATTTGAATTAGGTTTTCAACTTGACGGTACAGAACGTTATTACACGACTGCCCATAAAAAGGAGTGTTATGTTTTCAGGGTTCATGTATGTAACCGCTATCGATGTATGTGGTATCGTTAGAAGCGTTGAGTTATCCCGGGTAGCAAATTTTTAGTTCACTTTTTAACATGGCGGGCGTATTTTTTTTTTAATCGATGTATAGCAAAAGTCGACTGTAAAATCGGCCAAACCGGTCTACAAAGTATTGTCCAATAGCCAGTCCGGTCCTGCCTTGACACATTAACCAATTTTTGATGTTCTATTGTTTTCTATTAAATTTTATCATATCTACACAGATTTCTGTGCAACCCAGTGCTGCTTGTTAGATGTTGTGTAGACTAAGTGGATTCACAACATAAGATATAACAGGAAAAATGCTTTGCGTATATATGGGTTTTTTAGGTTACCATAGTCAACAAGAAACGCTTATAATAGGGATGTTTCCTGAATAAAAAATATATGATTATGTTTAGTCCGTCAGTTAGATTATAGAAAAATATTGGACACGCAAATCTATAAAAACTGACGAAGATACAAAGCATCAAAGATCAGGAGTGGGGGCTTGTGACGTTACGGCTCGGTAAAAATTGTAGCGAGTAGTGCCGTCACACGAGTTTTCAACGCTCTGTATCGGCTTCATTTTTTGTTTACGTGAAAAAAGAAAAAATACGTGTCCAATATTTTTGGAAATCTATCTGACGGACTAATTAGATTTTTTTAGTCAACTACCCTATTGCACCATGTCCATCCGGCTTTCTGCCCGCGGATTAGCTCAAAGACTTTGGGAATTAGCTCAAGTACCAGAAAGTTGGGTTTAGGTGTGTAAAACAAAATCTTGATTTTTTAAAGGTTCTGTAAAGTGGCGATAGTTATTTTTATCGCCTATCCTATGGCGTGAGGTGTCATTGATAGACCTTTTAAAAATATTGATGGTATGCGAATGTCGTTTTTACATTCAAAGAATGGTTTGGTAAATATTATTTATTTATTTAAACTTTATGTACAATAGTGGTACATGGGCGATGGGCAAATGCTCATTTTTGCTAAAGTCATGTGTCCATCCCCACTATCGACTAAAGGGTTGTTTTTAGAGACGTGAATAAAATCATGACAATAGCATATAAAACGAATTTTAAAGGAAAATTGTCACAATTAAGTAGGCTAAAAAGTAAATTTTATAAGTTGATCAACTTATAAAATTAAACTGGATAAATAAGAACTTTGAATAATTATATCGAAAATGAACGAAAACTACACTTGTATTCTTTTAGTGTAATTCGTACAGATTATTTGGACACAAAACTCTCCACCGAATAATATGGTAATCGAAAATTCTAAATTTTACATCTTTTTGTAACAGGATAAAGTTTTTGTCGAATATAATGTTACAAAAAGATGTAAAATTTAGAATTTCACTGGTGCTGAGGGAAAATATATGAATTAAGGGGGGACGATATTTTAACGTTAATTTATTTTGTTTTGTTCATTTTGTTACTAACATAGAGCGTATAAGTATTTTTATATATTTGACGGGTACTCATAGTGGTGACAGTTAAAGTCAACGTCAAAGTCAAAGTCAAAACGTTTATTGCGAACTAAGTGTACAATGTTGATGTTATGTTTGTTGTTCATCTCTAATGATATAATTATGTCCTCAAAAAATGATGATAAAGAAAAAAAACAAAATGCCTGGCTCTAGTTGTAAATCTGCTGATGACGGTGGACAGGTTCGCCTCGGGGCCAGGGGTGCTAAGAATCTTCTGGTGTGATCTAGCTCTCGTTATATGACCCAGGCTAAACAAATATATCGGATAGCGATAAACGCTTCACGTTCTGACATATAATACATTGTTCTAGGTGATTTCCACACCAAAATAGGATAAAAGCAAAACGCGGACAATGAGGCGATTAATGGCCCGCATGGCTCTGGAAACCGAAACGATCGCGGTTCTCGACTTAACCAGATTGCTTTTGAATAAAGGCTACGTATAAGTAACAGCTTCTATTATAAGAAACAACAAAGACGTTGGAGATGGATTTTCCCAATTATTACAATTAAAAATGAAATCGATATTTCTCTCGTCAAACAAGTAAACAAAATTAAAAAAAATAATAATGAAGTCTTAATCGCGTTAATAACAATTTAATTTAGAATTAAGAAACAGTTTTGACCTATTAAAAGAAAATAATGAAGAATAAAAATGAAGAAAAAAGTGTTGATGTAAAATATATTTTTTATTATTAATATATATTATTATTAATTAATATATTTTGATTTGTTACTTTAGCTTAAGGCTGCATATTCTCTTCTTCTCTTGTCACACTATTGTCTACATTTCTTTTTCGTTTATCCTTTCGCAGGTCTGCTGGAAGAAATTTCGTTTGAAATAGAGCAATTCCTTTGTGCAAAAATTGTAATGTTGTCTCTTAATTATTTTATATGTGTACATAAATAATAAAATATAAAATACAAATGCTATTAATGACTGAACCAAAAAACTATCACGAGAAACTAGGAAAACTAATAAAGGATAGACAAGCCCTAGACAAATCAAACAGAAATGTATAGTATAAGTTGAAAGATAAAGAAGCATCAGAAAATATATTAGAGATTATAACTCAAAACTAATACAAAATGCTTCAGTAAATAATAGTCGATCACTGAAAATAGCTAAACAATGTATAAATCACCAACTATAAATCATGGATTACATGTATTTAAGATAACAGAGGAAGATAACAAATTAACAGAGATAACGTTCTAGAGATCAGCACAACATTCTTTAAGACTCTATATTCTGATATACCTCAAATACAACTAAACACCAAATATTCATTTACTTAAAATATATCACTGTTATCTGAAGTAGAGGCTGTAGAGGTACGTGAGGCATTAGGTAAATTGAAATATAACCAGTCTTACGGAGATGGCATTAGCACTAGATTCCTTAAAATAGGCGAACCATCACTCCTATTCTACCTTACAAGGCTATTCAACGACATTCTACCGGGAACATTCCAACCATTTTTTGTCATCAAAATATAATTCTACTCCACAAAAAGGTGTTAAAACTGATATAAATAATTAAAGACCAACTAGCTTAATCTCGCAGATTTACAAAATAATAGGTTGGGGACAAGTTTCTTCGCATTTTTAAAGAAAAATCAAAACATTTTTTAAAATAGTTTATTTAAATTTAACAAAAGTATGTAGGTACCATTTTGTTCGATAACTTTTTGCCATCTTGTAGGTAGGGACATGATCCCATTGCTATATAAATTTTGGGACTTCTCGACGACAAGTGGTTTTCGCAGCCCTCTCGTGATGTTAACCTGACACTGCCTAAAGAATTCTGAAGAGACCGAAACAGGTGGAAATCTGAACGTGCAAGGTCAGCACTATACGGCGGATACATTAACAACTCCCAGCCAAACTATCTTAATTTTTGCTGAGTGGCTAAAGATGTGTGAGGTCTAGCGTTATCATGATGAAAAACCACACCCCTTCTGTTGATTAATTCCGGCCGCTTTCTCTCAACTTCTTGCTTTAATCTCATCAGTTGTTCGCAGTAGAGCTCAGAATCGATTGTCCTGCCTGGTGGTAAAAGCTCATAATCAATAATGCCCTTCCAATACCATCACACACACAGCATCACCTTGTTGCGAGTTAACCCAGGTTTCGCCACAGTCTGTGAAGCCTGAACGGCCTTTGACCACGACTTTTTTCGCACGTTCTTGTCGTATGTAATCCACTTTTCATCACCAGTTATCAGCTTCTTCAAAAATGGCTCGGTTTCATTACGTCGTAAATCAATAAAGAATCACAAATGAGTACACGGTTCATTAGGTTTATTTCATTGAGCTCGTGAGCCATACACGTAGGTGAGAAGAATATACAATATGTCGAAGAATTTTCTCTACCTGGGCGAAGTAGTCTCTTTCCGGGCTAGGCAAGATAAGGAAATAACGCGCCGAACAGATAGTACCTGAAAGAGCCACTGGTCTACAAAATTACTATTACTATTAAGGGCACTTTGCCCATGTCGGGTGACATGGGCATTGTGTATTCTCCCTATTTTGACCTATGGTGCACAAACATGGCTTTGACTAATATCCAAAAGTTAAAACACAAGATTTATCAACTGCTCGGTGATAAGATTATCGGTGTATCTCTGACGGATCGCATCAGCAAGGAAGTGATCCATCAGAGAAGCAAGGTCATCGATATAGCCCACTGGATTAGTACGCTGAAGTGGCAGTGGGCTGGCCATATTAGTCGTAGAACAGACAACCGTTGGGATAAACGAGTTCTAGAGTTCAGACCGCGTCTCGACAAACGTAGTGTAGGACGTCCTCAGGCACGCCGCTGGAGTGACGATTTGCGCAGGATGGCTGGCAGAAACTGGATGCGAGAAGCCGAAAATAGATCTAAGTGGCGTGCAATTGGAGAGACCTATGTCCAGCAGTGTACTGCAACAGGCTGTTGATGGTGATGATGATCTAGATTTACCAACATGCCATGGAGCGCAGTATACTTGGTGTAAAGTTAATGGATCGTATTCGAAACACGATACTGCGCCCAAAAACACAGGTCGTTGACGTGGCTCAGAAGGCTGCCCAGCTTAAATGGCACTGGGCTGGAAATGTCTGCCGTTCAAAGGATCGACCGATGGGTAAGGACTGGAAGGAGGCCTTTGCCCAGCAGTGGGACATTTCAGGCTAGGTATAATTAATAATGGTGTATGTACTCGTATATATGTATATATCTACCATTATTAATTACATACTATCTGTTTTTCTTTCGATATAACTGAAAATACTAATATGAGTGAATGATTATTTATAAGTAATTGATAAAGGAAACGCAAAGGTCTGCATGTACATGACTCATCCAACTAGTTGTAATATACATACATACTCGTATATACATATACATACATAATAAAATATATATACATACATATTTTTGTACGGATGCGATGCTGGTTTCGGATTTCATTGCTACCCTTTTTTTTTTTTTTTTCGATGGGAAATCATCAAATGACCCCTCCCGCCCTGGGTGGAGCGGTAGGGAGTGTCAGACTTTTACTGACTAAAACCCACCCGTGCTCCTCCATGTGCCCTTTGCATTCCAGGGCCGCGGTAACTCTTTCGAACAAATTCCGCAACCCTAGCAGGCACCGACCCTATGGGGCCCCGTCTCTGGTGCTGACGGCTCCTTGAGGCGCGCGTGAAGCACAACGCGTCGTCGACTCAGCCTGGTATCGGACGGCGAACCACCCACGCTCACCGTCCCCAGGCATCAGCCACTGCACAATAGCACAGCGGCCGACTTGTCTCTGGAGGAGGCCACGATGGGACCATTACTGGCACTCCATTTCGGCCCCCTCCCGAGAACCAGGAGTCGCAGCACCCACAGCAGTAGCGGCAGAAGCGGCGACGGAAGCCGCGGCGGCGGCAGAGGCGGCGGTGGCGGCGGACCTCTTGCCCCTGGTCGGGGCGGATGGCGCGCAGGCCCTTCCAGCCCAGTGCTCGGCCGGCTTGCCAGCAGCCGCACATGCACTGCAGTGCGGCGTGGCCTCACACGAGCCGGCCCGATGACCGGGCTGACCACAGCGGAAACAAAGTCCGCTGCGGTCCACCTCCGAGGGGCACATAGCTCCCGTGTGGTTGCCCACATGGCAGCGGTAGCACCTCAGAGGCCTGGGTTCCAGCAGTTTTACCCACGCAGACACCCATCCCACCAAGAGCCTTCGGCCCTCCGACACAGTTCTGGCCGCCGTCACGGGGCAGCTCACCACAAGGGTTTGCATGCCCGTGTTGTCAGGCCGGAGGGCGCCCACCTTGACGAGCTCGGCAGAGCAACCCCCAGTCCTGGCGACGGCGGCCACAACTTCCTCCTCCGTCACGGAGTCATCCAGGCCCACTATGCGCATGTCGATACGCTTAGTCGGCCTGGACACCCGGACCTCGTCCGCGGGTAAGACCGCCCTCAGCCTTTCGGCCAGGGCGTCCGCGAACGGGCCACTCTCCGCGCCGGTGAGCTCGAGCTTACGGGCACCGGTTAGGGTCCTCCAGACCCCGATGCCCCCGCTGATGCCCAGCTCTTGGAGGCTCATTTCATTGCTACCCTTACATTTGGTTCCTTTTTAGTGCAACGGGTCCGGTGTAGTAACACCAGGCAAGATCTTTATCTACTATTTTTATTCTGATAGCATAGGTATAGTGCAAAGTAGAAAACAGTACCTACTTATGACCATTGGTCTGTTAGATCGAAGTAGTTAGAGTGGGATCAACACCCAGTGTAAGGTAACTACATGAGTAGTTTTCCTCTGCCTTCAAGGCGAAGAAAAATCTTTGAGAAAAACGAATTCTCTAAGCTAAAACTATGAGCAGAATTGGCAAGCAGAACAGTACCTGGCCCAACAAATATGTATGTAACGAAATGGATTTTCGAATACCCAAAATTCGGACAATGGGGTAGTTAACAAATTATTGCAACAACACCGCTTTAAAGAAACATTTTGGTTTATATCTATTAACGTTTTACTGTTATCGTTTCTGTGGATTTGATTTTCAGTAACGTTTTACTGTTATCGTTTCTGTGGATTTGATACTAAGCGTTCTTATAATGTACTAGCAGCGCCCCGCCGCTTTACTCGCGTAGTCCCGTTCCCGTGGGAATATGGGGATAAAATATATGTCACCCGGGCATAGTGTAGCTATCCAACAGTGAAAAAATTATTCATCGGTTCAGTAATTCGGAGCCCATTCAATACAAACAAACAATCAAATCTTTCCTCTTTATAATATTAGTATACCTAGATAATGAGAAGGAAAGGAAGTCATATTGCATTGATCAGTGCACAGCGTTAAAACAAAATGTAATACTGACACGTAGACAACATAACGCTAGCCTCTAGAGCCCCGCTAGGACCAACTCTTTTACTCGGGCTTCTCGAAAATCGTTCAACATTCTAAAGTAGTCAGTTTCACCTTCCATTTTTCAGCGAACAGTCTAGTTCAGGAAAAGTTTCAAGGAGAGCTTTGAGTGCATTCAGCATTCGCGGAGTAGGTGACAAGCTTCGGACTCAAAAAAGTGCCAATTATGCTTTAATATGAATAAAGCAAGTTCTACTTCTATTATAGTAAATTATCTACAAGTTATGTAAAAACATATGTTTTGGAAAACGGCAGCCTGATTCATTATTTATTTAAGTACTTTAATCTTAGTTACTAGGTACAAATTGAAATTGCAACAAAGGGGATATAACTATCTACGGAGTGAATCTAAACTTAGACCAACGTTTTTCCTAACACAAATCCTACGGTATCTGAATTAAAGTTGAAAAATTTATGAGACTGTAAAATCAAGTGAGATTTATTTTCCGTGGTATCGCGCGCAGTTTTGAAGTTTTAATGCGAAGGAGTCCGGTCGTGTAGTAATTAGGAGGTGAGTACGCGTCGCATCGGCTGCGGCGGCGCGACGGTCGATAGCTGGAGCGACAGGCGGTGCCGGCCCGGGTCACGCCTGCCGCGATCGATAGCGGCGCGGCGCCGGGAGCAGTCGAGCGCCACGCGCCGCGCCATCGGACACGGAGCAGCTCAGCAGCAGTTCACCGCGCGACACGGCGACGAGCGGCGAGCGAGCGCGGCCACGCGGATACACGCGCCTGCTCCCATGCGACTGTCGGCCGCGTCATGAGCGGCGCCCGCCCCCGCTCCGCGCCGCTCCTGCTGGCGCTCGCGGCCGCCTTCCTTCCGCAAGCAAACCATGTCGCGTGAGTACCACAAGCATCCGCTGCAACCCAGCCTTACTATTTACAAACTCAATGTGATCGTCGACATAAAATTACCTAAGTATAGTTCACTTCATCCGAAAGCTGGAATAATCGTAAATATGGCAGTCGTTAAACTGGAATGCATTAGATTTATGTTATCTACATTAAGTACTTGCTAAATGATGTATTACTCCTCTATTTCGAAAGTATAATCTGCTAGTAAAAATAACGCGTAGGTATGTACATGGGAATTATTATTATGTTTAGCTGAATAAATAGATTTCATTTATTTGGTACTTGCAATTGCTGAGTATTAAAGTCAAAGTCAAAGTCAAAGTCTTTTATTTGTGGTCATAGGTTAACAAGGATGGTGCTTAATAACAAATGTATCACTATGTCCTGCTAGTACAGCGTATTAAAACTGTCAATAAGAATATTTTATACCTAAAATGAATTTACTACCTACAGAATACTTGAAAGTGCGACACACAGTACCTTTTAAATAAATATGTAAATGACGTACCTATAAGTAAAGCTAAATATTTCTGTAGTGGAAAATGGATAAAATTTTGTGATTTTTTCAATAACTATGAAGATCGAAGATTTCTTGTTTAATAACTTTGAAAAGTTCTTGTTTACTTTGCTAAGGGATTTTTAAATTATACGGACGAATCATACAAATAAATGTGGCAGTTTGACATATATTCTATTATGGAACGCTATCCAACCGCCATTTTAGCTCCGGCCAAAAAAATCTGGCAAAGACCTGATAATTATGGCAAAAAGAAATATGCGATAAAAGTATTTTTAGAGCTTTTTTATTATATAAAATAAGAAAATGCCTTCGAAATCTTCGTTTAACTAACAAACATTCAACGCACATGAACCAAAGCGAGAAATTCATACATATATTCATTCAAAGAGTATTTTCCGTTACTAGACGTGTGCACCCCACTATTTTTCATTGCGTCGGCATAATATGTAAATGTGGTGAAAACCTCCACACATCATGCGCCAAATCTTCATATGGACGTATTCTCGTGTAACAAAACTATTTGAAGCACAAGCTGAGGTCTTTCTATTATAATAATAATTAGTTTCGTATAAATGTCGAGGCCAGATGACGTCACGGGCCTTGTTCTTGGTAATCCGCCTTTATTTGTAAGTAAGAATCCTTTGAAACTATAAAAACTAGGTACTAAAAACACATTGTCATATCATTCATACAAAAACATTTTGCTAATTCGCACAAAGTAATTAACTTAATTACCTGCATAAGGACTTGGAACTTAAATATATTTGCAAAAATTAACTTGAGTATTTACCTTATCGTATTGTGGGTTTTAAAATGATCTACCTAAATTATTTATTTTTTCATTAGAGAAACATCTAATTTCTTGAATTTGGCTCTTGATGACTGAGCGTGGCTGCAAGCTACACTACCCATACGCTTTGATGGACTGCAAATCGTTCTCTTCAGTCCACTGCATTAAAAGTTGAGCTAAAGGATTTTGACTCCTTCATTGGTTAACTGTAAAGTGCCGCGTTTGACCGATTGGAAAGTGGCTTACCCAGATGCGGCGTTACCTGAGGAATCATTCTCCCAGAGTGCCAATATTCACGCAGTCAATGTCAGTACTGGCTGCATACTATCTACCTTCTACCCCTTAGTATCACTAGCCACAAATGTAGTCAATCTTACATAATTTTTAAAAAACTTGTTTGCCTAACAACATGAGTGTTTATTCTAAATGTATTACGTGAAGAATTGGTTTCCTTCACCGTTTTGGAAGCAGTTGATATGATACTCGTACCGGAAAGTGGCAAACTCCTTAAGATTATAAAATATCTTGAGATATTGTAAACTCTCGATTAATTGTTAACTGAACATTTGGAATACTAACTTGATAGTTTATAATCTCTAGAAGTCATTCCAAGAAATTGTAGAATTGCAATTACTAGTAACGAAACGTAGATCGTGTTATTTTATTTCTGTCTGCAGGGTTTAAAGACAAAGAATGGCATGAGGTAAGTTCGCTCGCTTCGTTTACTCACTCTAGCTTCCATCATAGCATTCTAACCTTTTTTACGGGGGGAAATCCTCGTGGATGTCCTCCACGCTCAGGCGGGCGAAGGGGACTGTCAGACTCTTACTAACTAAAACCACCCCGGTGTTCCGTCTTCCACCTACGCCGGGGAACGCGGGAACGTATGCGACTTCCGTAATCCCCGGCTGGTGCCAGCCCGCCTCTGCGGGCGACCTCGGGTCAGCGGACGAAGTGAGGTGTTTGACTCCCTTCGCGACGTCAAAGAGGGGCGCACGGGAACAAGACGCGCCGCCACCTTGGGTTCGGATAAATGGGGGCGACGGACGTCCCCAAGTCCACCGCCTCTGGACCCAGCTAGGGGGGCTGGAAGAGAGCAGCATTTGCTTGCTCCGACGCCGGGTGCGCCATCTGCGGGTGGGAACAAAGGTCGAGATCTCCCTTTCCCTTTCTGCAGCCTCCTTCTGCGAGATAACTTTTTCGCAGAAAGAAAACCACCGCATCTCAGGACTACTCGCCACTGACCATAGATCGAACTACGGCCAGTAGCGAGAGGTCACTGCCTACCACAGAGATGAGGGCACGGCGCGGTTCCTCCCTAGTGACACACTCAGCCAGCGTATGCCGCGCCATGTCCTCCCGACAGTCGACACAGAGGTGACACTGAGCGTCCGGCTCCCTGTCTATGCGACACAGGAACCTCCCGAAGCAGCCATGCCCCGCGAGGACCTGTGTCGCACGATACGACAGGGAGCCGTGCCTTCTCCCGAGCCAAAGGTCGAGCACTGGCCGGATGGCCTCGACAGTGACGAGGCCGGCGGAAGGGCGTGATTGCCTGTTCCGCCATTCTGCCACGACGCAGCTTGATGTGTCGCTGCATCAGTCGCTTGTGAGGACTTTTGCCTCCAGGTCTCATGGCGGAGATCCGGCCAGTGCGCAAGCCGCCCCGTAGGAGATCGTGCGATAACCCCTGATGACTCTAACGGCAAACACCCTCTGCGGCCTCCCCAGAACAGTGATGATACTGACCGTAAGGTCAGCCGCCCAGATCGGGGCCCCATATAGGGCCATCGATCACAAGATCCCCACGTACAACCGCCTGCCGGCGGTGCTCAGGTCCCCCAGATTGGGAAGCAGCGTTAACAGCGCCCAAATCGCGCCCAACAACTTAGGAACCAGTCACCGGAAGTGGGGGCCGAAATCCCACCGGCTGTCGAGCACCATTCCTAGGGGCCAAGAAAATCTATGGACTCCGACTTGTTGAGGGCCACCTCCAGGCCAACACGACGTATGCAGCTCATCACCTGTGAGACCGCAGCCGTCGCCAGCAACGCTGCCTCCCTGTATGAGCTTCCCCAGGCAGTGACCAGTGTGTCGTCAGCGTAACACGTCAGGTCCAATCCCGGCTGGAGCTCACCCCTCAGCACCCAGTCGTACCCGATGTTCCACAGGGGCGTGCCCAAGACCGAACCCTGCGGAACACCGCACGACATGGGGCACTGGTGTCTGCCATCACGTCCCAGATAGGTGACACTCCTCTCCGCTAAATAAGCCCCAACGACGCGGCGGAGGTAGGGAGGCACTCGATGATAGCGTAATGCCTCCATTCACGCGCTTAAGCACATGGCAAGCTTTCGAATATAAAAAGAATAATCAAAATCGGTACACCCAGTACAAAGTTATGAAGTAACACACACAAAAATATACAATCGAATTGAGAACCTCCTCCTTTTTTGGAAGTCGGTTGAAAATTGTGTACAATGGTTTGGAAGAGCATCTTAGTATTTTTACGTGTCTGTTTGGTGTTGTTTCTAGTTTCGTGAAGATCTGATGAAGAACAGAGATGATAGGAAACGGAACTCTTCAATAAATGATAGCATAACGTTCGTGTGACCAAAGTGTACCAAAGTGGTTAAGTACGTTAAGTGTTGGGGGCGGGGTGTTTAGTACTACCACAGATAATATAATACTACAGTAGTACTACTAAAAAGTGAAAAATAAAAACAAACTTTTTACAAAAAAAAAATGTAATTTTTTTATGTAGTAAATTTGATTATTTCATTTTAAGTGAAAAAGCACTTTTTAACGTCATCATTTACAGTTACAATAATACACTGACTCTAATGTCCATTCTAAAAGACCAAAGGTTTTTTGGAGAACAACGGACAAGAAACTTCATAGTTACTTTTTTTTACAATATTTGGTACGCAAATATATATATTACAAAAACACGGTAGTTTAACTTACGTGACCAAGTATTACCAGAAGAGGTAAACTTGTTCATTTCCTAATTAAGTAGGTAGGTCCACTTATTCAACAAAACACCGTGTCCACTCGGTTAGGTTACGTTAATAGGATTTCTTTGTTTATGCTTGCTTACTATTCAATTGAATGAAATATAATGTGTTGATCTGCTCTAAAACTAAAATGTTATACAACATGTATGATATAGTATAGAATAATAATATTAAAATTATGTAACTAAAAATGACAGTAAAAGGCTAAAAGCATATTTTTCAGAGTTTCCTAGAAGTAAAGCCGTGCAATTAACTTATTAATTGAATTTCAACTTTCTTATTGAAAGCAATTTATCTAGCGGTAAAATTATTTCTGTAAAAAATGCTTGTAAATATAAGTCTTATTTTTATGCTAGCATTTATTTTCATCCACAAACTGGGTTATCGAGCTACATAGCTAATAAAAAATATTAACGTACAATGTTAACGTAATTAAACTTTCATACTGCTAAAGTATTGACATCCGATTTTTTAGTTTCCACAAGTTGCTATAACGCGCAGAATTTGTATTTGCATACACGACCGAGTGCTCACGCGACGGCTTACACGCGAACATGTATTTACCTGTCAGCCTTACTAACCTCAGGTATTAAACCAATTTTAAAGTAACTCACATGATAAGGTGTATTATAGTTAAGCTGTGCTTTATCACGCGCCTTCGTGACGTTTCGAAAGTGGTAACAACACCACTAAAGAAATAAAAGGACATTTGGGGCCCTTGATCCCAATCCCATTGCGTTCCACTGGCTTTGTTAGTAGTTTTATGCTTATGAATTAGTTGAATTCCGATAAAAACCTCAACTGATAGGAGAAGCGGGAATAACAAACAGCTCACGCCACTTCACAGGTAGTCTAAGCTCAGCCGCTTATGCTGTTAGAAGGATTTAAGACAGTTGACAAACATAGAAACTGCACGTTTGGTCTACTTTAGTTACTTTCAAAGCATTATGTCATACGGTATTTTGATGTGGAATAAATATGGATTAATTAATTATTTTAATTATGATTTAATTAATTGAATAAAAAATAAATATGGATTCAATGTCAGCAACCCGACCCGGGTTGCTGACATTGAATCCATATTTATTTTACAAAAAAGAGCAGTCAGGGGGTTTTATAAACTGTGTCATCACGATTCTCTTAGATACCTTTTTAAAAAGATTAATATTATGACAGTCCCTTGCCTATTTATCTATGAAAATGTTATGTATGTAAGAAAAAATCGACATCTTTTTCGTAAAATTTGTGATAAACACAATTTTAATAATAGGAATAAAGACTAATTACACCAATTTTATAGATAAGCTAAAATACACACATGTTTCATCTTTCTGTGTTAAATTTTACAACAAAATACCTTGTAACGTAATTAGAATTAAATGTAAATAAGCATATTACAAATTAGAAGATTACATTCAGGATAAGAATGCTTGGAAACATGCTGGTCTTGCTCAATAGGGTAATTAAGGGTGTAGACAAAATTAAACTGGTTGATTTATGTGTGGATTAACTACCGAATGAAAAGGGATGCAAAAAAGTGGTAATATGAGTTTAAGTAAAAGAAAGAAGTCGGATGGAGCTATATCTCCATGGTATTACTTGAGTTTTGGTCAAAAATTGATTCACAATGATAACCTTTTCTTCTGGATGGGAAATCATCAAATGACTTCTCCCGCTCTGGGCGGAGCGGAAGGGACTCTTACTGACTAAAACCCACCCGTGATCTTTCTGGTGCCCTTTGCGTTCAGGGCCGCGGTGACTCTTTCGAAGAAATTCCGCAATCATAGGCATAATGAAACCTTATGTGGAGGCGCATTATCGTGCTGCAAAATCCAAGAATTTTCTTTCCACAAATTTGGCCTCTTCGGTCTAAGGCGGCATAACGCTTAAATGACATTCTTAATTTACCGTTTGACTTTCCGGAAAGAATTGTAAATGCACAACACTGCGATAATATAATTAAAGAAAACAGTCAATATGACTTTGATTTTTGCTCCTTTTGGCGTGGTTTTTTCGGTTTCTGTTGACATGTATGCATTTCAAACTGTAAACCTATATCTCGTCATTATTATAAATGCATTTTATGAATGTTGGGTCGGAATTCACCTGGTCTAGCTCTCGCCGCTTATGCGATTGAGTTTTGGAGAAAATTCAGTTATTTTGGGAATGGGAGCGTAAGTACTTTATAAAACTAATTAGTCTCAGCGGAAAAATCTGGGCCAGCAACCTTTAAATAAAACTACAAGTATTGTATAAAACAACAGACTGACTTTTTAATTCTTTAAATAATAGATTAAACACTTTAACATTGTGTACAGCGGATGGCTAGTATCTAACTTATAACCTTGTTTTATATACAATCAATATGGAGAATGGTCAATTTCCTTAGATAACTACAAAGGGTGCGCCAAATTTTACCTAAATTTTGAACTCCGATAGTTGGAAATCCGAAAATGTTCTTCCTAACATTTTTCATCCTAACAATCACAATTCCTAACTACTCTGTCTCTTATGTTCATAATTCCGAAGTATTCAACTTCATAATGTCTGTAGCAATAAACATCTATTATTATACTTTTTTTGTTTTCCTATATTTTCTCAACATTATATCATCATATATATATATCATCTTTTTTGTTTAGATTAATTTTTATTCATAATAATCTAGTGGATCTGGTGGATGTGACCGGTGAGCCGGTAGCTTGTAAGTACCCTGTTCCCAATACCTGTGAGCTACTATTTTTACATGTTCTTTTTTATAATGCACAATGAAATATACAAAATATAATTTTATGTAAGTTTTGATGAATAAATGGAAAAGTAATAATAACTTTTTATTTCTTGTGTCACACGGGTAACAAAAATGCTATACAGTTCTCGAAAGAAACAGCTTGAAGACAGGAGACAGGAGGCCATAATATGTTAAACATGTGCTATGGTGTACTTGGTCACCTTATCCCGAATTTGTGTAAAGAGTCATATAAATTACTGTATTTGGTGGCGCTTTACATATTTATTTATTGTACACACATTCATTTATTTAAAAAAAATAAAAGAAACAAAATGAATTAAATTAAAATATAATCAAATTAATCTAGGGTAACGTTGGTAGTTGCGGAATTTGTTCGAAAGAGTCCCAGCGGCTCTGGAACGTAAAGGGCACTAGACGGATCACGGGTGGATTTTAGTCAGTTAGAGTTTGACACTCCCTTCCGCTCCGCCCAGAGCGGGAGAAGTCATTTGCTGATTTCCAATCCAGGAAAAAAAGGGTAACGTTAGTAAGTTTTTTAATTGATTGGTGGGTGTTTATTGTTTGGGAAGGACTTTAGAATAGCGGTTGTGAAAATATGTACTTTTGAGGCGGGGGGAGGGGGGAGGGAGGGGAGGAGATCCCATCCCAGCAAAAATAAAGTTTAGGAAATGCATAGTTTTTTTTTAAATAATTTTTTAAAATGTCATTTTGAGGTTATATTTGCGTATTTTTTTGATACTATTTACCTGATTTAAAGGTGAATAACTGCTTTCCCCTCTGTCCTATGGCCCTAGTCGCCGGAAGACCAGTCGACGGAGCCCCGCTTCGCGGGGCTCCTACTTCTGAGTGGTTTAAAAAAAAATAACCACGAAGGAGATGGCGGGGTCTGTGTTCGCTCGCTTCGCTCGCTCACTAGACCCCGCCATCTCCTTCTAACCTAAATCTATCCAAGTCGGGGTGCCCCTAAGTCCTATCATCGAAACGCGAGTAAAAACATTGAAACTATTGAAAGACATAACAGAAAGAAAAAAAAATGTTTGCCCATCATATATAACGTTTCGTTTCACCTTTAGCACATACCATATTAAAATAATAACTCGTCGTAATAAATCGTCACAAAATAATTTTTAAAATAGTTATTCAAACAAAACAAAACTGAAATCACTGACTAGTTGTTAAACACTACTAAAATATCACAAAAGAACGTGAATAAAAGAAAAAGAAAAAAATATGCGTCAACTTTTTGTGTGTTAAATCAAAACGCATTATTAAAAACTAACTAAAATAGCAACACCTGCTGTCAAAGTTTCGTCAAAAGCGTCAAAATTGTCCAAATTGGAGGTTAATTTTGCAAAGTTTGATATTTTTTATTTCAGAAAGTATTTATTTCCTAAACTTGAAACTTCGTGAGATTGTTAAGAATAATAGGTACTTTGCACAAAAAAAATATGAACACTCTACACGGTATCCGTTATTCTGAAGTCGAGCCATTGTTTGTAAATTATTTTATGTGTGTGTGATATATGAGTTGTAATTATGAGCTTTTAGGGATATGTGTAGTGCATGTGTGTTATAATTCTCTGCAACTAGGTATATTATATATGTATATTTCTCCGTATCGTCATAGGTAAGTGTTAAGAGCCAATTTGAGACCATACGCTTGCATTCAAGTTTCGTTGACGCATCTATTGTAAGCTTATTTCCAATATCATATAGACGGTAGCCCTTGGAAAAAGAAAAAGTATCGGCAAAAAATTGTCCTAGCTGATCTCACTTGACAGACCAGATAAAAACGCCTTATTTTTAGTGCAGGACTAAGACTACTGTAGTTAAAGCTAGAATGTTGCCTAGGTTTTAGTAGCATTTAAATTTAGCAGGTTTGAAGCAAGGCAGTGGCAGACCGCCTTGCAGCCTTCTGGGACATGCTAAAAGACTTCGTCCCAGTTGTCATCGTAGGAAGTAAGGGTAGTGTCAATCTTGCTTTTTGGAGATTAAGTTTGCAGAGATTATTTAAATAGCACAGGAAGAGAGATGGTCTCAAAATACTGCCTTGAGGGACTTCGAAGATTATCGAACACTTCTCGCTCACCATATTGTCTATCGCACTCTCTGGTGCAATTTTGAAAGTAGTTTTTAAAAGGGAGCATTTCTTTACTCTTACAATAATAATAAATGTTCTCAAGCTTTTCCAAGATTTTACTAGAAGAAACCGTGTCAAAGGCCTTTGCCATGTCCATAAAAATGATCAGACATCTCGTTTTCTCATCCAATTTAGTTTTTTTTTAATCCGTTAAAGTTGTGAACAGAATCGTCTGTTTACCTTACTACCTATCTGTTATAAAACCATGGACATCTGCTGGTAATATTTAACTCTCCAAGAAATTTAAAAGTGTTTTTATTAGCAACCTTTTCTAAAAAATGTATCAGTGATTTTGGAGTGAAATTAGAACGTAATTATTGACTCAGTCTCTTCCTTCTCCTTTGTGTATGGAAATTACTATAGAAAGCTTGAGAGCATCGGGAAAAACACCCTGACTGAGACAATTATTTAAGCACTCCATGAGTTTGGGTGCTATGTTTTCCTTAACGAGATTCAGAATTCTGCTTGATATGCTATCCTAGCCTATGTTGAATTCTGACTTTGGGTTCTCCATTATACAGGCGACTTCCTCACAGCCAGTATCCAAAATATCAACGAAAGCGCTGTGAGAATAAAATTAATATATTAATTGTTATAAGAAACGACCGGCATTCATGGTTTATTTGTTAAGTTTTTAACATCTTTGTTATTTTTTATACTACTCCAGAGCTTTTTACTATTATTCTTGCCCAGCAAAAATAACGTAATACATGAGGCTTGATATGTTTTTCGTATTGTGTTCTGCATATATTGATAATATAATTGCGGAAGTTTCCTCTTAGAAGTAGTTGCAATAATTGTGATTATCCGGTTCTTTTTAGTTTAAAATGCATTCCATCTGGGTTTCTAATATACATTCTGTCAAAAAAGTTTCAGAAATGGATGATTTGCTTATGGTATGGTTATGGTTTGAATGAATAAGTAACATTTTATGTATTATTGATCTTTTCCCGGTACATTCTAAACAGAGTAGTAAATTAGTAAACCTACAGTAATTCATGGCTTTAATGTTAGTTTATTACGAGGAATTTTAATGATGTTCTTGTTGCTGTTGTTATTTTTAGTTTCGAGTCAAATATACTGGTTTATGGTCAGTTATGGCCGAGTCAGCGATACTGTGAGTTTTCATTATTACATGATCAATACAACTTTTGAGTCTAGTTGGAATGTCGAAACCGAGGAGCAATCCGCGGAGTATCAAGAGTTCAATGTAATGGATTCGTTTTGATTTGAGCCAAGTATATTTATGTTTATGTCACCAATGATAAGGATATGTTTGAGTAATAATAAATCAGTTAACAGACCGTTCAATTAATTTAAGGAATTGACAATATTTTTCAAGTAATGTGGTCTGGTATAATGCAGTTGTAGCCATGTCATTATAGCTCTTTTTAATGAGCAAACAAATCGCGTCGTTGAAACCTCTTTTAACCACGCGAACACCCGAACCTTCGTTCTTCTACCTTATAATTCATTCAGGTGTTTACTAATATACATAGATAACAAGTCCGTTCGTTTGGTTGTAATGTTCAGTGGTACTAAAAGAGTTGCAGTTATCTATAGATGGTAAGTTATGAGTACAAGATAACCAACACTCACTCAGAATAATAATATCACAGTTTACCTTTATTTGTTCTATAAGGATACTCAAGTTATCATATTTTGTGTTGTTTATACTTATTGTAGCTACGATACGTTATGATACCGTAATGTTGAGTCATACCGATGGAGTGATCGGTGAAATCTACTAATCTTGAGAATATTTTCTGACTGTAGGCCAACTGCTTGCAGAGAACCTGAACAAGGCATCCATTCCCGATACTTTTTTGACTGAGTGTACTATGTTTTATTTCATCATTTTGTACTTTCATGGCCATAAAGGAATCAAAAAGTTTTTGGTATCTTGACTTTTAGCCCAGGCTTGAAACATGCATTACATCTTTTTCTGCCTCCTTTTTTAAGCTCTTTGAGTTACATTGCTGGAAGTGGAATTCTCATCAGCCATTTAGATTACGTTATTATGAGAAAGTAGCTGTTGGGGTTGGTGGTGGAGATTTAGTTGGGGAATGTGGAAGCAGCATTGTTCGATGGTATGAAATAAGTAATGCGCAGTGTGGGTAGTTTACTCACAGTTTTTTAAATACTTTGTACACGGCCCCGCGTCGCTGGCGCAATCCAAGGTCAGGTTACCGAGCGAGCAGAATAACACAATTCGGTGATTACGATAGCCATAGTGTCGCCTAGTTCAGCCCTCCATAAACTTGTTCCTTTGCTTGTGAGTGCAAGACTCGAAGGTGTAATGTTACTTCATTGGAGCGTGTGCCTTGTGGCTGTATTTACTTAAAATTTACATTAAACACGTCTGCTTTGGTCTCGGGGAGGGGAGGTCCCGAGAATTATAGTGCCACATTTAGATACCTCTTTTTCTGGATAGGAAATCATCGAATTACTTCTCCTGCTCTGGGCGGAACGGAAGGGAGTGTCAGACTCTTACTGACTAAAACCCACCCGTGATCCTTCTTGTGCCCTTTGCGTTCCAGGGCCGCGGTGACTCTTTCGAACAAATTCCGCAACCCTAGCAGGCACTGACCCTATGGCGCAATCGACTCGGGCCTGGTTGTTATCGGACGGCGAGTGTCGGCGAGTCACCCAAAGCTCGTCATCCGGAGGCCCGCGCCCACGGTGGCCGGGAATCGCTCTGCGTTTCAAATCAAAGGAAAGAGTCTTTTGATTTTGTCATCAGAGGTTTCTTTAACGAATACTTGGGAAGAATCATGCTTACTTAATTATACTGTAATTAATAAGATTAGTCAAAATAATTTACAAATTTTAACCAAAAAAGCTGTGACTTTATTCATCTTGGCCACGGTCAAAGGGCACAAACGATCTCATTAAATAAAATAATATAGTAATCAAACAAGACTAAATAATAATTAAATTTGTTAAGTTAATTAAAACTTCGGGGCCAAACATAAGCCCTCCAGTACAATCAGCCATTGAGTCAAAAACGCTATGGAAGAGAGTGGATATAATATTAGTATATTCTCGACAGTATACGCCATGCAAAAACATCGGCTGCTAACAGTAAGGGGGATAATATTGATGATATGAAGAACGGCTGGCTAGACTGGGGAGTCAATAATTTTCGCTAGATTTTATATTAGTCCTATATCAACAAAAGAAGCTTCTCTGAAGCCATTTTTGTACTTAACAAAATGTTGTATTAACAATAAAATACTAATTCTATCTATTGTCTTTTTATTATGTTATGAATTATTATTAACGTCAAACTTCACTTACAGTCAAGTTTGTTTGACTATTAAATTATGGGAATAATGTCAACTTAGCTGTGGGGTATAGGCGTCACCGAAAAATTGCGGACTCAGTTAGATTGTAATAAATCTTTATTAGATTATTTCTTAATATATTATGAAAAAATCATTTTGTTTAGTATAAATCCCACCCAAATTTAATATATCCGTGTCTTATTAAGAAACTGTAGTATACAATTTCACGCGATATTTTACAATATTATGGCGTTAGGTATTTTCCGAATAAAAACACGGTATAAAATAACTTTATACCGTTAATTTCGGGAGTTGGTATTTAAAAACCGAAGACGTCCGATAACCACATCTTTTTGTAGTTTTGTAAGGCAAGGCATTATGAAGCTGTTATGATGATTATGATGCTGAACATGAGATGGAAATAATATTACCAGGAAACAACAAAATCTTAACAGATTCAATGTACAGGGCCAAAACCTGTTTAACGTAAGGTTATATATACATACTTGCTGTGTCTGTGTGTGTGAAACAGACTGAATGTACTGAATGTTAAAGAAGCGCGGGAAAGCGACGGAGAGGTAAACGAAATGAATCCCTATTCGCGATAATACAAGAGCAAAGATGTCCTGTTCAACGGAGCCGCTTGTACCGCGCAGGACGTGTTAGCCTCGGCCTCACCCCAAAATACGGCGGCGTCTATTTATAGACAGCTGAAAAAGGCGTCCAATCTCTTAAAAATTTAAGTCCAATACGTTTGTAGGAGACGGCGTTCCTTATGAACATCGCTGGTTACTGTATAATTGAGGAATTTTATGCAAAAAGTAATTCAAAACTGTAATGTAAAGTAATTTATTTCAATGAAACCTTTTACAGGCACTTTTGAAATGTCAAGGTCGAAAGAAGTGAAGCTATAGCTGCACGTTCCAAAGCGTAGATGTCTATTGAGAAGAACGTGCAAGAAACTCCACGGACACTCTTTTAAATCAATAATTTTTTTACAAAGTTGTGGATACATTGTTCTTCTTGATGTTATTTCTATTTGTGAGAACGACGTAGAAAGACGGAGTTATTCCCTGAGAACCCCGATCCCCGAGGCCCCCTTCCCGGAAAACCCCAAATACGAACGAACGAATAAACTGATTACATTTATTTTGTTTTTGTTATTTTATCTATTGTTTTCGAGTTTTACTGGCGCCATGAAAAGTGAAAAAGGTATATAACATGAAAGCAGTTGATTTGAAATTTTGTAGAATGTCGAATCATAGTTTAAAAAAATATAGTTATAAATTAATTTAATAATATTACTTTTGAGATTTGGTAAAGCAAATCTTATGCACTTTGTTTTCTTCCCATTTAAAACCAAATTATTAACAGTGAACCAATTTTGGACCTGCAAAAGGGCCTTATTTACGACATCAAGATTATTACTACGTCTATTTATTTAAAAAATCAAAGATGTGTTGTCGGCAAAAAAGACCATGTTTAGCTTGTTTTGCAATAAATGGAGTAAATCATCGCCTATTTTCATGTTTAAGCCCGATGAATTGACACCGTTTACTTGAACTACTTGCCGTCTATCATGTAAATAAGATTTGACAAGGCTTAAAGCTGTTTTGCCCAGTCCGTAGTGCCCAACTTTCAGGAGTAATATTTCGTGATTTACGCAACCAAACGCTTTAAATAGGTCGCAGAAGATGCCTATGGCATTTTGTGCCTCTTCCCACGCATTAAATATATGCTTCAATAAGGAGACACTAGCATCAGTTGTACAACGTCCTCTGGTGAAACCATACTAGGTATTTATCATGCAAGATGTTATTCGTGTTAAAATTACAAAGCATTTGATTTAGCATCACTTTTTCAAATACCTTGCTGAAGACTGGCAACTGTACACTGGTCTAAAATTATTTGTGCCCTTACTGGCCCCGTTTTTAAAAATTGGTATAACCGTACTGAATTTCATTAGATCCGGAAAGACTCAAGCTAAGAAAGGGGCTATATTCTCAATAATTGAGGTGCAAACTTTGATAGACAATCCCCATAAATCTTCCATCAGTTTAATTTTGATTTGTTTGAAAGCTTTCATTACCGTTAAGGGGTTTATATGCTTAAAATTAAATTCAGTCGGGCAGGCTGATATATTCGACTGTAATAAATCAAAAGCAAGTGGTTCAGTAGTTTTAATGGGGATACTGATAAAGAAATTTACAAATTCTTGAGCAACTTTTAGGTTATCACTAATAAGACCCTGAGTAGTCTCCAATGTGAAATCCGTATTATGTCTTTTATTCCTGTTTGTTTCGTTATTTATAGTTTTCCAAACCTTTATTTTGTTGTCTGCTGTTTTACTTAATTGCTTAAGTATAAAGTTTTAGCTATCTTACAAGTATTTTAAATATTTTGGGTGAGTAACTACATACTTATTAAAAGCTTCATTATTAATATAAGGCCTAAGGCCGTATAGCTCGTAAAGTCTTTCCCTACTTTTTCTGAGTCCTTTAGTCGCCCAGTCACTAAATAAAAACTTAAGGCAGATAGTTTTAGTTGTCTTTTTAAAAGTATTATTGAACTCAGTTTGGACAACAGAAAAAAATCTTTATATAGAATATAACCATTATTCATTGTGAAATCCCGATCACTTAACTTGTTGCTTAAAGTGCTGTTAAATTTATTTAATTTAACTGATGTTATTGGTCTTGATTGTATCTACACTTGTTGTATAGGTGAGGTGGACTCAAAAGTTACCGTTAGCCCACTGTGATTAGAAGGTAGACAATTTACAATGGCTTTTTCTGAGTTGCAGCAACAAAAAATATTATCAATGCATGTAGCGGACGACTACTACATGCATTGATAATGTTTTTGATTGAACCAAACCGAACTACATCAACGATGATGAAGTCGGTTTGGTGGCGAATTAAGACTCACTTCTTACAAACACAGTTTATTGTCCAAGAAAAACAGCTTTAGCACCTAGAAAAGGCTTGATAAACTCACTTATTAGTAAATTATCTTTTGAGCGCGAGCCGTTACCGCTCGAACGTGTCACCCCGTACGTCAACTAACTAAGCGCGCTCTAGCAGACGGCATACCAAGGCGCTATCGAGTTGCCACGCTATATAACTAATTTCTCTAATCCTCTTGCTAAACTGTGTGAAAACATAACTGACTGTAAACAATCCTTACTATTAGGAGTGGAAAAACTCACTGTGTGGATCGCTCAGAGGATACAGTGGAGCATACGGTGGAGGTCTGCCCTGCTTGGGCGGAGCACTGTCGTGTCTTCGTCGAGGCGATCGGCGGCGGCGACCTCTAGCGTCCGGCCATAGTTCAAGCCATGGTCCGGAGCGAGGAAGCATGGGAAGCGGTTGACTCTTTCTGCGAAGCAGTAATGCTAGCGAAAGAGGAGGCGGAACGCGTGAGAGAGAGGGAAACCTCACACCCCAGCCGCTGCAACAGAAGAAGACGCCTCGGGCGTTGGGAAACGCAGGGCGATTCCCGGCCACCGTAGGCGCGGGCCTGCGGATGGCGAGCTATGGGTGGTATGGCTCGCCGTCCGATAGCAACCAGGCCCGAGTCGACGGCGCGTCGTGTTCCACGCGCGCCTCAAAGAGCCGTCAGCAAAGAAGACGGGGCCCCATAGGGTCAGTGCCTGCTAGGATTGCGGAATTTGTTCGAAAGAGTCACCGCGGCCCTGGAACGCAAAGGGCACAAGAAGGATCACGGGTTGGTTTTAGTCAGTAAGAGTCTGACACTCCCTCCCGCTCCGCCCAGAGCATCCGAAAAAAAAGGAGTGGAAAAACTTCTATCTGCTGAATGTACCACTTGAGATGATTTTTGCACAATCTCAGGATTGTCTTGGATGGGAGTACAATCCTGAGTACTCATAGCTTGGGACGGGTCCTCTGTTACCACAGGCCGGAGGGCATTGAGGTTGCATTTGTCCTGACAAGTGCACTTGGTGTTGCTAAAAATCAGCGAGTCTACTCTGACTCTAACCTAAAAGTAACGTAAAATTTACATTTAATATTAGAGATTTACAGATCGCCGAAATTGCTTTACAATTATTGGCAAACTCAGTAAATAGAGTCGGTTTATAAACCTTTTAAAACCTGCTTTGGTGCCAACAGTTAATATCTTATTACTTACATCGTTTTGATTACATCGGGTTATAGACTAATAAAAAACTTTTTATAAAAAAATACGACCAACTTCCACAGAAAAAAAAAATATTACAAAATAACTTTAATTTACTTAATTGTATTTTTTTGGAAAAAGTTTTTTTATTTTTACTTTTTAGTGGTACCACCCCTCCTCCTCCCTCCTACCTAAACGAACCAATCAAATTGGTGTAAACAATAAACAAACATGCAATTTCAGCAATCCCGAAATATTTGCTATAATTTATTGAAGAGTTCCGTTTCCTATCATCTCTGTTCTTCATCAGATCTTCACCAAAATAGAAAGGAACCACGTTGACAGACTAAGATGCTCTTCCAAACCATCGTACAAAATTTTATTTTTTCATTTTACATCGACAAGAGGGAATGTGAACGTCATCAATGTAAACTAAGCCAGGCATTATTAGGGATAACTCAAATACTAGTCGTCAGATCTCAATCAATATCAAGTCCCATTTAAATATCAAAATCATTTAAATGGGACTACACGACAACCAGCTTTCGAATATAAGAATCATCAAAATCGGTACACCCAGTACAAAGTCATGAGGTAACACACCCAAAAAAAATACAGTCGAATTGAGAACCTCCTCCTTTTTTGGAAGTCGGTTGAAAAGAGCTAATATTAAGAGTTAATATTACTACCAGTATCTCTCTTTCGGGTGCCATTTAGGCTGCTGACTTGTTGTTTTTTATCGAGTAAGGAATCATTAAATTTGACACAACAGAAGCAAGGATTTTGAAAAAAAAAAAGTTGCGATTAAAGTGTTGCCGTATTTTTGTGACGTGATCATTTGAGGTTTCAAAATAAAAGGCACAAGGAGACAGGACATTTAAATTCTCTCTCAGTTATCTCATTTAGGCGAGCTAAAAATTGTATCACAGGTCAGTGTTATCATAATTATGGTCGTCGATGATGGCTTGGTGACAATGTATCCCGCGAAAGTGTGGAGTTCGAGAAAGTTCCTAGAAGTCGACGAAGGTTTGCATCGAGATATTGTATTGGCAGTGAATAGGGAACACGCCACGCTCTCATTGGCTACTGAGAACTGCCGCAAACCTCTATTGCTTGACAATAATTCTCGTGCAGGTGAGGCAGATTAAGAGAATTAAAGGGCGCTTTTACAGGACAAACATAGGCCAAACTTAGATGAATTAGCGTCTGTGGCCTTACTGCGTTGCGGAGACCTCTTTGGTTCAACCATAGATTGTCCGTACAATTATCGACGAATTTATCGTGAAAAATATCGACCGGTGATTTCGAATGAAAAACAGTACGGTTTCAGAATGTCATCTTCGGGAAAAATAAATCCACCACATTTTCACCAACTCGCGTAACACACATTATCGGTACCAGTGGGCTACAATTTTATAGTTACAAGGCAAGCTTGGAGACGCTTAGTTAGGCTGTGAATGGGCTGGCGGTTCATGCGAGGCTAATAGGTTTAGGTATCTCTGTGAGGTAGAATTTAGACGTTGTTCGTGAATCCGCCGGCGAAGTCTAAACTCACTCAATCTGCTCCTAACAAACAAAGTTTTCAGGAGCAGATGCAGAGAGCAGTAAGCTTAGAAATGTATTAATATTTTTAAATCCCGACAGACGATATAAATGTACATGTAGCTATATGTTGGAGTAGATTTTTATTAGTAGACTATTGGCTACCTAGATTGAGGTTTCTTCCATGGAAACAGTAATTTTACTAAGTTAAACGACTACTCCCTCGCTTTATGTGAAGTTGTTAGTAGTTTTTAAGTAATTAAAGTCTTGGAGGTATAGAATGTAGTGTGTATTAGAAAGCTAACATTCGGTCAGCGTTGTAATGTCCCACTCGATCCTTGTTCTGGCAATTACGGTGTGAAGTCCTGTTATATTTTTCGTTTTGCATCTAATGTTCTGGTTCAGAATTTTGAGCAAGTGATTAGGATTAAGATTGTGCGGAATGCTATTGATTAAGACACAGGTAGATGATTGCGACACGGAGACCGAATCTACGAGTTTGTTGTTGTTAGTAAAGGGTAGAAATAGTCTGCCTGGTTTTGCCATTAGTATCAGTGCTATAGTAGAGAATCAAGGCACAAGGAAATAATAATGCTGAGCTGTATGTACTTGTGTATTTGATTGAGTAATAAAACGGATCGGATCCAGAAATATATGCATTTGCGTGACTAATTAATGACCAAGGTAGTGAATTTTGTAAAAACGTGTGTGAACTTATGTAACGAGTTCTTAATGGTGTTGCAATATAATGAAGTAAGTTTTTGTTCGTGTAGCATAAATTGGTTTAGAGGAAATCTTTAAATATTTTTTTTACAAGTAGGTTATAATTGAATCATCATTTCGAGAGTTAACCTCAACAAGTAGCTTATAATGAGTATTTATCCTACGCCCATCACTATTATAAATGCATTAAGCACGTGCAATTCTGCTGTTACTGTGTATTCCCAGAAATGCCATAACACGTCCTTTGTGTTCCACTTTAGCAGAACTAACAAATTAAGGGTTTATATGGCCTGCATAAAATATTAGGATAGTTAACTAATTTTAAGATGAATTTATAATCAAATTGAAGTCATTTCTGCATCAAGTATATTTTCTGTTAACTTGTTTAAGATTATACATGCTCATTATGTCTAAATTAATTTTATGTAGTTTAACATCAAATAAACGCTATATTACATTATTTGTCTTGGAAACAAAGAGATTTCGAAATTATAACAGATAATACAGTGAAAAGTAGCGTACTTATGATCAAACTACAGAAGTGAAAACGTACCTATGACTGTTTTTAACGCAGCGCAAATACATATTTTACTCTTATTTAATAAGTAGTATTAAAGAAGTATTTAATGTTAGCTATATGTAACACATAAACATGATATAAATCGGAATGTTAAACTGATTTCACACAAAATATACGTGAATTACTTCTGTTAGAAAGCGAAACTAAAGCAGTAACAATAGGACAGAGCAATAGGAGTAACAAAGGTGTTAACAATAGTATGATTATAAAACGTAATTCTTGAACCGATACACTCTTTATCAGACAGTAAACATAGCTGATGCCAGCTGATGACCGGAGCTGAGTATACTGTGGCGTTAGGCAACCTCACCTCAGGCATCTACGCACCACAATGATCGCTTTGCTACGGTGCGCGGTGCCACACGATGCTAATGACTCAGTCTGCAGTGTGTTTTGCCCATAACGCGGGTCTTTCAATATGTGAAAAATATCTAAGACATTCATATCAATATTACCTGGACGCATAGTAAAAAAGAAAATTGTTAGATAATTTTAGCACACAGTATTTACGTTCGATACTGCAGTGCCGCACCGTATCACCCCACCCTGTCTCGTCTCTCAAGTCACAAGTCCGGCCATGCCGCCCGTGCGGCGCCACACGGTCGGCCAACGCATCGTGTGTATGGAAGTGATTGGCATATAGGATGACCCTGCGGCACTGCCCTGGTGCCGCACCGCACCCTTAACGCCTCGTCCTAAAGAAGTTTACACTTTGAAAATAAAGGGCAATCTTCAAAATACCTATTTTGAAGATTGCCCTTTATTGCAGTTTTGATTGGTAAATCTCCGCTTTTTTGCTGCCCAAAAATGATAATCAAAATGAAAATTTAATGAAAAAATAATGTGTGTGGGTACTACTGTACACACGTAAGAAGTGAAACGAATTTTTCACAACTGAATCATCCAGGTCATGTACAAGCTCTAAAACTTTGACAATTGAAAGTAAAAAGTGACAAACCTCTTCTGTTATTCATAAACTCAAAAAATATGGCGCGTAACGAAAAACGTGACGCGTAACCGAAAAATGTGACGGTAATTTTTTTTCCAACGCCGATAAAGAAGTTTCACTTCAAAAAATTTTAGTTCAGTTTTAGCAAATCTTTACAAAAATAGGCAAAGAAAACTGTCAACGTGACTTTCGATAAACTTTGGCGTGGTTTTTCGGTTCAGCGGGCGTACCATGACGTCTTAAAACGTGAGTCTTCCGAGCGAGAAAAAGGGATGGAGCTATATAACTCTATCCCTCTTTCTTGCTCGGAAGACTCACGTTTTTACACCTCGTGGTACGCCCGCTGTTCCGAAGCTCGTTGACTAGTTTGGATGTCAAACTCGTAAACCCACGTCTGGTCTCCAGTAATAATGCGTTTCATGAATAATGTGTCGGAATTAAATCGTCCTAGCACGTCCTCAGCGACTCTCATGCGAGTTTTTGGAGAAAATTCTTCAGGTATTTTGGGACTAGCCGAGCAGCAACATGTTTCAGACTCAAGTGATTATTTAAAAAGGCATGGATCAATAACTCGTGAGACACAAAAAGTTCGGCGGCTATCTCTTTCAAACTCGAATGACGATTTTCAGTCACTATTTCCTTCAGTTTTGCGACATTAACTTCAGTTGCAGACGTTGATGGTTTACCAGAGCGAGGCAAACTTCCATCACTTCTCAACTGCTTTTGTGGCTCTCATTAGCACGTGTTTTTGATAAAGTCCATTCACCTTCAGACTTCTGTAACATTTTCAGTGATTTCGAATATAAAATTCCATTTGCCATACAAAATTTAAGACAAACTTCGATGATTTTGTCTATTATAAAATTCGTAATATTATATTATGTAACTAAAAACAGCACTGTATATAATCTAAATAACAGATTTATCTCAAACTCTACGCCAAATTGTAAAACAGTTGTGCCAAAAGAATTTAGAACCATAAACAAATCATCCAAACCCGACACTTTTTTGGCTGAATGTGTACAATAAACTGGAATGGTGGTTAAAATTGGAGCTTACTAATGTGTATATGTCACCAGATAATTGTAAAATGCGTAAGATTATAAATATCTTGAGAGATGGTAAACTATCGATAAATTGTCAACTGAATATTTGTAATACTTTTTTACGCATCAGAATTTGACAGTCTTATAATCTCTCGAAGTCATTCTGATCGGGAATCGACGTAAACTGACGATAAGTTGGCGAACAATTAGTGTGGGTGAACAATTAGGTTGTGTAATTTATCGGATTTTCTGGCCTAGCCAAGTGAAGGATAGGGCACAGGGAACTTAGGGCTACCCAACACGGTTAGGTTAAGTTCGAATGGTATGATGAGAGGTAGAATGAGCGAGCGAACTTACTCGTAGCTCCCGTCATAATAATATCATTAATGTTACTTTTGTTCGAACCCTGCTGACAGAAACCGCAGATATATCAAAGGAAAGTTGAAGACTCCGTTAGATTGTAATTTATCTTTTTTTAGATTCTAATTTCTTGATATGTTATCAAGAAAAAACCTTTTGGCACAATAAATCCCATCCAATAGTTTCCAATATCCGTGTCAAAAAATAGTTAACAATTTCACACGATATTGAACAATCTTACGGCGTTTGCAATTTTCCTGTGAGACATATAACTGTTTTATGCATACGGTTTCTACCATTAGAAATAAGCCTAGGCCTTCAATTTTATCAATGACTAGAGACCCACCCCGGTTTCGCACGGGTGCAATGTACTTAGATACTAATGTTTCCTCTACTATAATATGCATATATTATACATATAAACCTTCCTCTTCAGTCATTCTATCTACTAAAAAAAACCGCATCAAAATCCGTTGCGTAGTTTTAAAGATTTAAGCATACATAGGGATATAGGGACAGAGAAAGCGACTTTGTTTTATACTATGTAGTGATAAGTTTATTTGTTCAGGTTCAATGCTCCTATCTGAAGTAGTATTTTTAGTGAAAATAAACCCACGTTCCATGTCCAATCACCTTTAATCAATTACTAGTGACCCGCCTCGGCTTCGCACGGGTGCAATGTAGGTACTAATGTTTCCTCTACTATAATATGCATGTATTATACATATAAACCTTCCTTAAGAATCAGTCTATCTATTAAAAAAACCGCATCAAAATCTGTTGCGTAGTTTTAAAGATCTAAGCATACATAGGGACAGACGGCGGATAGCGACTTTGTTTTATACTATGTAGTGATCATTGGTTTACCACTGCTAACATGTATAGAGCATAGGTCTTCAAAAAAGTTTTTTTTTTTTTTTCAGGGGTGCCGGTGGCGGTGGGATGTTCGGCGATGTCAATATTTCTGCCATTTTGGATTCGTTTAGTATAAGTTACGACAAAAGAGTAAGACCAAACTATGGAGGTTAGTATATACAATGATATTAGTAATCCTTTCAAATTTCTTGCGTAAAATAGGAGAATTTTTGAAACAGGTATGCAGTGTAATTAGGGATTTAATAAACTCACGCGCTTTATAATGACTGTAGTCTAAATTATTACAACTTTAAAAAACCGGTGAATTCAAAGTTATGACAGAAAACCCATAATCATAATATCAAATTTAAATTAAATTCCCTTTTTGGTCTTAGGTACCTACCTAATGTTTTTTAACCTAAATACGATCGATCATGACCGAACGAAACTCAATTTTCTGGCGAAACCGAAACCTTACCCAAGTTCGCTTACACTTTCAATTTTGGTAAAAACCGTAAACCGTGACGTGAAACGTATTGATTACTGAGAACGGGAATAATTTAAACTGTCGCTAATAAATTTATCAAACCATTGATGCCGTAAACGGAGCGAGGGGCTAGCGCGGTGGTGACAGCAAGCGCGAAATGCTAACAAAAGAATCCGCTACTTGCGGTCATAATAAAGCGTATAAAGCGGTGGCTCAACCTCAAGCTCAACCGTTCAATCCAGCCACAGTGATATTTTTAATTTATACATTGAGATTTCATGTATATTGCCTGCTCTGCATAATTGCAGAGCAGGTAATATACATGTTTATTAATTTTTTACGTGTTTATACGAAGTGTTTGGCATGATACGATTATCGCAAATTGTAACAATTTACACATTCACAGCTTTTATCTCTATTTAGGTTTAATTTATGTATTTGTGTACATAGTCTCGAGTAGTAAACATCAAGTAATAAATAGAGCTGTCGAACAAAACCCACCGTTTGCCCGCTCCATCAACGGGCGCGGGCGGTGCGCTGCATCCAACCGACCGCGCCCGCAACCGCGCTTTCACTCTTTTTTTTTATAAAAAAACGTTACCCCACGCTAGGAATTTCTCCTGTGTATTGGGTGCCTTTAAATAAAATAAATAAAACATATAAATTCACTTACACAAACAGTCAACAACTCTGGTCGAGCACTGAGCAATAAAAGACTAAAATAAATTCAAAATTCAAAAGTCATTTATTCAAACTAGGGTGATAGACAGCACTTTTTGAACGTCAAATTTTACATAAAGACAGTCCCCCAAAACGCCCACCCGTCACCACTTCCTAGTGTTTTAGCTGGGAAGAAGAAGTGGCGCAACAAACTCCCCAGCAACACATCTGTCTATTGCGTTTTAAGAACTTGAATTTATACAATAGTATGCAAAGTCATTGATACATGACAAAGGTAGAAAAAAATAATATAATTATCCAACATGGAAATCATAAATCAATTCACTATAAAACATTATAAAGAGTAGGTAGAGTCAATAACTTAAAAGCAGATTGACCTACATAGTCATCAAAAATAATAAAAAAAAAAAAACAATATTATATGAACTCATATAACCCGCCATAAGCTAACTTATAGAGAAAGAACACGATAAAATTAAATAAGATATTGTCTTGCGTTCAACATAGCGACCAACTATTCTTATCGTCTAAATAGTCATTAATAGAATAGTATGCCTTCAAACAAAGGTTAGATTTAACTTTATCTTTAAATGAGTTAAAAGGCAGGTCAAGATAGGAAACTGGAAGTTTATTGTAAAAACGGATACCGAACCCCACAAATGAGTCATGGACCTTAAATGATAATAATTGAATGCAAATAATACAATGCACGATAGTAAAAGATAAGCTACGAAAAAGCGACTAACTACGAAAAATAATACTTTATTAACTTGTAGTTTAGAAGCTACAAGTCATAATTATGTAGGGCTATTTTTGAAGTATGTAAATTGCATAATTTAACTTATGTATTCCTTGATTTAGATATGAATCTGTGTATGTATTCAGAACTGAAAGCGCGGCCCAAACAGGTTTTATTTTTTGGGCGAAACCGATAACTGTTACAAATCGTCTAAACAATAAGGGTTACTTTTGTTGTAAAATAATAAAAATATAAGGTTTAGGCCGTTACTTTTTGCAAGTTTATAGCTTATATATATCGTATATAGCTTTGGAATTTGAAAAGCACCATAATATACCTACAAAAATAGATTTGAGTATAATAATCTCTATCATTCTTCAAATATAATATGACAGAGGGGCGTTAAATTACACTCCGTCTACTATATATACGTGTTTATTCATAATTAATTCGAAACGGTATAAAAATAAAAAGCACCAAAAATGAGTTTTTTTTTCGAACAAACTAAATAGCTTACAAATCAGAGTAAAATGCAACCACCCTTTATAAATAAATTTAACTGACCTTAGTTACCTACCTAGGTGACAAAGTGGCACCGTCGTTTGGTTGTACTTGTGACTTGCGTCAGAGCGGCAACAACGCATCGTAGGTTATACTCAGATTTATCGTTTTAAGGGGCATGACGGGCATGACCTATGCGTATAGACATAATCAGCTGTTAGGAAATATACATCGTTTTCAAACGGGGCAAAAACTTAATAAATCATTTGCGACTAAACGAATGCTATTATTTAATTGATTTTTGGTACAGAGCTTGTAAATGGTACCAGGCAGTTTATAGGAAAGCCCTTCTGTCGTATCAACTTTGTAGTTATTATCCGATCTTTTGGAAATTTGGCTTAAATATCATAATATCACTTTACATTAAAAATGAAACAATCAATGTAACATTAAAAATTAGCTCTAGAACACTTTTAATTTCCAACTAACCTGTAAACAAAACATAAAATAAAAATCATTAAAATTGATTTGCAACGGTTTTGGCCCCGAAAACTAGTGGTATTTTTTTTCGAGTTTACGCGATTTACTAAGAGATCTACTCTCCACTCTGGATATTCAACCGGTATTTTTTGGAAAGGTCATGAATCCCACAATTTACGAAAAAATAGCCACATCTTTGAAAATGAAGCGTCGCCGCGTCGTTGAGGTCATGAAATGGAGATTTCTTGGAAAATCATTTGGTTATTGAGGCTGTTACTTCATATTTAAAGCCATGAATTCTATGAAAATTTGGATTACTTCAAGTGAGTCGTAACGTGGAAACTGTGCTTCAAATAGCACACTTTATCAAAAGCTTATAAGGACTAAGTATCGCTATCGCACAAGCTGTGCGTTATTGGGTTCACTTTCTTTTGGAAATTTTCCAGCATGACCACCTGGAAATGTAAGATTTATGAGGTAAAATATTTAAAAAAAAAGAGCGAAGGTATCAATCATGAACAGTTCATTAGATAGCGATGTTAGGTTGTTACATGATAATACATATTGCATGGCATTTGAATTGCAGAGTTTCCACGTTGACAACATTTTTGAGAGTAAAACTTAGATTTCATACAAAAAGGGTAGTAAATATTTCGAAGTACAGAAAATAAACCCGCATAGACAAATAAAACCATAAATAAATGTAGCCCGAAAATATATCTGCTACTTAACAGAAAATAGCTAATAGGTATAACAAATAAGGACTTCTGAATGCATGCATTATGTCATATTTTTGACTCAGGTATAGTCTGAGAAGTTGTAGAAAGGTAAACTATGATGTTCTAAAAAATCTACGATAGAACCAAACGTTTTTTTTTTAGAAAGCGCAAAGATAAACTTAGTACAATAATGATATTTTCATATTATGGACAACCATAACTCACAACTAAAATCTTCACAGTGGCGTATCAGTCCCAAGCTGCATTGAGTTTGCCAAAGTTTTAAGCGCGTTTCTCGTTGTATGTGGCTTGATGCAATGCTTAAGATATGTACATATATTCTGACTAGCTGGAGAGCTCGTTATGTCTACTCAGAAACGCAGCTTTTACTAAAAATAACTAGCAATTGTTATGTGTTGTGTATTGTGTCGTTTTCAGGACCACCCGTGGAAGTGGGAGTTACCATGTACGTGCTCTCCATCAGCTCTCTGTCTGAAGTGAAAATGGTATCTTATTTTCAAAGCAATTTTAAAGACACAACGCATACATAGCAAGGATTTATCCCTTAGCATTATCACCAGCATTAACCGTTCATCGTAGCACCCGTGTCCACGGTTCGATTGCATTTGATCGGTGTAGGCGTGACACACGGCCACAAGGTTGACGAAAGTCGCATGACGCGTGCAGCTAACAGGGCCAGGCACGCCACGCCCGCACTCTGCGCACCAGCAGCGACCACTTGTCATCCGCAGCCATCCCGCGCCTCTCGTGACATTTTTGCTCCGCTCGCCCGGCGATGGGGCACGTCACCGTCCTCTGGTTTGGTTTTCACGGCGCGAAACGCGCGCGCGACTCACGATTGGGCTTGATTGCAGGTCCGCCAGTGGAGGTGGGCGTCACCATGTATGTGCTCTCTATCAGCTCCGTCTCCGAAGTGCTCATGGTACTCGCCACTGTCAGCTCACGCTTGACTCGGTCGCTCCGGCCGCGCGCTGCGCCGCTGCGACCGAGCAGCCCCAGACACGAGGCTGCGAGCATGTCCGCGTTTGGTGGAGCAGATCGCCCTTTGTCCGCCCACTTGCTTTCTTATTATGTTTCCTATTAAAATCGTTAATATTGAAGAAATAAAAGGACTATGCCCATTCATTCCCTTTATGTTTTTAGATAGTTAAGTAACAAAATAGTTATTAATTCATAATAAATCCAAAAAATGGTGGTGCCCAAATAGTTGCTCAGTGTTATATTTTAGTTGTATTATTTTTTTTTCTTTTACCGTCTCATCCAAAGTGGCAATTCCGAATCTATTAATATCTTACGGCTTACAGCGTGTCATGGTAATCTGAAATAGACTACTCACAGTGCATTACGTTGCGTAATCTTTCAGTATTTCCCGATGAACTAGATAATCAGATAGGTATTTATTTAACAACAGAATTGTATGTTATGCCTCGTCATAATAAGTCGTATAATCAGATTCAAGATTGTAACTTAAACTAATATATAACAGCGTATTTGTTGATGTCGAATCCATATAAGCATAATTTGCGATTCACAGTATTTCTTCTAGTCATGATATACATAATTCCCTCCTACGGATTCCGGATACGGACTGATACTCAGGTGGGCATTGTCCTTTAACAATGAAATCATAATAAGAATAGCAACTCGTTGAACCTTAAAATACCCAGTTGTGTATCCTGCAGTACTCGTAACTCCAAAGTTGCTGCCATATTTAGTGACGACGTCTGTATTTCGATTTTTTATTTGTGCAGATTACATAATTTTCTGCCTTTTTGCATTCGTTTTTATAAATTTGAAGTGAAAAGTTTTATAACTATAAATTTAAATCTAGCAATGTTTACCTAAATTCAAGATGTGACCTCAAACAAGAGTAAATAATGCTTTGGAAGAATGCCTATACATAATTATGTAGTTCCGTGGTAACGATAAATTTGGGCTCATAGTTCATGTAAACATTTGAAAATTCGGAAGCGTCATGCTAGTTTTGTTTTATATGTATTAATATAACAGAGATTGCAGCAAAAACTTATTTAATGTAATTTTAATGTTGAAAAAAAATTCAGTAAACGTATCTGAATTATGTTTTTTGGCTTCACTCAGTATACTGCCGTGTTATTAGACCAACGACTCGGAAATATGTATCATAATTTATTATACTTCGTTAAATTAATGGGTTTTAGTTACTTTAATTCCTCATTATAAATAAAATTATATATTATCTTTCTTTAAAAAAGCTATTTATTGCACGTAAACACGAGTTTTCTTAGGGTAGGTAGTACATGAACTGTAAGAGAAATTGTGTTATTTTTGTTAATATTTATACCAACATCTTGAAAAATACGTCTCAGATAGGACGAAGTATCAGTAACATAATATACGAATCTAGCGAACGAACGTTAGTATAACGTGCGCATTGCTTCCACTTTGGCCGTAATATAAAAAATATTCTCTCATCTTGTTAAATGATAACTGGACATTTATTTATTTTTAAAATTAAACAATCCAAAGCCCTAACTTTGTCACTTTTACAGTTTAAAGTGGTCAGTTTATAAGGTGGTCGGTAAACACCTTATATTTATTTTAAGTTGTATTTAATTCGATACGGCGAGCAAATTAACAAGATTTTCTTAGCTGACACAAAAAGTCACAGTCGTACACATATAAAAACAGCATTTCATTTCCGTTTTAAATGGCAACTAAGGCAATCTATTAAATATACGAACCATCTTAAGATACATAAATTAATTTTAAACGTTCTGACATGAAATGTGTTCAGGCTCTATGGACTTGCGACGACTGTATATCTATTATCGTGACTCATTTTTGTAGTTTGTTGTGAATGTACGTATTATGTGTATTTACTGAAATATTGGCAATGTAACTTTCTAATCTCTCCAGTGACTTGGAACATCGATACCCTCTGACCTCTTAGTTAAAATTATGCTTTCGTGAATTAGCTATATTTGATACCGATATCTCCTAAATATACGTATTAGCACAGTTCGCTGGTCAGAATAAAAAACCGAATTCGGTTTTCCAATATGTCAAACTGTGTAAGCTACCCAGGCGTATGTTTGGGTGAAGGACCCTTAAGTGGAAACCAAATCAAGGTTGGGAAGGTCACAATGAGACGTGACCCATGGCCCAGGCTGGGGAGGTTGCTTAATTCATAGTCCGCAAACTCTGGAATCGAACTCATTAGTGAACGTTCATTTGTTCCACATGCCTGGTCCAAACTTTATTGGTGGCAACTTGTGTACGTGCCGGCTTGTTAGCTTGAGTCATAGAGGATTACCTCTATCGAGCCGTGGGTGTCCGTCTTCGCCGCCACCCACACACATCGCCCTCTCCTGTCACTTAAAGCTATAAATCCCTGTTCATTCTTAGATCTCACCAGTGTTCTATAGGCTTCATGTCACAATCACACTCTCTGCACATTTTGCTCCTTTTCATATATGTTATAAGCTTCGCTCAGTTTGATAATTCAATGTAGTGCAGTGTCTATATTTTTTCAAGTGTTGTTTCTGCTCGAAGTCATGAGAACCAAGCTTCGACTTATTTTGGTTTATTTTTTATAAATTTATAGAATTAGCCTATTATGATCATCTATCGCAGTGTATCTGTTGCAGCCAACTGGTTTAATCAGTAGTTTAATTGGTTGCCTAGCCTTTCATTGAACTGCGCCGTTTAATCGGCAGCCTTGATGACATCCAGCCTATGTGTCTAATACAACATTTAATTAACGGTCTGGCAGGATGCTTAGGCTGTTGACGGAAATATACCTACGAAATATTTAATTTCGAGAATTCTAAATTCAAACAATAATAAATTCTCTCGTATAGTTTCAGGGTTTAAGGGAACTTAATATTAATTGCATGATGGGAACTAAGTTATAGTACACTCCGCAACATGGCTGGGCAATGTTGAACCAATTATTTTTCTAAGCAGTTCAATTAAATGCTGTGATGTTAAACGCGTTTAATGAGAAAGCTAGACCATCAATTAAAGGGCTGATTTAGCTTGTTGGCTGCGACATATCTATACTAAGACATTGTGTTGGATGAAATATTTATGAAACAACGCATGCAGATGTTAGATGTTAATTTATAGTAGCCCAAATACGTACCCTACATACAAATACATGTAATCTTCAATTGCAACTAGAGCACACAGCGACACACTTATATTGTGCGAAGAAACCTGCGAATTTAAACTTTCCCTGTGCATAGGCACAGGTTTTTATTCCGCTGACACTACTTTGACAAAAGGACATAAAACAAAAATAAAATATTTGTGTGGGTCTGGTAAAATAACAAGAAGCCTCATCCCATAAATTAGTGTTCAATTTGATTATTATCAACCAGCGTACCAGTACCTACATCAACAGAAACTGTTCTCAATCCAACTTGATGTTAACAAAATTATCAACTTGCGTTAATAGTTGTTGTTTTTTTCTCAGGATTTCACATTGGACTTTTACTTCAGACAATTTTGGACCGATCCCCGATTAGCATACAAAAAAAGAACAGGAGTTGAGACGTTATCCGTGGGCTCAGAATTTATAAAGAACATATGGGTGCCGGACACGTTCTTTGTAAACGAGAAGCAATCTTATTTCCATATAGCAACAACGAGCAACGAATTCATACGCATACATTATTCTGGCTCTATCACTAGAAGTATCAGGTAATATCAAACACTGCATGTATTATTTCTGATTCTCAGCTACATATGTCACAAGCTAAGAGACATTTTGAGACGGTATAAATTCGAGAGCCTAACAATTTCCGTATATATTTCAGATTGACGATCACAGCTTCATGCCCCATGAATCTTCAATACTTTCCAATGGATCGACAGCTGTGCCATATAGAGATAGAAAGTTGTAAGTATCTGAACTATTTCATAAAACCTTATTCGCCAATCAATGTATGTGTGTTGTTTACAAACTTGTACATTAATCACAAAATGCTATCTTTGATAATACAATATTGATAATGTTTTAGCCGCTATGAGAGTGTTGCTGAACAACCGCACGCTTTGTGTGTCAGTTGCAACAAACGTAATTTTGTTTTTATGAATAGCAAACATGAACGGGGTCTATTAATTTGTACTTGACTTGTGAAAATGAATAAATTAAATGCGATTCAACGCACTTTTAGTTACAGATGACAAAAATATAATCGAAAACAAACATGTGTATTGTTCTCACCAAAGCAAATTGATTTGATTCTTAACCACGATGCAAATCTATCACTAGGCTTACAGATATTGTGTTGTGATCACTTTCTTGTATCACAGATGCTACTCAGGGGTACCCTGTGAGCACAAGCGTACTACATAATCGTCGACACGTGCTGTGATTTCCCTCGTGTTTTCATAAGTTGGAACGTCTCCTTCTCGCATACAGCACCCGCAGAAGGCAGACTCGTAAATAGTAAGCCTTTGTTCTCACGAGCATTTAGCGAATGAAATGATACTGACACATCGACGCTGCGATATGCTGAGCGGGTCGAAGGAGGCGGGGGACGGTGGCGCCCGCGGGGTCTGCACAACCACCGACGGCCGTGCCGCAGACGAGGCACCGCACTACCAAACACCCTCGCACCACCGCCGCTTACGCTCATCCCACAAACACCAATTCTTGCATGATTTTACGTTATCGCTTTAATTACTTATCACTTCGCGCTCTTGAATACAAATATGTCATCTATTTATTTAATATCAATGATTAAACCTAGTTTATTAATCATATTTTATGGACTTTTATCATCCTTGTAGGTAGCATTATGTTTTACTATCATTAAATTGAATCGAGTATATTACTGCCTGCATTCAAAAAGTTCTATATTTTGTTTAATATTTTTTTCGCCGCGAGTCTCATTCCCTACAAAGGCTCGGTCACGTGAAGGAAACGCGATCCTTTACAGCGTAAGTGATAGCGTTTTGTGTGTTTGGCATGTCTCCGGAGTCGGGTACACAATGAGAGACATTCGGTACCATTGGAAAGATGGGGTGAACAGCGTCGGTATGAGCAACGAGGTGCAGCTGCCACAGTTCCGGGTGCTCGGCCACCGGCAGCGCGCCACTGTTGTTACACTGACGACAGGTAACCGATCGCAATAGCTGCTCTCCCAGCACAGCACATCCATACCTCCGCCACCGACCCCGTCTCCCTCAGCTCGTGTGCAGACGATCGAAATCGCGACACAAGCACACACGCTAACTACATAACACGACTATCGCACGACGAAACGCGCGAAATCGAACTCGCGACTCCCCCGCTCTTACCCCAACCGAAAGACAATTCGTGTTGTAAAACCCATTGCGATGGGCCTGGGTTTGTTTCATTTATAATGTCCGCTGCGCACAGTCGGCTACACCATGCGGGACATCAGATACAAATGGAACGAGGGGCCCAACTCTGTGGGTGTTTCCAGCGAGGTGTCGCTGCCGCAGTTCAAGGTGCTGGGCCATCGCCAACGAGCTATGGAGATCTCACTTACCACAGGTACATGGGTTCGCGGGGGAATCTAAGTATAGGGATTAAAGAAATGATATGAGACACCACTACGTGGAACACTGGACAGAAACAGCCACGATTCTTATCACGTCCTGCTTTTGTATTATTGCACAAAACACTATGAGTGGTGTGAAATAGATTTTTTATGTCATGTCGTTTAATTTATATTGTAAAGATAATATCATAAGTAAATTTTATACGTCGAATCTTTATTGTGTCTTTAGTCCTAACAAGTTTTTATTATTCCTTAGAATTTGACTGTTATTTAAAAATTTGATTAAATAAAGCTTCTAAGCTCCCATTTCATATTGGTAATCAAATATAATTCGCTTAAACTTAATATATCGTGCTAACTGTGTATAACACTAAAACTTACGGTTGGATTGTAAACTATGTCATGCAAAAAACGAACTGCTCTCATATTATTTTTGAACTTTTTACAGGAAATTACTCAAGATTGGCATGTGAAATACAATTTGTTCGATCCATGGGATATTACTTGATTCAAATTTATATTCCGTCTGGTTTGATTGTCATCATATCATGGGTATCATTTTGGTTGAATCGAAATGCTACACCGGCCCGAGTGGCTCTAGGTGTCACCACTGTATTGACAATGACGACGCTTATGTCATCTACTAATGCTGCTCTGCCCAAGATATCGTACGTCAAGTCCATTGACGTTTATTTGGGAACCTGTTTCGTCATGGTCTTCGCTAGCCTACTAGGTAATATTTTATTATGTTTACATAACGAATCCTGCAAGGCGATTTACTAAAACTAAGCCAAATGTTAATGTTTATCAAAAGCGAATGAATGTTACAGCAGAGCGATAGTATCGCAACAAAAAAAAAACACGTTATGGATGCAATTCTCTTATCTTTACAGAATACGCCACCGTGGGTTATATGGCAAAAAGAATACAGATGAGAAAACAGAGATTTGTTGCCATTCAGAAAATAGCGTCCGAGAAAAAAATACCAGTTGATTGCCCACCCGTAGGCGACACACACACACTATCTAAAATGGGTACCCTTAGTAGGTGCCCACCTGGAAGACCATCGGTAAGCTATATTCTTGTAGTTCCAAGAATACTATAATTTTATGTATGTTTTTCTTACATTTAAAATATGATTTTCAGGAGGTTCGGTTCAAAGTACATGATCCTAAAGCTCATTCCAAAGGCGGAACCTTAGAGAATACTATTAACGGAGGTCGCAGTGGAGCAGAGGAAGAAAACCCGGGCCCGCCTCCGCACATTTTGCATCCTGGCAAGGTAAATATGAACACAATTATCCAATTCGTCATAATTTATTTACTAAGCGAATTGAACTTTACTGGCGATTATTATAGCTTTGCGAATACAATGTTTTCAAAAACATAAGTGTGCTGGCGGCTGTCGTTTATTCATTCATAAATACCTTAAATAGTTTTCTATATGCTCTAAGAGTGAGCAAAATCCAAAGGACCTATGGATATGTATGAAAGTTGACATTATGGCACTGCTGAGATAGCGACTAATACTAAGAAAGGCATGCTGTAGCGACTCGAAATAAATTGGGTTAAAAGCAGGAGAATGATAAAGTACTTAAAATAGGTATTTAATTTAATCCCATCAGCTTGGACTATAAAAGGGGTCTTGGAATTAAAAAATCATTAACCTTCCTTTTGGCTTTGCCGTATCGGGTAAAAATGAGAAGCTGAGTACAATTTTTTATTTTGATATTCTAAATATTAGTTAGGCGTAAAAAAATATATCTACTCTCAAATGTAGCTATTTCTAGCTATAGTAACAGCAGCACCTGCAACGTGAGCTCTTCATAAATGGATGAAATTACTGCTCTTAATTAGCCAGTCAAAGTAATTTACGGGAAGTTATGTAAAGCAGCAAAACATACTCTTCCCTGCTATAATGTTTTAAGCGATCTTATTTTGATCTCGTTTCCTATATTTTAAATCTTATTCGCCGTGTGTACTTTCTTAATGAATATCGTTACATCAAATTCAGATTGCATATAAATAAAATTATCTTCTTATTAATATAGGACAAATTTGTTGAATCATAAATTCAAGAAATAAAAGTATAGATATTTGTTTGTTCATTTTTTTAGTTAGTCATTCATTTCATTTCAGGAACTTATACGAAATCAAAATAACGGCCTAGGCATATAGTATTTACTACCACGTGTTACTGTCGTGAACCGCTCTGAGTCCAAAACCAGACATCAATATTTTTACACTAGTTTCCGTCCGCCACCTCAATATAACGAGATACAAAAGTATGTGTAACGTCACCAGCTGTCAGCTATCAAATATGTACTCGTAATAAGTATCTTATTTCATGTCTCTGTCTTGGTGGTTTGATTGTAGAAAAACTTCCAGGGGTGTTATTGAAGACTCTACTAGGATGTTTTTGATACTCATTTAACAAAATTTTTTCATTCGAATGTTACATTTTGCGTCTACAGAGCTGTTCCAGAGGTGCGTGGTTATTTAAGGGTGGTGTTCTACAACTGCTATAGAATAAAGAATCAATAAAAAGTAACTTTATTTCAACTATTTTTTTTCTGTAGGTCATAGAAACTCGACCCCGAAAATCTACCAATAATATTTTAAAAGAAAAATACTTTTCACTTAAAACTTAAAGCATCAGATAGCTTGAAATATTTTACTTTTTTAAACTTTAAAGTTTCTTACGACCCATTCGCACGAAACCCTCGTGCGAACGGATCGTAAGAAACTTTTAAATAAATAAATAAAAAATATTTTGTTTTTTTTTTTCCTAATTGTATAGCAGATACATACTTACCCTTAAATATAACCACGCACTTACGGAACGCTATCCAGAGCGGTAGCGAAATTCGAGGCGATATGCAGTTATTCATTTGCATTTCAATGTTTAAATCGCTTCCGCTATGGGTAGCGAAACTTAATTGCACTAAACTATTTTACCGTCCAGAGCTAGGACGTAATTATACAAAAATAAGTAACCGATTTCCGACATTAGAACAACAGTTTAAGGTCGGCAATCGGTTACTTTATTTTGTGTGGATATGTTATTTTTTCTTATGATAGCAGTATTATCGCTCGCCTGACTAGTCACTGCATGAATCTATTTTTTAAAGCAAGTAAAAGGATACTGTGGTATCGTGTGGTGAAATTTTGTGATGCTTTATGCAAATAAATACTATTTCTATTTCTGTGAGGTTCTCACTTTGAAAGAGAGGTATTTTTAAAATAAAGGTTTATCTTCGTTAATTGTTCCCTGTTGTTTGCTTGTTTTTTTTTATCTTTCCTTGATCTTGATGATCCTTTCTACTCAATATTCATCCACAACCAACTGCAGCTACTCTGGTTTTGCCCGGTTTGCTCTAGTCGCAAATTTTCATACAAAATATTCAGTGGGATACCTCGCGAAACAGAGTGAAATTTATGACTATTGAGTGAAATGTATGGCATTTATTGGCTCTGAGCAGCGAATACCGCTTAGGTCTGAACCGAACTAAACGATGCGATGCTGAGCGCTTGTGATTTTTAAATTGTATTTCGTGACTCATATAATTATATATATACATATTATATAATGGTGCTTGCAGACATACTTAGAAATGTGTTTTACTTTCCAGGACATAAGCAAATTGCTCGGAATGACTCCTTCGGACATCGACAAGTACTCTCGCATAGTGTTCCCCGTCTGCTTCGTATGTTTTAACTTAATGTACTGGATCATTTATCTTCACGTTTCTGACGTCGTGGCTGACGATCTGGTTCTACTGGAAGAGGATAAATAGAGGGCGCTGTACATAATCCACTTATTTTCCCAAAAACTTAAGTTAAATAATAATTTGAAACTACATTGTTCCTGGCTGGAGAAGACTCATTTAACCGGTTAGATAACGCGTGTTTGACTTTTTAATGTTTTCGTTCGAGAAGCTGGGCCTAAAAGCCATTTATTTAAAAAATCTGCATAGCCTTTTTCCAATCATATTCGGGTTGGCTTCCAGTCTTGCCGGATGCTTGCTAAAAACCTATATTTTACATATAACGACTGCTGTTTCAGATTAGCAGTCGCTCTATGTAAATTATTGGATAAAGTCGGCTTCCACAATCTCAATCTAACCCATTCAGTAACTGGGTAATACAGTTACTGAATGGGTTATACGATACCCCTAAACAAGACTGGTGTCAGAATTTCTGGCTTCTGAATATCCATAACGTCTGTCAAAGTTGTTCAACGATAGCCGCGATCAATGGATTTACTGGGTTTCCAAAACAGAGAGAAAACTCAGTGTGTTTTGTAAAGACTCGATATAAAAGATTTTACATAATTTAAAATGTTTATGCCAACCACAAGTTAGTAAAGTTTCAAATTATTATTGTTGAAGTGGAAAAATGAGTGGAAAATTAAATATCCGTAGTACTTAACTACTCTGATGCTCAAACTCCTCAGCTTGAATTATTTAATTAGTTATAGTAAAATTTTGTAATTATGTCATATAAATAGTCATTCTTTTATTCGCTGCTGATATTGTTGTGATAATATCATTAGGTATTTTGTTTTTAACTGTAGTTGCAAACCATTTCAACGTCCTAAAAACGATTTTTATTTAATAGAGTAGTTTGTTTTCTGACATGTGAAAAATTAATGTTTTGGGCAATGGATTTTGCTTCATATCATAGAATGCGTGTTGAGTTTTGATATAAAAATGGCTCATGGTGTTTTTCTTTTATGTAGAAAATCAATTATTTATAGATTTATGTCAGAAATCAGCAGCATTCAGTTATTCTTAGAACATATCCTATATCGCTTTTTGGAGCAGGAAAATATTCACCAATTACCATAAAACTATTCTTACTTCCCTCAGTATGTCAAAGCAAATCAGTTCCATTAGAGGCATGCAGTCGCCAAAATATAATCAATCCAATAACCCAGCATGTATGTTCCCACTTTCGTCATATTGTACTTTTTCAAAACATCGACTTTAACAGCTGTGAATTGAAGCTTCTTGTTTGTTCTTTTCACCTTTATTTGGTATTCAATAAAATTATTCTTAACTAACATTTTTTTATGATTCATCATAATTTATTAGAAAAAAAACTTTTAACAGTTCTAATAAAACAATTTACTTATGTTTGATGTTAAATTTTCACTCGTTATTTTCATCGGCAATACTGTTTTAATCCATTTGAAAGAATACAATATTACTTTTATTTTATAGCTATCGATTTAATGTAGGACCTATGATTAAATAATAAATTATAATATTTCTACTTGTCATAAAATTAGAAATGGTAGGTTCAAAGTGAAGTAGTAAATATTTAAATACCTACTTTTTAACTTTGCGTATGTTCCACAGACGGACTTCATTATCCAATAAGAAGTCTGACTTACAAAATAATTTAATCATCGATTTTTATTCAGTATATCTGTGGTCGTTCTTTTCATCAAAGGTGCATTTTAATTTATAGGTAGGTGGTATGCCTCTAACATACACGATGGCAACTTAAATGTACCAAAAAACCAGTCATAGTAAAATACATTTAATTTAACCTATATTGCTGGCCCACCTATAGATGCCAATTTTCTATCGCTAGTAACAATAATTTGGTTTTCATCGTAACTAGTATTTACTAGAATTGGAAAGACATACATAGTTTAGTCACCTGTTTAAATCGTTTTACTTCTGAGAATATTTGCTATTTCTTTACTAGCTGCACAATAGTCCATGCAATGCTTTCCTAAATTAGTACAATATAGATGAATTAGTTTTTTTTTGCTCGCTAATACTCTACTAAAGCAGTAGTTAAAGCATAATTATTGAGCATTAGAAATGCGTTGTTAATGTGGGAATATTATTTTTGGGCTAACCATCACGAGAGAAGTGATGGTTGCCGAATAAATGTTCCTATCTTCACAACGTTAAATAATTCTCCCACCCTCGAATATCTGACAAGCAGGGCTCCTGTCTTCAGCTACGACCTAGGTTGGATTTTTGTGCGTCATGGGTTCCTTAAGGTTTTTTCTTTTTTGGTATTTAGTTAAAAATAGAATTTAAATGCTGGGCATAGCAGTAAGTCATATGGATTAGTTTACTGCAGGTGCAGAACATTAAAAAGGGTAAACAATTTATAACAAATGGCCATTGTAAACTTACAGATCATAGGAGAGCTAAACATTGTGTTTAATTACTAGAGATCAAATATTCTGATGCATAATTAAGTTCCTATAACCATAAATTTCTGCTTTGAAACTATGGACACAGATTCTTGAAATATTCCTTCTTTTTCCTAGAAAACTCGGAAATGCGTGGACTAATTGAAGGCGTGATAAAACCATGACGTCCTCTAGAGATAAACATCAATACCAAAATGTTTTAGTAGGTAAATGAATTATTCGAAATATAATCGGTTGACTTATCCGAAAGTTGTTTGCAGCGCTGTTTCTAACTTTCCAACGTTAGGTAGGAAGACATGCATCCTCATTCTAATCAGAAAAAGAACATCAAAGTCGTGGCAACTATAAGGTTCAGGCACACAACATTAACTATAATAATAAAGAAATTGCAGTAAGGAACCTTAGACTTGGCACGACTTTGTCTAGATTTCATTACTTTTTAACCGACTTCTAAAAAAGGAGGAGTTTCTCAATTCAGATGATTGTATGTTTTTTTTTAGAGATAAACAAGCAGCTCCATCGAGACTTGGCTAGTTTTTTACAGAATGTGTTTGGTGGTTATATATTTCTAATAGTCTCGATAGTTTCAGTGATAAAATGGAATGGTCAATTTTGATCTAAAGAAAGAAAGAAAAAGAAAGAAACTCGTTTATTCCGCCATAGATGACGCACAAAAAAAAATAACCTAAGAAAATAACGTTTCAATTAAAACTAAAAACAATGTCAGGACCGGGCACGACAAAAACGAGTCTCTGGTCACACCACAGACAAAATGATCTGTTTTCTTAAATAGCTGTAGGTATGTATACCTGTGAACATATTGTAATGGTGTGAAAAAAAAACGGGAATCCCGCAATAAGCATTTTTATTTGAAACGTCGTTTGTGTCGATGTTCATAATTATATATCTGAATCTATACACATATATGTGTAATCTGAATACTAAATTTAACAATCCTGGAAATGCAAGATTGTTTCGGTATAAAATTGCATTTCATTATGACCAACGCCTGCATTTTAGGCAAATGTGCATCCGATTATCCGATCTCTAATAATTACTTAGAAAATACTTCAGAGTATTTCCAAAAAGGAGTGCCAGGTACACTAACACAAGGCGTACTGCTGATTTCTGTTATTTTAGAGACATTACTTAAACATCTCAAGTTGCATCCGACTTACTTTCTTATTTCAGCAGTCGCCTCTACAATCTTATGGAACCCTGTTCATAAAGAAGGAAGCTTCAAGCTAGATATATTTACCTAATGTTTTAAAACATCGAATATAATTGAAAATTAATAAATCAAAAATCATTTTAAGTGTGAAATCACATTGATGTATCTAAATGTACCTATTCTTTTCAAAGATTCATTTTCTTATAATTCATTGTGGTAGATTAGTAAAATTAGACTCTGTAAATTTTGGAGGACTCATTTTAGGCATAATTTTACTGTACTTTATAGATATATTTGTAGGTATTTAATGTACATAACAACATTATTTATGAATAAAATCATAATAACATAAACAGCACTCAAAATATAAAGCACCGTGTAATCTGTATTCACTTTTTTTATTTTATTGCAATTTATTACGACTATAAAAGTCTGTTGTATTACTAAATAAACATTTTAGATTAAGATAGGCTGCTGGTAGAAAAATAAATTGAAATAAGGTTTTAAGACGCGACACTAGCCACGTCTCTCCGAAACGAAATTCTAAAATATTTGTCTAGTTACTAGCAATTAAGCAAATAAGTTCAAGACGAGTAGGTCTAAGTAATGCATTTTAGATATTATTGTCTTATATAAATAAAAACAATGTATGTGTAGCTACGCACTTTCAAAAGTAAGTCACTCATACTACAAAATAACAGCAAAACCATATTTTACCTCAAATTGAAATCAAATTTTGTTCAGTTGCATAAGTAAATATGTTATTCTTATTACTTTATTAAAGATAATTTAATTGAAACGAATAATTTACTGATGTATTAAATCGTTAGATTATACGTAAGTTACATATTATGCACTTACTTAAGTAAACTACCTACATTAATGTTAGAATCAGTAGAATTATAAGTTAAGTGAATTCCAGCTGTATTTATATACAAAACCATTTTTATTGATATTATGTAAATCAAGAAGCATATTTTATTGACTAGTATAAATTGGTTCAGCACCAAAATTAAAATAAATTGAAAACGAGTGCCTGATGAACAAAAATAATTATAAATTATGAAGCAACTAATAACCCGACATACCATAAACTATTAATATAATCTCCACTCCTAAAGAGTTTTCACCATTAATTTAAAATGAAAAACTTATGTTGTACGAGTACCTATGTCAAGGTTGCCAAGTTGTTTCGTTACTCTGGGGTTCCCTAAAACAAAAATTTTAGCTCAAAAATACTCTTATCAGTGACAATTTATACTAGTCTTTCTGAAATTACTTTTCTCCATGTTAAAGGTTTTTTGAGCTGACATTATTCAAGCTAAAGATGGAAAGACTTAGGTAATGTTGTACATTATATCTTCACACTTTTTATGACGCGTCTTTGTTTTTCTGATGAATAAAAAAAAATTCAAAGTAGTTCTAGGTAGTGTAATTTTTATAGCGATAATAAAAAAAAAATTGTTTGGTTCCTCGGTCTATTCACTTCTTCTACTCACACACACTAGACTGATATTAACATCAAACTATGAAAAAGATTGTGTTATAAAGAGAAAAGTCACAAGAAATCAATATCTTGTGACTTTTCTCTTTATAACACAACAGTATTTAGCACAAGTACTATTGTGTTATAAACGCTTTCCTTCAAAGGACTACACTGATATTCAACCAAAAGCTTAGATAAAAATTTACTTAAGGTGCTAGACAAAGTACCATTCTATTACCGAATGCGATTTTCGAAATGCTAATGTACAAGGAATTAATCACGTGACGTTTCGACATTGATTTTCAATCCTTACAGTTTTGACGTTTTGGCAATGGACTTCCCTGCGTTGCCGCTGTCAGATTGTCACTTGTCTAGAATTTCAGATTATTTGCTCAACTTGCCTGTTTTGAACATCCGGAACCCATAAGTCCAACATTAAATATCAGATTTAGATATTTAGAAGAAAATGTGTAAAACATTTGTATTATTTCAAAACACCACCTTTCTTAAGGATGGGAAATCATCAAATGATTTCTTCCGCTCTTGGGGGAGCGGAAGGGAGTGTCAGACACTTACTGAATAAAATAAGTAACTTAATAAATTATCATCTATCTGCCTGTTAGTGCCCTTTGGGTTCCAGCGGGGACTCTTTCGGACTAATCGACGACTCGGGTGTGGTTGTTATCGGACGGCAAGCCACCAACACTCGCAGATCGCAAGCCCACACCTAAGGTGGCGGGGAATCGCCCTGCGACTCCCGCCGCCTCGGCGTCTTCTTCTGTTGCGGCAACTGGGGCCTGAGATTTTACCTCTTTAATGTGGCCGTCACCCATGGCCCCTCGCTCCGGACCATGGATTGAATCAGAGTCGAAAGAGCGAGAGGTTGTCGCTGCCAATTGCTTCGATAAGCAGGGCAGACCTCCACCGTATGCTCCACCATGTCCTCTGGGCGATCCTTACAGTGGTGATACCCGAGTGTGTCCTTCCGCCGAATCCAAAATAGGTAGCTTCCGCACAACCGTCTCCGTTGAACAACTGCGTCAGGCGGAAAATAAAACGTCGTGGCCCGAAGAGATGACTTATCGCCACGACCGTGATATACCCATCAAAACACCACCTCAGGCTCTAGACAAAGTGTAAGTCTATCAGCGACGGTGCTTGTCAAAATGTCACGTAATTTATTCGTTATATTTTGGCATTTCGAGAAGAGAGATACACGTTGTCTAGAATTCGTTAATCCCAAATATTTTCACGTTTTGACAATCGACTTCGCCACGCTGCCGCTGCATGAAAGTCATTTTTCTTGTCGGGAACAGCTGAGTTTTTGTTGAAACAAAGTACGCACCATTATACTTTTATAGAAAGCTGATTAAACAAGAAAGTTTCTACTGTAATCTGTACGTCAAGCGTCGGACCTTTATTTTAAGTAAGCAGCTTCGATAAATAAAATAACTTTCAATTAGTGCCGTAATGAGGCGTTTTTGTATTTCTTTTTCGAATGATATTAATTTGTAAATCTTAGTTTATTAGGCACAATAGATTTCTTACAAATAGCAATTTTCGTCTTTGAGGCTGAAACATCCCAATCGTAGCATATCAACATACCATTTCTCGTAACGTCTTCAATTACTACTCTGTGTTACACTTTGAGCTGAGAAACGTTTTAATACTTAAAACTTGATAAACGATATTTGACACAACGTTTAATCACGTCAGCAAAAAGTATGTCTTTCTTCAAAGAACGTGTATAAATGGCTGAGGCTTATACAAATTCCTTCAACATACGTCATCGCACCGTATCACTTTAAATTTTGGGACTGCTAGCGCCACTCCAGGTTAGTTTTTTTATAAGGCTACTCGCACACATACATTCTAATTACGCATACATTCGCAACGGCGTACGTCGACGTGTAGTAACGGTAGTGTCACATTTCATAATAATTATCTTTGGTTGTATGAAAAACAGAACGTTACTAATCGTCATTTTTTTGTATGAGAAAATAGTACGCCGAGCAAGAAACATTTAAATAACCAAATGCTCAGCTGAAAGTGTTAAACTACATACTACAAAATCAAGAGATCAAAACATACAATTATAATACACTAAACATGTCCATGTTAAATATAACACACATATTAGTCATCATTTTTTCAATCATTTTAATCCGAATAGAATAAAATGACTGAATATTTTTGTTTCATATTTTAATATTAGACTGGCAGCAGGGCATTTCCTTACGAGCTATTTCTCGCAAATACAGTACCTATATCTAATTGCAACGTTGAAAGTCTTTTATACATTAAGTACCTATTTAAAAGTATTAATTTATGAATTTAAAACTATTGCAAAGGTAGGTATAACATAAAACACTACCAAGGATGCCTACTGAGCTGTCAATCACAATTTATTAATAAATTACATGATATTATGATATCATCCATGAGGTACATTGAATTAAGAAATACATATTATATTTATATATAAATGACATGCAGTATTTAAGATTACTGGATGGCAAAAGTTGCATCTATGGACATTGAAAACAATTGATTGCGTTGTATGTCGATTCATGGAGAAATTAATGAATTAAGAAATCAAAATATCGTTTCGCAATCTATCGTGAAGTTTTAAGTTTTGATAAATAACTAAAACATTGTTCTTTACAATAAACCTATTATTATTGATAACAGTGTGAATTTAAAGTAAATCTTCATATAAACAGTACATTTTCATCTACAGCAAGTAGTCAAAAGAAGAATTAGTTGCTCCAAAACTAAACATCATCAGGACTCCTATCTATGTTATATATTATATACATAAATCACTCCGTGTAGTTCAATCTCAAATCTTCATTCAGTTGGATAAAGAAATAAATTTATTAAAATAACTTTTTAACAAGAAGCATTTAGCGGTTTTTTTTTAAATATTTCTCGCAGCAAATTCTTTCATTTGAAACCAAGTCATGAGAAGCATTAGAAGTATAATATAATGTTTAATTGATCCGCTTTATATGGAAGCCATATTAGATTGAAAATAATGTCACTTAGCTAGCCGCACATTATCAAACAAATCAAACGAACATGCATAGTTTCAATTCAATCGGTTGGGGATATCTGTTTTAAAATTCAGACCTTAAATGCATACAGTAACTGTTGTAATGGTCAGTTAACATTTTAATTTTCGAATACTTTATCTTTTGTATTTAACAATCCTCGCTAGTGAGTGAGACTACCAAGGCAAGTTAAATAAAAACCTGTAATTAAGGGGACGTAGGTACTAACTAATATGCTTTAGTAGGCCGTTAAATAATAATGCCGTAAAGTTATTTAGTTAATAGATAAAATAAAAAACCGTCTTTTGTAACCATTTTTTTGACATGCAGTTTTTACAAGAGATCTGCTTTGTTATTACAATATTGTGACGAAAAAAACATCTTCACACAATTTTGTCAAATATAATTTAAAAAAATCAATATATCATGAAATAATCATGCCAATCATACTATAAATAAAATAATATTTCGTAACCTAGCTATGTATGTAGGTACGTTACATAGATTTTCTGAAGAGACGCTAGATACACCTTTGAAAGTTGTAACACAATTAAATGCTAAAATTTAACGCACGTGTCTTAGATATTATAGAATTTTATAAATAGATTTACAAAGTTATAAATATATAATATAGCTGCAAGATAGAACATAAAAGGAACACACACCCTTTAGTTTTTGTTGTATTTTAAACATTATATATTTATGTAGATGCGTGTTTTTGGTAGACTTGAATATTACTGCAATTTGGAAATTCCGTAAATAAGAACAAACAAGAGAGATGTTATATGTTTTTAAAGCATCAGTATCTATACTGTACTTTATGCTTTAAAGTAGCCTCCAGTGTTGATCACCATTAAACCATCGAGTCACTAGAGGCTTTAATGGTCATCTGTGAATCAGTCATATGTATCTGATACAGTAAAACCTTAACAAATTACTAGTAAATTTAGTGTTTCGTTAGTACAACAACTTCTTCTTATTGATGTTAATTGAATTGTATCTACAAGTATGAATTGAAGTGTATATTTTGTTATTGTACCTACTTTTAATTCTACGCGATTAATTATTTATTCATTAAAAGCAGAATGATGCTTTTAATGCATACATGATTACAATGTTTGTAATAAATCCCCTAAATAAATAATAGGACAAAAAATTGCTTTAGCTTTAAAAAAATTGTAATTTTTTAATAAAAATACACTTATGAAAAAAAAAACTGGTCAAGTGCGAGTCGGACTCGCATTTAAAGGGTTTCGAACTAATCACAGTTTAGTTCCATGTTACTTTCAAACCATAGACTAATTCTTATAGTTTTTCCTGTAATCTATAGGGAAAGTATCTGTATATTTTCAATATTTAAGACCCAGTAATTTCGGGGATAAGGTGGAGGTAATTTTTCATCTAATTTATTAAATTACTTCAAAACCAATTATTTTAAAATTGTAAAAAAATATATGTAAAACCCTCACAATACGCCCTTTCATTTTATTGGTTACACGGTACAGTTACAAAAACTTTTTTTTTAGTTGCTCCCTCAAGAGTGACCTCATTTTTTTATATTCGTTACATGGCAGTGTTTGGGTCACAGACGATGATATGTGAACCAAATTTTAACTGAATCGGTCCAGTAGATTCGGAGAAAATCGACTGTGACAGACGGTCAGACAGACAACCGAGTGAAAAAGATTCCGTTTTTCCACATAGAAGATCGGGACCCTAAAAACGAGAGATTTATCACCGTAGCTGCTGATTAAGAACAGCATATAAATACAAAATGCTCTTTCATAGCAATGGACATAAACTTAATGTTGTAGCTAGTTTAGTTTCTTTATATGTACCTACTTAGTTTTTGGTTAAATTCAAATTAAGGTTTTAATGATGTAGGTATAACATTTACATAATTCAAGGTTAATTTGTGATTGAGAACTAAATAAAACAAAAGTTATTTTAAGTGAACTTAATTATATTTATAAATACCTACTTATTTCAGTTTTTTTATAAGCGGGAGTACATAAAATATATAACCATTATCTTCGCCATTACTTATTAACATATAAAATAAATAAGAATAAAGTAGTTGGTATTGATATTTTAATATATTAGATAATAGCTACACATCAAAAAAGTGTTTCACTGCTGGTTCACAACGAACATAAATATGTATACTTACATAAATCGGGTATTTGATAAAACAAAGGACCCCTCAAACTTACCAAAAAACAATTCATTCGGAAAATTTTAATTTAAAAAGTAAGCTACACATAAGGCTTCTTAAAATAAATTGATTCTTCTTTCAAGTTTTGTGATCTCGTAACAAACTCAAGCTTTACCAAAGATGTGTGGTGCATTTTTATAGGTTAAGCACAATAAGCACACCTGATAGTATTGAGTATAAGAACACTGAACGAAAATTTTTACGAAAATGTTTTTTATAGAACATTAGGTAATGAGATGTAATGATGGCCACAAAAAGAAAATCTAAATCCTCATTTTGTTGAATTTACTCAAAATCCTGACACTAGTAGTTCATTCCTTCTGATTATGTCTGAGACTGCCTTCCTATAATTTTAATTAGCCATCAGATACTTAGAAAATGGGATTTAACTATATTATATTTTATGATATTTAATTTTTTAATGAATGTTCCTCGCAAAATTCCCCGCACGTTTTAACAACAACAGTTTAATTTTTTGTAAGAAACTGGCACCTAGTAATGTAATCTATTCTGCTCATACCTTACCTAAGATTATTATATTGAAGAAATCTAATTATCGGTCTTATTGCACCACACCAATACTGTTTTGAGATTAAATAGTGAGTAAGGCGGCACTTTTGCTTTGAAAGAAAAAATAATTAGTTTAAATTAAAATTGGCAACCTAACAAAGAAACGGTTTATTACCATGATTCAAATTCTTACAAAATTTTGGCAAGGTACCAATAAATACTATCCATATAGAGAAATGATAAGGTAGAAATAATAAATGATTTTACTGAAATTGAACAACTTATCGTAGAACAAATAAAATAGAACAAATTTATAATAATAAAATGAGATGTTTTTAAGCAAAACGACAGATTTGCTAAGTATTAATCAAGTAATGAGAACGATTAAAGTTACGATTGTTTGTTTTAGAAAATTGAATTATAAACCAATGCCAATGTTAATATGTGGTTTTTGTTATGGCATGTAGAGTATTTATTCTGGCTAATGAGGTAGTATAATTTGCATCTCTGTTCTGTTACGATCTCATTTTTGTGTACTCATGAACGATTATTGAAAGGTAAAATAAAAACATTTTTCAAAAAAATAAACCTGTGTCTTTTTAGTTTATCCTTTTAGTCGAATTATATAACTTACTTAAGGTACATTTAGCTGGTGCAGTCCCCCATCTCAAGTGGTATTGAGCTTCACACGTCACTTCTCTGCACATCATTCCGACAATCGAGACCTCTACCAACACGAAGCGTCGCCAGGTTTAACGGGGACGACGATGAAGGTGCTTTGAACTCGCCGCATAATTTGACGAACGCTGCTGTAGGTAGTTAGGTAGGAAACTCTCGGGCTTCAGGACGGCGAGTGTTGGCTGTCTAGTCATCCGATAGTAACCAGGCCTGGATCGACGGCGCGTTATATTCCAAGCGCGTCTCAAAGCTACGTCAGCATAGAAGACGGAGCCCGCTAGGGCCAGTGCCTGCCACGGTTGTGGTATTTGTTCGAAAGAGTCACTGCGGTTCTAGAACGCAAAGGCTTTTAGGAGGAACACGGATGGGTTTTTAGTCAGTAACAGTCTAACACTAACTTTCGCTCCGCCCAGAGCGAAAGAAGTCATTAGGATAATTTTCAATCCATAAGAAAGATAGCCAACTGTCGGCGAATTCAAAGGACTGCTGTCAAAGAACATTTCTTTAGTTTTTTGTCGATTTAACGGAATTTTGACAGTTTTTTACTGACGTTGGTCACGAATGCGTGCTATTTTTTGCATTTCGGTTAATACGAAAAGTTGTCAAACCAAAAGTAATTTTCTCTTGTGAAGCGTATGCAACTTAAACATGTTTTGTTCTTCTTTGCATCTAACCATGATTGCAGTTCCTAAGAATACGGGAACAGCGTGCAACTAACATTAGGTACTGCGCATTTATGTGGATGATGTATGCAGAATAATGACCAGATATACTGTCCGTGTAAAACTGTTATGTTTAACCTATTTACAAAATAAATATCATTTATCACCATTTATCATATGTTCGAATTTGATAGTGTAAAGAAATAATGAATCCCCATAAACAGTGTACATGTTGGCGAGTCATATATATAAAATTTACGTACTTACGGTGATTAATTTGAGTACCTTACCCACTCACCCGTAGCTGTAACTGCAAACCACTCACCAAAGCTGAGAATGTTAAATACCTCGGAATAGCAATCGACCAAAACTTAAAATTTGAAGAGCACATAACCACGCTTAGTAAAAGATTACGGAAACTAATATATGTATTCAAAACGCTGAAACCTGTAGTCGATAAAATACAATATGAAATCCGTGTACTACGCCCTTGCTCAATCTATAATAATTATGCTAATGTATCACCTCTTGGGGTGGGGCTCCAAAAACTACCCTAATAGAAATTGAAAGAACCCAAAGAGCTATTCTGAAAGTGTCGTCTTTTCAACCTTATCGCTATCCCACTAATCAATTATACAAAGAATATAAAGTCCTGACAGTACGTCAACTGTTTGTACTCCACACTCTGCTGAAACAGCATACTAGTCTGGTTTATTACCCAACACTGTCCAGGGAGAAAAGACGATATGACCATCATATACGTTACAAAACTGTTTTTGCAAATCGATTTTATACGTTACAAAACTGTTTTTGCAAATCGATTTTTTTGCTACCTAGGTGGCTACTTATATAATAAAATCCATAAGGTGTTACAAATCTATAGTCTCACAAAGAATAAATGCAAAAAGAGGCTAACTAACTGGGAATAATAAAGGACTAATAAAGGGGTTGGATTCTGGTGTCCTGAAATACAGTCCTCGAGCCTATCTTAGGCACCAGTCTCCCACAATATATACTTACCTGAATTATGTATAACCATTGAATCTGATCAATGTAAAATAATATATGTATATTGTGGTGAAAAAATAAAATGTATTATTATTATTATTCCATTTATGCCCACCGGTATCGGGAACAGAGTCCAAGCTACCGGTAGTCAGGGCTACGGAGAGAGAAACCTAGCTCCTAACTATGCGAGCCGTGTCCAGAAGTACTGCTCTCTGGATCAAGCCCTTGATCCAGCTTCAAAACGAGAGCCTCTTAAGATGTTGGTCGAGGCTCTTGGCAATTATGCCATTGGCCGTCACGACTATCGGCACAATGACTGCTGTGTTCACATCCCACATGCCGACAACCTCGCGAGCCAAGTCAAGATATTTCGATTGTTTATCTTTCTCCGCCTTCACGAGGTTCTCGCCATGCGGGACTGCTGCTGCTGCTGCAAGTAGTTTTACGCTTTTGTCTTCTTTTTTTGTTGTTTTTGTAGAACTAGTATTTTTTATTCTGTATGTCTGTGCATCTCCTCTAAAATCTGAACTCCCAAAACCCTACCTCAATCATGTCGTTAAAACAAGAGTCCTTGGAAAAGGTTACCTTAAATGTCCTCACAAAATTCATTCGTCCACATTCAGGGGACCGAGAGACCCTTCCAGTATTTTTAACTAACTGTGGCAATGCTATGTCACTGAACAGCAAGGCATACTATGTAAATATATAATTTCCCAATTAGAGGGAAAGGCAAAACTGGCATGCAGTCTTAAAATATTCGCAGCATGGCCAGCATGGCAGCATGGCCAGACTAAAAAGTTTTCTTAAAACCACATTTGGTGAAAGAAAACACAGCTCTCATTTATTAGTAGATTTACAGAGCTGCAACAATTTGCTCTTAAAGTTAACGCGAATTCAGGCAGATATCCACTATTCATGTTCAAACCAGACAGAGCTTATTGGCAGAATAGCTGCCAAGGAAGACCTAGCTTTAAATACATTTATATTGGGCCTCAACCCCAACATATCGAATATAGTGCGGTGTCAAATATCTTAGACCAGTTAGGTCACTCCCAATATTTTTGTGTTCTCGACCTTGTGTCAGGTTTCCGTCAAATTAATAATTATAAATCCTGCCGACTCGGAAAAAACTGGGTTCACCGTTATCAACACAAATGGAACCTCAGGTCACTACGAATTTGGACACGGTGGAGCATACGGTGGAGGTCTGCCCTGCTTGGGCGGAGCACCGCCGTGTCCTCGTCGAGGCGATCGGCGGCGGCAACCTCTCGCGTCCGGCCCTGGTTCAAGCCATGGTCCGGAGCGAGGAGGCATGGGAAGCGGTCGCCTCCTTCTGCGAAGCAGTAATGCTAGCAAAGGAGGAGGCGGAACGCGTGCGTGAGAGGGAAACCTCACGCCCCAGCCGCCGCAACAGAAGAAGACGCCCCGGGCGTCGGGAAACGCAGGGCGATTCCCGGCCACCGTAGGCGCGGGCCTGCGGATGGCGAGCTATGGGTGGCTCGCCGTCCGATAGTAACCAGGCCCGAGTCGACGGCGCGTCGTGTTCCACGCGCGCCTCAAAGAGCCGTCAGCAACGTAGACGGGGCCGCATAGGGTCAGTGCCTGCTAGGGTTGCGGATTTTGTTCGAAAGAGTCACCGCAGCCCTGGAACGCAAAGGGCACAAGAAGGATCACGGGTGGGTTTTAGTCAGTAAGAGTCTGACACTCCCTTCCGCTCCGCCCAGAGCGGGAGAAGTCATTTGATGATTTCCCATCCAGAAAAAAAAAAAAAAAAAAAAAAGGTCACTACGAATTTACTAGAATGCCGTTTAGGTTAAAAAATTCCCCTTCAACTTTCCAACGTCTTATGAACACAGTTTTATCCGGACTTCAAGGTATTCATTGCTATGTTTATTTAGATGATTGTATCGTGTATGGAAGTTCCCGTAACTACAACAATAGAAAAACTAAGACTCGTATTCGATAGACTTCGTCAATTTAACTTAAAACTTCAGCCCGATAAATGCGAATTTCTAAGACGTGAAGTAAATTACTTAGGGCATACTATCACCAATAAAGGTGTATCTCCAAATCTGGACAAAGTCAAAGCCGTTTCCTGTTCCTAAGAACCCAAAAGATATAAAATCTTTTCTAGGTCTTATTGGCTACTATCGCCGATTCATTGAAAACTTTTCAAAACTTACTAAACCACTAACTTCTCTTCTAAAAAAGGAAACAGCCTTACATTCGAATATTGAACAGCAAAATACATTTGATATTCTATATTCTAGATTGATAGAAAAGTTAACTACAGCTCCTTTACTCCAACACCCCGATTTCTCGCAACCTTTTCTCGTCACTACGGACGCAAGTAACTACGCAGTAGGTGCAGTTCTTTCACAAGGTCCAATTGGGAAAGATAAGCTAATTGCATATGCATCGCGCACCCTCAACAAAGCCGAAGGAAATTACTCTACTACCGAAAAGGAGTTATTAGCAATTATTTTTGCCGTTAAAACTTTCCACTCTTATCTTTACGGCAACAAATTCAAAAGCATCACTGATCACAGACCTCTTGTTTGGCTTTTTAATGTAAAAGACCCTGGCGGTCGACTCATACGTTGGCGTTTAAAGCTGGAGGAATACGATTACGAGATAGTTTATAAACAAGGCAAACTTAATTCAAACGCGGACTCCTTATCCTAGCCTAGCCCTTAGCCTAAAGACTTTGTTATATTTTGGAAAGAAACTAATAAATTAAAAATTAAACCTAGTATGCCAGTGTCTGTAGAAGGTAGCCAGGATCATAATGAAATTGTCGACTTGTTTATGAATAAGTTTAATCCGCCCACACCATCTAATGGGCCAAGCAGGGCCCGTGGGGGCTCGAGTCTCGGGTCACGCTCGAACTGCCAGCCGCGCGACACCAGGGCCCTGAGTCTGCTATTACAATAGTGTCAAAATGTTCTAACATTGATCTCATAATGGTACATTTTTACAAGTTTGGTAATCTACTAATAAAATAGCGTCACTATGACTTTCCAGTGGTCAACCACTGACACTCCATTGAAAGATATGGCATAGAATGGTAATCTCGTACATAATGACAAATGAATTACAGACGTATGCGGTAGTCTGCTAAAATTTTGAAAGTTCCTTTAATCAGTGACCTACCATTAGAACGTCATTGTGCAGTCATTGTTTTTAATAGCTCGGTTATCAAAAAGTATTACGAGACCATTGACCGACCAGTGATCGACCATTATGAATTTAGCAGATTACGAACTTTTAGCAAAATGACAATGGAATCGTGTTGGAATGACAAATTTATAAAAATAGCAGACTTAGGCCCCTGGGCCCTGAGTCTGCTATTACAATAGTGTCAGAATGGTCTAACATTGATCTCATAATGGTTCATTTTTACAAGTTTGGTAATCTACTAATAAAATAGCGTCACTATGACTTTCCAGTGGTCAACCACTGACACTCCATTGAAAGAAATGGCATAGAATGGTAATCTCGTACATAATGACAAATGAATTACAGACGTATGCGGTAGTCTGCTAAAATTTTGACAGTTCCTTTAATCAGTGACCTACCATTAGAACGTCATTGTGCAGTCATTGCTTTTAATAGCTCGGTTATCAAAAAGTATTACGAGACCATTGACCGACCAGTGATCGACCATTATGAATTTAGCAGATTACGAACTTTTAGCAAAATGACAATGGAATCTTGTTGGAATGACAAATTTATAAAAATAGCAGACTTAGGCCCCAGGTGACTGCATGTCTCAGCAGATGATGTCTTCACTTGCGTTAAAGGCATGAAGCATGGCAAGTTACCGGGCCACGACGGGCTCAGTGTTGAGCACATTCTGTTGCAACCTTTTCAAATAACAATGGTCCCATTGTTATTTGAAAAGGTTGCAACATTTTTTAATGTTTGTATTGATCACAATTATTTACCGCATAACTTTATGAAGACTACAATAATACCTATCGTGAAGAATGAGAACTGGAGACGCATCTAGTTTGTCTAATTATCGACCAATCTCATTAGCAACAGTGATATCTAAAATATTTGAACGCCTCATTTCTCAACATTTGAACGAAACTAACATCCCATTAAGTGATGCACAGTTCGGTTTTCGACAACGCATGTCAACGGAATTAGCTATATTCACTCTTAAAAATACTGTTTATAAATATATATTAATACGAAAAACCTCAGTATTTGCGTGTTTTTTGGATATAAGTCGAGCTTTCGATTCTATTAATTATGATATATTATGAGATAAAATGCGCAACACTGAAGTGCCCCGGGATAATGTAAATGTACTGGAATATTGGTACGACAATCAAGTTAACCAAGTTAGATGGGGCAGTGCTTATTCTAGACCCTATAGACTTCCCTGTGGTGTGAGACAGGGAGGAGTAAGATCTCCAATTTTGTTTAACTTATATGTTAACGAGTTGATCGAGGAGCTGAGCCGTTCCAGAGTCCGATGCAATGTTGGCGGCACAAGCGTAAACAACTTAAGCTATGCAGATCATATGGTGCTGCTCAGCCCCTCGGCCAATGGCCTTAGATTACTCATAGGGATCTGTGAGAGATATGCAGCTGATAACCAGCTGATGTACACTGTTCAGAAAACTGAAGTTATGATTTTTAAATTTGGAAAGGATCCTTTGTTTTTGGATGGGAAATCATCAAATGACTTCTCCCGCTCTGGGCGGAGCGGAAGAGAGTGTCAGACTCTTACTGACTAAAACCCACCCGTGTTCCTGCTTGTGCCCTTTGCGTTCCAGGGCCGCGGTAACCCTTTCGAACAAATTCCACAACCCTAGCAGGCACTGACCCTATGGGGCCCCGTCTTCTTTGCTGACGGCTCTTTGAGGCGCGCCGTCGACTCGGGCCTGGTTGCTATCGGACGGCGAGCCACCCATAGCTCGCCATCCGCAGGCCCGCGCCTACGGTGGCCGGGAATCGCCCTGCGTTTCCCGACGCCCGGGGCGTCTCCTTCTGTTGCGGCGGCTGGAGCGAGAGGTTTCGCTCTCTCGAACGCGTTCCGCCTCCTCCTTTGCTAGCATTACTGCTTCGCAGAAGGAGGCGACCGTTTTCCATGCCTCCTCACTCCGGATCATGGCTTGAACCAGGGCCGGACGTGAGAGGTCGCCGCCGCGGATCGCCTCGACGAGGACACGGCGGTGCTCCGCCCAAGCAGGACAGACCTCCACCGTATGCTCCACCGTGCCCTCCGGGCGATCCACGCAGTGATGATTCACGGACGTTTCCTCCCGCTGGATCCGACACAGGTACCTCCCGAAACAGCCGTGTCCGGTGAGCACCTGCGTCAGGCGGAAGGTGAGGACGCCGTGGCGTCTCTCCAGCCACTCCTCAAAGAGGGGACTTCCACCGCAATGGCGGCGTGCCCAGTCGCTGTCTCCACTCCTCCGTGAGATCCCGCCGGAGCTCCGTCCGCTGCGCAGCAATTTGCCGCGGCAGCAGAGTTTCACCCCGGCGTAGCGCCTCCACGCGCAACGCGTAGACGTGCGCGAGGGCTTTCGCCTCAAGATCCCACGGCAGCAATCCGTCAAGGAGATTCGCCGCCTCTCCGAAGACCGTGCGGTATCCCCGCATCAGCCGGATGGCCATGACCCTCTGGGACGCTACCATGTGGCGCGCTGGCAGTCCATCAACGGCTGCGCCCACACCGGGGCCCCGTAAAGGGCCATGGACCGCACGATCCCCACGTACAGCCTCCGGCAGGAGGCGTTTGATCCCCCTAGGTTGGGCAAGAGCCGCTTGAGGGCAGCCCCGGCCCGCCCCAGTTTGGGAGCCAAACGTCGGAAGTGCCCCGCTCACTCTCCCCGGTGACCGGGGTAGATGACGGCTCTATCCGTCAGGTAGTCCTCGACCACGCGACAGAGGTAGGTTGGAACTCGGTGATACCGGAGTGCCTCCCTGATGCAACTCCAAGGCAGGGTGTTGAACGCGTTGGCGATGTCAAGAGACACCGCCACCACCACCCCGCCCCGGGAAATCGCCTCCCCCGTCGTGAGGGCTCTCACGCGCATGATGGCGTCCACCGTCGAGCGCCCCGTGCGGAAACCAAACTGGTTCTCCGCCAGATCCGGCCCAACTCTCACCAAGTGCTTGACGAGGCGGTTTGCAATTACTTTTTCAAAGAGCTTGCCCACCTCGTCGAGCAGCACGATGGGCCGGTATGCGGACGGAGAGTCCGCAGGGCGCCCTGGCTTCGCAATGTGGACCAGTTTCCCCGTCTTCCAGCGATGTGGGAACTGGCCCCTCTCCAAGCATGCACTTAGGAGCCCACGTAGTCGAGGCCCGATAGCCTCCGAGGCGAGGACCCAGGCTTTCCCAGGTAAGCCATCGGGTCCTGGGGCGGTATTTTTGGCCTTAAGTCTGTTAACCGCCGCTCTCAGGTCTACCTCGGTCACCTCCGGAGTATCGTCGTCGTCGTTGCCGTCGTCGGTGTGGTCCGCATCGGGCACCGCGGGTAGCGGAGACATAGGCGGGGGAGCATGGTCCTCTCGCGAAGGGAACAGAGCGCTCACCACGTCCTCCACCAGCTGGGGCCGGAGACTCTGCGTCAACGGGGGGGGCCCAGGTGCGGAGTTTGTTCCGCACCATTTTGTAGGGTCTTGCCCACGGGTCCCCGTCCAGAGACTCCAGCAGCTCTTTGCGAGCCAGATCCCTGGCCCGCAAGATCCCCGCTCGGAGGGCGGTCTTCGCCGCTCTGTACTCCTCGTACAGCTCCGCCTCCCTGGCCTGCGCATCCGGAGGGCGGATGCGGAGCCGGCGATGCCTAGTGTACGGGCGACGCGCAGCAACGCATATTTCCGACATGGTCTCCCGGAACCGCTCCGCCTCGTCGTTGATGTCAGCAGGCCTGTCCGGTGGTTGTAACGTTATTCCCTCAGAAGTAAAGAAAAAGGAGAGGAAATATGACGTACAATTATATTTTTAAAATACAAATGTATTAAAATTAAAACCTTAATATTTACATTCGTTAACCTAGCCACCACCTACCTAACGCTCTCAGTAAGGGTCAAAACACTTAAAAGTTACTTGGGTAGGCCTCTGGGCTCATGCCAGAGAAGCCAGGCAGTAGGCCCGAAGCTGATGCTGGTACAGTGCCGGATCGCAGTCCCAGCTCGCAGCGCCGGCTCGCAACCTCGGTTGTCGCACAGCGCGAGGCCTCCCAGTAGGGCCTGCACGCGGGCTCCAGCGCTTCCGCGGAGAGAACTTCGGAGATGGTTCTCAGTTGAACCCCGTCGTAATACTCGGAGATGGTTCTCGGTTGAACCCCGGCGGCGTAATACACGGAGATGGTTCTCAGTTGAACCCTGTCGTCACACTCGGAGATGGTTCTCGGCTGAACCCCGGCGTAATACTCGGAGATGGTTCTCAGTTGAATCCTGTCGTCACACTGCCGAATCCTGGCTCCTCAACCCTTTATATAGCCAAGACTCACGTTTTATAATTCAAAATTGAAAACGTATGTTCTCTTCCGGAACAATTCAATTCAGTTAGAGTGCCAGTGAGGTTTATAGCCAGTATTCCGTTTACAAATTTTCTAAGTCTGAGAGCGTACATAAGAATTTTAGAAGTACAGTTTATAACATAGCTATACAGAAGGAAAACAGAATATAGCTTAACATCTTATATTAATCTATAAAACACAAATATACAGTGAATTTTAGTATTTAAAATCAGTTAAACCTTTTTAGTAAAGCTATAGAGTAATTACATAAAGAAAAAAAATACAGTTTGACAAACTCCGACGTAAAATGTCACAACAAGAAAATAAACATTAAAAATATTAAAAAGGTGATTTATATTCAGTGAAATCGTTTCCACTACTAATACAAGCACTGTATTAATTTCAGTATAATTATGTAACTGTGAAGATAATCTAAAAAGTCAAACTGTGAATATAATGAGATGATACAATGGATAAAGGCATAAAATACCTAAAACGTAAGTGTTTAATAGTACAATATGATAGTATCTGCAGTATTTAAAGTACATATAGATACTATATTTCCCCATCGACCCCGAGATTTTTTTTGGTCTAGAACAAAAATTTTGTAAGGTTAAAGTTTAACAATATTCACTTAACTTACATACCTCATTCAATCACACAGACATCTTAGTTCATCTTACGAAGTTAAGTCAGATAGGATTCACATAACAGTAGGCTTATTTTCGGAGTCTGTTAGCCGCTCGCGTCGAAAACCCAAAAATATGTAAAAGTTTCAGCAAAGACTTATTTTTACGGAGTTGCTAGTCGCTCTGATCAACCTTTCAATTGATGTACTAACTTGGAGAGTTAGTACTCTCTTTTGCGTTTGCGAATAGTTAACGGCTTAAGTGATGAGCTTATGACTTAAATAGTGATTCGCGGTATCGACAGCCCTCAAATAAGAGCTGCCGCGGCTAATGCGAATTTGAATCCGGAAACAATAGTTTTGTTCTTGTCTATTTATACCAAACCGGTTCGTAGCAAACCTAGTACTCAAGTTCCAGTGTCGAGTAAGAATCCGAATGAGTCGAATCACAACGAACAAAAGTGTTTTTCATGCGGTAGTAAAGGACACATCAGCCGTCATTGCCGTTCAAAGCCCAATTCAGATAAAACATCCTCTCCAGGCAGTACGAATAATATTACTTGCACTTTTTGTAAGAAGCTGGGCCACGTTGAGGAAAAGTGCTTCGCCAAAAGCCGGTCCCAAGCACGAAATGAAAGAAACGTGAACCTTTGCACGGAGAATAATTTACAAAATACCGGTGCAAGTGATATTGTCGTCGCTGTAATAGACGGCATTCCCATGGATGCTATTATTGATAGTGGCGCGCTTAACGTGTCACTCATTTCGTCAGACGTGCTGAAGTACCTTTCCTGCCAACCGAAGTCTACCTACTGCGTTCTCAAAGGAATAAGTGACAAAGAAATTATAGTCAACGCTTACGTGACCGTTACTCTCGAGTTCAGTCAAGTTTCGATAGAAGCGGATCTACTCGTGGTCCCCTCTTCGTGTATGAATGCGCGATCATTGTAGGGACTGATGTGCTTAATCGTGACGGCATCGTGTATATTACAAAGAAAAACAATATTTGACTAGGTCGGATGATTCCTCGCTCCGAGTTAACGCGGTGCAGTGTCAGCAATCTTTTGAGATAAACACGCCCCTTAAGGGAGACGATTATGAATCGTTATTAAAAGTCATAAATGAGTTCTCGGAGTTTTTAATCACTGGTACTGCAACTACCACGGTGAATACGGGTGAAATGAATATTCAACTAACGGACACAACCCCAGTAGTTTACCGACCTTATAAACTTTCCTATGATGAAAAACTTCGGGTTTGAAAAATAATTGACGATCTCTTGGACAAGGGAATCATTAGGGAGTCAAAATCGGAATATGCTAGTCCGATTATACTGGTTAAGAAAAAGGACGGGTCGGACCGCTTGTGCGTTGACTTTAGGGCTCTGAATCGATTGACTGTCAAGGATCGCTATCCGCTACCTTTGATCGATGACCATATCGATCGATTGGGGAACTACAAGTACTTTACCAGCCTTGATATGGCCACTGGTTTCCACTAGATACCGATAAATGAACAGTCGATTCCACTCACTGGGTTCGTTACGCCGGAAGGGCATTATGAATATGTCAAAATACCTTACGGACTAACAAACTCACCTATCGTCTATCAGCGCATCATCAATAAAACCCTCCAACGCTTCGTAGAGGCGGGTCAGGTCCTGGTCTACATTGATGATGTTCTGATCATGAGTTCCACAATTTCTGAAGGTATTTCTCTTCTAAAAGACGTCCTGCAAACGCTCACTGCTGCCGGATTTTCCATAAACCTCCGAAAGTGCTCGTTTCTGGCTACGGAAGTTGAATATCTAGGGCAAGTCGTTAGTCAGGGTCAGGTGAGGCCGAGCTCACACAAGATCGAAGCTCTCGTAAATTCACCAGTCCCCGAAAACGTACGACAGGTGCGCCAGTTCTTAGGGCTCGCGGGGTACTTTCGGCGTTACGTTAAAAACTGTGCCACACTAACTGCATATGTAGCTCGTTTGACCAAAAAGGACGTTGAGTTCAATTGGGGAGAAAGTTCGTCAAACACTCATTGAGTTACTTACTAACAAACCAATCCTGTCTGTCTTTGACCCTGAGCTCCCCACTGCAATCCATACGGACGCGAGCAGCGCCGGTTATGGCGCAGTCTTGTTACAAACGCAGGGTGACGGTAGCAAGCACGTGGTGGCATATTTCAGTAAAGCAACTCAGGGAGCCGAAAGTACTGGAGGGGAGCCAAGTGCTGAGCCAGGTGCGGAGCCTGGTGCGGCAGGAGCTGGCTCCCTTCCGGAAGCAGTTCTCCGTTTTGGAGGACATGGTCCGGCGTCCCCCGTTAGCGGCGGCACAGAGGCCCCCGGGACAGCAGAAGGCGGCTTCGTACGCAGCCGCGGTGGCTGCTGGCCCGGGAACGTCCGGCTAGGCGAAGGCCAAGGCGGGAGCCGCGCCAGCGCCTGTGGCGCCGGCGCCTGCGACGCCGGCGACGACCAAGTCGGCCCCGGCGAAGGGGAGAAGGAGGAAGGCTGGAGGCGGAGCGGCTAAAGCTGCTGCGTCAGTGGCGCCGCAGCCGCCCCCACCCCCAACCTCGGACCCTCTTGCGACCGGGGCCGGGTGGCAGGTTGCTGGAGAAAAGCGGCAGGCCAAAAAGGCGGCCAGGAGCAAGGCCAAGAGGCAGCAGCGGAAGGCCAACGCCATCGCGGCGAGGCTTCGCGCCCCGAAGTCCGCGGCTGTGGTTTTAACACTGCAGCCGGAAGCGGAACAGAGGGGTGTGACGTACCTCGCCCTGATGAAGCGGGCGAAGGAGGCGGTGAACCTGGGAGCTGGGCATCACCGGGGGCATCGAGATCAGGAGAACCCTGACCGGTGCCCGGAAGCTCGAGCTCGCCGGAGCGGAGAGCGGCCCGTTCGCGGACGCCCTGGCCGAAAGGCTGAAGGAGGTCCTCCCCGCGGACGAGGTTCGAGTGTCCAGGCCGACTAAGTGCATTGACATGCGCATAGTGGGCCTGGATGACTCCGTGACGGAGGAGGAGGTTGTGGCCGCCGTCGCCCGCCGGACTGGGGGGTGCTCTGCCGAGCTCGTCAAGGCGGGCACCATCCGTCCTGACAACATGGGCATGCAAACCCTTGTGGTGAGCTGCCCCGTGACGGCGGCCAGAACTGTGTCGGAGGGTCGAAGGCTCTTGGTGGGGTGGGTGTCTGCGCGGGTAAAACTGCTGGAACCCAGACCTCTGAGGTGCTACCGCTGCCATGTGGGCAACCACACGGGAGCTATGTGCCCCTCGGAGGTGGACCGCAGCGGACTTTGTTTCCGCTGTGGTCATCGGGCCGGTTCGTGCGAGGCCACGCCGCACTGCAGTGCATGTGCGGCTGTTGGCAAGCCGGCCGAGCACTGGGCTGGGGGAAGGGCCTGCGCGCCATCCGCTCCGACCAAGCGCAAGAGGACCGCCGCCGCCGCCGCCTCTGCCGCCGCCGCGGCTTCCGTCGCCGCTTCTGCCGCTGCTGCTGTGGGTGCTGCGACTCCTGGTACTCGGGAGGGGGCTGAAATGGAGTGCCAGTAATGGTTCCATTTCGGCCTCCTCCAGAGACAAGTCGGCCGCTGTGCTATTGCGCAGTGGCTGATGCCTGTGGACGGTGAGCGTGGGTGGCTCGCCGTCCGATACCAGGCTGAGTTGACGACGCGTTGTGTTCCACGCGCGTCTCAAGGAGCCGTCAGCACCAGGGACGGGGCCCCATAGGGTCGGTGCCTGCTAGGGTTGCGGAATTTGTTCGAAAGAGTTACCGCGGCCCTGGAACGCAAAGGGCACAAGAGGAACACGGGTGGGTTTTAGTCAGTAAGAGTCTGACACTCCCTACCGCTCCACCCAGGGCGGGAGGGGTCATTTGATGATTTCCCATCCAAAAAAAAAAAAAACAGGGAGCCGAAACTAAATATCACTCATACGAGTTAGAAACGCTGGCGGTTGTCAAGGCATTGCAACACTTTCGGCATTACCTAGTAGGTTTACGATTTAAAGTAGTTACTGACTGGAATGGGCCACTGAGCGCAAGAAATATTTGCTGCCACGTGTTGCGCGTTGGTGGATTTACCAAAACGATATCCTGTACTACAGATACTCGCCAGTTGGTGAGGATACTCGCCTGCTTTGTTATATCCCCAGGGGGCATAGACTTAGCTTGCTAAGAATATTCCATGACGAACACGAGCATATTAACGCTGATAAGACCCTTGACTTAATTCTGAAACATTTTTGGTTCCCGGGACTCCGCCAGTTTGTAAACAAATACATAGCACACTGCCTAGTTTGCATTTCAAAAAAAAGGGTTCCGCGAGCTCCAAACCAGAACATAACATCTTGGGAAAAACCCGACACCCCTTTTCATACGATCCACATGGACGCTTTGGGGCCTCTCCCCATGTCTAATGGATATAAGTTTGTACTGGTAATGGTTGATGCTTCGACAAAGTTCTGCCTTTTGTATCCAATTTACCGACAAGGCGTAGGTGAGTTAAAGCGGGCTTTTATGCAGGCAGTTTGTCTATTCGGGGTTCCAAAATTGATAGTGACCGATAGGGGACGAATGTTTGAGTCTAGGGATTTTGTAACTTGGGTTACGGAATTGGGTAGCGATTTGCACTGCATCACATCTGAAATGCATCATGCAAACGGTCAGGCGGAACGTTACATCCGCATCATTCTCAATATGTTACGCATTGAGGTGAACCACAAAATATCATCCTCATGGTCGGAAGCCTTATGGAGACTGCAGTTGGTACTTAACATTACGAAGCAGAAGACCACCCAGGCTTCACCCCTGAACCTAATGATTGGTACGGACGCAAGCACTCCAGTGATCCAGAGCCTCGTTCGTGACGTCGCTATCGGAGGCACTAGTCCTAATAGAGAGGCGCTGCGCGAGATGTGTCAAAGCCGAGCGAAAGAGTTGATGACGTCGAATCAACAACGACAGGACAACTACGCTAATCGACACAGGCGCGAGCCTCGCCAGTTTAAACTTGACGACCTGGTATTCGTTATTAAGTATTCACAGTCTACTGGAAAACTTGACCCAGGAATGCGTGGACCTTATAAAGAAAGAAAGAAAGAAAAATATTTATTTAGGACTCGCACATTAAACAAAGAAAAATAAAATAAAAGTATTATTAATTTAAAACTATGCGAGGCCAAAAAAGGTCCCCATCTCAGCATATGCTGCGATATTTAAAAAAATATTTTTTTTAGTAAATACCACAGCGCTGGTATTCTGATAGGGCCTGTGATGCCACGGATACACTCACGGAACACATACCTACTAACATGAAATGTACAAATACAAATGAAATAAATGGATAATATAAAATAATGTATATATGAAATAAAAAATAAAAAGTAATAATGAAAGACACACATACAACAAATTAAAAAATTAACATCGACCAACGCTAATGGCCCATTGCTCCAGTATCATTTGTCGAAATCATAGACAAATGACGGAACGCGCGGGCGCATTGGAGGTACTATGGTCGGCTGTCAAAAATAATAGACGATGGAAATAAACTAAGTAGGTAAATAAAACGAAACAAAAAGCCATTTCAACATTAGTATCTAAAACAGCGCTAGATAGCAAAAATAAATATCGTTATATAGTAACTGACGTGTAGTGTAGTGTTTTATTGCAAGAAAGGGTTATGCTGCGAAAATGGAACAATGTCACCATTACAAACTGCGTGCAGACCCCGGGTAAGTTTATGTCGTTTCTTTTTGAATACGTAGTAAGTATTGCTTAAACTTATAACTAAATGTACTAACGGTTTTTATAGCACGAAACGGCGGTGGCAGGTCATTCCAGCAGCGAGAAGCTGCAAATTTAAAACTTACCCGGAATGCAGCAGTTCTATGCGGTAAGGTCAATAAGAGGTAAGCAGACGCTCTCGTTTTGACTTTGTTCACATCTCGCGACCAGGTTAATTTGCTATACAGATAGTCTGATTTTTTTGTGAGAATTATGCCAAATAGTAGGGTAGCCAGATGAAGCTTTCTCCGGTCTGACATTCTCATCAAATTACCCTTATTTAAAAAAGGAGTTACGTGAGACCTAGGGGGTACATTAAAACAAAACCTTGCACAAGCATTTTGTACGCGCTGGATTAGCCTTTCGCTCCTACCAAGAATGCACGCCCCATACACAGTGTCAGCATAGTTCAGCTTGGACAAAACTAGTGACTCACAGAGCATGACACGCATATCCACACTTATGTAGGGACGCACACGGTACAGGAGTTTGAGTCGATAGAAACAATTGCGTACAGCCTCCGTGATGTGAGTCTCAAAATGCAGTTGCTCATCAAATATCACCCCCAGATTACGGGCTTCCTGCACCCTTACCACAGAACACCCATCAATCCTCAAGCCCAAGCTGATATTACTCATTTTATTTAAAAAGTCTCTAGTTCCCATAATCATGAACTTAGATTTAGCTGGGTTCAAAACAAGGGAGTTTCGCATTGACCAGGCTGAGATCCTATCTAAATCCTCGATTATTCTATTTACAGTGGCAACAGTCTGCTGAGGATGAAATGGTAAATACATCTGCAAATCATCAGCATATAGGTGGAACTTTGCATTGAGCAGGCAGTTTGTAATATCAGCACTGTACAGGATGAAAAGAAGCGGGCCCAGGATTGATCCCTGTGGCACGCCCCTATTTACGACTTTGGGATCAGAGGATTTGACAGCTCCATCACCATCGCCTATAACCTGAACTAACTGAGTTCGGTGAGTCAAGTAACTTTGAAACCATTTTACTGTCTCAGGCTGACATCCATAGTAAGACAGCTTGGAGAGCAAAAGCGAAGTATTAATAGAATTAAAAGCTCGTGAAAAATCTAGTAGGACAAGTAAGGTACCCATGCCCTTGTCTCTGGCTTCTAGGGTGTTTCCGACCACATCAAGAAGGGCAGTGGCTGTGCTGTGTCCCTTGCGAAAACCTGATTGAACAAGCGGAAGTATATTATGCTCCTCAAGATATGCCCGAAGCTGGTTGGAGACAACCTTCTCCAGGACCTTGGAGAGACATGGCAATATACTAATAGGTCGAAGTTCTTTTATGCTGGCTGGATTAGGTACCTTAGGAATAGGTCTGACTATAGCCAATTTCCACAGATCAGGGAATGAGGAGGTGGTGATGGAGCGATTGATGATGGCCGTTATAGCTGGGAGAGTGCACGGAAGAGTCATCCTCAGCATCTCCAGAGAGATAGAGTCAGACCCCAGAGCATTGGATTTCAGACCATGCATAAGCTTTAACACTAAGTCCTCCTGGACCGGCTCAAGTTGGAAGTGACGATTGCCAAATCTATGGTGTTCAAAATATGATAAATTGGCAGTGGTAACCACACCGCTACCAGGTACATCCAAAACAATTTCATTAATTTTTTCCGGATCACTACAAAAGTGTGGTAACGTGGGCTCCGGTTTTCTTGAGATGGCTATGGAGGATTTAATGTGACTCCATAACTTCTTAGGCTGTTTAATATTTTGAGTTATGTTAGTCTTGTATGCACACTTCTCACTTTCAATAGCAGCTCTAACAAGGTATTTGAGCTCCCTATATGATTCAACATGTTTCAATGCTTTAGTAGCTTTTGCCTTATTATAGCTGTCTCGCAACTTCATCATTTCTCTTACAGTGTCTGTTATCCAAGGCAAGGACTTATCTTTAATAAGAATTCTTTTGAGGGGCGCATGTAAATTAAATAAATTCAATAATTATGTAGTTATTAAAAGTTTCCACCATTGAATTAACATCCTCCAGGCTTTCAATATACCTCCAGTTCATCCTATTCAAGTCCTTATTAAAGTGGTCCAGTAGTATATCTTTCAGTGGCCTGTAGGTGACCCAGTGTGGGGATGGCTTCTCAACCTTAAAATTAAATTCAACCACTACTATAGTACGATTTTTAATTCGAGTCAGTAAAATGACAAGTGCAACTGTCACTGATACAAAAAAGGGTGACCCGCTACAATAGTGATATTCAGCAATGAATAGACTTAGACATTTAGTCATGCTTTATTTTATTAGGTATCAAAGCGTTTTTTTTTTTATTGTAAATATTTAATACATACCGTATTAAATAATACTATTTTAAAAACATGGACCTTACCAACATATTAAAAATTTTCACTACGAAATTATTACAAAAGCTGGGAAAAAAATGTATAAAGAGATTCAGAGGAGTTAACACTAGAAAGTCGGGAAAACACAAGAGGAACAGAAGGAAGAACACACACAATTGTATACGTTTTTATTCATTACGGTTGCTATTGATGCCGACTCCGATTCTGAATCAGTATATTCAGAATCGGAATCAGTTACATTTATAACGAATGAATTCACATATTCATCTATGATGTGGTCGAGTTGATAAATTTTGTCTTCGACTTTTATGCAATGGAGAATTGGAGAAACTTTATTTTTTTTTAAAGTTTTGTTGTTCCTGGCGACGTAACTCTTTGCTTGAGCCCAAACTAACTCTATTGGGTTGAGCTCACTGTGATAAAGGGGTAGACGCAGGATTGTGACGCCGTATTCAGCGGCCAACTCTTCCACAGCATAGCGTTCGTAATCAGGTTTTTGTAATTTTACTATTTCTATTAATTGAGCCTTTATCATTGTGGGTTGATATTGAATTTTTTTTTTCATCCAACCACTAAATAATATCAGCCTTCCGCCAGTTTGAAGTGGGGATACTCTCGACTTTTCTTGAATGGTACGGTGCGTTACGTAATACCAGCATCGCATTTTGGAGGGAGACATCTCTCTTTAGAGGTGGACGGTTGGGTTTCGGGATTTTGAATTCGGGAGCAGAATGAAAAACAAGATTTCGTTCATAGCGTGACAAGTGATGATCCAACAACCAAAAACAAAGAATATAACAGTATTTTATGTTATATGTAATTACCTACCGTGTTGTATTCTGTTTAATTACCGTAAATTACATATTTTTATTTATATAAAGGCTATTTGATATTGAATAAAAAAAATGTAATCTCGACTAAGTTTTAATTGTAAAAACTCGATTTTACCACATCACTATTTATTCGAGACTAAAAACCTGCAACATTGGAAATGTCATTTTACTGACTCGAATTAAAAATCAAACTATACTGCATGGTGGCCGAGCTCTGGTATGTGAGATACAGAGACTTCACGTACACGGGCATCAGTGCATACAATGTCAATTAATGTCTCACTGTGGTCAGTAAAATGTGTAGGTTCTGTAACAATTTCTTTTAATTTACAGGAGACTAAGAAATTGTTAAATAATTTGGTTTTGCTTTCTAATTGGCTTAGCATGTTAATATTGAAGTCGCCCAACAAAATAACTTTATCTGCGCTCATTAAAGAGGAAAGAGAGTCTGTAAGCACATCGAGGAAGACATTGACATCAAGCCACGGCGGCCTGTATGCAGTGCCAACTACAACCGAATGCGAGTTGACGTTCAGTCGGAGCCACATCTGCTCGACTTGCGGCGCGGGCGGGTGCGGCACGAGGCGCGCGCGCACCCCGCGCGCACGTAGAAGCCCACGCCGCCGCCGCCGCGGCCGCCGCGCACGGTGCGCGCGCGGCACGTGCCGCAGCCGGTAGCCCAGCACGCTGGGCGCGCGGCCCTCCTCCCCCTGCCGGAGCCAGATTTCGTTAATCGCCATAATATCCACCCAATGTTTTCCATGGCTACAAGAAACTCATCATGGCGAGTACCTAGCGACCCCGCATTAAACAAACCAACTTTTAGGTTTTTAGTCTTAAGCATTTTTAAGATAATTGTATATAACATACATGATGTAAATAGTGTGCAATAAATTATGTAATTTAGTTTTTAAAGTATAGGTATAGGTAAATAAACACATCAAAAGTATCTAGGGATCAACATATATTTTTGCAATAACTTTTCTCCTGATTGATATTAATTAAAATTTTCTTTAAGGATTCATCAAATAAAGTGTTTTTGTTTGTCACAGTAACGATAAACCAAGTCACCTTTGCATTAATAAAGAAATTTGCCATTTTCCTAATAAAGGGATTTTTGACATTTGAACCACTAACATTAAAGTTCGAAAAAAAGACTGAAATAACAGTTTTCTTTAAAATTTTATTGGGTAACTTAAACAATTAATAATCCGTGTTTCTACCGCGAACACTAACAACACAAGAACATCGGTTTGGCATACTCAAAATGAGTTCATCCAAATCACGCTGTGGAATGGCCGCCCATGTTCGTTGCAACAACAAAAAAAGATCTTCTTGCGACTGGATACCCTCCATATTCGGCAGAGCTCTTCGCTTACCTTGGCTGAGCGCCATGGAGGACGGTATCGCTGCACCACACGGAGACAAGACCGATACATTCAAATCTTAACTCGAAGAGCTCCAACAATAACCGCCATGATGTTAGCCGTGAGGCTTCATCACTCTTCAGGGAACTTAATTAGCGACCAAACAGTCAGAAACCGCTTGCATGAAGTGAACCTTCATTCCCGAAGACCGCTACGGGTACCACCTATAGCAATGCACAATCGTAGGATTCGATATCAATGGGCTCTTGAACACAGAAATTGGGCAGAAGAACAATGGCGTTTCGTGTGCTTTTCTGATGAGTCTCGTTTTGGTATGAGACCGGATACAAGACGTATACGACACTGGAGAACCCCTGGACGCCAACAGCGATTAAAATCCTGCCAGGAAGTCCATCCTTATAGTGGTGGAACCATCATAGTATGGGCGGGTATTTGGATCGGCGGAAGAACTGAGTTGATTTGGATCAGAGGCAACCTCAACGCTCAAATTTATGCTGAGACGATTGTATCAGACGTCATCGTTCCTCTACAAGTGCAAATCGGTCCCTTATTTCAGTTAATGCATGATAATGCACGACCGCACACCGCAAGAGTTGTAAGACAGACTCTCGCCGCAGCTAACATCAATGTCCTGCCCTGGCCTGCTCAGTCGCCAGACTTGAACCCGATTGAGCATGCATGGGATATGCTACAGAGAAGAGCTCTGCCGAATATGGAGGGTATCCAGTCGCAAGAAGACCTTTTTTTGTTGTTGCAACGAACATGGGCGGCCATTCCACAGCGTGATTTGGATGAACTCATTTTGAGTATGCCAAACCGATGTTCTTGTGTTGTTAGTGTTCGCGGTAGAAACACGGATTATTAATTGTTTAAGTTACCCAATAAAATTTTAAAGAAAACTGTTATTTCAGTCTTTTTTTCGAACTTTAATGTTAGTGGTTCAAATGTCAAAAATCCCTTTATTAGGAAAATGGCAAATTTCTTTATTAATGCAAAGGTGACTTGGTTTATCGTTACTGTGACAAACGAAAACACTTTATTTGATGAATCCTTAAAGAAAATTTTAATTAATATCAATCAGGAGGAAAGTTATTGCAAAAATATATGTTGATCCCTAGATACTTTTGATGTGTTTAGTATAGCTTAGAAAAAGTATTTTAAAAAATAAATAATGTGTGTATGCATATGTAGTCAATGCTCGGGCAGCTGGATCATACAGTAAAACAGTCAAATACTGAACTATTGACCTCGCACAGAGCAAACTTAAAAATATAAAAACACGTAAAACAGGTTGACAAATATTGGATCTTAAAATAAAATAGTCTATGTGAACCAAACAAATTACTAACAATCGCCCCCCACGGAAGCTAAACTTCTTTCGTCCTCCATTGTGCGAAAGCAGTGAGTCGGCTTACCAGCACCCTGCTTGGCAAGGATACGGCCGTTCTTCGTCCAAGTGTATCGCCAGCCGAGACGACTACCAGCCTCACGCACACGATAAAAGAGATGCTTGTTGGATCTCGTGAGCCTCTCATTTATAAAAAAGCGACGCGGGGGCGAGTTGAGACCAAAGTCCGCTGTAGTGGCTCCCCGGCGCACCCGCGCGCCCTGCAGCAGCTCATCGCGCACAGCGCGGCGCGTCAGACGCACCACGATGCGCCGCCCGCGCGCTGTCACCGTCGCCGCTCCCGTTGGACTCGCTGCGCCCTCAACAATTGACTGCGCCTCGCGATCCATGCGCAGACCCACACGCTGAGCGAACACTATGTCGCGTTCCTCTAGGGTTACCCCAAGCTTCGCCGCTACCAGCTCAACAGTGTGCACCACATTCTCGCCAGGTATGTCCGGGATATTTGATATTTCCAAGTCGGCACCGAGCAGATCTTGTTCGCGGTCGTTGAGCTCCAGTTCCAGCTGCCCTACAATATGCTCAAGTTGGCTGACTTTGTTGTCAGGCAGAGCCACATTTTACTTGCTCTCCAGAGCCTCAATTCTGGCTTCAAGGTTGTCCACTCGTTGAGTACAAACTCCCATTGATGAGTGGAGGTCAGCCATCTCCCGAAGAAACTCCCGCATTTCCCTTACCTCCCGCAACTCAGACCTGAAGAGCCTAATTTCCTCACGTAGAGTGAGCTATGTCTCAGGCGAAGGCTCCCCATCAGTACCTTGCTCGCTCCCAGCTCGAGGCAACACCTTAGGTATTACATAAGAGGGCTTGGTCATGGAGCCTTGAACCTGGGCTATTTTTGCTGGTGATCTGTTCATGGCGCCCTGATCTGATGCAGCAGACACGGCCCCTGCCGCTGCTGAGCCTGACGCTGCTGGGCCTGCCGCTGCTGAGTCTGCCACTGCTGAGCCTACCGCTGCTGAGCCTGCCGCTGTTGAGCTGGCCACTGCCGCTGCTACGCCCGCCGCAACCGCTCGAATTGCAGGTGTACCACTTCCCAGGTTTCTGACGGGTGTGGCGCTGTTATCACACTTAGGCACGTTATTTTTGCATTCAGGACACAACCACTCACTGTTTACCTGCGTTGCATCGGGCAAGCAAGCGAGATGAAAACGGTTGTGACAAGCGAAGTTGCCACATGTAGCGCCCCCTTTCGCTGAGAGGAACTTTCCACACGCTGCGCATTTGGCCATGGTTCCAAGTGATACGGCTATTCGCAGCTAGATGATACCAGCGTCCCTCACACTTTGGTAACGATAGATGTCGCCCACTCCGCAAAAAAATATTGATCCAAATGCAAGATCTATGGTTCGTTACTAGCAACACTTTATGTTGTAAAAAGACACTTTTTGGAGGTATCGGTCACACACAATATGTAGAAGTAACTTCAATGTTTGAAAACGTTCCAAAATGTAAATTGGTTTTTAAGATATTACACGGCCGTAACACTATTGTTTTCACTTGCACACAAACTAGCACGTAAGTTCCAATATTGTGATGTTGTAAATATAAACTTTATGGAGAATAACTTATGTTTATTATTTTATTTTAGTGATAACACGAACAGCTGATGTGCACCGTAAAGCGTCCGTGACGTCACTCATACACTTATCGGGTTGTGAAAGTTCTACCGAATGACCGGTATGAGCTCAAGTTGCTAAGTGGCAGCTATGGGAAGACCACACAAGCAGCGGCACAATACATGGTGCCTTGGCGTGGCGAGTGGTGCCCTGAGTCATGCACAGCTTTCTTTGAAGGTAAGTATGAGTTTTTCATGTAAGAACTACAGGCTTGTGTAGCCTTAGCGTTCGCTCGTAAGACTTCAGGCTCAAGGCCTTGGCGTCTATTTCTGAACTGCAGGCATAAGGCCTTGGCGTTCTATTGTCGAACTTCGGGTAATTTGCCCTGGCGTTCGTTGAACTACAGGCGTATTGTCTTGGCGTTCATTGAACTACAGACGTATTGTCTTGGCGTTCGTTGAACTACAGACATACTGTCTTGGCGTTCGTGGAACTTCAGGCGTGCTGCCCTGGTGTTCTCATATGGTGGCGATGGTGGCTTAGAAACCCAGCGAGAAGAGGACCTACTGCTATGAAGGAAAATGCCTAGGCTTGGTTTGTCATTTTAAGAGACGTCTCTACTATTACTTAAGGTGATGAATGTGTGATTTCTATGAGTGTATGATAGATGAACTTTGAATTGATTGTGTGGTGATGTGTGCAATATTTGTAAGGTTGAATGTGTCCCTCTAGGCTAAACTAGATTTCTAATTACCAAACCTGATTTACATATGAGAACAATAGTGAACCTATGCCACAGGAGAATACACCACCTTCCAGGGCTGGTCTTTCGATGCCTTCCTTGGATGAGGACCCAGACCTCAGAGCTGCTGATGTTGCTGGTCCCAGCGGCTTGGTGCGGCAGTCTGAAGTCGGGCACTCAATGCCTCTGCTGGATGAAGACGTCGACATTTAAGAAGATTGCACTGGACCAAAAGGCGTCCACCAAGACGCTTGTGTCGAGGACGACACTATGTCAGGAGAGGCCGTATAAGCAATCACCTTATATGTCCCTACAACTACCCCCCGCCATTCCTTATAAAAGGAGCAGCCGAGCTGCCGGCGGCCCCTATTGCCCGGTTAAGCAGTAACCAGCCTTAATGTGCTGAACTGCGAGTTGTCATGTTAAAAAAAAAAAGCCGGCGGCCCACTTATTTTCGAGCGTTCGGAGCGTGCACATCGGTTGTGAAGTTTAGTGTTAGATTCCGGTCCTAGGTGTAAGTTGATTTTGTTCCTCTAATTTGATTAGTTTTGCAAAATTATCTTTAAGTAAATAAATAAATAGCTACGGTTAGCAAACTTGTTTTTTTTTTTAAATATTCCTGTTCCTGATTCCTAAAAATATGGAATTTTATATTTCTTAAGAAAGTTGTCAAATTCATGGGATCGGAATTGCGCTCCATTATCCATAATGATAGTCTGTGGTACACCATGAACCAGAAAAATAAAATTTTCTAAGTAAGATATTATGTTTGCACTAGTAGCCCGTTTTAGTGGAAAGATTAGGGAATATTTAGAAAAGCAACAGTTAACTACTAAAATAAATTGATTCCTACGCCTAGTCATAGGCAGAGGACCCATTATATCCAAAGATATTGTTTGAAAGGGCCTGGAGCAAATTTTTGGTTTATAAGGCCAAAAGGAGAGTGATTAGCGTGTTTGTAAGCTAAGCAAGTATCACAGGAAGAAATTATTTTAGCGATGTCCTTAAACATACCTGGCCAGTAATATAAAAGTGATAATTTTATGTAAGTTTTAAAAATTCCAAGATGAGGTTGATCCAGGGACCCATGGTTATCTTTGACAAGGGATTCCCGGAAATCAGGATGAGGAACTTCTTTCCACGTGAAATCTTCCGTTAACGCGTAGGGAGAATGAGTATAGCGCAATAATTTATTTTCCCGAACAGTATAATTGGGATATTGATCAGGATTAATGCGACATTCCAGAAGTATTTTGTTATAGACTTCCAATGCTGAAGATTCAGGTTAGGAACCATGTGAGACAGGATTAACGCCAAGACGTAATGATGTTAAATCACGAGAAGTCTGGGACTAGATTATCTTTTCCTCGTTTGTGTTTTAAAGTAAAATTAAAAGTTGATAACCTAAGAGCCCACCGTGCTAGTCTACCAGAAGGGTTAGATAAATTAAGGAACCATTAAGTGCCGCGTGGTCTGTATAAACAGTAAATGGTTTACCATTATCAATGTAACAACGCCAATGTTCTAAAGCTGTTATTACCGCGGGGGTTTCTCTTTCCGTGGTTGAGTAATTACGCTCGTTTTTGCTTAAGGATTTGCTATAGAGGCTATGACTACTTCCTTTCCATCTTTCTCTTGAGTTTACATACCTCCGATGCCAAAGTTAGAAGCATCGCAGTGCACAGAGAAAGCCCGTTCGTAGTCAGGACAAGCTAGTATGGGAGTAGTGACAAGAGCTTCTTTTAGTTTATTAAATGCCAAAGTAGCGTCTTTATCCCAAAAGAATTTAGGGGCGTTTTCACCGGAAGAAGTTAATAGTTTATTAAGTAGTGCTGCAATAGTGCTAAAGTTGGGAATAAATCGACGAAACCAGCTACAAGTTCCAAGAAACTTTCTTACTTCTTTACTAGTAGTGGGAGTAGGAAATTCTAATATCACTTTAATTTTAGCTGGATCTGATCGTAAACCGTTTTCGTCTACAATATACCCCAAGTATTTTAATTCATTAAAAAAAAAATACTTTTATCGAAGTTAATAGTCAAATTGGCTAAAGTTAACTTCTCAAGGACTTTAAGTAGATAAGAGATATTATGCTCCTCAAATGACTCAGAGATGATAATAATGTCATCTAAGTCGCAAAAGACTTTATTATCAAATTCGGGAGTAAAAAGCATGTCCATAAGTCTTTGCTGAGTAGCTGGAGCATTAGTTAGTCCAAAGGGCATGATAACAAAGCGATACATGCCTCGACCAGGAACATAAAAAGCTGTTTTTATCTTTATCTGATTCATCTTTCAATGGTATCTCCCAGAAAGCTTTAGCAATATCAATGCTAGAGAGAAATTTAGTATTTTTAAGGTTATCTAAAATTTCATTAACGAATGGGAGGCTGTACGCGTCTCTACGAGTAACCGAATTTAGTTTACGACTATCAACACAGAAACGCCATTCGCCATCCTTTATAGGTGTAATGATAACCGGGGAAAGCCAAGGGCTTTCGCATTTTTCAATAACACCCCATTCTAACATTTTATCAACTTCTTTAATGAGAGCTTTTTGTTTTTTCAGGAAAAGTCGATAGCACCGTTGTTTAATTGATGGAGTGTCACCAGTATCAATATGATGATTTATAAGATGAGTGCTGCCAAGTACACCTCTACTTTCAAACGATATAGCTTTAAAACGATTAATCATGTCATCAGCAATAGTTTTTTGCTCTGATGAGAGATAATCATAAGGGAGTACTTGTTTAGTAGTTTCAGTCACGTTTAAAACGATACCAATGTAGAACGTTATCTGTTAATAATTCGAAGGCATGATCGAGCAATCTATTTTTCGAAATATTATAATAAGTTCTAAAGGTAGAGGGTTAAGTTCAATTGGTTGAGAGTTAGGTTCAATTGATTGAAGGTAAGGCTCAATTGAATCTAATAATAAATTAAATTTTGATTCTAAGGAAAAAAATATTTCATTTAATTGAGAGAATCTAAGCGATTTTCCTCAGAGGGATCCGTATTAGTATCGATCCTATTTAATCTGAAGAAAACATGATTAAGATGAGTTCTAATTTTTTTATTAAATTTTTTGTTACCCTGTACAATAAAATTTTTGATTCGATATAATTTAGTGTAACGGTAAGTTCATCTAAGTCAGTTTTGCCTGAGAGTACCGAATCAAGAATATCTTGAGATATAGTTGTAAAATCTGCTTCTTGAGAAGCAAAACCGTATCCTTTGGTTCCTCCAATCTGATCTTAACTTCATATTCAAGTTCAGCTTTATTTAAAAGCTCAAATTGAATAATCCTGGCCATATTTATTAGTAAATATTCAAGATACCAAAGCGTAAAAGAGTGAGCAAAAAAAATCAAAAGTCAAAATCAATTCAATATTATTATGTAAGTTAAGTTAGCATGAGTCACTCCCATAAAAATCCAAAGATAATAGCTTAAAGAGAGCAAAGAGGAAGTGAGAGGGTATGATAATACTATAAGTCAACTGAGTAAGTTAAAGTCACTCCTATAAACACAAAGTCCTCTAATAAGTTAAAGATTGTAAGAGGGAAGTAAGAGGGCATATAAAAAGTTGATTGACTTTTTATATGCCCTCTCAAACTCTTGAATTACAACTCAAGTTTGACAAACTCTGACGTAAAATGTTACAACAAGAAAATAAACATTAAAAATATTAAAAAGGTGATTTATATCCAGTGAAATCGTTTAGAATCAGCGCTTAAAGCATTCAATAACGAATTCCACTACTAATACAAGCACTTCATTAATTTCAGTATATGTAACTGTGAAGATAATCTAAAAAGTCAAACTGTGAACATAATGAGATGATACAATGGATAAAGGCATAAAATACCTAAAACGTAAGTGTTTAATAGTACAATATGATAGTATCTGCAGTATTTAAAGTACAGATACTATATGGTGACACCCAGGCCTGCACGATCGAGGTTTCCAGGAGAAGCTCCCGGTCCAGCTGCTTCAGCGCCCACCGCGGACCACTCGGGGTTTGTCGGACCGGCGCGCTTGAGGTCTGGGCGGAGACGTCGAGCCGGATATATCGGTGATCGGAATAGGTCTCCACCTCCTCCATAACGCGCCAGTTGACGACACGCGGTGACAGAGCGGGGCTGGCGAACGAAATGTCCACTACTGATTCACCCCGCATCCGCACACACGTGGGGACAGAACCCCGATTTAGGACGACCAGGCCTGTCTCCAGGGCCCAGTCCTCCACCATCCTACCCCGCACGTTGGTATAACGGGGACCCCAAGCCAAGTTTTTGGCATTGAAGTCCCCGAGAACAAGCACGGGGAGGGGACGATACCCGACGACGACGATACGCAGCTCCCTAAGGGAGTTGTGGAACTCGGCGAGAGTTCGGTTCGGGGAGAAGTAGACTCCCACTACTACAATCTCCCCGAACCGTGCTGCTACGCACCCCTGTCCTCTCCTAACACATTCGAGGGACGGGGTACCGGCGGCGGCCGACGAAAAAAGGGCCACTGAGCCGTCCAGGTCCTTCACCCAGTCATCCCTGGGCGGGACGTACATAGTACGGCTCAACGACCACGGCGACATTAATCAACCACTGCGCCATCGTTATCTTATCTAAGTTTTGATTTTACTGTATATTTGTGAAAACTAAAAAAGAAATAACTTCGGGAATGTTCATTACAAACATAGAAACTATGTAAGTACTTTAGTTATTCTATTTTGTTCTAAATACTTTTTAAACTCGGTAAATAACAAAATGAATATAGTGGTTTTAAATATAAGAAGATCATCTCTTATTCTCCTTCATGAAGTTTTTTATTTGCTAATATTGGTAGAATTAAAGTAATATCAACAAATTAATTATTGTAATTTTTCTTTATTTTACTCTTCTTCTTTATTTTCCTCTTCTTCTTTAGTTTCTTTGTTATCTTGTTGTAGTGCTTGCGTTTCCTGTGCAGAATTGGAAATTGGGGGTGGCTGGTTAGGCAAAACACCTGAAGTGTCTTTAATAGGATCTTCGACCTTAACACCTGGATCTTGTGGATCTTGTGGATCTTGTGGATCTTGTGGATCTTGTGGACCTTGTGGATCGCTTAAAGAAGGCTTGTTTTCCGTCGATTCGTCTCCTAGATATTCCAAGCGATGACTCACAACAAGCGTGCATTTCGCAAGCACTGCACATCTACCAGATTTTATTTCATGGGAGCCTTTCTGTTTGAAATCTGCCATAAGTGTTTGCCCCTCGGGCTTTTTCAAAATAAGAAAACCTTTTAATCTAAGTAATATCTTGCTTGGTCGGACATTTTGCGACGATTTTGAAGGTTTGGCGGCGCTCTGATCATTTCCCTGTGCATCAATATTTTGCTGCACCTCAACATTTTCCTGTGCATCATTTATGTTCTGCAGGTTATCATCGGCTTTAGGTTTACCGGAATGTTTAATGAAAGTGGTATCTTGTGAATTTTCAGGTGGCGGAATGTCATCAGTTTTTTCGCAATCAACAATTTCCCCTTGCCAAGATATACACACATCTTTTGTGCAATCCACTTCTGGAGGAGGTGAAGCATCATCACATGGATTTTGGTTCATATCAAAATTTCTACGTAATGGTGTGTCTTGATGGTCATGTGTATGTTTTGTTGCTTTGCCCTCCTCACAAATGAATTCATCATACACACTCGCGCGTGCTTGATTTAACTTAACCAGCTTAGCATCATCTTTCTCATGGCATATTTGAGTACTGTTTAAATTTCCTGAACAATTGACAAAATAAAAGTATTTGTCTTTTATCGTTTTAGATAAGAAGACTAATTTATCAATTTTGCTTAAATTGTTAAATCTTATGGTTTCACACAGCGTGTGATTTTGAGTAGAGCAGGATTTCAAGATGAGATTTGGAGCAATAAGTTCAGTTATAGAGGAAAATGTTATCGGTATACAATCGTAGGCGTTAGTACAGTTAAAGAAAACGGTTGTGTTTTCTGGCGTATAATTTTCATGAGAAATTATTTTCTCACTGTTGGTCATTATTCTGATCCCTTCCATCATAATGTAGACAGCTTCTAGACCCTGAAATAAAAATGAATTCGTTATTTTTATTAAGTAAAGGTATCCCACAGATTCTAACAAGAGCTTCGGAAATCATCACCTATCCTTGGAAATATGAAAGCACTACGATAAGATCTAATAAAAAGCTGTTACAACCATAAAAGTACTACATAGACAAGGTTTTTTTGTTTAATATGGGCTAAGATATTATAGACGTAGCTAATAACATCTATAGATATATCTACTTAGAAAAATCCATTGTAAATTGTCTCCCTTCTCATCACAGTGGGCTAACGGTAACTTTTGAGTCCACCTCATCTATACAACAAGTGCAGATACAATAAAAAAGAGCTATGCGTGCAATTTACAAATTAAGTCCTAGACGGTCCCTCAGAGAAAAATTTAAAGAGATTAATATAATGACTGTGCCTTCTCACTATATATATATATGAGAATCTTTTGTATGCACATAAAAATATTAATCTATTTAAAAGATACAGTGATATTCATAACGTGAATACTAGTAACAAACATAATTTTGTCATTCCTAAAACTAGGCTCAAGAAAATAGGTGATTCATTTAGATGTCAATGTATAGGTACGTTTTTATAATAAACTCCCATTAATAAATTCAAATTGATAGTAAAACGTAAGCTACGCCAGAAAGCTTTTTTGTGTAAAAAGCTTTCTGGCATAGCTTACGTTTTAAATTTTAAATTTAAGTTAAAGCCTATATTGAAGACCAAAAGGCTTGGAATTGAGCTGCTTCAACGATGTACATGGCCGAATATTACTTTTCTCAATTTTAGATTTGACATTTCATATTATCCTATTTGTGCAATTTTGACATGAATGTTTACTTTATAAAGTATTATTTTATTATCAGTGACATGACTTGTTAAAGTAATATTTTTTATTTATTATGTTTGACATGTATACTTACTTTGTAAAGTATTATATTTTTACTTAATTTATAAGATAAGATAAGATATTTATTTTGTAAAACATGAGTACAGTATACAGGTCTTAAAATTAAAGTGAGGTCGCTACATGTTTTGACATTTATGGCGTACAAAATTAGTCGTACTAGACAGATAATTGACGGGTCTGTTGGTCTAGTGGTTAGCGGCCCTGACTGCTAAGCCGGAGGTCGTGGGTTCGATTCCCACCCAGGACAAACTTTGTGTGATGAGCATGATTGTTTGTTCTGTGTCTGGGTGTGATTTATCTATAATATGTATTAATTTATAAATTATATAAGTATGTGTATCAGTTGTCTGGTTACCATAACACAAGCTCTGCTTAGCTTGGGATCAGATAGCCGTGTGAGAGTTGTCCCAAGATCTTTAATTTTTTCAAAATCTGGATGAAATTTTAAATACAATGTAAAAATTTAAATTCCATTCAAAATTACAATGTCAAAATTTAAATTCTAACTGGCGTACGAAATTATTTAAAAAAACAAATTTGAAAACATTAAAAATTCATTCAAATCAATAATAGCAGTCAATACATAAAATAGGCAGTCAAAATTCAATTACAGTCAATATACAATAGAAAAATAAATAGAAATAATAAAATTGTATGAAATATTAATTAGTCAAGATTCAAAATTTTTCGTTTAAAAACTCCGCAACATTATAATAACCCTTACTAAGTAGCATTTTTTTTAGTTCAGTCATAAATGAATTAATATTCATTATCTTTGTGGAATTAGGAATTTTATTATAAATTGTTGGAGCCATGCATACTACACTTTTTCTTAAAAATGCTGTTTTTGCGGGGATTGATTGCACCCAAAATCTGTACTTTCACGCCTATGTCTACCTGTATTGTTATTTAAGAGGGGAAACAAATGCGGATTAGATTTTACAAATACCGATATTTCTAATATGTAAAGTGACGGAAGTGTTAGAATTCTGTGCTTTATAAACATTGGTTTGCAACTGTCAGTGATTTGCAACCCATGCATAGACCGTATACAACGTTTTTGTGCTTTGAACGCCGTTTCCTTCAAAGTTGAATTGCCCCAAAAAATTATTCCAAATCTTAATTAATATTGATTCAGCAAGTCCGTAATATGCTGTAAGTAGAGTATCAATGTTAACAGTTGGTGCTAATTTATAAAGGGCATAAGATGAAGTACTAACTTTTTTACAAGGTTCAGTAATGTGGGTTCTCCAGTTTAATTGCTTATAAAGATTTTTTTCTGTTGTCCAAACTGAGTTCAATAATACTTTTAAAAAGACAACTAAAACTATCTGCCCTAAGTTTTTATTTAGTGACTGGGTGACTAAAGGACTCAGTAAAAGTAGGGAAAGACTTTACGAGCTATACGGCCTGAAGCCTCATATTAATACTGAAGCTATTAATAAGTATGCAGCTACTTACTCAAAAATTTATAAAAATACTTGTAAGGTAGCTTAAGCTTTATACATAAGCAATAAGGTAAAAACAGCAGATAACAAAGTAAATACGGTTTGGAAAATTATAAATAACGAAACAAACAGAAATAAAAGACATAATACGGATTTCACATTGGAGACTCAGGGTCTTATTAGTGATAACCTAAAAGTTGCTCAAGAATTTGTAAATTTCTTTACCAGTTTTCCACTTAAAACTACCGAAGCTTTTAATTCTTCGCTTTCGCTTGCTTTAGATTTATTACAGTTGAATGTGTCAGCCTGCCCGACTGAATTTCATTTTAAGCATATAAACGCCTCAACAGTAATGAAAGATTTCAAACAAATCAAAATTAAACAGATGGAAGATTTATGGGGAATGTCTATCTTAGTTTGTACTTCAATTATTGAGAGTATAGCCCCTTTCTTAGCTTTAATATTTAATCTGTGTGTGGATCAAGGAGTCTTTCCGGACCTAATGAAATTCAGTAAAGTGATACCACTTTTTTAAAACGGGGACAGTAAGGACACAAATAATTATAGACCAATATCTGTGTTGCCAGTCTTCAGCAAGGTATTTGAAAAAGTGATGCTAAATCAGATGCTTTATCATTTTAACACGAATAATATCTTGCATGATAAGCAGTATGGTTTCACCAGAGGACGTTTTACGACTGACGCTGGTGTAACCTTATTGAAGCATATATTTAATGCGTGGGAAAAGGCACAAAATGCCATAGGCATCTTCTGCGACCTATCTAAGGCGTTTGGTTGCGTAAATCACGAAATATTACTCCTGAAACTTGGGCACTACGGACTGGGCAAAACAGCTTTAAGCCTTGTTAAATCTTATTTAAATGATAGACAGCAAGTAGTTCAAGTAAACGGTGTCAATTCATCGGGCTTTAACGTGAAAATGGGCGTTTCACAGGGCTTAATTTTGGGTCCTTTTTATTTTTAGTTTATATCATTTATATAAACTGAAAAAAAAAAAAAAACAAATAAAAAAAATCAAAAAAAAAAAAAACATTTGTTTACCCCATTTATTGCAAAACAAGCTACACATTGTCTTGTTTGCCGACGACACTTCTTTGATTTTTAAAATAAATAGATGTAGTAATAATGTTGACTTCGTAAATAACGCCCTTCTGCCGGGCCAAAATTGGTTCACTTTTAATAAATTGGTTTTAAATGGGAAGAAAACGAAGTGCATAAGATTTGCTTTGCAAAATTTCAAAAGTAGTGATTGTGATATAGTGTTGAGCAGGGAAAAACTAGTATTCGTCGATAAAACGGTTTTCCTGGGGATTACGCTTGACTCAAGGCTACAATGGGGTCCTCATTTAGCATCTCTTGCAGGACGACTAAGCTCAGCAGCATAATTATTATGCTGTAACGAAAATCCGCCAATTTACAGATGTTGATACCGCGAGACTAATTACGCGAGCGAGATAGTCCTCACATTCAAAATAATATGTTATATGAGAACCATGCAGTCAGTGTCTGAAATGGTCTTTTGAGGAAAGAACCACACAGATTTAAGTGCGATTCTCTGTCTGTATTGCAAGCCTTTGTCACTAGTTGAGTAGCTCAACTTAGAAATAATAAGGAGCTCAACGACCCGATGAACAATACCAAAGAAGGGACATTTGTATAGGCCGCAAAAGTACTTAAACTGCCAGACGTCGTCGTTCGATATACTTTAAAGAAGGAAAGAAAATAATACCCATATAGTCCTCATATTCACAAAATAAATTAAGTAAAAATATAATACTTTACAAGGTACTCGTATACATGTCAAAAATCTATACTACTATTATAAAGAGGAAAGATTTGTTTGTTTGTATTGAATAGGCTCCGAAACTAATGAACCGATTTGAAAAATTCTTTCGCTGTTTGGAAGCTGCACTATCCCCAGATGACATAGGCTATATTTGATCCCCATATTCCCACGGGAACAGGAACTATGCGGGTGAAACCGCGGGCCGCTGCTAGTAATAAATAAAAAATATTACTTTAACAAGTAAATATTCAAGTCACAATAATAAAAAATACTTTATAAAGTAAACATTCGTGTAAAAATTGCACAAACAGGAGAATATAAAATGTCAAAATAAAATTGAGAAAAATATCAATAGATAAAAGTAATATTAGGCCATGTACATCGTTGAAGCAGCTCAATCCCAAGCCTTTTGGTCCTCAATATAGTCTTTAAGTAACTGTGTAAAAAGCTTTCTAGCATACCTTACGTTTTACTATCAATTTGAATTTATTAATACTAAGTTGTTCACACACTGTACATCAACCCATAACGCGACTCCCGCGCAGGCAGCAGGCGGCGCGGCGTCGGCACTCGCCATTGCACCATCCGAAACGACCGCGCACGGACTTACCTATCTTTGATATTTACTTAGTTGCTATTATTGTAAAACTACCGAATAACCTTATACCTAAAACGTCCGCTTGCTTTACTTTAACCTGGGCCTATACCCCTTAGAGGCTTCAATACCATCATAGCAACAGTCAAATAGGTTTAAAAGTCGAGCCGCGATCGCAAGAAAAAAGCCACGCCGTCACACAGCGCCCGGAATTCGGCTGGAGGCCAAACAGCGGTCATCGCAACAGCGAGCGCAGCCATCTAGCATCTGGGAGCAGCACAATCAAGCAGCGTCGGTTACATCAGTCGCTATAACGGACGAAAAAGGGTTTGGTAGAAGCAGTTTCGTGAGTTCGACTAATTCATTTACCTCAACCTTTCATCCAGTCTCATTCAATATTCAGTGAACTTACTTAAATTCCTTCCATTCCCATTCTCAAGCACTAATTCAAATTATTAATTTCAACAGTATTATTAGAATAAGCAATTATTGCATATTTTGTTCCACTTACATCATCACATTTTCAAAAAATTGCTTCGTGATTATTTTAGTAATACGAATAAATCCAACTGCCAACAACTTATTCATCATCTAATAGTTATATTTTCGTTTGTTATCTAGCATACATCGCCTTGCTCTGAGCGCACCGAGCGAGTCTCGCATCGAGGGTAATTTGGTAAAGTCACAAGATCAACACACAGTGCCTGCCATATTTCCTAATTAATTTAAGTATCGTTTTAATTTCATAACTTAAATAGACAAAAAAAAACCTTCACATCTAATATGCTTGATAATGACGATTCACAGCTCGGCATTCACAAAAAAAGACGAGCTACTCACAAAGCAAAGGTCACTATTTTCCTACAAAAAAATCCTTAACAGAAATAGATATTTTACAATTAAAAAATTGCTTAGATACATATAAGACCCTTGCAAAAGATTTTGATGAAATTTCATACACAATACATACGGATTACGAAACACAAAAACAAATTACAAAACGATCAATTTTATCCACTATAGGCCATAGTTTCGGCCCATTAGGCCTCATTAGCCCATGCATACTCAACGCAAAATTATTAATGCAACAGATGTGGATAGATAACATTAGCTGGGACGGTGAAATACCGGTTTCGAATCAAACGCAATGGGCGAAGTTTGTTGAGTCGTTATCATTTTTAAATCAGCTAGCTATTCCTCGTTACGCATTCTTTGCCTCATCACGTAATCATATAGAACTACATATTTTTTGCGACGCGCCTACACAACAGATGGCAAAATCAATGTTCAGTTACTAATAGCAAAGGGACGGGTGGCTCCTTTGAAAACACTTACGATTCCGCGTCTTGAATTATGCGCTACGTCATCAAGCCTTTATAGATAGAACTTCATTTGGCTAGGTATCAGTTAGCAAAGATAGTACAAATAGAATCATTTCCAGAGGAATACGAATTGTTGTTAAACAATAAAGAGTTACCTGCTAAACAGAAGTTCAATTCTCTTAACCCTTTTCTAGGGGATAATCAACTCATTCGTGTGGGCGGAAGGTTAGCACATTCGCCATACAATTGTAATAGGAAATATCCTATCCTTTTGCATCCAGCTCATCATATTACTAAAATCATATTTTCAACATATCACATGACACTTTTACACGCTGGCCCACATCTGTTGCTGTCACCCATACGTCAACAATTCTGGCCAATTTCAGGTCGTAATTTAGCTAGAAAAACGACAAAATCATGTATAACATGCAAACGGTTTCAAGGGAAATCTATAACTCCTATAATGGGGCCGTTACCTGAACAGAGACTGCATACAGATTTCGTATTCAGCGACGTAGGTGTTGACTATGCAGGGCCAATCATGATTAATAACCACAAGGGGCGTGGAAATGTACTAATTAAATCATACATTTGTATTTTCATTTGTTTTGTAGTCAAAGCTGTGCACTTGGAGTTGGTCACAGATCTCACGACAGAGTCTTACATAGCAGCAATTAAGAGGTTCATCTATCGTAGGGGCAAACCCAATCATATCTATTCAGACAATGGGAAAAATCTGGTGGGTGCTGCTCGTGTGATCACCGATTTTATCAAAAAACACAGTGAGTCAATTTACAGCAGCGCTGCAGAGCATGGTATTAACTTTCACTTCATTCCTCCATCATCATTCTTCATTTCTTCATTTCACCGGTTTCACCTGCCTGCGCCATTCATTCTTTCTGGCTCAGTGTTCTTTCTTTCGTCTCCTAAGGATCATAGTTTGATGTTAAATAATTATCGTTCTGTTATCCTGGTGTTTTGTGAGTTTTCACTCATAATTCCAGGGCTTCGACATGTTTAGAGTCTGTTGGTACACGTAAATCTTTACCACTCAAATGTCCAGCCCCCGAAATACTTCGACATGTTTCTTTCTGGTCTTTCTTTGGCGAATGCAATTTTAGCCCCGGAAATAGTTGGTCATGTTCCAGGGTCTACCCCGGCTTCGCTCGCATAAGAACCTTCTTCTGACAATAACAAACGCAACAAAAAATAATTAGCGAAATTGTTGCGAGTTGTTCAGGCTGTTTATTTTAGTAATTAATGACATTCATAATTTGAAACATAATGTACCTTGTTCTCCCGCGCTCCTTAAGTTTAGGCCGTTTCTCGATGAGCATGGGATCATACGTGTTGGTGGTCGTCTGTCTAATTCGGACGAGCCTTATTGCTACAAGCATCCTTGCGTCTTACCGCGTCACGACCATGTCGTTGACCTTCTTGTCGATTTTTATCACAGGAAACATCTCCATGCCGGTCCAGAGTTGCTAATGTCCTTACTCAGTCATAAATATTGGGTTTTAGCTGCACGACGAATAATTCGCTACAGATTATCTAAATGTAACGTGTGTTTTAAATCCCGTCCTCGCCCGGTCGCTCCTCTCATGGCTGAACTTCCAAGCGTTCACACATATACCGGTTGCGATTACGCTGGACCACTGCAGTACACGTCAGTGCGTGGTCGAGGTGTTAAAAGCCGTAAAGCTTGGCAATGTGTTTTCACATGCTTGACGACGCGCGCTACACATATTGAAATTGCAACGGATCTAAGCACAGTGTCATTTATAGCAGCTCTAAAACGATTTCTTTCGCGATGCGGCCCTATAAATTGTTTGTACACGGACAACGGCACTTGTTTCGTAGGTGCAAATTCTTATTTACGCGATCTTTATAAGTTTCTCAAGAATGTATATCGTGATCGTCTTCAGGAAGAACTTTCCATGAATCAGATAGATTGGAAATTTATACCACCCGCTTCACCACATTTCGGTGGATGTTGGGAGAGTATGGTAAAAGTAATTAAAACCCATCTCTTCAAGGTCATAGGCCAACAAATCCTCTCCTACGAAGAGCTTTTAACCGTGCTGGCTCAAATCGAGGCACTGGTAAACTCGCGTCCTCTCACAGCACTGAGTAGTGACCCTGCAGAATTATCCACGTTAACTCCTGCGCATTTTTTGAACACGAGTGCCATTGTCGTTGCTTCCCGCACCTGCAGCAGACTCCTCTAGCCTGCTTCAGAGACATTCTTTGCTCGATAATCTCGTCCAGTCGTTCTGGAGGCGCTGGCGTTCTGAGTACCTTCACCAGCTTCAGACTAGGTCCAAATGGAATAGTCCTGCATCCCCTATACAGGAGGGTACGTTAGTAATTATCATTAATGATAATTCTCCGCCGCTTTCGTGGCCCTTAGCCATCATAGAGAAATTGCACACATCTAAAGACGGTATAACCCGCGTTGTTACGGTAAAAACCGCGAAGGGTAGCTACGTGCGCCCTGTCGTGCGTCTTTGTCCGCTACCAACTCAGTGAGATCTAGCCTGAAGTTGGATCTCTCTCTTAGTTTAGATATTAGTTAAGCTTGTGTTATAAGTGTTCCGCTAAAATTGATTTAGATTAATTTAATATATGACAATGTTGTCTCAGATTTTGGATAAGTTATGCGGTGGTATACCTAACATTATTCATAGGCAACACTTTAAAGCCGGGGGGAAATGGTAACGCCATCTACTGATGCTCTTAATATTTACTAACGCTTAAAGATAGTTTCATTCAATTGACGAAAAGGTCAGAACGAATGATCGAATCTCTCTTTCCCACCCGAACGGCACGCCTGCCTCTAATTGGCCAAGGATGTCAGGAGAGTGTCATTGGCCAGAGTCCCATCGACTCGGTTTCCGTCCGGCTCGGCTTGCAGAAGCTTCGCGCCGAAGAGAAGTGTCGTGACCCAGCGTAACCGACGCGCGCGCGCGCTTCGTTTATATCGCGTGTTCGCCTGAACCGCAAAAACTGTGATTGAATTATGGACAGCCGCCCGCGGGTGTGATTGAGTGACATGGTGATCGAGAGACTCCTTTTTTTTTTTTTGGATGGGAAATCATCAAACGACCCCTCCCGCCCTGGGTGGAGCTTTAGGGAGTGTCAGACTTTTACTGACTAAAACCCACCCGTGCTCCTCCATGTGCCCTTTGCGTTCCAGGGCCGCGGTAACTCTTTCGAACAAATTCCGCAACCCTAGCAGGCACCGACCCTATGGGGCCCCGTCTCTGGTGCTGACGGCTCCTTGAGGCGCGCGTGAAGCACAACGCGTCGTCGACTCAGCCTGGTATCGGACGGCGAGCCACCCACGCTCACCGTCCACAGGCATCAGCCACTGCGCAATAGCACAGCGGCCGACTTGTCTCTGGAGGAGGCCGAAATGGGACCATTACTGGCACTCCATTTCAGCCCCCTCCCGAGTACCGGGAGTCGCAGCACCCACAGCAGAAGCGGCAGAAGCGGCGACGGAAGCCGCGGCGGTGGCAGAGGCGGCGGCGGCGGCGGACCTCTTGCCCTTGGTCGGGGCGGATGGCGCGCAGGCCCTTCCCCCAGCCCAGTGCTCGGCCGGCTTGCCAACAGCCGCACATGCACTGCAGTGCGGCGTGGCCTCGCACGAGCCGTCCCGATGACCGGGCTGACCACAGCGGAAACAAAGTCCACTGCGGTCCACCTCCGAGGGGCACATAGCTCCCGTGTGGTTGCCCACATGGCAGCGGTAGCACCTCAGAGGTCTGGGTTCCAGCAGTTTTACCCGCGCAGAAACCCATCCCACCAAGAGCCTTCGACCCTCCGACACTGTTCTGGCCGCCGCCACAGGGCAGCTCACCACAAGGGTTTGCATGCCCGTGTTATCAGGACGGATGGTGCCCGCCTTGACAAGCTCGGCAGAGCACCCCCCAGTCCTGGCGACGGCGGCCACAACCTCCTCCTCCATCACGGAGTCATCCAGGCCCACTATGCGCATATCAATGCACTTAGTCGGCCTGGACACTCGAACCTCGTCCGCGGGGAGGACCGCCTTCAGCCTTTCGGCCAGGGCGTCCGCGAACGGGCCGCTCTCCGCTCCGGCGAGCTCGAGCTTCCGGGCACCGGTCAGGGTCCTCCTGATCTCGATGCCCCCGGTGATGCCCAGCTCCCGGAGGTTCACCGCCTCCTTCGCCCGCTTCATCAGGGCGAGGTACAGTCGGTGATAGCAATTAGCTGACCCCCCTAAAAATTACTCGATTTTACACCCTATGCTCATAACATTAAACGTTATTCAATATGATGTATGAGTTTATCAGACTAACACTACTCGTTGAACAGAAACAATAAATAATGTTGATACGCAAACTTGAGTTTTAAGAGGTTGGTATTAGGTCATTTATTTATAACTGTTCACCTATTTTAATAAGTGGGTAGTTAGACGTCAATATGCGTATTCAACCAAAACTGCTATAGATATGACATTAGGAGTATGGGGTAGAAGAATAAATTGAACAAGATATTCTATGCACAAATAGCAGTGAATACGGCGAACATTTTTACCTTGCCTTACTAAATTGTAAAAATCCACACCTTTGTCCTTTTTATTAATTGTTATCAGTTTTGATAGTTTAATCGTCATGTCCAAGTTGAGTTGAGTGATTATTTAAAATACAAAATAATCTATTTGCATGAGGAAAATGTTGGTATTAAAACGATTGCTACGAAACTTAATATAACGGTAAGTGTATTCTTTTTTATGCTTCATTTATAATTATAGTTATTCCTTAATTCGTTAGTTGGCTTAAAAGCCGGTGAATGTAGAATAATAGACAAGTAAATATGTTTCATTATGAGTCTAATTTGAGATCATTTATAGGTCTAATTTGATATATATTATCTAAATTGATAAACGTATTTTTGCAAACTTAATCGATAAATTATGTTTACCTATTCGTTACTAAAATTATGCTTATTGTGTTGTTTCAGAGAAATACAGTCAGATTGTGGCTAAGACGTTTGACGTGTGGTTTTAATATTCAAAAAGATCGTCCTGGACCAAAACCATTCATGAGAGGAAGTGATTGTTGTTGGATATGGTGCGCGGTATGCGGGACCGCTTGCAACAAGTAATAGAAAAAAATGGTGCTCCACTTCGCTATTAAAAGCATAATATAAATGACTTGAGTAACCAGTGTTGGTCACAAACAATACTAACGTATGTCAGTGTGTGTGTTAAATTAACTATTGTTATAATTTCTAACGAAGTATTTCGAATACCTAGTTTTTTGTCAAAACCTTATAACTAAAATAACTACTCACAAAACAAATTGATATATTATAGTAGGTAGAACTTCAACGTATAATGCCGTTTTATTTAGTTAAATGATATTTAATGTGGTGATGTTATTGTTATGAAATAGAAATACATACCTATATTTCTAAATATTATAACATGCTGATTCACTACATTAAACTCAGTGCAGTTAACAACGTTATTAGTAAAATAGTAAGTAGGTAAATATTATCATCTTCGTGTCGTCATCTTATGTTATTCTTATAATATTTTTTTTTATAAAATATAATCGTTATTACCATCATTTTGGTTTTTTATTTCTGTTCGTTTTATTATTTTGTTGCTGAAGTTATAATTTATTATTTATAACTTGAAATAACTTTACAAAACAGAAAAAAAACGCGCCAAATCACGCTGGTTACGAACTCACAACCTCGATTTGTCAGCTCACTACAGTCACCACTACACCACTCGAAATATATCTATCGAGATCGAAATTACGTATTATATTACAAGTTAAAATAATATTCAAGATCATACCTACCTTAACACTGCGTATTAAAGATCAAATTCGAATAACTATTTTATTGATCGTAGACGTTGAACCAGTTGTCTTACTGCTAACAGGCAAAAGGTTCAAATTCGCTTAATTTTTAGGGGGTCAGTTAATTGCTATCACCGACTGTACGTCACGCCCCTCTGTTCCGCTTCCGGCTGCAGTGTTAAAACTACAGCCGCGGACTTCGGGGCGCGGAGCCTCGCCGCGATGGCGTTGGCCTTCCGCCGCTGCCTCTTGGCCTTGCTTTTGGCCGCCTTTTTGGCCTGCCGCTTTTCTCCAGCAACCTGCCAACCGGCCTCGGCCGCAGGAGGGTCCGAGGTTGGGGGTGGGGGCGGCTGCGGCGCCACTGGCGCAGCAGCTTTAGCCACTCCCCCTCCAGCCTTCCTCCTTCCCCTCCTCGCCGGGGCCGACTTGGTCGTCGCCGGCCAAGGCGCCGGTGCGCCTGTGGCGCCGGCGCCACAGGCGCTGGCGCGGCTCCCTCCTTGGCCTTCGCCTGGCCGGACGTTCCCGGGCCGGCAGCCACCGCGGCTGCGTACGAGGCCGCCTTCCGCTGTCCCGGGGGCACCTGTGCCGCCGCCAACGGGGGATGCCGGACCATGTCCTCCAGTACGGAGAACTGCCTCCGGAAGGGAGCCAGCTCCTGCCGCACCAGGACCCGCACCTGGCTCAGCACTTGGCCCCCCTCCGGCGCTGCCGGACTCAGTCCCCCTCGCGGCCCCACAGAGGCCGCTCTGGCCATCCCCGCAAGGTCCCTCCGGAGCGACTCATTCTCCCGAACGAGTCGCTCCGTGAGAACCGCGAGCGGGCGACCTCTGCCCGCAACTCGGACGCCTCTTTGGCCTCTTTTGTCCCGCCGACGTTGGCCGCCGCTGCCGCCAGGATGGAGGCTTTGGCCGCGCTGATGGCCTCCCGCTTCGAGGACTGTTTCCTCTTGAAGGCCACAGCGCGGATCGCGGCCTCCACAATCTCCTCAAATTGAGCCCTCTGCTCCTCGGCGGTGGGGGGTACCTCCCCCGGGGACACCGAGTCGCCAGATTCGAGAGGAGGCGGAAGGGTAGAGGGAGCCCTGCGACCGCTCCCTCCAGGGCGACGCCCCTCCCCCACCAACCTCTCGGCCCGACGCTCCGCATCCCGGGTAGAGGGAGCCAGCCCCCTCCCTGCCTCACTGCCCCTGCCCCGTCTTGCGGTGGGGATCTTGCGGGCGGAGGCAAACTCGCCCTCGGAGGACGACTCCTGGTCATCCTCCCGTCTGGGCCGCTTGCGGAAGAACTTGACGTTCTCCGCAGCAACCCCCCCTCTTCCGTCTTCGGAGCCCGCCGAGCTGACCGTTACTAGGTCTGGTGCGGAGCCGAAATCCGACTCCGCACCACCCCGGCGCTCAGGCGAACCCTCCTCTTCAAACTCGTGCGCCATCAGCTCCTTGAAGGATGCGGATCCGAATGACGACGATGACTCGGAGCCTCCTCGGCTCTTGTTGCCACTGGCAAGCGGAAGACGTTTGGTGCCCACCCCAGAGTACGGAGGGCAGCCCGCCGAAGCGGGGTGGGATTCCCCGACCGCTGAGCAGTCGGGACCCACCTGGGGACTCATTTTGCAAGCGTTTTTCATGGTTTTCCTTTTAAGGGTGTGGTCCCTGTTCGCTTTGCCCCTTCTCAGGGCCCTCTCCTCACCTCACCTCTCCACCTGCTCGCTGCTCCCACAGTCACGTCTGATGATCAGACGCGTACCAGAGAGCAGCGAGCAGGCGTGTGTGTGTCTCGCTTGGTCTGATCCCTCACTTGCGACCTTCCGGCATGAGTGGCTCTACCGGGAAAGCTCGCAAGATCATTGGGACGCTCAAGCCCCACCACGACGACAACGTGGAAACACATTCGGTGGGGATCGAGAGACTCCTGCGATCAAGATCTGCGCTTAGAAACAGGAACGCCGTGTTGCCGCCATTTTGTCCTCGACCACGCTTCGTGACGGGAAATCAAGGTGAGGCGTGCTGTCCCTACCTATTCCTATATCGTAACTGATCGCCCGTTCATCCAGTTTTAATTTCTAGGCGATTACAGCCATCCTTAAATTTACAGTCCACTTAAGTATAAAACTATTTTTCTTTTATGGGGTATTGCATAAAATTTTATAACAAAATACCAGTCGATATTCTTCAATTAAATGAGAGAAAATTTAAAACATGCATAAAACGCACACTATGTAGGCAAGCATATTATAAACTGGAAGATTATATCCTTGAAAAAATGCTTGGCTAAATGCCGATCCTGCTCCACAGCCTCAACCACTTGGGTTAACAAGTAAGGATGTTATATTTGGAAGAGATGCCGCCCTTTTTTGTCTCATTTATTTATTCTTTTTTTATAATATTATTTTGAGAATAAATAATTTATCTTTTTTATTTTCAAATATTGTAAATGTGAGTACCATGGAGCCATTTACATGTGATACCTTATAGTTTACTTTGTGACTTGAACTAAAATGGCAGTTGAGAGCATGTCATGCTCGCTCAAATGTCTCACTGATGGTGGCGCATGTCTTGGATCATTCGGTTCCCTTCAAAATGGTTGAGCTAAATGGTGCCGATACACGCATCATGTTCGTGAACGGGCGCTGTCGGTTGAGACTGTTCACCTCTTAACTGCCACTGATTTGTTTTAATCTTTATACTTTGAATTGTTTTATGGTTTCCTTTTTTTCTTTGCATTGTCCTCACATATAGAAGCACCAAAGGATGTAAAAAAAGTAATGTAACACAATAACAGAACATGATTTAAAAGAGTGACCGTGGAGTTTCTTGCACGTTCTTCTCCATAGAGATCTACGCTTTGAAACGTGCAGATAGCTTCACCTCTTTCGATTTGACAATTCAAAAGTGCCTGTAAATGGTTTAATTGAAATAAATGCTTTGAGTTTTGAGTTTGATTTAATGACATTTGCGCCAAAATAAATCTATACTAATATTATAAAGCTGAAGAGTTTGTTTGTTTGTTTGTTTGAACGCGCTAATCTCAGGAACTACTGGTTCGAATTGAAAAATTATTTTTGGGTTGAATAGACCATTTATCGAGGAAGGCTTTATGTTTTTTATCATCACGCTTAAGCCAATAGGAGCGGAGCAGCGATAAAGAATGTTTTAAAATCGGAGATTCCACGGGGACGAAGTCGCGGGCAGCAGCTAGTAGTTTTATATACCCCTTAAGGCGTATTAGCTGCGAGGTATCTAGAAATGCCGCAATAACGGCTTTCCATGGCTACATAACCTCCATTCCGTGTAGTTGAGTGGAGATTGATCAAGCATTTGTAATGCAGAAAAAATGTGTGAGGGCTATATTTGGGTTAAAGCAAATATCAGTCATGTCGTCCATTTTTTAGACAACATAAAATATTAACAATGCTATGAATAGAATAGAATAGAAAAGAATAGAATATTCTTTATTATGTATACCATATAAGTTACAGAAAATATAGATGACGAAAACATTACATAGGGTGACACAATGGGCGGCTATGTATTTATATATTAGAATCCTGTATGTTTGTTTTCAAACACAAGAGACTTTTCGAGCAGGCGACAAGCTACTATGCCTCACGATTGATGTATACTAATAAATTATTTCAACCGAGGACAAATCTCACATTTACAGGTAACAATAGTTATATTATGTGTATAATAAATTTAAAAGTAGCTTGAAGAGGTTTTTAATTGAAAAGTGTTTCTATAGTGTACACGAGTTTTTAGGTTACAAATTATAGGTTTTGACATGATTACTATAATTGGCATGGATATTATCGACATGATTATTATTGACATGATTATTATTGACATTTGTGATTATTAATTTTTATTAGTTTTCATTGTTATTTTGACATTTTTAACTTCACCAATACAATTTTAATGGAATGGAAATCTATATAATGAGTGCATGCTTCAAATCAATATAATTAATTAATTTTATTTAAACTATTGTGTTTTATATTTGCATGCTGAAATTAAAGGAAGAATAAGAGATCAATTTTATTTATGTTGTCAACTTTCTGTACCTTATTTTCGCAAATAAACGATTTATTATTATTATTTCATTCATTTATTTTTGTGCATACTTGTTACATTTTAAATGTTAAATATAAAATTCACGTTAAATTAAATTCACAATGTTAGTTACTATACTCCTCCAAAACGGCTGGACCGATTTTTATCAAATTTTATATGCATAATCAGTAGGTCTTAGAATCGGCCAAAATCTATTTTTCATACCCCTAAATGATAAAGGGGACCCCTAAATATTTTCTTTATTTTTTATGGAAAAACAACATTTGCTGGGTCAGCTTATTTCTATAAAAACACATTAAAAAATATAAAAAAATAGTAGCCCACCGGTATCGGGAACAGGGTCCAAGCTACCGGTGGTCAGGGCTCCCGAGAGAGGAACCTCCTCACTATACGCGCCGTGTTGGGAATAGCACCCAACAAACACGCAGACGGCACGCGTAGGCGGCATGATCGAGCTACGCGTCATCATTTTTTTTTTTTCCCTGTGGCAACACTACAGCTAACAGCTGTTTAATTGTAGTCCTTTGTAATTTTATTTTAAATATTTAATTTCTTTATTTTTATGGCCTATTTCCAATTACTCTTCTAGTAAATAGAATGTTAATGTGCTTTTTGTGTTAGATTTGTATAATTTTGGGCAAAAAAGTGTTAAAATATTAGTGTGAATCTTTGACAGATGAGAGGTTACCGGCTCAAGTGAATTTTTGCATTGTCATCTTGATTCAGGTAAAATACTTTATTTTCATAGCTTTTATATAGATTACGGCATATTAACTTAATGTTTTTTTACATTGTACATTTTTAATACGGCTACTTATTGATGCCATTGACCTCTAATCGTAAACATAACCTTAATTAGTTTGGTAACAGAACTTTGTATCTTTTAATTTCCCTCGACTAATTATCTTTTAAACTTTTTCCATAACTACCTAGTCTTTTCCAATTTATTTTCTTTTCCTTTTTAATCATGCCTATGACTCGCAGCGCCTATGCTCGCCAAGAAGAGTCTAAACTCAATCTGGCTTTGAGCGAACTAAAGGTGTCCAAGGAGTACTGTGACAGACTAATTAAGGAAATGGATGACAATGAGAAGGTTCTCTTTGAAGCCCATGAAAAGAATAGGAAGTTAAAAAATGAAATGGCTCAGTTATACAGTCAATACACTGATGCCATAGAAGACCGGGATAGGCTCCAGCTTGTTGTGGACGGATTTAGCCAGTGTAGCTCAGAGTATGAACAAGCTCTGGACCACAAATATTTATTGCAACAACAGCTGCAAGAGGCTCAAAGTCAGATTTCACAACTAGAGACGGTAAATCATAACATCACTGCCTCGCTAAATCAAAGTCTCTTCAGCGAGTTGGTGCCTATTGCCCCATCAATGGTTTCTCAATTTGGCCCTTCCAATATTATAGATTTGACTAGTGACAATGAATCTAAACCAATTAAAGCCATGAGATTAGTCACTAGCAAAAATAAACTTAAAAAGTACATAAAAATCAATAAATATATACTAAAGACAAGGAAAATGGTTAAAAAACAAAAATTCTTCATAAAAAATGTAAAACTTAATAGGGAAAGGCTAAATTTATTAAAACAATTAGATATATGCTCATCAAACCTGGAAAAAAGCACTAAAAAATACCAGATTGACACTGAAGACTTGCAGTGTGAACTTGACCGCCTACAGCAGAAATTAAGTTCAATGACCATCAAATATACAGCCTCTGAAAATCAAATGAGAGAATATGTGTTGGCAATGAATGAGCTGGTAAGCTCACAACAAAACAACTGTGAGCGGTGTCAATTACCATCTATTGCTTCAGCACCAGACCATTCACTGTCATTGCATGATACAACCTTACTGCAGTCTTGTGCCAGTTTGCCAGTAGAAATGAGTAATTGTTTATCACAACATATTTTAAATAAAGAAGTTGTAATTTATAGTGATGAAATAGGAAAGGATTTAGGCCACCTTTTGTCAAATGAATACCCAGGACATTCAATAATAATCAATTGTATGCCTGGCTGTTCTTTATTTGACATAATGAAAAAAATTATAAAATGTAAATTTAACCAAGAAACCATACTTGTCATTTTTATTGGTAATAGAGGCAATGTGAACAAAGGAGAATTGCTCCAATATTATAGAACACTAAGTAACCTCGTATTAAGAAAAATTGTGATGTTCACGTTGCCATATAGCCAAAGTTTGCCACAGGAAGAAAATCTCACTAGATTTAATTTTAATATGAATCTGCACAATATGACATTTCATAATCACTTATTTCATTTAATTGACATCAACAATTATGTTGGTGATAACTTTTATTTGACAAAGGATAGGTATCTTTTAAACAGATACTATCTGACAAACTTTTATCGAAGACAGATAGCTATGTCGCTATCATATTTTTTTAATATAACAGCCAAGAACTTGGCTAAACAATTTGCTCCTATTGAGCAATGCCATGACATTTTAAATAATTCTGCCAATACCTTGGCAGCAAATACTGACATGAATTATAATTTAAATTAAAAAGTAAGACAACAGAGATTATCTCTAGCACCAATACACAAAATAGTAGTAATTCAAATAACCTTTTAAAATCAACAAATACTATTAACCTGGTGCATCAAAATATTCAAGGATTTATGAACAAAGACTTAGAAGTTGAATTATTCCTTAATTTTAACAATATTGATATTCTCTGTTTAACGGAACATTGGCTTAAAAGCCATCAGTTTCAGTTAAATTATAGCAATCACCAGGTTGGTAGCTCGTTCAGCAGAGAAAATGCTATACATGGTGGCTCATTAATTTTAATAAATAATCATCTTAAGTTTAAAGACCGTAAGGATATAGTGAGCCTCTCTGTTGAGCGGATTATTGAAATAGCCTGTATTGAATTGGAGCAGTATATTATATTAAGTGTGTACAGACCACCTTCAGGATTGTATGATAGTTTTGAAACAGTAATGGATGAAGTTTTGCACAAAATTTGTAATTCAAGCAAGTCTATCATTGTCTGTGGTGACTTTAATGTTAATTTGTTAGAAAATTCTAGTTTAAGTACGAAAATTACAAGTCTGTTTCAGTCATACAATCTTGCAAACCTATTCATGGAGCCTACTAGAATAACTCCCACTAGTGCCACTTGCCTAGATAATATCTATACAGATGTTGTACCTACCCATACAAAGATGATTAATTTAATAGATTCAGATCACTGTGGACAATTTATATCTATACCAAATATAAATAAAACCAAAACAAAAAAGGATATCACTGTTAACCCAAAATCAAAATTTCGCTTAGAAATATTTAAAACTAAACTTTTAAATAAAATGCCAACTCTGTCAACTAATGGTGACCCTAATCAATGTTACAATGATTTTTTCAAAATGTATTGTGCAGAGTTTGATACAACATTTGTTCCCAAAACCATTTCGGTTAACAGTAACACTTCCTTCAGTGACTGGGCCACCATTGGTATTTATAAAAGTAGAGAACGGCTTTATGAGCTGTACGAAGAAAGAACTTATATTAATACTGTAGAGTTTAATTTATATGTTAAGAATTATACTAAACTATTTAAAAAGGTTTGTTATATAGCCAAGTCTAGGTACTTGAGTGCAAAAATTAAAAATAGTAGTAATGTGATAAAAATGACTTGGGATATTATTAATAGCGAAACGGGAAGGTCTTGCAATCGAAGTAGTGATTATAGCCTTGCTATTAATGACAATATAATTAAATTAGATTCGCAAGTCGCCGCGGCTTTTGAAGATTTCTTTGCAGAGATTCCCGTATCGACAACTAAGTTTCTAGATTCATCACCTAGGGCTGCAGAAGCATTACTTAAAGAAAACGTTCCAGTTTGTGATGCCGAATTCAAATTCCAACATGTCACTTCTAATGATATCGTAAAAACGTTTAACTCATTGAATGTTAAAAAGACTGCCGATCTATGGGGTAATTCTGTCGACCTTGCTAAGTCCATTATACACATTGTAGCCTCTACTTTAGCTGTTATTTTTAATAATTGTATAGACCGTGGTGAGTTTCCTGATCTAATGAAATATAGTAAAATAATTCCGTTATTTAAATCGGGGAGTACATCAGACCCTTCCAATTATAGACCAATATCAGTGCTACCTACTTTTAGTAAAATTTTTGAGAAACTTATTTTAAATCAAATGCAAAGTTATTTTGATAAACATAAATTTTTACATAACAAACAGTTTGGTTTTACGAGGGGTCGTTCAACAACCGATGCCGGTGTTGAACTTCTAGGACACATTTACAATGCATGGGAGGACAAATGCGATGCTTTGGGCATTTTTTGCGATTTGTCCAAGGCGTTCGATTGCGTTCTCCATGAGACGTTAATCAGGAAATTGCACTATTACGGAATCCGGGACGCCTCTCTGGATCTTCTTACTTCATACTTGAGTGGTAGGATTCAGAGAGTTGATGTCAATGGTAAAAGGTCTCCTGGATCGGTAGTCAGGATGGGGGTCCCCCAAGGCTCAATTTTAGGTCCCTTCCTGTTTCTGATATATATTAATGACTTGCCGTACCTCATAAAAGATAAATATGATATAGTGTTGTTTGCAGACGACACGTCGCTTTTGTTCAAACTAAAACGTCAGCAGATGGTTACTGACAATATAAATAGTGCCCTTGCGACTGTAGTTAACTGGTTTAATGTTAATAATCTTCTACTTAACGAGAAGAAGACGAAATGCATAAAGTTTACTTTACCTCATGTAAGACAAGTGAATACTGTTCTAACAATAAAGGGTGAAGAGTTGAAACCCGAAGATACCACAGTGTTCTTAGGCATCACTTTGGATGCGAAGCTTCAGTGGGGCCCCCATATAGATAAACTGTCAAAAAAACTCAGTTCTGCAGCATTTGCCGTTAGGAAAATTCGTGGCTTAACTGATTTAGAAACGGCCCGTTTAGTGTACTTTAGTTACTTTCATAGCGTGATGTCATATGGAATTCTGTTGTGGGGAAATGCCGCCGATATGCAGACAATATTTGTTTTACAAAAAAGGGCTATTCGTGCGATTTATAAATTAAATCCCAGACACTCACTCAGAGAAAAATTTAAAGAGATTAATATAATGACTGTGCCCTCTCAGTATATCTATGATAATCTCTTGTACGCACATAAAAATATTAATCTGTTTAAAAAATACAGTGATATCCATAGCATAAATACTAGGAACAAACACAATTTTGTTGTTCCTAAAACCAGGCTCAAGAAAATAGGTGGTTCCTTTCGATGCCAATGTATACATTTTTATAATAAACTTCCTGGCCGCATTCAAGAACTAAGCATAAATAAATTCAAAGTATTTATAAAACGTAAGCTATGCCAGAAAGCTTTTTACACAGTTAAAGACTATCTGGAGGACAAGAAGGCTTGGGATTGAGCTGCTTCAGTTGTGTACATGGCCCAATGTTTTATGTTGTTGTTTTGTTTCTGTGTTTTTCTTTTATATTTTTACACTTTGACATGTTTTAATTTTCGTTTAGTTTACTTTTGACATGAATGTTTACTTTTTAAAGTATTCTTTTTATTTTATTACAATTTCTTATTTTGACATGAATGCTTACTTTGTAAAGTATTATATTTTTTAATTTATTTACTATTGTGAATATGAGGACTATATGGGTTATTATTGCTTTTTCCTCTTCAACTATTTTTTTTTCCTTTTTTTTTAGCGTTGTCTGGCTGTTTGAGTTTTTTTGTGGCCTACCCAAATGTCCTTTCATTGGCATTGTTCGTCGAGTCGTTGAGCTCCTTATTGGTTCTAAGTTGAGCTACTCGACTACTGACCAAGGCTTGCAATGAATGGACAGGTCCACTCAAATCTGCGTGGTTCTTTCCTCAAAAGACCACTTCAGACACTGACATGGTCCTCATATAACGTATTGTGAATGTGAGGACCATGTAGATCGCTATGTTAGGGGTTCATTTCTTGTTGGTCTGGCGGTTTGAGTTCTTTATGTGGCCTACCCAAATGTCCTTACTTTAGTATTGATCGTCAAATCGACGAGCTCCTTAAAGTTCTAAGTTTGAGCTACTCGGTAACTGACAAATGCTTGCACTGTCTGGACAGGTCAACTCAAATCTGTGTGGTACTTTCCTCAAAAGACCACTTCAGACACCAACCTACATGGTTCTCATATGATTTGACCAGTACAATTGTATGGACTTTAAAAGAGACCTTGACCTCTGAGTTTGTTTCGGTGTTTCTTCTCAGGGTAGTCAGCTAGGAAACACCGGCCTCATCTAGTTTAAAACGACCAAAAATATTGACGTGTAAAAGTGTTATTTACAACCTACTTACAAAATAAATATCATTTATCATTTATCATTTATCATTTATCATTCAGCGAGCGAGCGGAGGTGCGGCGCGGGTGTGGCGGCCCGACCAGCGGCACTCGCTTTCTCGGAGACCACCGCGACGGACGACACTCGAGTACTAAATTTCTATGTTTGACCGGGACAGTTACATGTATTATAAACGGCAATACACCAGTCTATGTTTTCAAGATACAGTCCACTTTCATTTCCTTCCCAACGAGCAGTCCGAACATTGGTCCTTCTAGGATCTCACCGGTTATTTTTCAAAAAGTAACGGTCTTGGAAGAACACTTCAAACTCGACGATCACCGTTTGCGGTCTTCAGCGGCGACAGTTCCTGCAGGAGTCAACAATTTCTCTTCAAAGAAACTATGCTTAGCTCTCGCACACGTTCAGAGAAGAAGTTATTTAAAGGTCGACCGTACAACGGACTTCGGACCCGTCGAAAGTTCGAGTAATCGTCAGGACAAAGAAGAACTTGCAGCATCATAGTTTATCCTATGGGTGCTATAGACATTCTGTGAGTTCGTTCCAATTTTTCCTTATATCTTTTCCTATTCTTTATCAAATTTCATGTTTAAATAGCAATATTTAAGTGAGTGCTTTCAATTATTCATTAAGTGTCAGTCATTAAGTGATATAATCATTCTCATTCATAGCCTTGCATTTCTTGAACCACACTGATTCTGCTTATGAAGCTGCTACATAACCAATATATTACCCTATCTGTTTACGGTTACTTCGCTTATTAAACATAACAGCTGATCGCTCGGCGGCATACCTGCGCGTCAGGTGTTTTTTTTTTTTATCAGTGTTGAGTCATACCTCATTAGCTAGCTCCGTTAGTAGCTTTGAATTTTAAAAACTAGTTTCTTATCTTTCATTTGTTCGTTTGTGATTCATTGCTTGTGTTTCTATAGCTATGGCTGACGAAAAAGTTGAAAAAATTGTTAAAAAACGCAGCTGTATGAAATCAAAGCTCACTATTTTTAGCAACTACCTTCACATGCTTGAAAGTTGCGACGAACTTAGCAGTTTACAACTTTTAGATTTGGAATCTAGATTTAAAAAATTTGATAGCTTATATGTGGATTTTGACAAATTACAGTGTGACATCGAGATGTTGTTGGAGAAACCCGATGACGACAGCAAGGAGCGTGAGCAGTTTGAGAACCAGTATTATAAACTGGTGGCGGCAGCGGCGCGGAGCCTGCTCGGTGCTCGTCCTCCCCAGTCTGGCACTCAACAAGATGGTTACGTAACGGGTGAAGAGGATGTACAGGCAGGTGGCTTTAAATCCAATTGTATTAGGTTGCCAAAAATAAATTTACCAGTTTTTCACGGTCACTATCAATACTGGCTTGAATTTAGAGACACTTACATTTCACTTATTCATTCACGGAATGACATGGACAACGTTAATAAGTTGCACTATCTGCGTGCTTCTCTTAAAGGGAGTGCGTTACTAGTTATAGATAACTTAGATTTTAGATCTCAGAATTATTATGAGTCCGCTTGGAATTTATTGTGTAATAGATACGACAGCAAAAGATTGCTCGTTAATAATCATGATCATGCATTATTTAGCGTTGAATATATGCAGAATGAATCGTGTTCCTCCATTCGAAATCTTATTGATATCACAAATAAAAATCATCGTGCTTTGAAAACGTTAGGCGAGGACACTGAATTTAATTTAGGAGATACCCTCATAATCCACATGATGTCCGAAAAGCTAGACAGCGTCACACGTAGGGTATGGGAAGAACATCGAAATACATCGGATGATCCACCTTCGCTAGATTTATTTTTAAAGTTCCTCAGCAACAGAGCTGATTTATTAGAAACTTTGCAAGAACATAAAAAATACCAATAAAACACAACAAACAGACACTTGGAAACATAATTCAAATCTACTTACAGCTACAAAATCTGATCAAAAGACAAATGAGAGCAACAATAAAAATAAAAAATACAATAATAATAATAAAAAAAATCTCACTTGTCCTATGTGCAATCAGTCTCATTTTTTATTCAATTGTGATGCCTTTAGAGCCCTGTCTTTTGAAGCTCGTATGCAAAAAGCCAAAAATTCAAAGGTCTGCCTTAATTGTCTGCGATCAGGTCATGTAGAATCAAGGTGCAATCTTGTACCTTGTAAATATTGTAAGAAAAAGCACAGTACTTTGCTTCATTCACATGAGACAGAAACAACTCCTACTCCTGAGCCAGTTATTCCCGTTAATAACTTTGCCGGTTCAACTGACGTTCAGCAGATTACTTCTTTTCGAATGTTTTGCTTTCCACAGCGATCGTGAGAGTGGTTGACAGCAAGGGTGACGTGCACACTGCCCGAATACTCCTCGACAACGATAGTACGGGCAACTTCGTAGCCGAGTCACTGTGCGGTAAGCTGGGTTTGTCGCGACGTAGTGCGAGCGCCACCGTGACTGGTATAAATAATAATACTTCTTATTGTACACAGTCTTGCAAACTTACTCTTATATCCAACTATGATGACGACTATAGACTTACTGTGGACTGCCATATTTTACCTCAGATAGCATCAACATCCGGTAGGTGCACATCAGTCACACCTTGGTCTGGTCGCTCCCAAGCCCTGTAAACCCACCTTTCGTTGCTTTGGAATGTGCGATTCTGAGTGTATCTCTCCACTCGCCGCTTGCCGCCACTGTCACCACGGAGCTTCTCCGAAAGGAGAACGGGAAGCTCCGAGCAGACCTGGCCGAGCTCCGAGGAGCCGGCTCTCAGGGTTCGCCTCAAGGTGGGCGCAAGCAGGGACAAAGCCAGCTCATGCCTGCTGAAAACCAGGTGCTGGTACTGGTGCGGCAGAAGCTGGCCACCTTCCGGGAACGGTGTTCCGTCCTGGAGGGCATCGTCTTGCGCCCTTCGCTAGCGGCGAACTCGAAGGTCTCGGGCCAAAAGGCGGCCTTGTAAGCGGCTGCCGAGGCTGCCAAGCCGGCTTCACCCGGTCAAGCTAATGGAGGGGCCGGGCCGGCGAAGTCGGCACCTGCGAAGCCAGCACTGGGAAAACCGGTACCGGCCAAAGAGAAGAAGAGCGGAGCGGCTGCGCAGGCGGCGCAAGCTCCAACGCTGGCGGCGCAGCAGCCCGTACCACATAACCCGCCTTCTAACTCCTCTGCCGAAGCCGGATGGCAAGTGGTTGGGGAGAAAAAGAAGGCGGGTAAGGCAGCCAGGGCAGCCAAAAGGAGGGCTAGAAGGCGGCGACAGAAGGAGCGACGCGTCGCGAATATGCTCCGAACCCCGAACACCGCGACTGTTGCTCCAGAGCATGGCGCAGTGGTTGATTAATGTCGCCGTGGTCGCTGAGCCGTATTACGTCCCGCCCAGGGATGGCTGGGTGAAAGACCTGGATGGCTCAGTGGCCCCAATTTTGTCGGCCGCCGCCGGTTCCCCGTCCCTAGAAAGTATAAGCAGTGGACAAGGGTGCGTAGCTGCACGGTTCGGGAAGATTGTAGTGGTGTGGGTCTATTTCTCCCCGAACCGAACTCTCATCGAGTTCCACAACTCCCTCAGGGAGCTGCGTATCGTCGTCGTCGGGTATCGTCCCCTTCCCGTGCTTGTTCTCGGGACTTGAATGCTAAGAATTTGGCTTGGGGTTCCCGTTATACGAACGTACGGGGTAGGATGGTGGAGGACTGGGTCCTAGAGACAGGCCTGATCATCCTAAATCGGGGCGTGTTGTGGAGGAGGTGGAGACCTATTTCGACCAGTCCGACGGACCCCAACTGGTCCGCGGTGGGCTGCTGTGGCAATGCCCCGGGTCCAGCCAAGACGCGCCCGCCGTCAGGTGTACTGGTGGTCGCGCGAGCTGACGTCACTGCGAGAAGCGTGCGTTGCTGCGCGTCGCCCGTACACTAGGCATCGCCGGCTCCGCATTCGCCCTCCGGATGCGCGGGCCAGGGAGGCGGAGCTTTACGAGGAGTACAGAGTGGCGAAGACCACCCTCCAAGCGGGGGATCTTGTTCTGGACGCTGGATCTAGGGTCCCAATGATGGTGGCCGGTTCCGAGAGCCATGAAAGCATATGGCCTCGGACTTGTGCAGGACCACCTCGAGACACAGTTGCCGGATTCTGTCAACGACTTACAGTGTATGTATATATTTTTACTGTTTTCATAACTAGGTACTCTTTTTTCAGTTAAACCTACTAGACACAGTGTGCGGAAAGTGCTTATTGATATTGCGAGAAAGTATTCAAACTGCTCATACAATAAGAAGATTTGGGTATAGAAATATTTATATTCCATACGGATCTTCAATATTAAGAGCACATCAAACTCATGCTATACCTATAGACTATGCAGAAAGGAGTATTACTTTGCAGTGGATACTCACACACGAGGAAATAATTATAAAAATAATAGTTTAATAAATTAAAATAAAATGAATTAAGTTATAATAGTTATAAAAAGATTGAATATCACATTTATGTTACTTATCTTATTTATTTTTTTTCAGTTTGCATGTTTAGAGCAAGTCTGTATGGCTTGCTGGCTGAAAGCTTCCCGAGCGGTGCTTCGGCTCAGGCAACATGATGATAACAGAGACATATAGAAGCTCAAACAATGAGTGTTGAAGTTGTGAGTGGTACTCTCCCACAACCACCTATGCCTGCACTTGTTATGCATAAGTCTATTTCTAGGGTGGCACCAACAATAAATAATAATATGTAAATTTACAAGCGTGCTGCTTCAACTTCCCTTCACTGTATTTTTAGATTATGTGAAAATGTTTTACACTTAACGAGATGATTTCGAAAGATTTCGAAAAGGATGATGGCTAATAAACGTGTATGTTACAAAAACAATGTGCTTTTTCTTCCTATATAACAGAACTATGAAGTACTTATTTTAAGCGACGAATTTGAAATTATAATGATGACTTTTGATTATTTTTGACAAGCCCTCTGGTTTAGGTCTAATTTTTATATTATTTTCAAAGGTCAAAGATTTATTTGCAGATAAATATGGTTACAAAAGTTCTTACAATGGTATTAGTAGTAGTAGCTTAACATATTCAATCATAATATAATGACATGCAAATTTTAAATATCTGTTGTTAACAATTCGATTACATATTAATTGAATTTAAAGTCAATAAATTATTTTATGCTATAGAAAGGATTCTCAATTAACCACCTACGTAAAGCCCTTTTGAAGCGGACCATTGAAAGTTCTTTAATTTGGTTAGGAATCTTGTTATAAACCCGAATACACATAGGATAACAGCTTCGCCTATAAAGTTCCGTTTTATTCTTGTAGAAATTATTAGTCTATTAGGATATCTAGTTTTGAACTCGCATTTATCTCCCAGTTTTTCAAACATCTCAGGGTGTGATTTGGTAAATTTACACACTTCCTCAATACAAATACCAGTTAGTGTAAGTTTTCTAAGTTTCCTTTGACGTTCACATTTTTATCGTAATTATCAGTATTCCTGTTAGGCCATATCTAATTATACCATTGTAATCTTAAGACTATAAGGAATAAATCAATATGTTTCATTATTATACACCACAATTTGTGAAGGGGCTTAATCCTCGAACAAAAAAAATTGTCTCTGGGCCTATTCCTCGAACAAAACAAAAAATGCTTTCCTTTGGCAGCAATAACTGCCAGGATGCCATTACCAGGTCTGCCCTGCCTGGGCGGAGCACCGCCGTGTCCTCGTCGAGGCGATCGGCGGCGGCGACCTCTCGCGTCCGGCCCTGGTTCAAGCCATGGTTCGGAGTGAGGAGGCATGGGAAGCGGTCGCCTCCTTCTGCGAAGCAGTAATGCTAGCAAAGGAGGAGGCGGAACGCGAGAGAGGGAAACCTCTCGCTCCAGCCGCCGCAACAGAAGAAAACGCTCCGGGCGTCGGAAAACGCAGGGCGATTCCCGGTTACCGTAGGCGCGGGCCTGCGGATGGCGAGCTATGGGTTCGCCGTCCCATAGCAAGCAGGCCCGAGTCGATGGCGCGTCGTGTTCCTCGCGAACCCCAAAGAGCCGTCAGCAAAGAAAACGGGGCCCCATAGGGTCAGTGCCTGCTAGGGTTGCGGAATTTGTTCGAAAGAGTCACCGCGGCCCTGGAACGCAAAGGGCACAGGAAGGAACACGGGTGGGTTTTAGTCAGTAAGAGTCTGACACTCTTCCGCTCCGCCCAGAGCGGGAGAAGTCATTTGATGAGTTCCCATCCAAAAAAAAAGGATGCCGTTACCGCTTGCACGAATCCTGCTTAACAAGGAGGCGACATTTTTGGGCAAAATGGCTGCGAGCCTCCATAGACATGCCAGATGCACTGCAGAAATGTGGGCGCCACAATAGCATCCTTAAGGGGTTATATTATCTAACAATGAAATAATTTTTCAAACCGAACCAGTCGTTCCTGAGATTAGCGCGTATAAGCAAACAAACAAACTCTTCAGCTTTATACATTAGTATAGATACAAAAATCCTACCCAAAACATACATATATATATAAATGTATGTATATATTCGTCACCACATGCCTTGTCCTACTGGCTAGCTTCAGTCGTAAAATGTTATTCATTATTGCTTTTTGTACACTGCTTTTTAAAAACCACTTTAAAAATCTGCGTACGGTTTAATTTGCAAAAAAAAAAAATGCTAAACTAATTATTATAACTTCTTTTTAACTGGTGAATCTTGATGACAGTTTCAAGTGTTACTTTTGATCTTCATCAAGACACACGACAGTCTCTGGTTTTTTTTATATTTCAATTTCGTTTTTCACACATTGTTTATATTATAACACAGTAATATTTATAATAATACCTATTCCCACTCAAATAATGATATTAATTTCTCTAAACGAAATATTCGACTGTAGCCGGAAGCTATTTAAAACTTCAGTATAATCTTCATTAGGCATTAAACAAGGTTTCATATCTCTACGAATTTTATAGAATAATTAAGTTGGATTTTTATCATACAAGCCAAAATTGTTGCCTATCACTGAGCAAAGCTCAAGATCAGATTTTCTCATTTAGGAACTACTCCAGAGAGACTACAGACAGTCATACATTCTTTTGAATGGTGTCGCGACACCGGCGCAGAAAGAGGTTGCCTATTAGGACTGGTCGTTTTCTTTTTCTTTCTTCTTCTCTTCAAAACTTACATATAAGTTTTATCTCATTTTCATCCAGTGATAATCAATTTTTGCCTGACCATGGTAAAGCCAAAAGGAAGGTGAAGCGATGGGCGCACACCTGTATGCCACGGCTTTACTTGACACATTTTGAATGTTTTGCACTCCCATAAATAAGAAACTGGGTTAAAACATTAAAAGCCGAAGGTATAAGCTAGCTAAATAATAGTTTTTTTAATACCTGAATTTTTTCCTGAGCCGAAATACAGGTAACATTTTTTTTGTAAGCCTGGAAAATAACAACAACACTGTAATAAACTTCTTGAAAATATCATGAATCTCATATCAGACACCGTGGAATTGAGCGTTACGTTGCAGAATTTACTTTACGACATAGGCCGTTCCTGTGCTTCATGCAACGATATCAATAATTGTTGAAAAGTCGAAAAAATATAACGATATTCATCCCAAACATTTTGTCTTTTCCACAATAGCTAGTTATTGCCGATAAATGTCAATTTATCTAAATCAATCCACCTCAGGGAATACCAGATTTTAAATAGATTGTCCCGTAATCAATACCTTATATTTCGGAATTATAGAACAGCACTTTGTCTAGATTCTCTGGCCCTCTCGCAAAAACTTTGATGTCAGAGTATCAGTTTACTCGACGAAGAAGATATATTTTAAAAATCTAAATCTAAATATATACAGTGTGAAATTTTAATGGTTGTTTTCCCGAAGCGAAATGAGTTTGTATCGGTAATACAATCGATTTATATATAAAAAAAATATTAGACTCCATAAATGGCAGATTAACAATTGTGATAAACAAAACTCGAAAGCGACTTGAACCAACAGTAGTGCATCGCGCGATATGCAGGTACGCGGCGGTACGTGCGTCTCATGTAGGTATCTACCTACTTTATGTCTAGTGCACTACTATTGATTCTCGCTCTTTCGAGTTTATGAACACTTTTTTAATGTTTTGAAAAAAAAAACATTTATTTTTTTAGTTTAACTTTGTGTTTCGATAGTACTACTGATGGGTAATCGTCCTGCCGCGGGAAAACAAGCATTAAGATTTCACACTGTATAACTCAAAAGTGATTGACTGACTGACATAGTGATCTATCAACGCACAGCCCAAACCACTGAACAGATCGGGCTGAAATTTGGCATGCAGGTAGATGTTATGACGTAGTATAAGAAAGGATTTTTGAAAATTCACCCTCTAAAGGGGTGAAAAGGGGGTTAAAATTTTGTATGGAAGTCCGTAATTTTTAGAACTAGAAGCCTGAAACATTGCTTTTAGGTAAATGATTAAAAATAAACAATTGCGTATCCTAGGGTTTTTGAAGAAGGGTGAAAAGGGGGTTGAAAGTTTGTATGGGGAAACAAGATTAGTTAAACTATTCGAAATATCACAGGAATACTCGTATCAATAAATGAATAGACAATTGTTTCAGGCTCTTTCAGAATTCAACCCCTAAAGGGTGGAAAAAGGATGACAAATTCTGAAAATCAACATGAGTATCATTTTTATGGTTTATCTGGTCGCTGATTACGAAAACAACAACTATTTCACAAAAATTGCACAAAAAACTATTTAAAAAAAAAAGATTTAAAGAGGCACAAAATAACACCGGAACAAAAAATAATAATTTAAACATTGAAATAAATAACCAAACCATTTTTTTTTCAAACTAGCTTTTTCCCGCGACTTCATCCGCGTGGAGTTCGGTTATATCGTAGCATACCGTAGCGTAGGCGAGTGCTAAGAAAGAAAGTAGAATTACACGGACGAAGTCGCGGGCAAAAGCTAGTATTTCATAATTGTCTAAGTTAGTAAAAATCAAGCATGTTTCCTATTATCCGCACTTACTCGTAATACATACCTCTACTGTCAGTAAGCAATTTGTAAATTGTGTGAAGAAAATAATATACGTAAAATACATTATTAGAATTGAGTTGACCTCTGTAACTGATAAAAGCGAACTAAATTACTATGTAGGGATATACCGCATATATAATTGAAGCCATTGTTTAACTGTATTCCGGACCATTGAACTTTATAGGAAAATGAAATTGGAAAAGTATTGATAACAAATTACAATACAGTTATAAACCGACTTTGAACTGTAGGACGTTTTCAGTCTAGATATTTTTAAATTAACGTGTTGGGTAAAAACATTAATCCGATATGAACAGACTTCAAAACTTTGGTTAGTAATATCTATATATTACTAACCAAAGTTTTGAAGTCTGTTCGTAGTGTCTTCGTTCATAAATTGACGAAGTTATCATAACGAATAGCTACCGGACGCATTTTATGAAAGGCGGGACGGTTGACGTATGTCGGGCATTCCACCGGTCGGGTGAGTCCTCAGAAATAGATCTCTGGTTGTTCTCGTGTAGCTAACGGCGAGTACTAGCACGGGCACAACCAAGTAGCCAGGTTTATTTACAGCAACTTGCTTTGAGATACAACTTGTAGTATTATATAATAGTAGTAGATGTCCCAGAGGAGCGGCCTCAGAACCAAACCCTGTGGAACACCGCACGACATCTCTCGCCGCTGCGCCGCCGCGCCGGTTCCTCTCTCCCCGGTGACCGGGGTAATAAAAACCGGGAGTACCTTCCTCCCAGCGGAGAAGGCGGTAACAGTGATAGGTAAATTACATACCTATCTCTGGGTAAAATTTCCATTGAATTAATGCCTATACATTAATGCCTATGCCTTCGGGCTTATGTTGTTGTTGTCTCTGTGTAATCTTCGTGAATACAACTAATAGTAATAAAACTATCGCTATAAACCAAATATAATATGTCTGCTGTTAGTTTTCGAAGAGTCTGGTTTTCTGGAGACCATCCTGGTTGCATCATCAGGTCGAAGTTATCAATTAATTCTCATTTAACGATTATACTTACACGCCACAGACAGACAGACATCGACGTAAAACTTATAACACCCCTAATTTCGTGAAGATAATTTAACCCGGACAGGTTGTGAAAGATTTCACTAATGATAAGATGAAAATTAAAATACAATGCATGAAAAACAAAAATCATTGAATGATAACAAAAGCAGCTTCAAGCCGCGCTCGCCCTGGACCTGTCGCCAAACTTCGCCTCGCCGCCGCTGGACATCGGATCTTCGGACAGAGGTACTGAACGACCTTATCATCTTGACTACAACACATACCGTGGTACAGGGGCAAGCTAATGGCGCAATCTCACAGTGGCCCATTAATGATAATGATGAGGTAAATGATAGGGTTGTGACAGTAAGTAGCTAATACAACGTTCAACTGAAGACGCGCTGGAAGATGCGCTTCTCGAGTACAGATCCACAATTACCACGGTTACTTACGCACAAAAAGAATAAGGCGCTGGTGTGTGCCTCACACTCGCTGCTTAAAAACACCCTTAGCAGCGAGAAACTCGTTGATATGCACTCAATCCTGTATTGCGAGGTGTGGCGGCATGTCGTGTAGCAGACGTAAGGTGTACAAATAGCGACGGTGCGATGCGACCAAATTAATGTAAGGAGAGGGGTGGGTGTTTACTATACAAACAACAAATACCCACCATTAAATTCAAAAACTTACCAACCTCTGTTTACATTAATTTATTAGACCTTAATTTAATTCATTTTAGGCAATTTTAAATGTCTTTTCCAACCAATAACAACCCAATGTAATAATTTATTTACATATAATAAAATATAAGCTACATTCTATCTTTATTATGGAGAAGCAGCGCCCCGCGGTTTAACCCGCTTAGTTCCCGTTATTATAAACTATTAATGCAGGTTTTATTTACGTCTCTTTTGAGCAAGATAAACCCATATGGGTCAGAAAAGGATGCCTAATATACAATCTCACCTTAACTGTGGATAATTAAGGCGCAAAAAGCAGAAATTGATTGGATTTTACTAGGTTTGATATACACGCTTGGATATTACCAGTTTTGGAAAAAATCTACTGTGGATATTACCATTTTTGATACAATTCGTCATTATGCATCATTATCAGGGTTGTCACTAAGAATTTTAACAACAATAGTTTGAAATTAAAATTTCTCTATAACTTAAATAAATAGATACCTATTCTTTGCAATTTAATTGCGAAAATCAAACAAATTCAATAAATTAGATGAATTTATTTTATCATTTATTTTATAAACATTCTACGAAAATCAAACAAAATCAATCACCTCTTCCATCTCTTGACCATGACAATTCTCAATTTCTCCCTGGGGTAAATTATTGTCCCTTTCTAATAAAAAGAAAAGATTAAGTCAAATATATTTTTCGAACTGCGGCACTGCGATGCCCTCAGTACTGTGTATGTTGTATTGTACAGGGAACTTAATGTATGTATGTGTAAAGTTTCATAAGAATCGTAAAAGAAGGTGAAAAAGCATTCGATTGGAAGCATAAATAAATAAACGGGATCAAACTAAATATTAAAAACACTCCTTTTGACGCAGTTCCATAAAAACCAAATGAAGTACCTAATTCACTCAGCTTCGGACATTCTATTGGAAGTCACAACCCTATTGGTTTTAGAATTCAAACAGGTAGTTACTGGTAGGCATGTGATGTTTACTTACAGTTTCTGCTTCTCCTTGCAACGTTTCGTTAAATTTGGATTTCATAATCGCTTTCTGGCTTTGTCTGGCGCAACTATTTGTATGCCACTCATTATTTTACGTATTATTTATCAATGAAAATCAATAATAACTGAAGAGCTGCAGTGTATAGTCTCGTTTTTTTATTGACACTGACCACCATGATGGACGCGTCATGCCCTGTGATTGGCTGTCGGGGATATTACCACTTTTGATTTATACCTAATGCTGGATATTACCGTCTTTGAAATACTATAGGGAGCGTGCACGGCGTAGACTATGCCATCTAGTGTTACAAATCTGAAACTTTTACTGTATTGTAAATATTTGACCTGTGCTGCCACCTATACTTCCTGCACCCTCCGTTTAGGGGAACGTGCACGAAGTAGACTGTGCCATCTAGCGTTGCAAATTTGAAACTTATAAGTAAAATATACTTGACATTGACGCGTCTGTGCTGCCACCTATAGTTTCTGCACGTTCCCTATTGAATTTAAAACCTGTTTTTCTATAGGAAATTCATGGATATTTCTAAATTTGAAATTGACAAGCTATTCCACTTGTCATCAGCTATCGACAGAATATGAAAAAATACTTTTTGTCCAAAGTGGATTTTACTACTTTTGATATTTACCGACATTAATAATTAAATCTTTCCTCTTTATAATATTAGTATAGAAAACTACGTATCTATGTATTTTTAAAATATAAAGCGCGCTTATTCCGAGAAGAGTCAATAAGAACCACGTCCGTTCGCATTAAGAGTGACAATGTGAGTGAAGTCGGCGCGTTTTCTTTTGGAATTGATTGCTCGCAGTTCAGCACACTAAGGCTGGTTACAGCTCAACCGGGCAATCCTGTCGTGGCTTCAAATGAATTTAAGGCCCCCAGCCAGGGCAAGTCGGCGCTTGAGCGCCCTCGCCTTTTTATAGATGCAGCGGATGGCCGTTTCGCGCGTTAAGCTTTGTAATACATACTTTTGATGTATGATCAACGTATGATCGAAAGCGCATTTTCATCCGACTTGCTTCAAATATATCGTCACTGCTCAGCTGCTATGTGGTTAGCATTATGTTATATAGCCTAAACCTGCCCAGGAGTAAGGACTACAATCGTACCAAGTTTAGTTAAAATCCCTTCAGTTGTTTTTGACCCATCCATGCACAGACAGACAGAAAAAAAAAATACTGTTTGCATTTTTGGCAGCAGTATCGATCACCATTCATCCTTCAATATTAATTTTGAATATATTATTATATTCAATGTACAGAATTGACCTCTCTACAGTTTTATTATAAGTATAGATATTTATATTAATTCGAGATAAGGAGACCAGGTGACCCATAGCACAGGTTTTATTTAGTATAGGTTCCTTTTTTTTGGATGGGAAATCATCAAATGACTTCTCCAGCTCTGGGTGGAGCGGAAGGGAGTTTCAGACTCTTACAGACTAAAACCCAAATGTGATCCTTCTTGTACTCTTTGCGTTCCAGGGCCGCGGTGACTATTTCGAACGAATTCCGCAACCCTAGCAGCAGGCAGTGACCCTGTAAGGCCACGTCTTCGTTGCTGAAGGCTCTTTGAGGCGCGCGTGGAACACTACGCGCCGTCGATTCGGGCCTGGTTGCTATCGGACGGCGAACCACCCATAGCCCGCCATTCACAGGCCCGCGCTTACGGTGACCGGGAATCGCCCTGCGTTTCCCGACACCCGAAACGTCTTCTTCTGTTTTGGCGGCTGGAGCGTGAGGTTTCCCTCTCCCGCACGCGTTCCGCCTTCTCCTTCGCTATCATTACTGCTTCGCAGAAGGAGGCGACCGCTTCCCATGCCTCCTCGCTCCGGACCAGTTTTGAAACAGGGCCGGACGCGAGAGGTCGCCGCCGCCAATCACCTCGACGAGGTCACGGCATTGCTCCGCTGAAGCAGGGTAGACCTCCACCGTATGCTCCACCGTGTCCTCCGGGAGATCCACACAGTGTTGACACCGGGACGTGTCCTCCCGCTGGATCTGACACGTGTACCTCCCGAAAAAGTCGTGTCCGGTGAGCACCTGCGTCAGGCGGAAACTAAGGACGCCGTGGCGTCTCTACCACCACTCCTCAAAGAGGGGACTTATAGCCGCAATGGTGGCGTGCCCATAATATAGGCTCCTGTCTCTCTTCTGCAAACTGCTTTTTTTGCAAAGAGTTGTTCAGTCTCGTCGTATGTGAAGTTTTGGAGAAAACTATTAATTACAGTTTTCATTTAAACCTAGGTAAAGAATATACATTGCAGACTTTGATATAGTATTTTTTATAAATATTATAAATGTGGCTGCTAAGACACGGGTAGCTTCGCCTCGCCAGAGCAGTTTTGGTGGTGACAGGATCTTTACGTCGCTTATTTTGCTCAAGTAACCTTGGGTCATAAGTCAATGATGAGTGTACACGTAATGTAATCTTCAATGCACAGAGCTATCGAACAGTGAGTACAGATATATCTTTACAGAGATGGGTAGTTGGGTACTGATAAGGTTTGTAGAGCATAACTTTCAAAACAGCTCTTTGTGCCCTCTCAAAGTGTTCCGAAGCAAATACGTTATAAGTGTTCCACCCCAGACAGATACGCAATAGTTAAGTAGTGACTGAGCTAGGGCAAAATAGATGGTTTTTAAGACTCGGTAGGAAACTAATCCTCTTAGTTTTATCATCGGGAACATTAGCTTACGAACCCGCGTAACTGTCACTATATATGAAAATGCCTGATATACTTTTGCCAACTCAATATGTTGTCAATGTGCACCCCCAAGTATTTAACACACAAGCTCCTATGTATCGTAGGGAAGCTGCAAGGGGCAGTATAGGGTGAAAACTATGGGCTTTGACGTCTGGCATACTAGGCTGAGTGGTAGAGTTCGCTGAGTATGATATACAGGGTGTCCAGTTAATAGCACGACATACTGCAGGAGGTGATAGCTAGGGTCACTACCTATCAATACAACACAATATATGTTCAGCAAAATCTTACGGATTTACAGTTTTACAAAATTTTCCGAAACACCGAAAAATCTCTACCTTGAAACAGATTTTTAAGCATCTCGTAATGAAAAAATCCTTTTCTAGTACTTTTTTTTAAATCAAATTATTCGTGAATAGTTACTTTACTCGTTGATAAGTCTTTTTTCTATCAAAGACAAGAATGTTTTCAAGAAATACTATTTTTTGTTTAAATTTGCACAGAACTATTTTCCTAACACTTAAGTTGTAGGTTAAACTTAAGTGTTAGGAAAATAGTTCTGTGTAAAAAAAATGTATGTGGCTGTTTTGTACAACAAACTTAAAAATAGCTTGTTTAATGGTGATTTTGGAAAGATACAATACTTGTACATTTTCATTTTAAAAATACGAAAAATAAGCTATTTTAGTTAATAAGAGCATTTTATTTTAAATTGCATTTAAAATAAAATGCTCTTATTAACTAACTACTTCGGAATATTTTGTAAAACTGTAAATCCGTAAAGATTTTGCTGAACATATATTGTGTTGTATTGATAGGTAGTGACCCAAGCTATCACCCCCTGCAGTATGTCGTGCTATTTACTGGACACCCTGTATAGTGTATTTTAGAGACATTTAGCGTAAGTAAATTCAATGAAAGCCAATCCAACACTATGCTAAGAGCATTTTCGGCTGCGCGGTGAGCAGATTCCCATGTTTCTCCACTTATGATAAGCGCAGTGTCATCTGCATATACGAATATGTTGCAGTTTGCAACACAATCTGTTCAAAAAGAAGGAAAAGGGTGCGACCCAGCACGCTGCCCTGTGGTACGTCAAAGGTTAGATTCACCTCATCACGGATATAGTTATCTGCTTTAACCCGTTTGTTACGGTTTGTGAGATAGTCACGGAAGAGGTTTAGGGTGATGTCTCTTATTCCCAAGCTTTCCAAACCACAAATAAAGATGGGAGTAGAGACCGTGTCGATAGCTTTGGGAAAATTCAGAAATATATATTATCTACCTATAGTTTTAGTCTTAGTATCAAGATCCTTAACAATTTGACTTGTCAGTTCAAGAACAGCATCCTCTGTTGATAAGCCTCTCCTAAAACTATATTAGTTTGACACAATTATGTTATACAGCTAAGCAATCTTTTGTTCAGAACCTTCTCCAAAGTTTTAGACAGTGTGATGAGTACAGATATATATATACACTGCTGGAGGACTCAGACCTAGGCTATCGGTTGAAAAGAGGTGGTCAGGCCATGGCCTTCTCTACATGGATGATCTGAAACTCTTTGCCTTCAACAATTTGCGACCGATGGAGCTACTGAAGCCAACTGAAACCTTCAGTAGTACCATTAGGATGGATTTTGGTGTGGAAAATGTGCAGTTATGCATGTTAAGAAAGGCATTTATTATTATTATTATTTTATTAGTATTTTAGTTAGCAAGTGGGCTAACTTTACCGATCCATGGTAGAACTGTTGGCCACGTGCAAAATTAAGTTTGTCCTTCAATCCCACTTATCTTTTCAGTCAGAGTAAATGTTCGGTGATTTTCATAAATTATGAAGTTGAACTAGTATACAATACATATTCAGATAAAGTTAGCTGGATTTAAACGCCCTATCTGAACAGATATTCGTACGGAACACTCGGTGCGCGATTCAGATTCGCATATGTTCGTATTATATAATTATACTTATATAGACTCTATAACATTGTATGCTTTCTTTTCAAGTTTTATTGAAGGGTGGAATAAAATAAAAAAACTAGATGAATCAAATAAATAAATTTAATTAATATCAAAAACAATACACGAAAGTACCAATTTACGTTAGTAATTGATTAATTTTGAATAAAAAATTACACTAAAACCTGTGTTTTCCGTATGGGCAGCACCTGGACGGAAAGCTGGTTTATATTTTCATTAATATTCTAATGTGATTTTATTTAAACCTGAAAAAAGAAAAAAAACTAGTTTATGAAATGTATTAAAAGATTTAGTAAATCTACATAAATCGTTTTTAATGTAGTTAATGTCAGTCTAAAGTAGCAATGTCGAAAGCTTACAGTCAAAAGTACTTTTAACTGGTTTTGAGTTTAGACTATGCAACATATCCAACTAAAAATTGAGACAATTTAACAAAAACATTTATAAAATAAATGTTTTTGTTAAATTGTCTTAATTTTTATTATTCCATTTATTTATTTTTCATACATAATTAATTTAGATAAAATAAAAAAATAAACATTTAAATAAGTCTATAAATACATACAGCCAATATCATTACCCTTTTTATTAGTCGGGTAAAAAATAGTAACCCACCGGTGTTGGGAACAAATTCCAAGCTACTGGTGGTCAGGGCTCGTGAGAGTAGAACCTACTAACTCTTCAAGCTCTAATCGGTCTATCACCACTCAGTCCAGCCAGGCTTATTGGCAACACAAGTCCTGTCAGTGATGATAGACCATTTTGTGTCAGTGGTCAGTGATGATAGACCGATATGAATACACCATGTGCAATTGTCATTTTCGAGAACTGGGTCGGGCAGATACTCGTACCAAAAGTAGGTAAGGTACTTCAGATTCCACAAGATTGTAATCAAGAACAAGTTGCCGGTGACATGCCCGACATAAATGTCAACCGGACACGGTTGACATTACCGCCGCACCACCGCATTTTATTGCAAGGCCTGAATCATATTATTATTGTTCAATTGACAAATTGAACAATAATATGATTCAGGCCTTGCAATAATATTAAATCATCCATCCGTTTGTCGCCTAAAATTGAGCTAAGGTGTCGTCGTGATATCAATCAAATTATCGCATAATACCCTAAATATTGTATTAAGTATGCCACTAATAAAGTGACAAATATTCTGCTTTTAGTGTTCAAGATCTCGTGGGATAAGCATTTTTTGTTAATAAACACCGCACATTTTACAAGAATATATGTATTTATTTACTACCGACTGCAATGAAGAGATTATTATCTGTTTATTATTTCATACCTTTTTTGTAATGTACTAAGCAAGCTTGGCGATTATGGTATACGTAATCGTAATTTTCATGAAAACAAAATATTTATTTTATTTGGTAGTCGACAGTATAGTTGTCTGCACGCAGTAAGGTTTTAGAAAAAATGTTTAGTGTAAATTAAGTAATTATTATTTATGATAACCGTTTAGAGAGAGCAAGACGAGAGAAGTGTAAATTACGAATCACTTCAACGTCACGTGCCGTTTTCTTTTACATTGCACTACTACGTCAATCAAATTAATTGGGTCAATATAATTTTATTTTATTGGCCCAATGGTCAATCAGAATGATTGAACGTTTGTTTTCGATGTAAAAAATAATGTTACAAAAGATGAACTAAAGCACCTTATATTTTTCTGAACCCGTAATGATAAAGTCTTAGAGTGCCGCAGAAGAAAATTCTTGAATTTCCATGCAATAATTTTTAGTGTTTCATCAGAAGCATTTTTGTGAGAGCAACTAATGTAATAAACTTATTGGAAGTTGTTTGAGACGTTTGTGGTTGTAAAACTTATTAAATAAAAGTAATGGTAATTACGATACTTATAGTAAGTTATTAAGAGGATTTTTTTGTTACTTTATTCACAGGTTTTTTACGTGTAATGCATCTTGTCATAGTTTCTTATGCGGCTAACTAGGCCTAGAGAATTTCAAGGCAATAGGTGCTATAACCAATCTTACTTTAGATACGTATGCAGAGTTATTTGTAATTACGTACGTTCAGAGATCAGTGGTGGCCGAGTGTAACGGCCCCGACTTACGAATTGTTGGTCGCGGGTTCAAACCCAGCCAGGCGCATAACTTTGTATAATTAATTTCTTCACCACTGCTCTCAAAACGGTGAAGGAAAACATCGTGAGGAAACCAGCATGTCCTAGAACCAACAATTAGAAGACATGTGACATTCACCAACCCGCACTGGGTCCGCGTGGTGGATTACGGCCCATTCCCTCTCCTAGAGAGGAGGCCTGTGTCCCAGCTGTGGGAACGTTAAAAGGCTGATTATGCTACGTACGATTAACGAAATCCTACTTATATTATAATCACGAAAGTTTGTAAGGATGGATGGATGTTTGTTACTCTTTCACGCAAAAAATTACTGGACGGATTTGGATGAAATTTGGTACATAATTTGGATAATTTTCACCCCAATATTCCTACGGGATCGAAATCGAATCGAATCGTAGGCCGCTGATAGAGGATTATACGAGAGCTGATTTGCAACCATTTTGTGTTTGAAAACATGGGGTTCATATTGGGTGCTTTTCACGTTATCGAAGTTTTTAAGATTTTTTGGAAATATTCTGCCTTATGACCAAAAACTGCCAACTGTGAGAAATCTGTTCCAGTCTCAATACTCAACTAATAAATACTTTTATTATGTGAGCTCGAAATAAATGTAGCACTTGACGTACAAATCTCAGAAGCTATTTTTCAACACACTTTTCCATAAAGTGAGCCATATTAGATCGTTCTTAGGTCCATAAACCGAGCTTTATAGCTCGGTTTATTTTCACACGCGTGCATAATAATATTACACACTTGTGCATAATAGAATTATCAAGTACAAAGTTAAGTTAGTACCTTACTGCATTTTTTTTGTAACATCATAGAGCTTTTATGCCGCTGACAATGCATATTTTACATTTTTGGTACAAATAAATGTGTCTCGAAAAAGACGAAAAAACATTGATTTAATATTAAATTATTTTTATAATTCATAATTTATCATAAAATATTTGTATTTTATCACGAAAATTATAATGTTGAAGTAGGCTATATGTAATCAATCACCTTACATTTGGCGCGAAAAAAAATACTTGAGCGTCATTTCCCATAACTTCAATATTTGTTGCTGTGTGGTAAATACCTAATTATTGTTTGTTCCTCGCAAGTGTGTTAAAAAAGTGTGTATAAAATTCGGTGGGCACCTTGCCCACTAGACAGATTTTAGTCTACAGCTCGGGCTGCAAATCTCAGCGTCGCGCGTCGTTTGTAAAGAGCAACTTAACTCACTTGTATCATAATGTTATTGTTTAATTACCTTTTTAAATGGTATAATAGTGACTACCCAGTTTCGGCTCTTGATGGAAAAAGTACTTTAATGGTATCTACTTGGTAAAACACATATTTCGATATACGCCTTGCCTTGCTTATCGCAGATTTTCTGAAAATCGCTATATAACGATAGCTGTTTGAGTAACTGCAACGAGTTCTGGTCGATTACACCACACAAGAACTTACTGTCACCACCAAATTTTAACTAATGCTAGCAAACGGTGAAAGCAGTAGCGACTATATGACTTTTTAACCGACTTCAAAAAAGGAGGTTATCAATTCGACCCGTAGGTATGTAATATTTCCAGAACTGCCCAGTTTATATAACATGTTTTTGACAGTGTGAATAGATCAGAATCGTTCGGACAATCGACGAGTGAGGGTTTTTATTTTTGCATAATGATTTCTTCCTCTTTACCCTTTTATGCAGTTGTACTTTTATTATTATCAGTTTGTTTGAGCTAAGTTATGTTAGTTGTAACTTTTATTAGTCAGTGTGTTGTTTATTAAAATTAAAAAATTCAATAACAATAACAAGAATAGTTAAGTTAGTAAAGTCTACTTTAAGTTTCCTTCTCTATCTCTTTACTCACTGTATCTACGTTTCTTATCCCACTCTTCTGCCGCAGGTCTGCTGGAAGGAATTTCTTGTACCAGTACCTTTGTGCTCTTTACTCTGTACACAATTTTCTTTTCTGAAGTATATTGTTTGTACATAAATAAATAAACAATTTAATATTTCGCGTTTTTTTACCTTTTCTTTCATTATGTCACACTTCATTCAATAGCGTGCACATGATCCGGCTCTTCTCCTCTCTCGTATCGGCGCCACATTTTCTCATAAAGCGCTTCAAGGCCACGCACATAGTGTTTGCAGTCGAACAAAGTGCTATCTAGACGTGCTTTTGAAACCTTAGCCTGAATATATCTTCGACTGTAAAAGGTAATAAACAACTTATATATTTTAAATTTAATTTGATATATTTCAAGCGTTATAATCAACTAGCTGCTGCCCGCGACTTCGTCCCCGTGGAATCCCCGATTTTAAAACATTATTTATCGCTGCTCCGCTCCTATTGGCTTAAGCGTGATGATATATAGCCTAAAGCCTTCCTCGGTAAATGGTCTTCATCTTCATCCCATAATTTTTCAATTCGAACCAGTAGTTCCTGAGATTAGCGCGTTCAAACAAACAAACAAACTCTTCAGCTTTATAATATTAGTATAGATAAACATATTTCTTGAAATGATGTAAGTAGTCTTTATGGCAGAATTAATACATTTTTGAAACGTCCCATGTTTCTAAAAAAATTTAAGTTTGAAAATTGACCCTTTTTTTCTGGATAGGAAATCAAACGACTTTTTCCACTCTAGGTGGAGCGGAAGGGAGTGTCAAACTCTTACTGATTAAAACCCACCCGTGTTCCTCCTAGTGCTCTTTACGTTCCAGTGCCGCGGGGATCTTTCGAACAAATTCCGCAACCCTAGCAGGCACGGACCCTATGGGACCTCGTCTTATTTGTTGACATCTCTTTTAGGTGTTATCGGACGGCAAACCACCGCAGACCCGCGCCTACAGTGGCAGGGAATTATCCTGCGATTCGCGACGCCCGGGGCGTCTTTTTTGTCGGGGTACGAAGGGCGTGAGGTTTCCCTCTCCCGCGCGGTTTGCCTCCTCCTTCGCTAGTATTACTGCTTCGCAAAAGGATGTGATTGCTTCCCTGCTTGCGTCGCTCCGAATAGTGGATTTTACCTAGGCCGGAAGCGAGAGATCGCCGCCGCCGATCGCCTCGACGATGACCACCGTATGCTCCACCGTCCTTAGGGCGATTCACACAGTGCTGACACCCGGACGCGTCCTCCCACTGAATCCGGAATAGGTACCTATCTCCCGAAATAGCCGAGTCCGGTAAGTACCTGCGTCAGGCGGAATATGAGGACACAGCGGCGTCTCTCCAAACATTCCTTAAAAAGGGGACTTATCGCCACAAATGGTGGCGTGCCCAGCGCTGGGTTGCAACAATCGTTGTCACACCTCTGTTAGATCCTGCCGGAGCTCCTTCCGCCGCGCAGTGATTTGCCGCGGCAACAGAGTTTCAAGTTGATGAACAAATACTTTTAGGACCCTTACTATGAACCTTTTGTCCTTTTTAACTGTACTAGTATAATAAATTATGCAATCCATTGAGCCCATCAATTTAAAATATTGTTATTTTCCGTAATTATCTTTTACTCTACCTACATACACACGTTAGAATACTTACTAATTTATATTTGTTCCCAATTTAACAGCTATATCTTCGTATTGATTTTTATTTTGAGCTATCAGTTCCGGACAACCCAGAGCGTTTAACTGAGACGCAGCAACACTGTAACATAAAACAATTGAATAAATAATCTATTAATAACTTAATTTACCCTAGTTTTTACTAAAATAAGTATGATACAAACATACCGGGAAGCTAAAGTTTCCCCTGGTAATGTTACAAGTGGCGTTCCTGCCCATAAAATGTCCATAGCAGTGGTGTGTCCGTTGCATAAAGGTGTGTCTAAACAAATATCTGCTAACTGTCCACGCCTCACATGTTCTTCCTTGCAAGCAATACTAGAGAATATGATACGACCAGGTGCTAATCCTGCAAATCAGTATAATAGTTACACCCAATCATCTATCATGTGTACGGTAAGGGTGGGTTGTTTCATCGATACTCCCTCGCGTAAATGTCAAAAATTGCGCTAAAGGTACAATCCCGTGCATCGCAGCCGATTGCAGCCGCCTGTGGCAAACGCGCGTGGCTGTTGCCGCAATTCTGTAATGTAGCTTAAAGGTCTGTGCTATCGCGTGCGGTGGACACAAAGCTTATTAATATTTCGTTTTCTCTTGCTGTAAAGTTTTAACCTGCGTTCTGAGACATGCTTGCTCTGTGAGATCGACGATAATAATACTGAGTATTGAGACACTAACGGCTGCGTCAAACCTACGTTAGTCGTCTACCGCGCGCGTCTGTCGCAGTCATACATTCTCATCCGAAATTGAACTAAAAAACAGAAAAATAAAAACAAGGTAGATAGTAAATAATCTTTTCTTTGCAGTCGGGGGACCTGTAAAGAACTATTCAAAGGAACCATCCCCCGACTGCAAAGAAAAGATTATTATATAACTTGTTTTTTAAAAACAAGATATTTTTTTAATTATTAGTATTATTAGTTCACTTTTTGATATGGCAGGCGTGTTTTATATTTTTTTAAATTATTTGTACTTTTTAGCCCCACTCCCATTTAAAAAATAGAATTAGAACGCTTCGTATTAAACGAACGGTAACATCTTCCGTAATCGTTGCTTTTTGACATACGTATGTTACGTTAGCCGACCGTTTGAAGCAACCCACCCTAAGTGAACAAATAAATTCAGTACCTAAGATCTGGGCATATTTATGAACATTCGGTTCACCAGCAGCCGGAAAACTTAACAGCCAGAGAACGCTATTCGGTACCTTTTTCAATATGTTCACCCACATTTCCATGGCTCTGGGGTCTATTTTGTATAACTGATTGAAATTACAGAACACAATTGCTTCATCTGGCAAACCGTATTGTTTTCTTGATGTGAGTATTATACTATCGACTATTTTCTCAGCAGCTGCGACGTGCTTGTTAAAAAAGTTCATCGATAAACCGTTGTGTATAGTTACACCGTTGACTGACACCTTTAACAACAAAAATTAAGAAATCATGTAAGCAGCTACATATAATGCACCAACGATAATAAAGGAAAAAATAATACCTGTGTAACATCAGGGTCTACGGTAGACTCAATAACGGAATCAGGAATGTTTATTTCGTTTTCGCATATTTTTATCGGTTCTAAATCTTCATATTCAATCATTTCAATTTTTTCAGTCACGTTGAATAGTTTTTTGATATTTATTTTTTCACCACAATTTATTAAGGCCATATTGTGATAAGAGCCATTTCTATTCATAGTTACAGCCTTATAGTGTGTTTTCAAATGTGGAAACATTTGTTTGTGATCGCCAACAAAATATGTATATGGCATAAACGCAAACTTTTCACTAAAATCTAATGCAATAGATTTGGGCGACGATATTTCGTCGGTTATTATGTAATCCATGTAATCTGAACCACTTGTTCCAGGATATCCTAGCCACATAACTTGAATGGGAGCTGGTTTTAGGGCAAAAATCTCATTCCGTGCCCCTTTAGTATAGCCATTCATATTCACCAGAATATGTATACCATCACTGTTTATTTTTTTTGCTCCTTCAACATAACAAGACACTGAAGATAAATCGACAAAATGTTCTGAATCTTTTACAATTCTACTGCGGAATGTGGTGTCGTCGTCAACATTTAAAGCATAACAAAATATTTCCATTTTCGAATGATCGTGAAGACCTGGTATGGACTGCATTAAGTGAGAAGTTGGATGGTTACCAAAATCACTGCTAACATATCCTATACGTAACCGCCCTTTCCGTTCTTTGTTATGTAAAAATAAAACTTTTCCCAACATATTTACTTTTTCTGTGTACAAGTTGGCATGTCGCGCAGCTATGGCCTTCCTCGTTTCATTTTTTAATGGATACAAAATGGAATGATGTGGATGTACGGAGGTAAGTTTATCCATGTTTAACTGATTTTCCACTATTGATACTATGTTATGCATACGCTCCTCGTAACCATCCCAGTTGCAAATTATTTGTAAACAGTGTGTTAAATTGCAATAAGCATCTGGAAAATGGGGTTTGTATTTTAACGCATTTTTATAAGATTCAATAGCTTCATGAATTTTCCCCATATCTTTGTAAATACTTGCTAAATTACAATGTCCATCGGCAAATGTCGGATTTATCTCTATTGCTTTCTTGAAGCATACAAGAGCGCCTGTTATATCTTGCAACTCTCTGAGAGTATTTCCCATATTGCTATAAGCGTCGGCAAAGTATGGTTGAATATTTATAGCTTGTCTGTAATGCATCAGCGCTTCTTGAAGTTTGCCTGTAATTACATATTAAAACAAGTGTTTAAATTAAATCAATAATGGCATGAATGGTCACCCCATTAATGAGACTCTGGCATTTATAAAATTGAGTAACATGTTTCAAATATATTTTTGCTACCAAGTTTTCCTTTAACATCGTCAGCTGTGATCACTATTGAAGAAATATCTTAATAAAGACTAACTACCGCAAAATATATTTTCTTTACTCAATTATACTTACACACTAATTAATATTATTAAATATTTCTCAAAAAAGCACATCAAGGACATTTAAAAATATAAATCGACTGTGAGCTCTATTGAAGAAATATCGTAATCTATATGAGAGAGAATTACCGTACCTACTGTAGCAGAATTTGCTACAAGACTTTCGTCTGTTTTTTTTTTTTAAGTTCTGGCCAGATAGATTTTTTTGGACTGCAAAAAGAAGAGATTTTTGGATGTCAAGTGGATTAACAAGAAAGGTAATGAAAAAAAAATCATATTGAGAATTTTGGATATTAATAGTTTTGTTTATCGGCATCCACATCTGTTACGTTCCGTTTGAACGAAATCCCAAACGTAATATTCCTGGGTTCTGCACCACGGCTGCAGTTTTCCAGACAGACCCAGTTGATGTAAAAACCGAATGTATTGGCGAATCCGGATGTATCAGGAATAAGGTACAATGGACACCACCAAACATCAAGTTTACTAAATTGTTCTGATGTTTCGTTCGTGGAGATGTTTTAGTAATACAGTAAGCTATCTCATATTTATTGTTAGTGTCGTTTTCTAACCATTGATTGTTTTTTTTTATTAGAACGACTTGTTTTACGTAATTTATCGTAATATAACGTGCACGTTACGTCTATGTTTTGGTCCCTGTTCGGGCGCCATTTTGTAGCGAAATAAAAAGTGGATTTCTCTCTTCTGATAACAATATAAACCTAAAAAATCTAAACATAGACGTAACGTGCACGTTATACTACCTATAATATACATATTATTAAAACAAACGAATGGTTGAGCTGTGGTATTGATATTGCGTTGCGCACATTGGTACAATAAAATATAAATCTTGTGTTGTGTTGGCATAAGATCTAATATTTCAATTTTATTTAGTATTTCGTAAACATGACAAAATAGCCATTACAGTAGAGCCAGTTATGAAAAAGTACAGTAAATATTGATCCTACCCAATTTAACTAAAAAAAAAACATATACATATATAATAAAGTAAATAAACAGGTGTTCAAACATTTCAAAAGGCGCTTGCTTGAATTGAGAAATAATGTATTAAAATTAGAGATTGCAAACCGGGCCCAGTGCCCATTTAGACATCCACCGGGCCCGGCAGGTACTAAAACTGTGGCAGGGAAGCCCCAACTTGCTTGGTTTTTTTGAATGGCCGGGCCTAGTTTGCAATCTCTGTCTGTCAATAGGGTAGTTGCCAAAAAAATCTAATTAGTCTGTAAGATAGACTTCCCAAAAATATTGGACACGGTTTTTTATTAGTAGTCATAGTTTTATTTTTTCACGTAAACAAAAAACGAAGACGATACAGTGCGTTGAAAACTCGTGTGACGTCACTTCGTGCAACAATTTTTACCACGCCGTGATGTCACAAGCCCCACTCATGATCTTTGAAGCTTTTTATCTTCGTCAATTTTTAGAGATTTTGTAGCGACATCTATGGCGCCACATAAGAACTAATCCTGCATCGCGCAATCAAAGTTCTCCGCGCGATTAGAACATATACGACAGCCCGAAATCATCTATTGGGCAGTTGCCCACCAGACATAACAACCCGTCTGGCCGGAGGATCCTCCCTTTTCAACGGAGGTTTACGGGACTTTACTCTCTGTTCCGCATACCTCCAAACTGGTGACCCTCGACAAAGAACGTCAGCGCAGCCTTCGTGCAGCTACTACTTCGTGACGTCATCATCACTTCTCTCAAGCTTTCGAGCAGCAAGCAGCCATACAGCCAGCACCCACGGCTATAAAGGGTATCCTGACCACCAGCATGCCTACTTGGTCATACCTGGTCATCGTCCTCAGCCTCATCAGCGACTTTGGTGAAGCACACTGAACCTTCGGCCAGTCACATGAAGAGCCATGACGAACCTCTCCTGGTCGACGCAAGCAGTCAAGCCACTACGTCGCACAGCACCGCTCCGACTCACTGGAGCCAGCAGCACTACTCCGACTCACTGGAGCCTGCAGCATCACCCCGACTCACTGGGGCATCATCCCGACTCACTGGGACAGCACCACCCCGACTCACTGGGGCATCACCGCAGACAGTTCCGACTCACCGAGAACTCTGCGGCATTCGGTTCCGACCCACTGGAACCAACCTACCACTGGCCTGGCACGCATCAAGAAGCATCAAGAACCATCGATCTCCGATCTCCGGAGGGGAGTGATGTAGCGACATCTATGGCGCCACATAAGAACTAATCCTGCATCGCGCAATCAAAGTTCTCCGCGCGATTAGAACATATACGACAGCCCGAAATCATCTATTGGGCAGTTGCCCACCAGACATAACAACCCGTCTGGCCGGAGGATCCTCCCTTTTCAACGGAGGTTTGCGGGACTTTACTCTCTGTTCCGCATACCTCCAAAATTTCATAAAGCAAAAAATACGTGTCCAATATTTTTCGATAATCTAACTGACGGACTAAATAGGATCATAATTATTTTTATTCCTCAGGAAACATCCCTATTAAAATTCGTTCAAGACTAGGCTATAATTTTATAGCATTAATTCATACGAAAAAAAAATACTTGCAGTACAACACAACTTTAAACAGTACGTACCTTGATGTTGTAAAAGTGAAGCCAAATTACTGTGAGTGGCTGCAAAATTGGGAAAAACTTCTAAAGCTTTCATGTACAGTTTGATAGCTTCGTCAATTTTTCCTTGTTCTCTTTTGACATTTCCAAGATTGTTAAGAGTATCAACGTGTGATGGGCATAGACGTAACGCATTGTTGTAACATTCCTCTGCTTCGCAGACGAGGCCCTTTTCTTTGAGTGCATTAGCAAGATTGCAATAGGCGTCTGGAAAATTGGGCTGAACTTCTATGGCACGCCTATATGTGTCTATAGCGAGATCTATCAAGCCCTGTTTATAATAGAGACATGCCAAATTTCCATGTATGATTCCGCTGTTTGGAGTCAACTTCAATGAATGTAGATATACTGCTACCGCTCTGGAAAAATTTAGTTTGATTATTTCGAAATATTTTTATTAAATTTAGTGGAAGTTGATAGATAGAATTAAAAGTATTTTAGAACAACGACCGCCAAAGTTCTGCGTCCTCGTCTTATATATAGGTTACGGCTATTTACAGGTGATTTTGAAATTTTGAATAGTTTAATTTAATTGATCTTTTTATTCGATTCTGGGTGCGACCCTGGGTGTACGACTGGATGTACTAGCAAGGTATAATAAAGGTTTTTATAGCGGCTTTCTTTTCGAAGTATTCCCCTTTTAGCTACTTAGTTCCATTTAACAGTAGTTAGCGGTATCGGTCGTACTGATCAGCAAGAATTTGAAAATTAAAACGGTGAAACGTAAAGAAAAATACCTGGACAGGTACCTATAGGTATATCTTTTTAACGCCATTCTCTAAAAAAAAGAATAAAGAAAATCCGCTAATAAATCACGTTGGTAGCTTCCAGCTCTTACTTTTAGTGCTTTTAAATATTTTAATGTCTTTTAATTTTAAAGTAATATTATCGTATTTAATCAAAGGTATGTATTACATACTAACCTTTTAAACTTATTTTTAAACCATGTGACACATCCGTCAGAGAGTTCCGTTGCTTGTGCGGTGATTTGCGGGGGCGCGATGTTGATGACGGTGTACACGACAATACATTGGTAATCCATAACACGGACATGTCCTCAGCGCGAGCAAGGTTGTACTGACTGGGGCAGACCGGAGACACGGCCGAGTCAGGGCCCACGCGCTCGTCACGACGCACGACGAGCCGCGCGCGTGCAACTCGCCAGCTTCCCCGGAGCGACGCTACGTCAACGAAAGTCGCGGCCTTCGTTTACCCGCTCAATCGTGAGCACATATTACACGATCTATTAACGACACGACGGCCATGCGCACACGCCGTTTAGTCGCCTCCACGATATATTTACAACATCATTCGTCTTACCATAAAACATTCCCGCCGGCGCTCTAGAGAACTTCATTGATTCAGTGACAGTTACAAAACACGCAATCTTAATTATTAATAAAGAACAGGTATAATGATTTAAGTTGCTTCAAACTCTTATAAATACGATTTTGTATTGGAATGGGAGCATTAACTCTGCGCGTTATGAGCAATCAGCTGCTCGCACAGAAGTCAGCTGATTGTTACAGCGTCTTTTATTTACTTTGCGTAAAAATTTTATCACAGAAACATACACTGTAGGTACCAAAGATCAAAAGAGCTTATAGCAGCGTGGGTTCTGTTGCAAAAGCGCGGTGTAAAACAACGTACGGAATGTTTAGTATCGAATCTAGAGTAAAAAAACGTGCATGTGCGACGGTACAGTAAATACGGAATATCGATTTGCGAGTAAGCAAGAAAGCGACGGCGGCGGTGGGTTGCGTGGCGACGCGACGGAAGCTCAACGCGACTGCGGCCGTGGACCTATTTGTTGGAAGCTGCCACCCTATTCCTTCACATTACAACGCCTCTCAACAACTTTTACGCCTGTTCAAAAACTTTACACACGAGTACATACTTAATCTTAAATTGTGTTTAGTTCATCTCAACATTACCCTCAGCTTCAGTCAAGTCACAAGGAAAGACCGTTCAAGCGCTATACTGTGTTATTATGACCTACTTTTAGTTTTCATGTAACGAGAAAACAAATTGTACGATACCAGCAGCGCGTAGTTTTCGTTCCCGTGGGAATATAAAAAAATATAGCCGCTGTTAGTCGCTGATAATGTAGTTTTGTTAAAAATGGTTAAAATCGGCCCAGTAGTTTCGGAACTATTTTTTACAAACAAACAGTCTTTCTTCTTTATATTATTGATATAGATAACTAAAAAATATATTTGGTTAGAGATCTTTAATAAAAAACGTGCCTTTTTATGGATGGGAAATCATCAAATGACTTCTTCCGCAATAGGTGGAGTGGAAAGGAGCGTTAGAATCTTACTGACTAAAACCCATCCGTGCTCCTCCTCATGCCATTTGCATTCGGACGGCTACGACTTTATTTTTCTCCTACCTTAGGAAAGCAGGCAAGTAGTAGTATGCATCATAAAATGTGTGCTTCTTGGATGTTGGCAAAACTTTAGACGGGATCTCCACGGGCGAGAGACAGAAGCCGCGCCATCAAATTATTATGATTGCCGCGATGATATGGCGATATCATCGCAGCAATCATAATAAATTTTAGAGATTGATTCAAAAAGTTCCTTAAATTTGATCGTGTCAAACTGCACTAACTTATTAGGTAAGACTTCGAAAATTATTAATAGTGCAAATATGTACCTCTCCTTTAAAACTTTCTCCTTTTTTGAAGGAAGTCGGTTAAATATATATAAATAGCCCATTTTGGTTCTATTTTATTAGATTAGAAAATAATGTGCGATCGAGAGAACCACAACGAGAACCAATATAAATCTCATTTTCTACACTTCTTTCAAGTAGGTACACAATGAATATAAAAAAACGTTTTTACAAAAAATACAACCAACTTCCATATTAAAATTCCAGAGTGTATAAAATAATAGAAAATAACTTCTATTTCGGAACTCAGTGTTTTTGTTTCATCGTTTTTTTTACAACAACTTACGAAATAAAGTAATTAATATACATATATACTTTACAGTGTTTTTATTTGGAAGTCGCTTGTATTTCCTTGTAAATGAGTTTTTTATTTTTACTTTTTAGTGGTGATACTCCACAACTTAATTGACATTCACATGTGCGCACCTTACGACAGCGTACCGGCGTGATTTTATGTTCATATGTATGTTATGAAGCGATGTAAATGATAAACAGGAATGTGATTTCAGCAATTCCAGGCTACCATTTACTGAAAGTTCCAATGCTTATCACGAAATTTCTTCATCAGACCCAAATAGTGCCTATGAAATCTTAAGAGTTCCTCGACTTCTGCAGGATACTATTATCAGATCCTGACCTGATGACCATGGGACCACAAGCGAAGTATAATTTTTCAAACAATGCCCACAAAATTTGAAAGCCGAGTTTAATTTTCCTGGAATCCCATCACCAGATCCTAGCTCAGGTATACCTTTCAAAATCAGCTCAGCAACATGAGATGTTGATTACCAGGCACATAAAAATATATTGATTGCATTAGAGAATATTTGAAAAACATTGTATGTGACTATAACATTTAGGCTTGCCCTCGATATCTCTGGCACATCATCAGATTCTGATTTGGTGACAATGGGACCAGCTCAGGAGTCTAGGCTTGCGAATAAAAAAAGATAATTGAATATCGGTTCCCAATTGGCGGAGAAACGGTGAACATACATTTACAATGAAAATACAGTAGTAGTAGTATAACATAGAACCTGCGCCTGTTTTGAAGACGGTTATTAATAGACTTCACTGGATCAAAGCAAAGATAATCAAACATGTGACACCCGAAATTTCAATGTTAAAAGCTAATTTTAACACTAGTCTTGTCGCTCACTTGCCAACTTTCATATGATTTTAACAGATACGTAGGTATCTATAATTAAATTCAAGAAGCATTGCCAAGGACTTTGTAGTTATACTAGAAAACACTACGTTCCGCATTCTTGTATGCACATTTATCATAATGACGATAACCTTACCGTTGGAAATGCAATGATAATTTATGGTAATGTTATTTTAGTTTTATCACACTAACTCGAATAATGGCCTTAATTGGTGCTGTATACTGTTGTTTCACACGTCAACATTACATGAGTTTTCTTTCTATTTATCGCTCGGAGTACATTTATTTTTCTAACGACTTCCAAAAAAGGAGGAAGTTTTTTGTTACCTTATAACTTTGTATTGGGTGTACTGATAAAATGAAAAAATAAAATTGTGTACGATGGTTTAGAAAAGCATCTTAGTATTCTAACGTGGTCCCTTTCTAGTTTGGTGAAGAGCTGATGAAGAACAGAGATGATAGGATACGGAACTCTTCAATGAATGATAGCAAATCTTTCGGGATTGCTGAAATCGTATTATTGTTAACACCAATGTGATTGGTACATTTAGGTGGAGGGAGGGGGGTATACCACTACAAAGTTAAAAATAAAAACCTTTTTACAAAAAAGTACAACCAACTTCTACAAAAAAAAAAACAACGAAAAGTACTAAATAACTTTAATTTCGGAAGTCGGAGTTCAAAAAACGAAAGGCAACCGTAAACACCGAGTTCCGAAATTAAAGTTATATTGTACATTTTGGTTCTTTGTGTAGAAGTCGGTTGTATTTTTTGTAAAAAGTTTTTTAATTCCTATAAATGTTTATTTCTGACAAGTGAGAGAGGTGGTGTTATAATATTATACCTACTTCAAAAATGAGGACGTTCTCAACTCAAGGTTTATTTTGTATTCTAATTGAGCGTTATCACCGCCAATTGTCAAACAATTGCAACTTATATCAAAGGAAATCGATTTTTTTTTCTATTGGTGCTGGCATAAGCACTTGTCACCGATTTGTTTCTTTTTAAAAACTCTGGCTTGTGATGTAGCAGTTTTGTAGGACACGAGACGTAGACAGGAGGGTGGAGGACACTTAAACAAACGACACAGATAAATAATATGGTGCTCTAAAGTGTCACGTTGCAGAATTATTTGGAGATAAAGCCGTTATAAGAACAGTGGCAACATTCAAAATTAACTTATCACGTGCTTATATGCCGCAAATTGTTTTCATGTAACAGTTTCCAACTTGATTTAACCATTTAGGTACATAAATAGAGAACTTTCTTGCGATTGCGTTGCGACAGAGAAGAGCATTGCCTACTTACGGCAATGGATCTTATTTTTTATTTTCATACCAATACAAATCGTTTGATTGCGTTAATCGCGGTACACGAGCTAGAGCTTTGCAAAACACAAACATTGCTGGAACTCGAGCATTACGGACTAGGCAAACAGCGTTAAACTTATTTAAATCTTATTTGAATGATAGACAGCAATTAGTTCAAATAAACTATATCAATTTCTCTGTATTAAACGTGAAAATCAGCGTCCCCTAGGGTTCGAGTTTTGTTCTTCCTAATTTTTAGCCCATTTATTGCAAAACAAGCTATTTATTTGGTTATAAATGGGAAAAAGCGAAGTGTATAAGATTTGCTTTATCAAAATATGTTAAAAGTAGTATTGCGAACAACAAAAAGGAAGTGTTGAACAGGGAGAAATTGGAATTCGTCGATAGAACGGTTTTCCTGGGCTTTATGCTTGACTCAAGGTACAACAGGGTCCTCATTTAGCATTTCTTGCAGAACAGCTAAGCTCAGCAGTATGTGGTGCTAGAAAAGGCCGCAAATTTAAGGATGTTCATAACACAACACTAGTCTGTTTTAGATACTTTTATAGTATAACTAATGCCTTACGGTATCTTACTATAGAGACTGGCTGCAGACATCAAGTCAATTTTTATTCTGCTGAAAATAGCTATATTCAATTTCCGCAGCTCCGGCGCAATTATCTCAGGGAGCTGTTCAAAAATATTAACATCATGACGATACCTTGTCAATATACATATCTATGAAAACATCGTGTATGCCAGAAATAATTTACATATTTTTATTAAATAAGGTGATAGGTACAGCTATGTATGTCACTTGAAAGAGGAACCGATTAGTTCAACCAGGTTTCAAACTTGTTAAAGTAGCCACATCTCTCATGGGTACTGTTTAAAATGTTTTAATAAAATATCTCCCCAGATATTAGAACTAAATGTAACAAAATTTCATTTAGATTCTGAACGCGACCTCATTTTAAACAGTTGCATCACTTTGGTTTAAAGAATTAATGGTTTTTCATACTTTGGCTTCGTGCCAAACTTATGCCAGTCCCAGTACCTCTCAGTTATGTGTAAGTGTCGACTGATAGTTTCAGATCTTTTAATGCGGAAATAATCTATATTGATACTGCATTATGAATCATTCATATTTTAATGTTTAAACAAACATAAATACAGACAATTATTTAAAAAAACGTTCATAAACCAGAGCTCTTCTTTCCATAAGTGTCCATAAACCCAAATTAGATATTTTAAGCAACGATTGATAAAACCTTGTAGAACATTTTTTGAGTTATAGATGTCTGAAAAATTCAGTTTTGATTAAAGAATAACTGCTGATTGCAGTAATTTACCTCCTGCGATTCGGATGTTCCTAAAGAAGAAAGCTTTCAAAATAAAGCAAAGTTCAATGTTGCTACCATCATTATATTTTATTCTAGTAAATTTACGTAGCAGACAATAATTATTTAGCTAATAATAGGTACTAGGGTAATATATAGTAGTATAGACAACTCCAACATAAACTATGAATGTTCATAACAATTAACTATGAAATACCTTTAGGTATGTACATGGGGCTAAATTTAGATGCGTCCGCCTACGAGATTATTATAGGATACAAGATATACCTTCTACGATATACATACGCCGGCAGAAGATAATATTGTTATATATGATGTAAACTGGTCATAGTAAGCTGATTTAGAAGCGTGAATACATGGAATTGCATGAGGAATACATTAGCGATCGAAAATATGGAAATGGATTGATCATGTCTTCAGACGTCAGATTGTTCTGTTTTCTTTGTCTCTGGTCGTGGCGAAGCTCCACGTTCAGAGTTTGGTGTGCTTCCACCAGAAGTGCTGTGTGGGCTCCTCTCTTGAACCTGTAAAATAATAATCAACATATTAGCCATCTGCTCGTACATAAAATAACGCCTGGAACACATATCTCTATGTACCGCACGTCTCGGCGTTGTTTATATTTAACAATCCTTCTTTAATTATTTTTGATACCGCGGGGTATAAGAAAAACCAAATGAAATTACCAAAAACAAAACCGACTATGCTTGGTAATATATAGTCGGTTATATTATTTTATAAACACAGGAAAAACATAAAAGTTAAAAAAAAAAAAACAGTTGGACGGTCTATCACAAATCCAAAAATATTTAGGGGGTACACTTGTTGAGACTAATATAGGAACTTAATTTGCCAATGGAATGTATGTACATAAAATCTTTGAATTTTATTATTTTCCGCAGATCTACGAATGTATCGACAGGTTTATTGCTATTAAATTTTGGGAATTGTTTATTAATGTCTTCAAATATACCTTATTTCAATCTCTTTTTATTAGGCCCGTGTATCTACATAAAAAATAATAGGACATGATTTTTCTGATAGAGTTCTGAACTGTTTCATTAGCTGTGGCTGTCATAGTTCGCAGTTCGTAAACCATCGAGAGTGTATTTATAGTTAACTGTTTTCGAGTTATCCGCTTTTCAAGGTTTTGTTTAAAGATATTTATTACTCAATCACATAAAAACTGCTGAAGAGATTTGGATGAAATTTGGCTCATTAATAGTTTACAATCTGGGTTATAAAAAAGTCTGCATATTAAAAACTTATTACCCGTGAATTAATTTACATTAATTTAATATTTTTTCAGTATCAAAAATATTATTTTCTTATTAAATATTAGGTTTCAAGTTGTCATTCCATGATGTGGCCCCAGGAATTTCATGTATGACTAAACGTGGATTGATATATCATCAAACGTTGAGAATCAAGATTGAGGATCAGTTTTTGCTGGGCTTTTCATGGTATACAACTATTTCATCACACATCATAGTGCGCTAGTTATTATTAGATATATATTGGTTCATAAAAACGCTTCACTTTTCGATTAATAGTGATGCGTTACGAATTCAAATAGTAACTATTTTTTGTTTTTTTTTTTATAATTACTTATTTGCTATGCAATCATTTTATTTTTTTACTAAGTAGTTACTTAAATAAACGCAATAAAAAAAATGATAACAATATTTTTTTATGATCTGTGTACCTATGTATTTTGTGTGTTGTGTTGTGAATGTTTAAATTACATTCATATATTATTTAATTATCACACATTTTTAATAATTTCGTGGACTCGTTACTGATTTCGTCAATCGGGTATTTCGCAGCAGATGCTAGTCTTTATATTTCTATACTTCGTTGACGCACTATAATAAGGTTGGATGTTACAATTTTAGTACCTTCTGTGTTAAAAACGCTCCACTGATTTATTTTTTATTTTTTTTTATCTTTTTTTTATTTTTTTGTTTATCCGACACAGACACAACACAACAGCAACAAAATACAAAGTAAAAAAAAAAACATAACAATGATTAAGATAAAAATTGTGCTGAGCGTGCCCATACCGAAAGGGTTACCATCTCAGCATTTAATCGGTTTGTAGCGTTTTTATCATAAAATTGAATTGTCTGTTTGAGATGAAAATAACAGCTTTTAATTAATTATGAAGTTACGGTATTAAAATTAAAACAATTGAAAATTATCTGACGGCATCCGATTTTGACAGGATTTGAAGTGGCTGACTACCTGTCTTAAATGGCGGATGATAGTTGATGTTATGACAGGTAACTTAGATTTTAATAAAAGAATTTGGGAGCAACGCAAAAACCAAACAAAAACAAACGATTTAGTGGTTGTGAACATGTCGGAAAGCCATCAGAAGTGAATCGGAATATTGTATATTTTATGAAGGTGAGCTGTGCGAGTAACAGAGTTGTGTGCACATCACTGTACAAAAACACTACTTTGTGAATCTTGATTTTTAATTAGTAGGATAGATTTTATGTACATACATTCCATTGGCAAATTAAGTTCCTATATTATTCTCAACAAGTATTTGTGAAAGACCATCCAACTGTTTTTTTTTTTTAACTTATATGTTTTTCCTGTGTTTATAAAATAATATAAACCGACTTACAATATTACGAAGCATACCTAGTCGGTTTTGTTTTTGGTAATTTCATTTGGGTTTTCTTATACTCCGCGGTATCAAAAATAATTAAAGAAGAATTGTTAAATTACTGATGAGGGAATTTTTTTAATATATGTATAACATACTAACATTTACAAATTTACAACTATGGCATCCTTTATGAGACGCCTTATATTTGTGCCTAAATCATTTCTGTGAATCTATCTGTGATTTCTGACCAGATGAGCATGATAGGTATGTGAGATATTCTCTGCATAAATTAACCAAGTTATAATTACGTGTAGAGCAGCAACATCTGTTCCTTTGTAACGAACGAGCGGTGTAATAAACGCTTTGTTTGATATAAAAATACGTCATTGGCATCTTTGATCGAATGATCAAAGATAATTTGCAAACGATAGACAAACACCCACTGTGAGTTTAATCGTAAATTATATAACATACCTACGCAGTTACATTAAAATTATTTTAAATAGTCTAACAATTCATAAGAAAATTTCATTTCTTATTTTTTCACTTTGTGGAAATTAAATTCCACCCAATATTGTATATTAACAATAAGTTAAGATCAAATAACAAAGACAGTACCGATTCGGCGGTATTTCATATAAAATGTTATTCATCAAAGACAACTTTGGTCTACATAGGTGATGGAAGCACGAGCCACCAGTTGGTTAGTGAACTAACAGAGTTTTAGTGTACGTAGATAGATCACTTTTTAGGGAACTGGGCGTTCATCTTGACTTGAAGTAGTTGGAAAGTTACACAACCATGATTTACAATACGTTTGTATAATTATGACAAGGCAGGGTTTCAGATTACACAGGTAGAATTAACATAAGAGGCTTTTAAAATTATCAATAAAAATAAACAGTACATTCATCTGTCATTAAATTAAAATATTTATAAATCATAAAATGTCACTATATAACCTCTATAAATATTATTTTCACAATAATGCAGATGAGTGATTACAGAAGTCAATGTTTCTGCGTCGAAGCTACATATGTAGGCATTGATGAGCTATTAAAATTGATATAAGCTACATAGCAGACGTCTTCGTCCAGCTCGTGGCGTGAGTAATTAATTCTTAATTACAGTGAATGGTTTTTTTTTTTAAATCTAATGGTTCAATGCATATATGAAGTTCAATTGCAAGTTAAAGCGTTGTTCCAAATGTTAAAGTACTTTATTGCATTTGTTTTCATTGAAATGGTATTTCATAAAATTGTAATATACAAATGGCTAAAGATTATCAAAGAGAATTCATTACATACCTACAGTATTTGCCAATAAAACCATTTTTACCATACAATATTTAAGAACTTAAAACCGTGTACGTAAAAATCCATTAACGGAAAATCATAGACTTTGGAATGTTTGATGCTCATAAAAACCCAATGCACTTTTAGAAAATTAACGCGGAACACTCATAAAAATCCAACGACACTTGTCCAAATGTGATGAGTACTTAAGGTGCGACGTAAAAAATGGGTGAACTTTTATAAACAATTGTACATGCCATACTTATAACCCTCCCAGTATTCGGGTCAGAATAACGGTACGTTTGCTATCTACTTAAGTGATTTCATCTTTGATTAGAAACATAAAATCCTATAATCAAAGAGAAGTAGTTAAAGCGTTTTTTCGGAACTTTTCCTTTATTGACACACCAAGAAGAAAACCAATGAATACCAAGTGTTGTGTATAAACCTAAACAGTGAATTATCAGTGAATTATCTCTATAAGTGATATTCGAATACCAAAAGTACTTAAGTGTTGTACAAATGGTATGTAAGGTTTTATAAAAGCTAATAACAAGGCCCGACCTCCTTCATAAAATTCTCTATCATATAATTTGTAATTTTTACGTGGTTTGGCTACTGAATAACTGCTTATTATTTAATTAGTAAATAGAAACACTAAAAAGATTAACAAATAAAAAATAAGAATTTTAAACGTTCAAATTATTTTAGTGTGTTTAATTTACCTGTAGTCCTGTATGGAGCATGTTTGCGATTGTCTCGACATCCAAAGTTGAGTCTTGGGCAGAAATCTTCTTGATGGCAGAAGACACAATACAGATGTCACCTCGCAGCTCCCTCACCAAAGCAGTAATCTTCTGAGCATTGCTTAGAACTTCAACACTTTGAGTGTACGGGTTGTACCGCACACCAAAAGGTCGCTGTATGCTGTCCGCGAACGCCCTGCGTGATATAAACGAAGTTACAACAAATTTCTCAATAAAAAATTACAGTACAAAGAAAATAAAATAGATAAATAGTTTTTTATCAAATTGATTTACATAATACAAAACAATAAAAAAAAATATCCGTACTTTAAAATAAATTGTTTATTTGTAAAACTATTCATTTCCATATGTTAATAAAACATGGTCTGAAAACTGAGCTACTAAGGAGTTACATTTTCATACCTGGCCCAGCTTAAATACCATATTTATTTACGGTTAAGATGATGATGATGCTAACGATAAATACTCCAATGACTGGAGCAAAACGCGGCAAAAATATTTTAATATTTTGATGCTCTCGAATCGAAACATCGATATTATTTTTTCTGGGTTTTTATTTTGGCAACCCTAACTCAGCGCACGCTGCACCGCAACTGTCACCATCATCATCGCCATACACAAACAAAATAATCTATTTGAAATATTTTTTATTCATTTTTAATATTATTTTTTTGACACTCTCGAATAGAGACCAATGTTCACTAAATATTATTACTAAATTATTTATGAATTCCTTTTGTCCCAATACGATTGTTTACGGTTAGCCCATTTTGGTTGATGTCCTTTCAAAGAAGGCAACAAATATCGTTTCAGTTTACGATCTACTTTTGTTACATTGTTTTTTTAATGAACTTAGTCTATAATACTTCGGTCTGATTTGAATAGGTACAGTCGGTGATAGCAATTAACTGACCCCCTAAAAATTAAACGAATTTGAACCTTTTGCTTGTTACGAACGATCGAACTAGAACAACGTTGGAACTGGTTCAACGTCTACGATCAATAAAACAGTTATTCGAATTTGATCTTTAATACGCAGTGTTAAGGTAGGTATGTTCTTGAATATTATTTTAACTTGTAATATAATACGTAATTTCGATCACGTTGAATATGTTTCGAGTGGTCTAGTGGTGCCTGTAGTGAGCTGACAAATCGTGGTTGCGAGTTCGTAACCAGCGTAATTGATGCGTTTGTTTCTGTTTTGTATATTTATTTTAAGTTATAAATAATAAATTATAAATTTAGCAACAACAAAAAAAAAACGACCAGAAATAAAAAACCAAAATGGTGGTAAAAACGATTTTATTTTATAAAAAAAATATTATAAGAATAACATAAATGATATTGACGACGACACGAAGATGATAATATTTACCTGCTTACTAATAACGTTGTTAACTGCACTGAGTTTAATGTAGTGAATCAGCATGTTATAATATTTAGAAATATAGGTATGTATTTCTATTTCATAACAATAACATCACTACATTAAATATCATTGAACTAAATAAAACGGCATTATACGTTGAAGTTCTACCTCGTCTACTATATATCAATTTGTTTTATGAATAGTTATTTTAGTTATAAAATAAGGTTTTGACAAAAAACTAGGTATTCGAAATACTTCGTTACAAATTATAACAATAGTTAATTTAACACACACACTGACATACGTTAGTATTGTTTGTGACCAACACTGGTTACTCAAGTTATTCATGCTTTTAATAGCGAAGTGGAGCACCATTTTTTCTATTGCTTGTTGCAAGCGGTCCCGCATACCGCGCACCATATTCCAACAACGATCACTTCCACTTGCAGTTGAATGAGTAGGCAAAAATGGGTGTTCAGTATGCCTTCTAACAATTGCTTGATGACGTTCTGACACTGGAGTATGTAACATAGTAGGTAGGTTTTGATCCAGGACGATCTTTTTGAATATTCCCTGCCTCTTCAAAACGTCTTAGCGACAATCTCTGAAACAACACAATAAGCATAATTTTAGTAACGAATAGGTAAACATAATTTATCGATTAAGTTTGAAAAAATACGTTTAGCAAATTAGATTATATAAATCAAATTGACCTATAAATGATCTCAAATTATACTCATAATGAAACACAGTTAATTGTCTATTATTCTACATTCACCGGCTTTTAAGCAGACTAACGAATTAAGGAAAAAGTATAATTATAAATGAAGCATAAAAAGAATACACTTACCGCTATATTAAGTTTCCTAGCAATCGCTTTTATACTTACCAACATTCTCCTCATGCAAATAGATTATTTTGTATTTTAAATAATCACTCAACTGAGACATGACGATTAAACTATCAAAACTGATAACAATTAATAAAAAGGTAAAAAGCCAATTTAGTAAGGCAAGGTAAAAATATTCGCGCGTATTCACTGCTATTTGTGCATAGAATATCTTGTTCAATTTATTCTTCTACCCCATAGTCCTTATGTCATATTTAACAGTTTTTGTTGAATACGCATATTGACGTCTAACTACCCACTTATTAAAAAAGGTAAAAAGTTATAAATAAATGACCTAATACCAACCTCTTAAAGCTCAAGTTTGCGTATCAAAATTATTTATTGTTTCTGTTCATCGAGTAGTGTTAGTCTGATAAACTCATACCATATTGAATAACGTTTAATGTTATGAGCATAGGGTGTAAAATCGAGTAATTTTTAGGGGGGTCAGTTAATTGCTATCACCGACTGTACCTTCCCGAATAGAAAATTTGTCTGTGATTAAATTATTTTAGGTACATGCACCTCCTCATCATAAAATTGGAATATAAAATTGTAGCTTAAATTAGCACATTTATTTGATGATCTGGCAGTTTTTAATAGCCTTGTACAAACCTCATTTTTTCTTTCGCTTCTTCGAAAGAGTCAGTGTAGTAATATGCGTTTTGATAAGAGGTTATAATGCATTCTTCGTTAACTGTAACATCAGGATCGAAGCGCTTAATCTTCTCAGGAGTGCCCAGGGCGTGTTGTAACTCGGCAACAGAAGACAATAAACCGGCCCCATACACACGGAAAGTTCCATCGGTTTGTCGGCATAAACCAAACTCAACGGTGAAGAAATAGAGCTGAAATATAATATTACAATATGATTATGGAATCGATACAAAGATTCATACTTCCTTATTTTACGGTTCCGCAATCATTCAACGCAGCAGTTAAAATTATCTAGCTTTGCTTTTGAAAATAATATTGGTGATTGATAATTGATGATTATGATGATGATCTTTATTTTCAACCTTTGTTTAAAGAACAATGTTACTATTATGTCTGCACACATATTGTACTCGTATGGTACGACATAGTTACCGTTGCCAATTTATCGATGTCGTCATCGGAAGCGCCGAGAGAAGCGAGCCCAAGTTCTTGTGAAAATTGTGCAAAGCTAGGGTTGGCAAGCAACGGCATGTGTCCCAGTAGTTCATGGCAGCAATCACTGCAAAGATATATCAAACTATTTTACCAGCTGAAATAAATAGGTAGATTGATCCGTAATGGAAAACTGAGTGGTAGTTTACATTTTAGCAACTTTTTGTACTTACATATTAAGGTGGGTTAGTAATACGTACGGTTCAGGAGTATAGAAGGGATCCGACGAGTGGCGAATATATTGAGTGCAGTGAAACACTCTAAAAGCGAGTCCTGATAGAAAGTCTCTTGGTGAAAGGTAACCTGCGACAGGGCGCAATTGAAATCCAGTTTTACGCTTGAGGAAAGCACTTACATCTTCCAACTGAAAAATAATCATATGTTTAATACTTCCTTGTTATAATTGGTTTGCTTCGGTGTTTTGATAAGAAAAAAATAATGGTCGGAAACATTATATAAAAAAATTGACTCGACTCTAGCATTTCACTGAAACGTTACTAGCTGAACGCTAATGCATGTTCACTTACAAAATAGCAAAAAACTCGATTGCCAAAAACTCGTTAGTCAGTATTGTTGACTGACTTGACTTGACTATTTTTTGTAATGAATATTGCCTCATTGTAAAGTATGTCTTTACGGTGAGAAAATTTGAAAACGATTATTACCATGCTTAACAATAATAACAATATTTTATGCTATCTTAATAGAAATCAAAGTTCAAAACCTGAGGCAAATTATCCTCCCGATAGCCGCAGTACTTAACGAGTTGGGGCCAGTTCTCTAGGTACTCCTCGCAAGCGTGCTTCTGATAAAGTTTGTGGAGTTCACGGAACACGATGCCCCTGTAACGGAGACTCGACTTCAGCAACTACATATGAAGTAATAATGGACGCACTAACTATACAAGATGCGCTCCCGAAACTTTGAAAACGATGCCACACCTAATTACTTAGATGTATTTTCTTTAGCAGCGGCAGTACAAGCAAAAACTGGGGATGCAAAACTAAATAAAGAACACCGATAATTCTTATTTTATTTTTAGTTTTAATTATTTATCATTACTTTTATTTCTTAAGAAAATCAAGTTGGTGCCAGGGTTACGGAAATTTACAAGAGTTTCCATGGCCCTGGAACGCAAAAGGATTTGAAAGAACACGGGCTGACAGTTACATTCAAAACTCCGCTCAGAGCTGTGGAGGCCATTTGACGATTACACATACTAAAACAAAATAAGTACATGTTATTCTGATTATTTTCTTGGTGTTTTTCCCCTTTTTCACTCAACTAGATACGAATTTGCTTAAATACATATATGTATAATAATGTATATTCTGTGCCAGTGCTCCAGAACTTAATGCTCATACTATACTAGCTGCTGCTCGCGACTTCGTCCCCGTGGAATCCCCGATTTTAAAACATTCTTTATCGCTGCTCCGCTCCTATTGGCTTAAGCGTGATGATATATAGCCTAAAGCCTTCCTCGATAAATGGTCTATTCAACCCAAAAAGAATTTTTCAAATCGAACCAGTAGTTCCTGAGATTAGCGCGTTCAAACAAACAAACAAACAAACAAACAAACTCTTCAGCTTTATAATATTAGTATAGATTATAGTTCGCTGACGAACATTTAATCGTGGACATAATTAAAAATTGTGAATGCAAATGATTTTTTTATAAAAAAATCGCAGTAGCAATTAAGCAATTATTATCGCTTTGCTTTTTTATATCAACTAGATAATAAAAGTACTCAGAAGCCAAAACAGAACGCGAATCCATACAAAGCGATGTACTAATTTATACGTTAGTAAACACATACCAAGTCTTAATTTCCACGTCGGTGTATTGAACTTTGGGAATCGGGTAGCCACTGCAATACAAATTAATAGTTTTACAACAAGTTTCAGTGGCCTAAGAAGGAGCAGGAGGAGTTACTTGAGACATTAATTTCAGATCTATCTGTTTATCCATCAAAAATTAGTAACAAAAACAATTCTGCTTGCGATTCCGCTGTAATTTCATTCTTGCTACAATGTCGTCAAAAAAATACACACTTTGCGAAATTTCAACTGTCTTCTGATTACAGATCATGCGTACGACTGACTGACTTAAAGCAGAGGCTATGAAATGATGTCCTATTGGTTACCGTTTGGATACTGAACTCTAAAAATCTAGTGCGTGACGATATGCTTTGAGCATTACCTAATTATTTTTTTGATAATAGGTACGAGTTTAAGCTAACCGATATACGAGTATAATTTTTGAAAACGTTTACGTACATTTAAATAGCATTGTCATAAATCCCAGAAACAACGTTAGTAAATTTGGTTTCCTAATTGCCTTCCTTGTACAATATTCGCAAGACCATACTGCCGTTGATGTCAAAAGGGCCAATTAGGTGAGACCTGTGGGTATAAGGAGACGGAACAGCGAGGCTGTGGTTCTTTTGTAGCTTTGACATAATTTTAAGATATGGAAAATTATTTATTTAAGGGCTAACTTACACAAACGCAGTCTATTACTAGCGTCTGAATCAATAAGAGTTCGGTATCATGGAATATTCGTCTCTTAATCAACCGTATATTATCCCACTTATATTTTGTAGCAGCCGACTGGCTTTATCAGCTGTTTTGATTGGCTATCTAGCTTTTTTATTGGATAGCACCATTTGATCAACGGACTAAAAGATATCCATCTATTGCATCTAATACAATATTGAATGCTTTCATTTTTTGGCTAGCAGATGATTAGGCCTTTTAATTTCGACAACGAAGCACCGCTGCGCTAGGCTATAACCGTCCTGATGTCCCTAAGAGGCGCAGTCTGCCAGCCTTATAAACATTTTCACTGATAGAAATCGAACGTGTAAGCTTAATATCTAGTTTAAGGTGTCAGTATCAATGCATTCACATTCGGGTCACCCAATCACTTAGGCACTTGAATTCATGAATTTATTTTATTGCTCTAGTTACAGCACGTAGACTGAATATTTATCTAACCTCTACAATATAATAATATAAGTAGCTGGAGAACACGACAGTGAAATATGCTAGATTTCCAAGAAAACAAAAACTATATTATTCCCCAAATTTTTCGAGTAACACGCACAAAAGTGTATGTGCAAGTAGATTCGGTTTTAGTGATCCAAACAAAAAACAACCGTTATAGGATTCTGTTAGTCTGTCTATCTGACTATCTGCTCATCTGACACAACTATGTTTCTCAGAATTTACTGAAATTTCTTTATTTATTATTTCCCACATTCAATTTGGTTAGGTATATAGTTAACCAAGCTAATAAACGGCGTGATTTTTTAAAATTGGACGTGTGTAGAACTGGACCATTTCAATACAGTTACATTAAAAAAAAACGAAGGGAAATAAAGTACGTCATCAGACCAAAGTTCCATGTCGGAAGAATAATAAAAAGTTTTATGTTCAAGTTACAGTAAACGAGTTTACTTAATTTTTGATGTAGCTACAATAAAACACAGTTAAAAGCCATTGCATTTGCCATCGCCGATAACCTCGACGGGTACTCGGCTTTGATCAAGCAGGGCAGACCTCCACCGTTAGCTTTGTCCCCAGAGCGATCGACACAGTTTTAAAATGGACGTCTCCTCCAATGCGAACCAGATACCTCCCGAAACACCCGTGTCCGGTGAGTACCTTCGTCAAGTGGAAGGTGAGGACACCGTGGCGCCTCTCCAATCACTCTCCTTGGAGAGGACTGAACGCCACAATGGTGGCGTGCCCAGCGCTAGGTTTTGACGGTCGCTGTTTCCATACCGCCATGAAATCCGTCTGCTGTGCAGCGTTTTGCCGTGGCAGCGGACTTTCGCCCCGGCGTAGCGCTTCCACGCGACACCCGTAAACGTGCGCGAGGGCTCTCGTCTCCAGATGCCACGACAGCAATCCGTGAAGAAGGGTCACCACCTCGCCGGAGACCGTGCAGTATCCTCGGGCCAGCTGGAAGGCCATGACCCTCTGGGACAATTTCAGGTGGCGCTGGTAGTCGCTTGCGCTTTGAACCGTTTCAAAACGCGAAATGTCAACATTATTGCCAAAGTTGATTGCTCTAAAAGTTATGTGTATTTAGAACTGACAGTTTTCTTTTTCCATATAAACAACTTATTTGTAAGATGGAATAATACAATTAAAAAACAAACAAACAAACACATGTGTTCACGCCAGGCACGGATATATTCCTAACCCATATCTTTTTTGCCTGAAACATGTAGAGTATAATTTGCCTTCCCATTGCGGGACCACATTTGAATTTTGAGCTTTTAAATGCGTCAGCCTATAGTAAAAGTTCTCAAATAATTCAGCCTTCAGTTTGTAACACCAGCTACTCAAAAGTGACAGTCGGTTAAAGGTAGTCACTCAGTCGTGACTGACAGGCACCCGTATTTCAAATACTAGATAAAATTTACAATTGCTATAAATACCTGCTTTAGTAAAAGGTTTGTAAAACTAAGTTATTGAATATCAACCTGTCCTGTTCCCAGAATAAAGAAAACTAGCATGCATAAAGTGGTTCTCAACTGATCACCATAAGTTCATCTTGAGTGAACGACCGCTTGCTTTGTACGACTTTTAATTCCGAAAATAAAGCGCCGTGTTCTTCGGGAATTAAACTTTATAAAACTCTGAAACACCTTATTAATAAGACAAAAGTAAAGTGATAAAGAGTAAATGATTTTTTAGAACTACACTCACCTTACTTGGACGGGGATATTTAAACGGTTTTATGCGATTGTAATCTAAGTGCATATACAAAATATAATAACATCTACTAAATCTAAAAATAATATCAACAGTCACTGCATATTTCCAATTTTCTCAAAAAAAGAAACCTTTTTTGTGGTCACCTCTATCTTAGTAGTTCTTCTCGGGATTTCTATTTATTTTTAGATAAAAACTGTACATTTTTGATACGGTTTAGTAAAGTAAATATTAGTAAAAAATACTATACTACGTAAGTTCATTTTTCTTACGATGAACATCTCGATTGAGGGACGATTAAAATTTTTAATGGCTTATTTTACAAACTAGAGGTTGAATTTATAATCGTTCAAGAATAGAATAAAATAGAATAGAATACTCTTTATTATGTACACCATATAAGTAACAGAAAATATAGATGAAGAAAACATTACATAGGGTAATACAATGGGCGGCCTTATCGCTAAAAGCGATCTTTTCAAGACAACCTTTGGATGGATTTTAAAGAGAAAAGGAAATACAGTACTGTAGGTCGTCTTAGGTGTACTAATTATTTATAATACAATAAATACATAATAAATAAATATTAAATACAGTAATTAAATTAAATAAAATTATGAAACAAAAAGCATAGGATTCAAATAAAATCGATTAAAGAGAGAGGTAGTGATTTTCGACCATTGTTTTTCACAAATGTTGTAGAAAAAACTGTTCTTTCTATAGTTGTAAATTTTAACTAGATTTTGAGATGTGGATGCCTGTCAGTCATGACTGAGGTACCTAGAGGTTGAATTTACAATTAATTGGGAACTTTTACGGCCGACGTATTAAAAAGCTCCATTTCAAATTATGGTCCCTCAATGGGAACGCAGATTAAAGTATACAGCCGCTTGTCTTAAAATGCTGTTCAGCTAAATCCGGATTGACTAAGAGCCAACCTCAATATAGTTGGGAAAAGGCTAAGCAAAAGTTGATGTAGAGTATACAAGGTAGTATGACAAAATGTATCCCGTGAAAAGTTACCCCGGTTTTTTTTTACATAAAACATATGATTTTTTAACTCGATGGAAAATATTAACTAGCATGTTTCTTTGAAGCATCTCTAGAAGCGATTAGCAAGGTTTTTTTACTACAAATTTTACGTACTCTGGAATAGTTATGTTCTAAGCCAGCTGACAAAAAGTGATTAACCTTACGGACCAGGTGTAATATTTTTAAACTAATTTATGCAAATTAAATACCGATTCTTATTTAAAAAATTCCGTAACTCGTAATATTTTGAGATTTTTGGCATGACTTACGAAAAAATGCACGATATTTAGTACAAACATACTCGAAACGTTGTTGTAATACATTAGCGTTTTTATGTTATTACGAACTCATGAATACGCGGATTGCATTCTGAAGCATTAACAAAGCTAAATTACGTTAGGTATATAAACTATTTAATTCCTGTAGTGGAATTAAAACCAGAATACTGGGTAACACATCTTGAAAAAAGTTGTCATTTTGGTTTTAACAGTTATATATACACATAATTACCATGCAATATCGCTAAACTTGAGTTTTAATATATTTATCCATTTCGAGAAACTTTAACTTGATATTACTAAGAATCTACAGATGGTTGAATTAAAAATAATATTAAATTTGTTCTAAGGAACTTTTAAATATTACGAAACACCTAAAATTATATCAGTTGTTGACTAGTAATATGTAATTTACTGTAGAATTTCTTGTTTCAATGTGATTGGATAATATTGCCTGTTCAGGTAAAGTGATTTTATTTAATTACTAGCAGCGCCTCGCGGTTTCACCCGCGTAGTTCCCGTTCCCGTAGGAATATGGGGATAAAATATAGCCTATAGCCTTCCTCGATAAATGGGCTATCTAACACTGAAAGATTTTTTCAAATCGGACCAGTAGTTCCTGAGATTAGCGCGTTCAAACAAACAAACAAACAAACAAACAAACTCTTCAGCTTTATAATATTAGTATAGATAATAGAATCAGCTTTTACAAGCATAAACCCAAAGAATATAATTCCATGATCGAACATGTGAGGACGAAGAGAAAACGAAAACTGTGACGAAAAAAAGTTAAAGTGGAGACTTACTATTTGTAGTTGTTAGCAATAGCAGCGAACTGCTCCCTTCGTTTGCGGTATATAGGGTCCTTGAAGCCAGGGTGGTCGGCATCCAGTTCTGAACCATACATCAGGACGTTTTGAGCTCGATCCAGGTCGGATATTTTTCGGGGAAACCAATGCATCTCCCCAAAATCTGTAAATCATTTTACCCGTCAAAACGTTTGATACTTGCTACGGGTCCACTGTAAATTATTCAATCAACGAGTTATTCTTGCTTTCATTTGAAATTGAAATTGAGATCCATTCTTCAAATTGAGTGGGTATGATGAAACTTTTTTAAATAATCGAATGCAAATCCAAAACTACGCTCTCTTATAATAATTACACTATTTATTTAAGAAAAAAACACGACTTTACCGTTAGTCACAAATAAAACTGCTGATTCAAACATATTTATTTTAAAGTAAATTCGACGTCAAAGAATCTCATTTAGTTGTTTAATTACAAGTCAACAAAAATATTAAATGACTTTCGACGGTAAATGTTTGTCAAAATAAATTACGTGTACAATGTACGAATTCCGCAAAGCGCTATGTGCAATTTTTTTATAAAAATAAAAGGTACAACCTGGAATTTAAGCATTACGTTTAACTAAAAAAATAATTATTTAAATAGTAATCCAATTATTTCTTCAAATCATTATGTAGGTACTAGGTACTTCTTCAAATATATTTACCAAAACTAGCTGCAGCAGACAGCGGTGTCGGCGGTGGAAACTCCTCGCCTGTTTGAGATGAAACCACTTCAAAGTCTTGAACTTCCCGCTTCAGCATCCTCTTCAATTGTTCCATGCGATGGGGATCGCACTCCACGTCCACCAAAATGTCGGACTAAAAAAAAGAAAAAAATCATCATCGTTTTAACTACGACATCAATAATTATTTTTGTAGCTGAAGGATTTTATAAATAAAAAATTATGAAAATGTGAGTCAAGGAAGATAATTATTAAATCTCATGAAACGTTTTTTTATTACTAGAACCAACCTACTGATCGAACTCAACTTACAGAGGAAACTTCAGTTACTGATTTTCGGGATTCGATATGGAGAACATTTATACCAAGATCTTGAAAGACAGTAAGAGCTTTAACCAGCCCTCCAACTTGGTTCCTCAGAGTAAATATCACTGAAATCCTCTCGCTCTCTAAAGTTTGAGCCCGTTGTCTAGCTGCCGTGTTAAGTTCCCCGAGCTTAGGATGGTGATGGGCCTCGTTTTTGACTTCCCATTCCGAACCATTTCTATAAAGCCAAAGTCCTAAAAGACCTTTACCAGAACCACTCATTTTCCCTTCTGAAACAAAAACTTATTTTAAGTCAAAGATTAAAATGGAGTTAAAATGCACTGTGATTATTACGAAACGTATGTTACGGTTTGGTGAAAATAGCACAAGTCCGCAAATGTGTGAACCGAACGTGAACTGTTTTGAAGTTAAATGAATTTATGATATACTATAGTAATATTGAGACTAATTAAGGGATGTATCGCTGCAACGCCAGAGACATACTGCGCCCTTCCTCGGGATCTGTTCGCTTATAAAGAGAAGAGGCGCGGGAGACTCGTCGGAGGGTGGGTATATTTGATTGGCTGAATCAAGTGTTCGGAGTAACTTGGAAAACGTTCTCTTTTCACACCGTAAAGTCACGGACACACTTTGGCGACGTTTTATTTGTATTTAATCTTTACAAATCTTAGACTGGGGAGTAAAGTTTTTCCTTGTCGCTCGAGAAAGTGGGGCAGATTGCAGATTATTAAAAATAAACTTAAGAGCTTTAAAACGTTTGTTCATATAAATGATTTTCTTCGTGTTTAATTTGGGTAAAACTGATTGGAATGTTGTTTAATGAACTGCAATTTATGTATTTTGATGACTGTGTCTGTAACTATTGAAGCTTTTACTTAAATTAAATTATTAGTTTTACATTGATTTTGTTCAGAAGAGCTTGAAAAAGTTCGTTTCGTCAGGCAGATTAGTTGAAACTTATCACTTTTTGTGTTGAGTGAGATGTACAGCGGTATATAGAAAAGTACATACACATTCAGGATTTTGTTGATCTATTTTTTAAATTTAGGGTAATTTATAATCACTATGCGTATGTCAATCCCATCGTACCCTAAATACCCATATATTTAGGGCAGAACCTAAACAGACTCTTCGCATCATCATGGTGATTTTTGTAAGTCTTATTTACACTACAAATTACTTGAATTATTTAGCACTAGACGAATTTTGAAACTAACAGGGCCTCAATTGTATTTTAAATGCTTCCGCATAATGCTTAGTATTGTTTGCCCCATTTGGGTTTAAAACTTACGGTTTCATTCATGTCAATATATTTACAAAAATCTGGATGTTTTGTAAGTGATCGTTTGAAGATTCGTAATATACGCTTGCGAATCTCACGTTGTTAGCAAATTGTACAAAACCATTTTGGTATCACCGCTAACGTGTACGTGAGTTTATGTGGTCGCTACCCACACTGCCATAGTTTCTTTTGTAAGTGTGGATACGAACACAAGTCTGCTACCTCGTAGCCGTTGGCTGACGGGTGCTAAGCGATCCAGTCACTGTATTTATTACCATTGTTTAGCGAAAAGAGCATCCCCTATCATTCATTATGAAGAAGCGGACCCACCATTTATTCAACGCATTTTCTTAGTGTGAGAATTGTAAAAATAGGTTAGCACTTGATATATGTATGTATAGGTGTATTGCACTGTGTACTTTTAAGATTTTTAATCTTTGTTTTCGAAGTAATCTATTAATTCGATTATTTATTGCGTAGATAACTCATATTTTACTGGTTCTCAAGTACTGCGAAGGGATCGATACTATTTATTTATACTTGTAAAAGAAAGTACTGACTAATCAACTTCGATACTTCTTCGAACTAGATCTGGAGATGTAAAAAAAAAGTATATATAGGTGATGCAAAATTTTTCAAATGCGCAAAAACCAGAGGCGGTATTCAAATCCGATCCAAATACATATTTTTATATTTTTATGTGACATGAACCATGACTACTTGTACCTTCTTACAGAGCAGTACGTTTATGATGATTACTTCTTATTGGGCATGTAGACTTTCTACATAAATAATTCAGCGCTAAACAAATTTTACTTCATTAAATGCAGCGCAAAAAAAATTTTGTTCATGTAATTTACTTAAATATGCTTGTTTTATGGCTTAAAATTATTGAAAGAGGTTCTATTTTATATTTTTATTTTACTCAGTTTTATTTTTGAAAACTTACTGCAACCTTTTTTTTTCAACCTAAGCTGACTGCAGCGTTATGATATCTAATTCAAACATCACTAACATCCTTGGTCATAGGAAAATTAGATACGACCCTCATGTCTGTTTTGCATGACTGTAACAAAAGCTTATTCTGGGGTGACGTTCGTTATTATCTGGACTTATTCATGCCTCGTTACACAGTAAAATTAACGTAACGGTCTTATTCACTCACTATACTAAGCCATAATGGTAACGTCATGGATTATTCAATAGTCGGCACTATTTCTAACCGGCTTCAAAGAAGGAAGAAGTTCAAAATTCATCTGATTTTTTTGTATGTTTATTTAGTGATATCTTTGCCAATATTCTACCGATTTTGGTTATAGATTTTTGAATGGAAGAAAATTTGTTGTGAAACTTCGGAGATACAAAGTATGAACGTGACGTTCCTTGCTTTAACAGAATGAACTGTACGTCATGTGCCTATGTTTACAGCTCACCTTGGTATACCCTCACCTCATCAGTTATGTACAATTTACATTTAATTTTTTTTGCAGTTATTTATTCGGACATGGCTTTTTTGTTTACGTACCGATTTCTGAAAATTCGAGTCTTAATAATTCGATGTAATTTTTTAATTTATATCGGGAACGGAAAAGGAAAAATTGAAACAAATATACGTTTGTGATTTAAAAAACTTTTTACAAAAAATAAAACCGACTTCTAAACAAAAAAACCCAAAAAGTATAAAATAACTTTAATTTCGGAACTCGGTGTTTTTGGTTGCTTTTTTGTTGTTGAACACACCGACTTTTTTTTGTTTAGAAGTCGGTTTTATTTTTTGTAAAAAGTTTTTTTATTTTTCACTTTTTAGTGGATCACTCCCAGCTTAACATACCCATCACAGCGTACGTGGTATAAATTGGTATAAACGATAAACAATTAAACATGCGATTTCAGCTATCCCGACAGATCTGCTATCGTTTATTGAAATTAACAAAAAAACCGCTTGTTCGATTTCGATCATGGGACCATTTAGGAAGTATACCCTTTCCAACAAAAAAAGAATTTTTCAAATCGATTGACAAGCGACGGAGTTATGCGCGAACAAACACTAAAAAAAGAAAAAAAAACATACAAACATCCGAATTGAGATTCATTCCTTTTTTAGAAGTCGGTTAAAAAGTCGAAACAACGTAGTCTATGAATATAATTCCTGATTTAAGTTATTCAATCATTCATATAATTATGTCATATATGAATATTTTTTAAATCTATATCTACCACGAAATAGCCTTTCTTCAAATATTGATTGATTGGTAGGACATGGCAATATTCCAATCCACCAACCAATCCGCCTTGAATGTCATTGAGTTAGTCTTCACGCCAAAGTTGCCTAGGTCTTATTAGGCGACTTCACCAGTCCACTGGCTACCACTGCGTAACACTAACCCAACTTTCTTGACGCATTCTACATTTTGGACCCACCCATTCTCACTTCAGCCAAGCAACCTTGATAAGTACATTGACAAATCCACTTTTGGAATGAAAATTGGTAAAAAAAGAAATAAAATATATTTTTCAAATTCAAATTCACTTATTACGTGAACACAGACTACATACAGAAGATGTTATTTGTAGTAAATAAGTTGTGTCCCGCCAAAAGGCATACAAAATACCAATTGTTTTCCTCACAATAATTATAAATTATGTTAAAATTATATTAAGTTATTGATAAAATGTCAAATTAAATAAATTAAAAGGAACCAAAAAATACAAAATAAAAATAATTATGTCACTAGTTCATTAATACAAAAATAATCACATAGCATTGAAATAGATACAATTTAACGAATTAAAGCTACAATTTGTTATTAAATATTCGTCAACAGAATAATAAACCTTGATTTTTAACAATTTGAATAGATTTCTTTTAAATTCGTTAATGTTAATAGTTGAGATAACTTGTTCTGGTAACTTATTATATAGTTTCTGAGCCATTGCATAAAAGTTTTTGCGATGAAATTTTGTTTTCGTTGCTAACAACTGCAACTTGTTTGAAAAAAAATTTTTGTTTTAGGTTGGTGTTGCGTATACGGTCGTTGAGCTTCATATCTAGAACGCTACGCTCCATCGTCCTTTGGCAAACCTTGAGTTTGGATTTTTGAGACTCGGATAGGGACAAAGTTTGCGCGCCATAATTATGTTAGTTCGATCACCCTTCATCAGTCACTTCAAGGAGTTAGCTCTTCTTTGCGTTCTGGAAACGTTTGTCGACTTCTTTGTTTTACCTGTTTTCGAAGGATACTAGCTGGTCCAAGTATATATAATCAACGACATAGTGGATTTCTTGCCCATCTACATACATACCTATGCTATTGCTATTGGTTCTGTGCTATTGGTCAGGATTTTAATCTATGATCAATTTGCCATTAGTCTAACCTCGCTAATGCTGTTATGAAAACTAAAATAATTAAGCCTAATTCTGATGTGATACTTATTGATATAATTACCGTCGCTTTTATCTCCCTTCCTAAGAAGGATGATTTTTGAGTGACACATCTTTGCTGGCTATATTCTTTTCTTCAAAATGTTGGTGAATAACTTGGTGACTATGGGGTAGACATATGGGAGATACGAGTTCAAGGAAGTTACTTCAGTTCATAACCTGATATGAATAGAATATTTTCTGCAAAAGCAATCATAAATTATTCACTGTTAATTTTAGATGGATCTGAATAGAGGATTTTGAATACTCTTTGCATGCTGTGGTGCTTAAGGTCATGGATGTGGTGTGTGGTGGTATGGGTATATGTGAGGTTATTTTCCACTGTTTGGGCTGACAAATACTTTGCTAAGCAACTGCTAGTCTTTTTCTTCTCGAGTGTGGTTTGTACGACTGTGGTTCTACTGTGGTTCTACGACTTTCTGCTAATTAATGTTTAAACTGTGGAGTTCAAAATTAAGTAGTTAGAATTTATTGTCGATGTCGATGTCACCATACTCAAGTGTATCACCTTATTAACACATGTGTGCATTAAAAATAGAATTCAAATAAACTAAACTGTAAAATTAATAAGTAACTAGTATCTGCTAACGACTTCCTTCGATAAAGTTTCATATTCCCGGGATAGACTCTATCTACGTCATACCTACTATTCCATCACTATTCACTCTTTAAAGTGTTTAATTTTAGAAAATTTTGAAATAGGTGTTTGGTTAATCATTTAGATCTATACTCCATTCACAATAACCGATTTTTACTTCTATTCCGTAGGCATAACGATGGCATTAAAAGCAAAAACGTGATTATAATACCAACTGACAACGCAATAGAATTCAAAATCGGTTAAACGGACTGTAAAAAAGATGTATTTCAATGTCTAATCTTATCGTGAATGGGGTATAGTTTCAAGTAAATCGGATCACATACAAAAATGTAACATAACATACAAACTTTGCATTCAGCGCATAGCGCTTTTTTTTTAAGATTAAAAAAAAACATACAAACTTTCATCCCACATTTTACCCAGAAAGAACTTTCAAAAATCCTTTTTATCGGTTCCTTACATCATATAAGGTATGTACATGTACTCCAAATTTAAGTCCCTACGACCAGCGGTTTCGGCTGTATGTTAAGCCATTATTCAGGAAAAATCATTATATACATTATACTAGCTGACCCAGCAAACGTTGTTTTGCCATATAAAATAAATAACAATATTTAGGGCTATCGTAAAGGGGTGAAAATTTAGGGTAGTATGTATTTTTGTGTGCTGTATCACAAAAAAAATTAAAACAAAAAAAATTGTCTCAAAAAAAAATTAGGGGTGGACCGGACCACCCATAACATTTAGGGCGATGAAAAATAGATGTTGGCTGATTCTCAGACCTACTGAATATGCATATAAAATTTTATAAAAATCGATCAAGCCGTTTCAGAGGAGTATGGTAACTAACATTGTGACACGAGAATTTTATATATAAGATGATACGTATACATAGAAGATAAAGAGAATTATAGATTTTTCTGCAAATACAAATAAAATATGGTCCGTACAATTTATAACAAACAGATACCTACCCTATATATCTTTCAAAGCAGACAAATAAAATATTTAACTTGAGTCGCAGACGAAGGCGCTTTTAATTCAATTTCCTTGGAGACGCCTTTCTGATTTTCAACGATTTGACGCTTGTTATTGTAACACAGATTCTTTATTCAGCTCTTGTTATGCTTTTAATAATATTGAGTCCTATACAAATAAACATTTTGCCCCCAATAGTTATTTGAATAAAATTATTATTTTACAATATTGTAAAATAAGACGAATTTAAGGCTTTATAAAGTTATTTTCATACTAAGTCGTTTTCACTTTTCAGTGTTACATATTTTTATATGTAACACTTATTTTTTGACTGTATGAACATTATAAATATAATAGCGCTAGTTTTCAGACTAAGAAATATAGATACTGAAGAGCCTAGTTGCAAACCACCGTATATTTTGCATATTTTTTTTTACATCGGCAAGTGAAAATGAGGACATAATCAATATAGTCAGAGTCACGCATTTTTAGGGATAACTCAAATACTAGTCGTCAGATCTCACTGAAATTGAACTACATGACACGGACTAGCTTTTGAATATAAAAATAATCATCAAATTCGGTACACACAGTAAACAGTTATGAGGTAACACAAAAAAAATGTACGATCGACTTGAGAATGTCTTCCTTTTTTGAAAGTCGATTAAAATGCATAAATGTGACAGTTTCGTACAACAAACTAAAAAAAAACGGCTTCTTTAATGATTGAGCTAATTTTGGAAATTGCTCCGACGAAGTTTGACAACTTTTCGACATGGGTCATGGTTTTTCGGTTGACTAATAAAGAGTACTCTTAACATCCAAGATGATGCAAACGAACTTTCCATCATGGGTATTATTTTATGTTTTTCGTGGTGACTGAATACGAACATCGACACAAAATCAACATCGAAGATGACACCAACGAATTTAGTAAACGACGAGTTTAGAATATAATACTCTTTATTATGTCTCCATATAAGTTAGTTAAGTTTAGTCATGGGTGTCGTGTTATTTTTTTTCGGGGTGGCGTATTACGAATATGAATTGACCATAAGCAATCAAGAAGGTAACGACGGAGATTTGAAAATTTTCTCACACATGAGCACAAAATCAGTATCTAGGAGGGCGCAGACGAATTTGGACAATTGTCCTTCATGGGTCTCATTTTCATGGCTTTTGGAAAAGCCCAGGGGAAGAAATAACATCTATAATATTGTGAAATTTTTTGATAATGGTAAGAGTCACATTTTTTAATCACAAAAGATGTTCAAGAATTTCTTACTGTAGAACATATTACGAGAATTATTTGCCGATGATACTTTCATATATTCCACCGCCTATTTGTAGTGTTATTTCTATGATTTTCGGGATGACTGAATACAAATTTAAACGCGAAATCAATATCCAAGATTCGCCGAAGAAGTTTAACAACTTTTGGATTGTCGCCGGCCAGCAAGCCGAAGCTGCGGTGGTGAGCGTTAAACCCATCTGCGACAATAAACTTAGTTCCCCAATTTGTCATTATTTACATGAAATAAAATCATTACTTGACTGATGATTGTTAGAGATCTTTTCACAGAAAGTCAAGATCGTAGCAGATAAAAATAAGTAAAAAGCTAGTGCCTATGATATTTGCGTTGCTTCGTAATCAGTCATCCTAGCAGTCGGGAAGGAGGCACGTTCCGAGAGTTTTGTCAACACGCTAAGCCTCTCCGCCTCTCGTCGCAATAGTCACTACCAACCTCAAACCCTCAAGAGCCTCTCGAACTAAATGTTTTTTGATACTTAATAGATATCGGGTACTAATATAGCCAAATACATAAATCGTATCCTATTTTCGCATCTATTTTAGGTTGGGTATTTATTACACTATATCAATAAAAAAATACTTTTAGACTAACAATGTTAATAAGCTAGAATAAAAAGTACATTTCCTGTGGGGTAGATCCACCACGAAAAAGTGAAAAAATAACTTTAATTTCGGAATTGACTAAACGAAGAAATAACTTAAAATGATACACGATGCCACTTCATTGAAGACACTAACTTTGGTTAATGGCCCATAATTTGCTTAAATCGCCATTTTTCCTAAGTTTAATAAAATATAGGGTATATAATAAAAATAAGTTTCTAGTTTAAACAATGGAATTTATGTAAGAAGCCAGAATGGAAGAGTAGATTTGGTAAGTATTCATTGAAAATGGAAAAAAAATATACTTGACCCCTGGACACTTTTGATTTGTGTACATTGCCAGAAATAGTAATTCCAAGACATTCCCGCGCATTAATACCATTGCCAAACAAAAACAATGTGGATTCAGTATAACTCTAACAAACTACAAACCAACATAATGAAATACCACTTTAGATCTTGGGATTTTTATTTCACGTACATCAAGTATATTTTAAATTGAATTTTAGTGATTGTTTGCTAAATTTATGATTTTATGGATTTTTTATTGAATTTATTTTGATTTTTTATATCTTTATTTATCAATGTGTTTTAATGATGTTATATTGAACTAGCTGACCCAGCAAAAGTTGTTTTGCCATATATAAAAAAATGAAAAAATATTTAACGCTTTTCTGTTGAAATTTTTCCTGAATTTTCTTTGCTATAAACCTCACGGAACCCGAGACCTTTCCAACGAATGCAAAACCGTGGAAATCGATTCGTGCGTTCTGGAGTTATAGCGTCAGGAAGGAAAACCCGACTTATTTTTATATACCTAGTAGATTATAGTCTTTGTAGTTTTATGAATTTTGTTTATCTTACACCACGGTTTCACCTGCGTCGTTCCCATTGCCGTGTGAATGCGGGGATAAAATAGAGCCTGTTACTCACTGATAATCAAGATTTGCATTGGCGAAAATTGTTTTAAAAAAAGGTTAGGGATTTAGGCTTGAAAGCGTAATAAACGAACTCATATTTGCATTTATGTTATTGGTTAAGAATAGGATTTACTGATGAATTTATACTTTATTTTTTTATAATTTTATGATTTTTTAATTATATATATTTAAGTAAGTATTCAAGTGATTTTCCAATGTTCTGTAAATATAAATCTGCGTAATATTATCATCGGGGCTGTGGGCGTTTGCAAAGTATTTTATTATTATTAATATGATACATAATTACATATGTATGTACATGTTTACTTACTGGGCTTAATGTTTAACTATTATTTAGGTAAGTATAATTATTTTTAAGACGCTACTAAAACTTCATCTACACTGACTTACAATTATTCATAAGTAAACGCCTCACCTGAAAATACTTGTAAAAAAAAAAACACAACCGACTCCCAAATGAAAAATGCTAATTTTAATGTCGGTAGTCGGTGTTTTGCTTGAATCCGTTTTTTGGCACCGATTCCCGAAATTCAAGTTACTTTTTACTTAGTAGTATTTTCATTTAGAAGTCGGTATCTTCGAAGTTCAACATCCGATGCAAATGCAGTACCGCTATAGCAATATGAATCATCAAGATCGGCTTATAAACAATAAAGTTATACCCAACTCCTAACCGTTGAAGTTGGGTCTTCCATCATCAGTTCATCAACATGAGATGATAATTTAGATGCAAATACTTGGACGGCTTTAGAAAATACCTGTAATTTCGAAGAAAAAGGAAGTCGGTGTTCAATAAACGAAGAAACAACCAAAAACTTCGAGTTCCGAAATTAAATTTATTTCATACCTACTTTGTTTTTTTTTTTGTTTAGAAGTCGGTTGATTTTTTTTATAAGTGTGAGTGGATGGCTCAAACACCAAATTATGAAGAGCTACAAAAACACTGAAAGGTGTAATCGAGCCTAATTTTGATGACAACCAAAAGTGCATCATTGGTTAATAGAAAGATCGGTATTCCAGACCAGGAATAGAATCTTGCAATGAAAAAGCATACATTATTCCTTGTGTATTACATGTATCTTATCTGCATATCTTATTAAACCATCTGAAATCAGGCTTGAGACTCATTTCAGTATTTTCCTAATAGTTTCGGATTTGGCAATCCTCAATCACTTTAAAAAATCTAGTGAAACAATTGTGTAAATATTATTAATTTAAGCATATATTTAGATAGCCATTATACCTGAAGTAACAAATCCTAGGCAAACCATTAGCATACCTTCAAGAGATAAACAAAACGTAACACAAAGAAATACGGAAGAAATAGGATGAGTTATCAAAAGCAAAAAAAGATTAAATCAAATGACCGAAAACAGCAAGACGGAGCAGCTCCAACTCTAGAAGAAACTAAAAAGTGAATTAAGAACAAAATTATGCTTGCATAAAGTTCAGTAGGGTCATTAGACGTTCAACCCAAGTGTTGAATGGATTTCCCGCTGATGCACCATACGTCGTGCGAGACACACACAGGTGCATGTTTATGTAGGGGTGAGAACAGCACGCAGCACGCGTGCGCCCTGCAGGGGTGAGAGCGGTGCGCGCACTAGGGTTGAACATGCGCACAGCGAGCTTCTTCCCTCGTACTCGGTCGATACAGTTGCCGCCCGCCAGTCGCGCATGCGGCATTCTCTTGACCCAACAATCAGGTGAAAAGCGACATGGCTGATAGCGAATTTGAAGAATTTCGCCGTGTTTTCGATAGATTACCACAACACATAAAGGCTCCAACGCCGTTTTACTCGTAAGTACATCTTTCTACATAATTTCTATACCCATTTATAACGGCCCTCTTAAAATATCCTGTTCTATTCCAACAAATTTGTCACGTGAGTTTGGAATAAAGCCTTGCGTCTACAGATTTTATGAAACAAGCAAACTTGAACGAAATCAAGAGAAATGTGGAACAGTAGATTTATAATATTATAATTTAATATTTCAGATTAGTGCCAAATGTGGGATTGGATGATGATTCACCGTCATCAAAGAGCGAGTGTTCGGCGGAGGAAGACACCAAAGACGACATGCATGCATGCATGGATGGTAATGCAACCACCACAACAGTGAAGGATGACGTCGCATCACCACCATCCCAACCAGTCACAACTGAAACACAGCGGAGCCCACAGCATTACTCATTCACTAACGGTGAACGCAAAAGGAGAAAGCTGCCAGAGATTCCAAAGAACAGGAAATGTAAGTAATTAATTTCTTTAAATCACCATAACACTATTATTTTGTTAATTTTGTTTATGGATAGGGAAAGGTCATGAGTTCATTTATATAGGCTCGCGTCGTTCTGGCATATTGCATCAACTGCAAAAGCGCATTTGCAATTGTTTTATAAATAACTATTACTGCTAGCGTACTCATGTATTTTTAGACACCAAGGTAGATGAAAAAATCGGTCCTTGACTGGCGATCTGACGGCGACATTTAAATTCCTAAGTTAAAAGGTACGAGAATTATAAGTAGAACGTCTATCTATTTATGTCTGACAGACCAAAATTGATCTTTTCTTTATACGGTCGGAACCCTAGAAATCAGTTCAATTAGAAATGTATACTATAGTTAGAAGTTTACACAAAGAAAGCGTGAATAGTTTTAAAACGTTTAAAATCTAAAGTTCAAGTTAAAAAAAAAAAAAGGTCAATAGTTTATCTCTTTATATGTGAAATAACTCCGCTCTCAACATAATGTATGTATGTACATACTTGAGAACAGCTTATAAGTTTACTTTTTAGTGTAGGTATTAAACACGCAAGACTGTTTTGCAGACCCGCACTCAAAAGTGCAGCACAGATTACAGACAGTTTGACTATTCATTCGTTGGCAATATATCAGAGGGTGTAAGTGCCCTGACATCGCCTTTTTCTTTTCCTTCATTTTTTAGATTTGATCCCACATTAAAAACTGATTTATACAAAAACAGCTATACTTTTACCCTATGAAAGATTGGTACCTAATATATTAATTCACTTTATATATAGCCCTTGGCAATTCTCTCGAAGCAATCTTATAGTATAGTGACATTCCGATAGTGCTTGTCAAACCATATGTTTTACTTTATAATAATCGCTATCGTAGAATGTAGTGACATTCTGCGATAGCGATTGTCATAAAGTACAACAAGTAAAATAGTCTAGTCTATAATGTACTAAGCAAGGACGTACGCTTTTTGAAATTTTGCGAATATTCAATATGTGACAAAAATAAACAAATTTAAAACTTCTTCGTATTTGTAAGAAACAACATTTACAACAATATACGAAATATCAATTGATGTAAGCGAAATTTATCCAAATTGCTACCATGTCCGTTATGACTTATTGGATATTTATTCAATATCCCATACGTTAATTGATACTTCCGGTACCGTAAAACCCACTTGCGCTGCTCTGCTTAGCACTGGGCTAATGATCTAGTCCAAGGCTAACTTTAGGCTAACTTTTTTTTTGTCTTGACAGGTCATTAGCTCTGGCTAAAACTTTTTATTTAGGTATATCACTAGCTTTTCAAAAACAATTGTGTCAAATAAACATAATTTGTAATGGTCTAAGATCCCAGAGTCCCCGGTTCCCACTACTTACGTACTCGTATTATCATAGTAACAAAATGGGTGGCATAGAGTATAAGTATGTATGTATATATGTACTTATGCGTACCTGTTATCTTGGGCCGACAGCCTTTTTTATTTTATTTATTTGGCAAAAACAAACAATTGTACAACGTGTGTTACAGTAAAAAATTGCATGACATATAGGTAAATGTACAATCCACCATCTTAAACATTTAGCTTACATACTAATAAATACATTATTTTGTTTTTAATCGCCACACGAACTATCAATATCTTCTGTTTGTTTGTTTTCTTTGTAACTCAAAGCAATTTCAATAAAAATCTTGAAATTGCTTTGAGTTACAAAGAAAATATCCAAATGATAAAAGTGTTTATTAAGTTTGGACGTAGTGGAGCTCGTTCACTAGAATTCGGGTAGTAAGCACGCACCTTCCGTCTTATTACAGTGCTAGGCACAACATAAGAAATATATCTAATAATTAATTCGATAAAAAAAAAACTTATTATGAACCAATCCGTCAAGCATCACGGTTTGAAGTAGTAGGAGTGTTCATTGCAAAGTAAGTAATATAAACATTTTCATACTCCATTTAAGACAGGCATAATGGGGTGACATTTATACTGCATATTTCGTATAATATATACGAGATAATGCAGTACGTTGAACACTTTAAATATTATAAATTGGGTTGAGTTCAGATTTAATGTATACTTTTTATTCGTGAGCTCACACTTTCAAACTTAGTTTAAGGGTTGACGGTACTGAAATACAGGTTATAAAACTAGTTCGGTAGCATATACTAAAAATAAATACTCGTATAATTGAGATAATGTTTTTAAGATCAGAAATAATTTGAATTAAATGAGTGTTATTTAATTTTTCGTAAAGTTTAAGTACCTATTTACATTTAGATATATTCAATGCAAGGTGCATCACAATATTCAGTTAATCTATCCAAATCCTCTTAGTCACTTGGTCACAATGGTCAAAATTGGTGTTACTAGATTTCAACATTTTCAAGTCAGCAGCGTATACGAAATTACTACTATGAAAAGAGTGACCACTACGGTTAGTATGCATAATAAATAACTAAGGTCCAAGAATAAATCCCTGTGGTACGCCAGAGTAGCGATAAATGTATCCATGAATTTACTACTGTTCCAACACTTCATATAAAAATGGAACCATCGAAGTACATTACCTCTAACACCGTTGAAAGCTATCATGCTGCATTTGAAACGCCTTTAAAGTCCGTATGAATTGCATCCTTTTGTCGTTGTGTGTGTTTTCAGTTTATCCATTTTATTGCCATTACAGCTTTAATGAAGTTACTAACTTTAGTACTTAGTAAGTTAGTAACTTCATTAAATTCGTAATGGTTGCTTGTCGTTTAACGAAACCATGTTGTTCTGATATAAAATTTTGTTGAATGAAAGGATAAACCTTGAGGATACACAAAAAGTTGTGTATTGTTTTTTCAGTAAGTAGTTACATTTCCAACGTACAATTGGTTTATTCACACTTTAACATTCTTTGCCGTTATAATGTTAGAAAAACCAAAGTTTATGATTTTTCGTCCGTATGTGGCGTCCGTTGTCTGTTTATGGCGGCTCTAGGACTAGACAAATATTTACCCCGGCTTAACGAAATAGTGCTGTGCAAAAGAATTATGGCAATCAATATTTAAGAAAAAATAAAGTTTGATTTGTTTTTTAAACACCTACCTATTCTTATCTATTCTTATTTTAAAACAATATGATATATATATTTTTAATGGATATCAACATATCTATTTAAAGCCCAACAGCTTTTAAGTTATATCAGGGCCTCTATTATATTTTTACAAAATGTTACACCAATTTATCGTTTACATCAAAGGCCGAAACAAAAATGTCACTATGCAAGTCCGAGTATTTTAATTATTCTTCATCTATCTACATAGAATCAGCTTGCACCCTTGCATCATATTGTACAAGTTACCAAAATGTCAAAACGTATTTTTTATGTAACGGTGCAGCACTGGGTGAATATAGCCTAGTTATTGATGTTACGACGCACGTTCGTTCGTATTTAGTTTAAATCCAGATTTATCTGACAGTGAAAGTACCTACTTACATCACAATCATGTAAGGAAATAATGGTTGGCAGGAAGACTTCTTTTAAACTGAGTTTGTAGATGACTGTACTCAACGAGTATGGGTATCATCATGTGATTTTCAAATTTACATAAAATCACTGATGACGTTTTCGTTATTTCCAGCAAAAATACTAGCATGCAGTCAACCAGCGTCACTAGCAGACGAGCTTGGGGCTCTCACTGGTCTCCTGCTCAGACCGGGTTGTCACACAAGACCACTCCTTGTACTCAAATGCGGGTATCTCCTAGACGAAGATTCTAGCCCAGACTCTGAGAGACTCCAAAGCCTAGGAGATGTAGACAGCGGACACAGCACTGCTCATTCGCCGATAGACACAGGTCCGAAGAGTATATCACCAACGCCGCTACAGCAGAATGGTAAGTACAGTTGATGTACTCCTTAATATGGAAGCGGTTGGACGAAAGTGTCACGATGCTGTTTATTATCTCCTTCTTTTAGAATGAACTATTCCAAGTAGAAAAAGCAAATGTGGCGGGAATTTGCGAGAGGCTCCGCGACTCTTTTGATTACTCTTGATTAACATAATGTGATAAGCTAAAAAATGAACTTAAGTTAACAATGCCATCAAACTTAATTCCATATAATGTATCAAACCAAGATTTTGCAATCCACAGTCACAAATTCGTTGAATAGACAAATACCATAGTATCGACTTCATCACCGTACATACATATTATTAGCTTGATAAGTTTACACAATACAATTACAATTAGCTTGATAAGTTTTAAAGATACCTACAATTATGTCAACTGTCTATTAACCCAATAAATCTTAATGTTTATCGTCGGCTATTTATATTTGATATACCTTCAAATATTCACAAATGTAACCTTCGATCAATAATAATCGAAGAATGTAACAGTAATATTGTCAGGTTTTTAAATTATTATTAATTAACCAATTGCAATCTCATCATATCTAATCTCATCAAATCACACAAATCAAAGTTAACCAAACGATGCTATTCCGGAAACCCTTGCAAATCAAAATTTCGGACAGATAGGAGCACAGAGTAGAAGTGCATTAAAAATAACTATTCCGCCATCTTAGATCTTCCACCATTTTGGATATAGAATTACGTCACACAGCGAACCATGCATTGTCATGCAAACTATACGTGTATACAACATTTCAGCTCAATCGGTTGATGATATCTACTTAATAATTGAGTTGCAAGAAGTATCTGACTGTTGACCTAATAATAACAATTGTAAACACATTAATGGTTTCGTTGATTGTTGATTTGCATTATGATGGATTGTAGATCTAGTAGGTACCATTAATTTAAGTGGTTGCTACAACACAACATATCTCATTAGTTGACATCACGCTCATAATGATTTTATCTTCCAAACGTTTTTATTTACACTCTTAAATTTCAGTGTCTCCAGCATCCAGTTGCAGCATCACTGGGCTAAATTTTGCCGGGAATATGACAAATATTCCCCACAGTCAGCTTGAAATGCTTGAAGCTACGCACAGAGGCCTACATAAGTTTAACCCTAGACATCACGACGAAATCGAAGTGGAAATTGGCGACCCTATTTATGTGCAGAAGGAAGCTGAAGATTTGTGGTGTGAAGGTACTAATAAGCCAACATATAAGTATTACATCTAAATCAAATATTTTCACCTTACATTATAATTGAGAAAAAAAAAACAAATCTTTCAGGAGTTAACCTAAGAACTGGCCAGCAAGGAATTTTTCCGTCAGCATATGCGGTAGACATGGATTATAACGACTTTGATCCAGCAAACGCTAAAGACAAAAAAGAGCGATATCTATTGGCGTAAGTTATTTACTTTTATTAATATTGTTAAATCTTCGGTAATCAGTAGATATAAAACCTGCCAAGTGCGAGTGGGATTCTCACACAACGGGTTCCGTAACATAAACTGAAAAAAAAAACGGATTGCGTTTATGTGAGCCGATTTTAGAATTTTTAAATTCTGTCATTAAAACGGCAGTAGTAATATGAAAATAACACACTATGAAAATTCAACTGTCTACCTTAAGACAGCGCAGGCTTAGTAATAGGGTCCTGTTGGCCTTTGGTTACGGAACCCTACAAACGATTTAGTTTATACCTGCAAAGAGTCTGATCACAATTAATATACTTGTAATAACGAAGACTATGAGCATATGGGTTCAATATTTCATAGTATTATGCGCCCTACTTAAAAAATAACCCTTTTTTATAGGTACATGGGCTCGGTAGAAACATCAGCTCACAAAGGCACGGGAGTAGTATGTCAAGCAGTGAGGAAGATTGTCTCAGAATGCAATGGAGAACCTACGATGCAGCCGTGCATATTAGAAGTGTCAGACCACGGACTTCGAATGGTCGACCGATCAAAACCCGCGGTAAGTACTAAAAAAATCAAAGGAATGAATGAGAGTTTATCACTAAAACCATTTACTAACGTATTTTAAACAACACCTTTGGGAATATGACATATACATAGAGATTAACTCAAATTAGGCTGAGTGCCACGTCAACAAAAAGACAGCCCTCCAAAACCGCCCCACCCTTCTTCACTTCCTAGTGTTTTACCTGGAAGAAGAAGTGACGCATCAAACTTCCCAGCAACACATCTGTCTGATGGTTTAGAAAAACTAGCATTTATACAATAGTATACAAAGTATTTTCATAAAGAGAATAATATACCACTACAAACTGTAGATAGATAAAAGTTCAACAAGATGTTGCACTATTGGCAATCTACGGTACACTCAAACTTTCTTGACAGTTTAGACAGCTGCCAAAGTACACTCAACACTTTTAAAACGATAATTATAATTTATGTAGATATAAATATATTTCCTAATAATACTGATACAATTTCGGGTACGAACTCAAGCTTAAAAACGTTATAAATCAATCTTAATAAGCCTCCAGACATAAAGGCCGCTTACACGTACAGGGGTAGAATTAACAATAGATATTGTGTGTCTCGCCACCACTAGTGATCAACTAGTGCTATCAAAATTAAACCATAAGCAGCTAAACGTTATCACAGTAACAAAACCATGGCTAACAAGACGACCCGCATAAGCAGCACCGATAAGCAGCACCCGTTCACGAGCATAACGAAAGATCACCCTTTCGCCATATTTAGGAAAAGAGGTAATCTGACCTTCGATGCTACCCTAACTAGGGACATCTAAGGGCATGACGATCTAGCTGCCGGTTGCTCAGGATAGAGTTATATCAAATAACTGTCGAAGTCACTTGTTAAAATACAGTTATTACAATACACTCACTATAAATACACCTTACTTATATAAATTAAAAAATACATAAACTCATATAAACTGTCACAATGTTAACTATGAAAAAACATTAGCTATTACCATCTCCCAAATAATTAATTATTGATAGTAAACAACGGTTAATGTCGAACATACATTAGATTTAACTTAAGCTTTAAACAAGCTGAATGGCGGCTCAAGATAAGAAAAGGGAAACTGCATCAAAGTATGCTACCTCGTGTCCTCCACACAGTGGGCGATCCACACAATTTTGACACCCGGACGAGTCCTCCCGCCTAAACTGAAATAGATACCTCCCAAAACAGCTGTGTCCAGTGAGTACCTGCATCAGGCGGCAGGTGAGGACGCTGTGGCGCCTCTGCAACCACTCCCTCAGATGGGACTTATCGCCACCATGGAGGCATGCCCAATACGTGAACTACCTCATAACGTACTCGTTAAAAAACACAAACGCGTAACACTACTAATCGACAAGAGCTGGAATAATTCAATCATCGTGTTCTCCAAAGAATAGCACATAGACAATCGCCTGAAATAAACCAGTCTAAGAACGTTTTCTTCAGTACCTAAAGAATCTTTAGTTTATCCAACAGTCAAACAATCAATCACCTATTACAAGTTTACATCATAAAATAAAGTTAGTAGGTTCATGGTTTCTTTTGAGCGCAAAATATTATTTAGCTATAAGAAACTTTTGAAAACATTGTCTTATGTCAATAAATAAAAAGCAAACCAATTCCTCTGTTTTTCATAACGCTATTGTTCTTAGTCTAAATCAGTGAAAAAATATTCATACATTAAATATATAGTTAACTAGATAAAAAATACTCATGTGAGACTGCCATAAGTTTTACCTGCGGCTTGAACCATTTGACCATTGCCGTTACAAGAAAAAAAGTGAGTTTGAAGAAGTCTTTGTAGACTTTAGAAGCGTTACAAGACCATAATCCATCATTATACCTTTATCTGACATGAAGATTGCGTTGTAGAAAAAATACAAAATAAACTGGTCTCTCCTCCGTCAATCTAATCGATTTAACCTTTATACATAAGTGCATAGTAAAATCAGCATAATAGACAAATGTTATAAATATGTATGTATATAATTATGTGTGTATGTATGTGTTATCGCACTGGAGGCAACTACAGTTTCAGTAAATGTTTCTTATATTGTATTTTTTTTTTCAGAGAAATCGAAATGGGCCATGTATCGACTACTTCTACTCATTAAAGAATGTGTCATTCTGTGCGTTTCACCCGCGAGACCACAGATATTTGGGATTCATCACCAAGCACCCAACGCTGCAGCGATTTGCGTGCCATGTCTTTAGGGGACAGGAGTCCACGAGGCCCGTCGCTGAGGCAGTAGGGTGGGTCTTTCTTTATTTAATCAATAAATTCAAAGTAGACACTTTCATAAGTCATCAATCAGCGTATTATACATATACACTGTGGCTCAAAAGTATTTGGCCAACTGAATTTTATTTAAGTTATAAACAATACATTTCAAAATTATCATTTATTAGATTTTATTATTTGTATATATTTTATTATTTGTAACTGCTAATTGTTATTTGACGACTCTTAGCTATACTCGTACAACCAAAATAGTGTACATTATTTCAATTTATTAAAACACACGATGAATGATGACAAAGCGCAGTACCTAAAATAGTTAATACTCTAAAAGTTACGGCTTATACTTGCATGTGATAGCATGTTTTCTTAAGGAATATTATTGGAACATACATTATATTTAGCTAGCTTCTCCTTAAGCATCGAGGTTCGCTGAACATAAACCAAAAAATCTGGATGTCAACGAAATGATGACCTTATTACCACATCATAAATACAACGTTACTTCTGAGAGAGTCCATCAATTTCACGTACAGAAGAAGCATTAAAAATAAATAGACACGCTTTTTTATTGTTTTGCCATGTCCGAAGAAAAAATAACAGTATAGAAATGGTGATTATAAAAGAGTGATCTTTTCGATAATTTTGGTTTTGGATATATGTATGTATCACCAAATGACTCCTCCTGCTCTGGACGCAGCGGAAGGGACAGTCTGACTTACTGACTAAAACCCGACCTGAGTTCCTTCACATGCCCTATGCATTCCAGGGCCGCGATAGTTCTTTTGATTTTTTCCGCCATTCTGGATCTTTTCGATAAAATTCAACGAGACAAATGATGCTATTTCTGTAGAATTAACAAAAACTGATTGCATGGAAGAAAAGTGCATACTGTCTCCGAAGTAACCATGTATTGTAGCTTCATTGAATTGCTATTATATTGGTAATTTGTTTCAAAAATAATAATTGACATATTTTTCTATTGCAGGAGAGCATTTCACAGATTCTATCAAACATTTATAGAAACGGCATACCCCATCGAAGACATCTACATAGAATAGATACTTGAGCAAAACGAAAATAGAACCGCTAACGTATTACACTAACTTAAGCTTACCTCTGCCACAAGCATTGAAGGTAATTTTTAGGTTTGGAAAGAATTTAAATTCGAATGAAAGTCCGATCTAAACGTGCATCTAGTTTCTAGTATTCTATTTTCAATGTTGCGCTGAACAATTTTTAGACCATCGTTTTCTCTGTAATCGATGATATAATGTAATGTAATCTATTTAGTTTCAGCAATACATTTATTTTACAATCATTGTAAATCGCTATTTGCATGTCACCTTCCTGATTCATTGAGAGCTACAAGCTAGAATACCAATACTATTTTACAAATAAATGTCAAAGTAACATTAGTAAATGATTTGGTACTTTTTTCGCCTAAATCATATAAGGTAGGCTTTATTGACATAAACAGTTCATCATTGTAAACTGTTCTGTCTAGTACACACAAGCTCTTAAAGTCAATTTTGTAATTTTGTAGCTCTCAGGCCTCAGCTATCTGCGCTCTCAGGTACACTCTATAAAGTATATTTAATGTAAGATAATATCGTGTTATTGATGTCATCACCTCGCGAGCGTATGAACATTCCAAAATCAATGTTGGCTTTGTGAGCCCTATGTGTTAAGTATTTAGAATTGTATGAGAGAGAATATGTCAGCGCAATTTATTCTTGATTCTGATAACTTCTGATAATAAACCAAAACTTTAGTTAGATTGATACTTAAGTACCTACTTATGCTATTAAATAAGGTAGACAGTTGACATGGTTCAAAGTCTGCTACATTTGGCGACAGGTGTTTTGACTTCTGCACAGCAACTGTGATGCCCGTGTCGTAAGTAAACCGGCACACGTTAGTTTGGAAAAAAAAAACGGTAGATAGAATCGGCAAATCCGCAACCCTCTGTCAGCGTTCTGCGGATTTGTCTAGATTTGCTGTACAATACAATCGAGGCGATCGCTTGGGTTAGGATTAATGTTGTATACGTTGAATACTTCCTTAATTTCGTTGTGACAAATAATAACATGATTATATCGCTTTATACACAAATGGAAATATTACGTTACCAGAGGAGGCGGTAAAACTTATTTTACGGACATCTCTGAAAAAAAATAACAAGTAATTTATTGAATAGGAATTCATGATGAAGGTGTTACTATTGGTTGTTTATGAATTTTGAAAACTATGATCAAGTAACAAGTAGAAGTAACATAAAATTAAAAACTTAAACCTGACGACGGAAAAATCAAAAGAACTGAGCATAGACAGTGCTCATAGTATTTTTAAATGCTGAAACAAAGCAAAATTTGAAATACTGCTGCTTAGTCTATTAATATTCTATGATTATACTAGTCTATGTATATTGTTGAACTCAGAATGATCGCCAACAAGTCACATGACACAATAAATAGAATTAAAAAATCACACCTCGTTTATAGAAATCGTATTTTTTTACAATACTGAACCGATTGACATCTCATCGTTCCAGCGGTGAATTGTAAAATAAAAAATGTGTACCTACATACACTGGCTACTAAAAAAAAACGGGCTCATAGCACAGCCGTTATACAGTAAAAACAATAATGAATAATAATATATAGATTTTTTTTCCGACACTGGTGACTAAGAGACAGCGCACAACAGTCATGAAAAGCTGAAATTATCACGTAGCTTCCTTATACCTCCTAGGGGAGCACTAAGCGATGATATCCCGAAATTCCTTTGGGAACCTTAAAAAGGGATATCCGCGTGCGTAGTCGCAAGTTTTATTCATTCATAAAAACTATACTCTTAAAACAAGAGTATTATATAGATAAATCATGATTAAATTACACATACTCTCTGGAATGAGTTTAGGACACTTCCTAAACTCATTCCAGAGAGTATGTAATTTCTAAGGAAAGTCAAGCTTGTTCATGTCTAAACGCCAATGCGTTTACACATGAACAAGCTTGACTTTCCTAGACGTGAGTTTACAGTGTAGAATCACAATTGAGTATGTTTATTGGCAGAAATTAAATAATTTTAGGAATACAGAAAATACAGTGCGCTATGTTCCTATTGGTTAACGAGATAGGGCCAAATTTACGCTCCAGGGCCAAAGTAACGCAACTTTACCGTAATCAAGTTTCGTTACATTTAATTAAAGAATTGGAGCCATATGTTGCCCTTATATGAAGAAGTATGACTATTATGAAAAAAATAAATAATAATAATAAAAGGCATACTTGTTGGTATAAACTGTATCGTTTTCGGTTTTTTGAACATGAAAAAATCCATCCAGTAATTTTTGAAAATGTAAAGTGACGCAGTAATCCATTTTTTCAGTAAAATACACTGAAACAACTACAACTGAAAGATAAATAAACTGCGATATGCAAATATATCACTAGTAAAAAGCTAAACAAAAATCCCATTATAAATTACTAATTTTAACCCGGAGAGTAAATTTTACGACCGCCAATTATAATAACCACGGAATATGAGACCAAAACGTTTTGTGTATAAAACGATGTAAAGAGCTTTTACTTAGGTACTTACTGCATTGTGAGTGATAACTTCTAAGAAATATACACGTGCGTAGATATATATTTTACAAACGACATAAGCATTTATAATATTGCGACTTGTCATAAGCGTTGACACAATAATAATAATAATAGTTAAAAATTTAGATGCATGCAAGTCGCTCTGATTGGTAGGATTTGGTCGATTTGGCACTGAAAAAAACATTCTTAAGTAATTATTTTGTGAATAAACGAAAAGCGCATATCCATATCAATAAAAATCTCAAACATGAAATATTAATCACTAATTATAATTAATTCTCAACCACTGTGATATAAACAGTTGATTTTTTATGTATGTAGGTAAAAAAATATATCTAAAATCAGCCCCTTCTGTAAATGTACTATCTATGATTGAATGCTAATTTATGTACCTATCTACCTGTTAAGTATTACTATCATATGAATAAGCGATTGTAACTGTAATGCTTGTAGCTATTTACATTAGTAAGGATATCGGAAGCACTTGAACACAATTTACTTTATTCATTATATGTTGCCTACTACCTACTGACAGTACCTAGCCATTGGGAAATCAATGTTATCTAATTTATTCGCTATGGGCACATACGCGTTATTATTGCCCTATACTTTGACTTGTAAATAGTTGTAACGAGGACGCGTTCACATTGGAATGCGGCAAGATTCCCCGAAGTACGTTTGTCCGAAATAATGTCTGTACTATAGTCGTTTCATACCTAATAAGTAAGAAAGTTCTTGTACATAAAAGCATTGTTTTTACATACCCTTTCTTGTGATAATTTGTCCCAAACAATAACGTTCTTGGTGCAATCGTGAAGCACCTGTTTTATTACGTTGAGGTGTTTTTGATTTAGACATAATATTTTATAAAAAGCAATTGATTAACTTCTCATATAAGCCTACTGTAAGACTGCTGCATCGGACTTTGCATAAACTGTTTTAGTAGGCAGCGGCTTTCATGTTTTGCTTTTATTTGGAATTGCCAGGTTTTTTTATTTTGTCACTAGCGCTACCTACCTATTTCGAGCTGTTGTCGATATCTGAAAAAAAAAACTTCATACATGTAAAAGTCTTGTGATAATTGGTAACTGATACTTAAAACAGACGCATACACTATTATTACAATTCTTTTTATTTATATTTAACTCAAGTCCGCCTACTATTTACATAATTATTTTCGTCTGAAGAAACTATGTAACTAATACGCAGCACCATCTAATTCAAGAACTCAATTAAAATGTAACGTTTGTTTAACTTATGTTTTGTTCTGTCACTACCGTTATTCTAAAACTTTTAAAATTGTATATTCAGTAATTATGTGGAAATAATATGTACTTTGTATCCTAACTTGAACGTTATCCAGCACTTGTAAATACAATTTAATCAGCAGAAAGCAAATGTATTCAACAAAGCTGAACAAAGCTGTGACCTAAACAAAAACAAAAAATATATATATTTATTTTTCCAATAAATGTCATAGCGTATTCGATTTAATGTGTAAGGCATGATATAATAATAATAAATATTATTTGGGACTGAATTTTTAGTGTATCTGTTGAATTGGAAACCCGCTCCTATTTCGCTTTACTTAACTTTTTTTTCTGGATGGAATATCATCAAATAACTTCTCCCGCTCTGGGTGGAGCGGAAGAGAGTGTTAGACTCTTACCCACCCGTGTTCCTCCTAGTGCCCTTTGCGTTCGAGGTCCGCGCTGACTCTTTCGAACAAATTCCGCAACCCTAGCAGGCACTGACCCTATCAGGCCCCGTCTTCTTTGCTGATAGCTCTTCGAGGCGCGCGTGGAACACGACCCGCCCTCGACCCGTGCTTGGTTGCTAACGGACGGCGAGCCACCCATAGCTGGCCATCCGTAGGTCCGCACCTATGGTGGCTGCATTTTCCGCCCAGGGCATCTTCTTTTGTTGTGGCGGCTGGGGCGTGAGGTTCCAATCTCCCTCACGCGGTGTCTTCTCCTTCGCCAGCAGTACTGCTTCACAGGAGTTGACCGCTTCCCATCCCTCCTCACTCCGGACCATGGATTGAACCAGGGCCAGACGCGAGAGGTCGCCGCCACCAATCACCCCGACTAGGACGCGGCGTTGCTCCGCCCAAGCAGGGCAGACCTCCACTGTATGCCCCACCGTGTCTTCCGGGTGATTCACACAATGTTGACAACCTCCCGCTGAATTCGAAACAGGTACCTCCCGAAGCCGCCATGTCCGATGAGCACCTGCGTGAAACGAAAGGTAAGGACGTTGTGGCGTCTCTCCAATCACTCCGTAATGACGGGACTTATCGCCGCAGTGGTAGCGTGACCAGTAGTTTCGGGACCTTCACTTTATTGACTACGCTGTAAACCACACAAATATGCAGTCATACGTCTTTCACCTGCGTAACAAACAAATGAGACGAACACTAAACATCGTAAGGCAGCTGCTATCAATATTCTACCCAAATAAAATATATCAACATCACGTAAGATCGACTCATCACCTATAAGAGGCATTATATGTATACTACACTAGCTTCTACCCGCGACTAAGTCTGCGTGGTATAGTTACTAACCCCCCGATGTTGAAACATTCTTCTTTGGTGCTCCACTCCTATTGGTCTTAGCGTGCTAATACGCAGGATGTTCCATAAGTCTTGCAAAAATCTAACTAATTATTAAACTTTTTCAAAATAAGAACGATCACTGTTAATACATTTATGCATGCGTTCAAACCACGTATTAAACGTAATCTCTCACTGATCCTTTGTGACACTAGCGCAGGCCTCATCCCATGCACTTATTAATTCGTCATCAGTTGCAAATCGTCGTCCTTTCAGCTGGCTCTTGATCAGCGGAATGAGACCAAAATCACACGGCGCGAGGTCGGGGCTATAAGGAGGGTGCTCCAGCACAGTAAACCCCGATCGCTTCAAAAACTCCTGAGTGATGGTGGCTCGATGAGCAGGAGCGTTATCATGGTGCAAGTGCCAACGGCCCAGAAGCGAGTTTGGTCGAAGTTTCTTCAGCTCGCTGATAACTTGCGGCAAACAAACATCAGTGTACGAGGTAGCGTTGACAGTCTTCTGCTTGTCTAATAAAATTCTAGCGACAATGCCTTTCTCTCTAAAGAAAACTGCGATCATCCTTTTTTTAATTGACCTTTGTTGTTTGACCTTAGTTGGGGTTGGCTCGTCTTCAAATACCCAGATTTTTATTTTGATTTACTTGGAACGTCAAAGTAGTACAGTCAAGTTTCATCTCCAGTCACGATTGAGTTAATATTCTTAGATCGGCCTGAGTCATATTTTTTCAACATTTTTTTGCACCACTCTATACGCGCCTTGCGCTGACTGTCGTCCAGAGTGTGGGGGGACCCAGAGACAACATAACTTTTTCACTTTTAGGTCTTCGTGTAAAATTGAATTAAGTGTTGATGCACTAATGTGAAGAATCTCCTCAATCTGTCTGCACGTAATTCGCCTGTCAGCAGTTATCAGTTTTCTAACAGCGTCAATATTTTCTTGGATCCTGCTTGTAATGGGTCGGCCCGGTCTTTCATCGTCGTCTAAATTAAAGTTACCTCTTTGAAATTCCTCCTTACCAAAGGTATTAAACATTTCCTCGTGACACTCCTGGTAAGACAATCCTCGTTTGAAATTGTAAAAGAAAATCACTCTGTACTCGCGGTTACTAAGACTAGCCATTTTTACATTTTTTTAAATTTATTTACCAAAGATTACTGATGCCAAACTCAACAAACACTGCGTGTATGGACTTGTAATAAGTGGCAGATAACCATAAGCTCAGTCATACATTTCCAAACTTGTTACATTCTTTCTATTGCAACACTTATGGAACAGCCTACGTATATATATCCTTCCTCGATGAATGAGGTATCTAACACTGAATGAATTTTTCAAATCGTACCAGTAGTTTAGCGCGTTCAAGTAAGCAAACAAACAAACGAACTTTTTATACGCTTTATATATTAATGTAGATTTGCGAGAATATTAATCCGACAGTGGCAAAATAGCGGTAGGGTTCTTAATATTGTATTCAATCATTGAATGAGAATCCACTATCTAACTTCTGAATCCGCAGTGAAATCATGTGAAACTAAAGAGTTTCTCATGATTCAGAAGTGGTTTCGCAAATAAACTTTTCAGAATAGCACGGCAGGTGCGCGGACGACTGGTGACGGGAAGCACGGGTTCCGGCTGGCGCGTAGCATTGCCAGTAATCTCATTAACTTTATGGTGCAGGTGGTGCCGGCGGCAGATACTGGTGTGCAACACCGTCGACAGTGGCATCTTACTAAAGAAGCTCGCAGAAGTCCGCTGCACACCACATCTATTGCTCTTCTTCGCCAGCTGTATACAAGATAGACAGCAGTTACAATGGGTGTACCCATATAACACCTGGTCCAGCGTGAGCCAAGGCAGCAATTTGGAGTATCTCGAATCCATCATAATGATAAACGACTTGCCGAAAGTCTTCAAACATGGCCCTTGTTTATTATTTGCGGATGACCTTAAGTTCCTGCTCCAGATTAAGAGTAAATTCGAATGCGAACGATTGCAGGAGGGTATACATAGATAGGGTAGTGGAATGGAGTCAGGAAAATAAGCTTTTCTTCAACGTATCGATGTGCTCGGTGATGAGTTTCAATCGCACGCGTGTCCTTCTACTTGGCAGGCGCCACGCCTGTGAGCTTTGCAACGATTCACTGAAGTGCGGGATCGGGGTTTTGCTCTCACTCTTTAGCTTGCGTTTCGCGATCATATAATGATGATCTGTAAAAGGGCGTTTAGAAAGTTGGGGTTTGTTCTAAGACAGACAAGGCACTTCACTAACATCACAACTATCTGGTTCACAATGATCAAAAGGATCATTCAGGATCAAAACCTGTAATGTTTACTCCCGTATCAAAATAGCATCAAGCGATTATTAGTAGATATACTACACATCCTTTTACACCTACTCGGTCAACTACAGTCCATTATAATATTTCGTTTCAATCAATTAGAAACCATTTGCATGCTGCTGAACTGAAACAATATATTTACCTTGAATGATTTTTACTTTGAATGATTTTATCTATGTAGTTGGAGATTTTATAACCATTGTTTTCAGATTTAATTACCTCTGGTACGGCGCGCAATTCAAATAAACTTTATTCGATTGCCGTGTTATTTTTCTTTCAAATTCAGGTTTTAGGTAGTTTAGTTATATTTTTGAAATTGTGGTAATTTGTGTCGCTTGAATTAACTGAAAATTTGATTTGGTTGACCGAAAATAGGCTATGTACAAACATGGCCTATTTTTATGGAAATTATGATTTGGAAAAAGAACTTCCCAGTCGACCGGTAACCATTGTTGATGGCAACGAATAGGGATGTTTGCTGAGTAAAAAAAAAATTATTCTTATTAGTCCGTCAGTTAGATATTGGATTGGAGAAAAATATTGGACACGTATTTTTTGCTTTAGCAAATAATATAAAAGATGATGAAGATAAAAAGCATCAATCAGGAGAGGAGGCTTGTGACGTCAAGCCGTGGTTAAAATTGTAGCACGTAGTATCACGTGTAGCGTATTTGTTTTTGTTTACGTGAAAAAAAAAATACATGTCCAATATTTTTGGAAATCTATCTGACTTTTTTAGTCAACTACCCTATTGAAAGCAATAGTGGAAGTGGTTCCAAATCAATCTGAGGCTGAGCTTGCTGCGGGCCTTAAAGCCAAAAAAAGCCGAAGCAACATGAATGCACTTGTGTAATAGCGGAAAGATAAAAAGCTAGATAAGTGGGTGCCACACGAATTAAGCGACCAACAACGAGACTTAGGCGTCGAATCATGCAAGCTCTTCTAAATCAGCATAGAAATGAAGGAATTCTGAATCGATTCGTCACCTGCGATGACAAGTGGATCTTGTGCAACAACGTTAACCGTTCGTCTCAGTGGGTGAACCCTGTTACAGCACCTAATCAGTGCGCTAAATAAGATGACTCATAGGTAGAAGATGTTGACCGTTTGTTGGACCTGTGCCGGGACTTTTACTTCACAGCTTCTTACTGAATGGTACAACTGTGACGGCGGCGTAGTCTATTGCCAAGAATTGCAAACAATAATGGAGAAGCTCTCAATAGGGTATTTTACTGTAAAAATCTAATTAGTCCGTCTGATAGATTTACAAAAAATATTGGACACGTATTTTTTCTTTTTTCACGTAAACAAAAAATGAAGACGATACAGTGCGTTGAAAACTCACGTGACGTCACGTCGCTGGTAAAAATTGTAGCAACGTAGTGACGTCACGTGAGTTTTCAACGCACTGTATCGTCTTCATTTTTTGTTTACGTGAAAAAAGAAAAAATACGTGTCCAATATTTTTTGTAAATCTATCAGACGGACTAATTAGATTTTTACAGTAAAATACCCTATTCAACAACCAAGACTGGTGCATTGCTTTCTCCCACTACTTCTCCAGGATAGCGCTCGAGCTCACACTTCACGACAGACCATCGAAAAGATACAACAGTTAAAGTTGGATGCTCACCGTCTTCCACCGTACTTAGCGAATCTTGCCCCAAAGTGGGAAAACATTGAATATCCGAGAGGCAGTACACAATTTTTCGCTGACTTCATCGTCTGGTGACTTCTACGGAAAGGCGATAAACGAACTGTCATCTAAATAGCAGAATTGTGTAGATAATTTGAGCCATTACTTTGATAAGCTAAAATAATAATAAAAATAAAACAAAAATTCATAATTTAAAAATTGTGTACATATATAAAATAGTATCTTAGAAATAGGTTAACTTGTAAGTTATTCATTAAAATTTGTTGATCGATTAAATTCAGTCATGATTGAATAACTAGAATCATTGTAGTTTTAGGTTTTTATTTTTTGGTTGAGGTTTAATTTTTTTACTGATTGGTATATATTTTAGGTATTAGAGGACTTTGTAACTATGAAGTTACAAAGTTCTTTTTGGTAGACATTATATTTATTCCCTCTATAAATTCCAAAATAAACAGAAGTATGATTATTATGACTACTAAAATACCCAATTGGCACTCTGGTAAGAATTAATATACTACGTTTGACGTTTTCCCACATTTGAAGAAAACAATAAAAAGTGAAACCGAATGAAAAGTAAAAATTACCAACGAACGCAAACCGTGGGTAGTCTAGTGCGAAAAGCTGTGGTTAGTTAATAAATGCACAAGTTCAAGTTCAAACTTCCGTCGAGCACTTTAATTATCTACAGGTATCGCCGTAGCGCACAGAAAAAGTATATTGCAATATTATATTTGCCTTTGTATGTTTTTTTTTTAAGTGAACATTGTGTTAAAGGTCAGAGAGCAATAATATCGGCAAGAACAAAGGATTAGGTATGCGAAAATTGTATTTTTATTACAAATTGATCTTACGATCCTTACACATGTTTCATAATTATGCGAAACTCTGACTCACTGTAAGTCTAGTCAGATTCATTTCTGGTAAAATTATACTATTATAACGTAAACTGTAGAAAAACGCGGTAATTCTGATCACTACATGAACGTTCTTAATGTATCGGGATTTGCAAGCAAAAATGTATGTTTTTAATAAAACTGTGAAACGAGTCCAAAATCATTCACCATTTACTTCTACGGGAGGAACTGACAAATAAAATGGTTTGAACCTATTCGAAAATTGATTTCTACCTTACTCCTTTTAGACACGAAATGTATTTAGCACCAGTGTGCTATTTACTTGATTGTATGAGATGTTTTCCCTCAAAATTAATGAACCTCCAGACAAAAAATCAAACCTTCTTGACATCCAGAGGCCTTTTAAACTCGAGTACGTCTTATATCCAGCATCAAAATCAAAATCCGTTGCGTAGTTTTAAAGATCTAAGCATACAAAGGGATAGATCGACAGCGGGAAGCGGCTTTGCTTCATATTATGTTGTGATATAATGCATAAGTTAGATTTATCTAATGCTACAGAGATAACAAGCTGTCGCGGTAATTCCAGCGGTGCATTGCACCTGATTAGACCGGAAATGGAAAGGTCATAATATCCGCAGCAACCACAGAGCTCGTGATATTGCAAACAAGTTGCAGAACTACGCAGTTGTACTACGTATCAATGTATCTGCATGATCTGTACCAATATAAACCTTCGATCAATATTATTGATCTTAATCGTTCGTTAATCGACAATAGACAATACCTTAGGTTTTCCCGAAGACGTCACCAAAACGAAACCAAACTACGGACGCTAAACAGTCAACATCGGGCCCATGTAGGACCCGATAAAAGCGCCCGCGCCCGTGAAGCTTGCCAATAGTTGTAGGCGCCGTACACTAGCACTTTGTTGATGTTGATATAGTTGTGGAGTACAACGAAAGAACGTTTAAGGAGTGGTAGCGATTCTTTCTCTTGACAAGTGGATAGTTCCATAGTTGATTTCTGACTCGACCTACCTTGCATGAAAAGCTATAATTATAGCGTAATATTTGTGACGCACGACATCCAGGTAGGTTGCTGCGTTCGTAAAGTAAATGTGCGATGAGACTGTACAATTTATGTACCTACAAATACATAACCAGTAGATACGTGTAATGTTCTGTATTCTCAAAACTCTCTCAATATTACGCACAACTCGTCACAATATCGTTTATAAAACCGCTGGATTTTAAAAGTTTAGTCAATTAGTTAAAAAATTTTATTACTTCGTTATGGTTTAATTGAAAACTATTATTGGATTTGGGCATTATCCTTTGCTTTCTCAATTGCAGAGTGAGGCAGCGACCCATCAGGTTTTAACATCGGAGGTAAAGTGGGACGACAGAAATTCTTTTCAAACATTTTCGTTAGGGACCAGAACTGTTTACTACCCGGAGAGAACGATGTTAGTTTGACTCCGATACGTCCAAATTGGTCAAAACGTGCCCTATGTAAAACCCGCTTGCAGAACTTGGCAGCAGAATAGGTTTCTTTTCAGGACCTATCGGAATGACGGAGAATGGAATAAAATACTCCATCCTCTGTCGGATCATGTCCGCAATCACGTCAGCACAGCACGAAGGGACCTGAGGAGAAACACCCTTGCGGCCATGGATAAGAACCAAAAAGTGCCGCATCTCATCCCAATCTGCTGACTTGTATCTCTTTACTCGTCTCGTGCCTCTAAGTCTTTCATCTGGAGGAGAGCACGTAGATACGGATTTCACCATGCAGTGGTCAGACGTTCCGAGCGTAGCTCTGACCGTAACTGAATGACTGTCCAGATCAGTTGTCAGCAGAAGGTCCTAGCAATTTGATATAGCCGTCAACATCTGGTACCCGCGTTGCAACATTCACCAGCTAGATTAGATCTGCTAGTGTTAAAGCAAACTTGCGCGCCTTTCACCCGGCATGGTCAGTTTTCTGGTACGGAAACAACCACTCTTTACGGTGGGCGAAGTGAAATCCCCCAGAAAAATGTGCTTCGCTGTCGGGAACCTTGCTGGGCTACGTCAGCCGACTCCACGAGGAAGTTAAAGAGCGCTGTTGTCTCCTGTTCACTACTGTGCGATCGATAGACGCCATTGTAGAACGATTTCTCAACGCTAGTGTCCACATTAGCCAAATAAAAAAAGAACCCGATTTCTCAAAGCAACGGAGACGAATACAAAAATGTCATCGTGGACGTACACACAGACCCCATTCTATCTTAGTCTTCGTTAGGAAAAACAGGTGCGGCTTCTCGGTCTCTTGGTGATGATGGACCGGATCGAGATTGGAGTGCAACCCCCTAACGTTAGTGGGAGGAATGCAGCCGTTGTTCAATCTTATTTTTCTTTTCTTGCTTTGTTCATTAGGCAACTATGAGTGGCAGGGGTAAAAAGTCGAACTGTCGAGGCGCTGTTTAGTGAACCATGTCACCTCTAAAGCTATTCCAACCTGTGGGTAACTCATTTGGAGACTGCGGGTACCGGTACACACAAACCCCCCCGGATATAGTCACCGGGTGCTCCCATCTAGTCGCCGGCTTGCACAGTGGAGCCTATCGGGATTTTTCGCGAGTTGGCGGATTCGCCTTTGGCACGTGGCGGGCGTGTTACTTGGGCCCTCTACTGACTGCGGTCGGCCAACGGTTGGCACCGTGCTCTGAATCCTGCTACCGAGGTGGACCGCTAGGAGGTAGATTTCAAACCACCCCAAGACTGGATGTTGAATCAGTAAGGTATTACAATATCAATTTCGGTACACTATTTTGTTTATTTTATCATGTACAGTGATACCAGGTATATCGTAATGTATAGATTTGTCCGTAATTCTAAGTATCGGAAAAGCAAACACTACGCCAGTCTTCTCCCTCACAATTTCTGTGTTCGAGAGCCCATTGTAAACGGACTGTACGATTGCGGGGTGCTATACGTGAAACTCTCAGCCATTGGGTACGCAGATCCACTGCAAGCCTGAAGAGCTGTGGAGCCTCGTAATCATGGTGGTCATTTGGTCATGGCACGATTCTGTCAAGCAGTAATTTGGATGTACCGGTCCTATCTGCGAGTGATGATACGAGATCATCCTCCGTGTCGCTCGGCCACGCTGCCTGTGATATGATAGCTTATCCAGAGGTGGCTTATGATGCTCTGTGTAGTGCTAAGAGTGACAGCCACAGTACCTTTCCCGGAACCAGCATGCAATATTCCGACTGTTTTTATCATCTTTTTTCGTTTCAAATGATGTGGTTGGTCTATAACGATGCATTTTTTTCCGTTCGGATGCAGAAATGGTAATACTTTTCGTAAAAACTTTATCACACTTTTATAGGAATTCTGATTAAGAGTTGATTCTCTTTTAAACCTAAATTCATTATTCAAATAGCGTAATTCACACACTATTCTACATAAGTGAAATTGAAGAATCAATAACGATACGAAAGAGTTAAAATAAAATCCCCAGTAGTGGAGATACTCTAACACGTATTTGATCCCTACAAACTTTTGATGTGTGTATAATAGAAAATAAAATAATACTCGAGCGAAGGTTGTAAACGTTTTCATTTTCAACCTTTTATGTATAAAGGTCAAGCTCGTGCAGTTGGTCGGGGCCTGAAGCATTTATTTGTTGATAAACAAGTCAAGCTAGCGGTCAAGAGTAAAACATTCATTTTAACTTTTACTTTTTAATTTCTGTGTAACTTACATTTTCATTCAACGATGCTGCAAGGTTCTGTTTTTGTAAATAGTGTAGGGTGATGTTTTTCTTATCACACGTTTATGTCTTCAGGCATTCGGCGAATGAGTTAGGCCAAAACAAGGGTATGAATTTTGAAAGCTCCACTCCAATCAAATTAGTCCCCTTCTATTGGAAAAAAAACCCTGAGCAAGTCAATATTCCATCCTAACTTCCAAAACAAACTAATATTATAAATGCGAAAACGAGTTTTATTGTTACCTCGTCACCTCTTCACGTCGAACAGATTTGGATCAAATTTGACATGTTTACCATGTCCAATCAGAACACCAGTGTTGTGGTATTTACTATTTTTTTGGCCTCGCACAGTTTAAAATTAATCATACTTTTATTTTATTTTTCTTTGTTTTGTGTTGTGCGAGCCCTAAATAAATATATTTCTTTCTTTCCTTCTTTCCTCAAATACAAAATGATTTACAGACACTTGTAGCAGTCAGTACGTAACACACTAAATTTATCATTTTCTTACTTCAGAGCCAAACGAAGCAACGTCTGGATATGTTGCATTAGCAACATTAAGCTGGCAACCATGAAATAAACCAGTGGGCCTACAAAATCTCGATATATGGACCAAAATGTATGGTCGATGTTAACGTATCACCAAGTGCGACCCTACCGATTTCACTCATGTGGTCAACATGATTGAAATCGGTAGGGTCTCACTTTGGAAAGATGGAGCCGGGTGAAAATGGCTCTTTTTGACGGAAAATACGCCAGCTTCTCAATAAGGCTTTCATGCCAGACACTATCGAAAGCCTTAGAGATGTTGAAAGAAGCAAGCAATTCCCCGTATTTTTTATGGCTTCACTCTAGACATGAATGGCGTCATCGCTAGAAGATCTCCAATTGACTAATTTTGTATAAAACCGTATTGACGGTTACAAAGGATATCGTTATTTTCTAGCTATGCTATAGAAGCTTACTGCACACGTTCCATACTACTATCGAATAGGAACGAATAGAAAAGTTCTAGGGCCCTGGGCTCTCTGGGTTAAGGTACCTACAAAAGGTATGATATAAATTAGAATAAAATAACAATACAAATCATATATTATAATTTATTGGATCACAGAACTAAATTTCGTACAATGTAACTACTTGTTTTAAAGTTATTCAGTTTGAGCAACATCATTAACCACACCAATACCATAAAATTTAGTTTTGCATCGAGGAAGATTCACAAATCCAACTTAGATATTAGACATTTCAATAAATTAAACAAACATTACACAACTTGCTTTCACATTGATACAACAATTTTCTTGTGAGTGTTTCATAACTTTCAGCCTCAAACAATAACATACTATATTATTATCTTTAGAATCTGTTACAACGTCAGTTTCATTAAATAGGTTTTATTTAGTGGAAGCAAAGCACTGCAAACAGCACATTTGGAAATCAATGTATTCACTCTAATGTGTACTTATTCGAATGGATCACAAATTGTTAAGTAGTAGCTATCAGTAGGAGTGCGTGTGTCTAGTAAAATTCACTTTGAGAAGTGTAGCCTCAGGGTGGTCAGTGGCAGTTCAGTCACTCACTTTAGGATTATTAAACAGTTTTACTACGAAATTGCCGAGTGGTGTCCCGTTAAACAGGCTCAACCACATTTTTTAAGCTAAAGGTACTGAAAACTTTTACTGATAAACAGGTTTAAATTATAAGTTTATGTTAAAAATCTTAGAAGTTTGGTAGTTTCATTAATGAGCAAAAAGATACATCTATAGGTATTAACTAGTTAAAGCTGTAAGGTACATAATAATATTCCACTGAAATTCTAATAGTATGATATTTCAAGAAACGGACGGTGTAATGTAAAGCTGCACAGTCGTTTACAGGTGTTAATAAACATACAATTATCTTTGTGTTAAACATGCCAAGTTAAATAAGTACTTGTACAACACGGCCGCTTTTTGGATAAGATTTTATGATTGACACTATACATTTTATGAAAACGATTTATATTTTGGTCGGTAACGTTAACAGAATAAGGTAGTTGACTAAAAAAAACTATTTAGTCCGTCCGATAGATTTCCAAAAAATATTGGACACGTATGTTTTCTTTTTCAAATAAATAAAAAATGAAGACGATGCAATGCGTTGAAAACTTGTGTGACGTCACTACGTGCTACAATTTTTACCACGGCTTTACGTCACAAGCCCCCGTTCCTGATCTTTGATGCTTTAAGGCAACTTTTATAGATTTGAAAAGCAAAAATTACGTATCCAATATTTTTCGATTATCAAATCGACGGACTAATTAGAATCATATATTTTTTTACTCGGGAAACATGCCTATTATATAATTTACAATATTTGGTGTTCGTTATATTTGAAAAAGTAAATGTCAAATAAGCTTGCTTGTTAGCTTTATTTACTGACGGTATTCCTAATAAACGACTCTGTAAAATCTGGTTTTTGTTTTTATTTTCAGTCAGATATTTAAAACAAATGAAGCAACACAATGGTTTGCAGTGGTCGTTAAGTATTGAAAGAGTTCTTTAAGAGTTCATAGTTACTAATTTTGGTGTAATTGCACTCAAATATCTATTAGTCAATCGAGAGAAATTACACCAAAATTACCCAACAAGTGGAACGAAATTTCATAGGTAGTGATGGGTTGCTTAGGTCATGGTGTAAATAGTATGAATGCCATGACATTAATTATTTTTAATTAAAGGTACCCAAAAAGGAATGAGTAAAAGTCTCATGAAAATCCGCCCACCATGAACTTCGTTCTACTCATTAAAGCAAATTCTACTGCACTCGTTTTATCGCTTATTACCTATGGTTTTGCTAAAACAAAAATTGGTTAAATACAGTTTCTTACTTTTTACTACAGCTATTTTTTTAACAACATAATTAATGACTGCAACTGGAATCTATTTCGACTTATTCAGCAATAAAAATTCGATGTTAATATTCAGGCGTTGTTATAAGTAAGGTATGTGGTTTATTAATTATTGTCATAAATATTTGGTCGCATAAATTTTAGAACCTTTTAGGTAGAAGTTTTTAATGCTAATTTTATGAGAAAGCTGTAACAGAAAATATTGATATTTGTTTTTGAAAATCTGTGAACGGCGTCGCTCACACATTTGAAAGTCGATTCGGAGTGGAGGTGCGGGCGGCGCGGTTTGACTAAAGTCAGAGATATAGTCGTAGACAAAACCGAGTTAAACTGAAAGCAGACACGGCAATGTCTTAGATATCAGATCTCACACTTTAGCCAAAATAACGCGTAGGTACGCTTTACCGATGTGAATGACAAGACGCCTCCTAATTGTTCTTAAATTTTTTAACATTTATCACCCAGATAAGGACAAAATGTTTTAAATACCTACTGTCTAATCTTCTTTATATATAAAAGCGAAATATCACTCACTGATTAATCACGAAATCTCAAAAACTATACTTAACACCAACAAACTTAAAATTTGGCAGGTAGGTTCTTTATAGGGGATTGACATCCGCTAAGAACGGATTTTACGAAACTCTATCCCTATGGGGGTAAAATATGGGTGGAAATTGTTTGTTTTTCTAGAAAACAATAATAATTAAATAACAAAAACAAAAATCGATAAATTATATATCTGCCGAGGCACATAAATTTAACATAAATATTTCATAACTTTATTTTGTTATTAAAAATAAATTAAGACCGATTTAAAATACAATGAAACAAAAGGCGTTACGAATTGTTATCATACGATATGCCTCAATAATATCGGACTTAACCTAATACGAAACACTCTAATAATATAATATGTATACAAAATAAGCATCATGATTATTCTTTAAAAATATCTGCATTACATTACACTGTCTGTAAATGAAGTTTTATTCTATGCAGGATTGCATAATAGATCCGCTTGTTATTTACAATAGTGGTATACATGACGTACTCGTGCACAACAACAAACCATTGCTCCAAGTTAAAGGGGTTATAATACTGTTTATTTTATAATAATATACATCACAAATTTTTGATATCTATTATCTAAGTATATTTGGATTTAAACATAGGTATGAAATATGTATCTAATGAGACTGACAGTTATTTTATATTTAGATTATTCAACAGATATGGTAGAAATACATTTTCATAATAAAGGCGAATAAAAAATTAAAGCCTCGCATTTGGCACTATTTAAGTCCATATTTCCTATTCTTTATTTATTCAATCTCTTATAACGTATTATACTTTCTCCAAAGCGCTAAAATATTTCGAGACGATCTCATAAAAAATAGCAACGGTTGTACGTCTACATAATGTGAAAACAATGCCTATCATAATTCACGCTAATAACATAAACTCACGAAACGGTACTGCCTGTTGTACTGCTTTTATCCTGTTTTTACCAAATTATGAATTCATGTAGCAACGTATTTTTTCATTTATCTAACTTTCATTTCTTTTTTCCTGAGGGTTATTTTAAAAGACAAGGTGTTTATAGGTTTTATCAAATTAAATTCAGTCATAATTAAATTTAGTTTTTCGCTTGTAGAACGATGTTGAAAGATTCACCGTCGTTGAGGTAAATATGTACGTCGATGTAGGTCGTTTCTGAAAGCGAACATACAAGCTGAAATCCGGGCGACTCCTCATTTTTTGAGAAAACTAAAAAGTAATCAGAATCGCTTCCGTTTTCTATTGTAATTATTTTGAATTAACAATCTTAAACTATCTGCAGCCCCTTCGCCCCTTCGTGAGTTTTGCGCCAGTCTGTGAAGTAGCTCAACGTGTAGCATAATAAAAATAATTGGAAAGTGAGTACCTACCTACTCAAAGTACGTCCTAAAGCCAAATGCGCAAGTGACGGTATGTTATGGTTGTTGCCTACAATTATTTAAAAATCTGTATTAGTTTAGAATACTTTTGACAGCCTTTGTTGTGTTTGGATGATTTAAATGCTTCATTCACTACGAGTAGATATTAATACGTCTGACGAACAGTCACGTGCCAGAAATGGCGTAAGATCTCGACAAAGAAGTCTCCGACAATATCAATAGTAATTATTATTTAGCTATTGCTAGTGCAACGAAAATATTTCATCGTGGTTCAGTTATACGAGAGTGGGTATATACTAATCTAAGAAACGTGATAATAATATATATTGTTATTGAATATTTATTTGATACCTATATTATAAATTATCATCATCATCTTAGTTCCCTAGATTGATTTTACTCACACAGTATAATTTCTTTAATTATGCTAGATTTTATTTAAATGTGATTTAGAATTTGGTTTCGCGAAAGAGGTTTGCAGGCAAGACGTGCTTGAGCAAAACTTCGAATGGCGCACAGTGAACCGCGGGTCTTTGGTGTCATCGCTTAGCAAGAGTCCACCAATCAGTTACACCAAAATACACCGATCAGCAAAATTGTTGAGAGTACATTGTGATCCGCTCTTCAGCGCGTCTGGCCCGCTCCCCCGTACGCTAAGCTACGCTACTAACTTACTAACTAGGTGCAATATAATGCGAATTTCACATCTTACATTTTTTTTTTCATATTCTGTACATTTAATCCATCGTTCATTTTGAAGGTCAACTAATAGTAATCGTTAAAGATAGACCTACATTTTAACGATTTCTGGCATTTTAATAATTACAAAGTAATATTCTTATTTATAAACACATATTTTAGAACAGAATGGTTATTTGACCATTTTTATAATAATGCTATAGTACTCGTATTATTTTAATATTTCTGTTTATGCAGTATCTAGAAACAGAAGAACATAGATATAATACATAAGGGGACTTGATGGCTGTCATGTTCAATAATACTGTACCTTAATGTGAAAACAAAAAGAATATTGACTCAGTCTTTATACAATTGTTAGGATTAATTGTATTATTAAATAAATTTTAATTTTTTTTAGAACACAAATAAACCATCTGAATAATACAATTTATAAACGCTAGTCTTAATGCACAGTCTGAGTATATGGGTATAAAATAGGAGGCAAATAATAATTACTTTAGATATTACTAGCTAACCTATTTATAACAATTCCTAGTCAAATCAACTATTTGCACTCCCTTATATATATTTATAAATAGTGTCTTTGAAAAACGTTGAGCAAATTCAGAAATAAATATTTAGGGATTCTTCTAATAAGAAATGGCTTGTAGCTCAAATCTTAAAATACTCCAAAATAATATTGTAAATATCTAAAACTTGAAGTCACAACAAGTATCATAAAGGTAATCAAACATGAGACTATTAGTTTACATAATTAAATAACACGTGAATATATAATTTGAATCAAAATAATCTACAAGCCTTAATGAATCCAAACCACGTAGGTATAAAAACAACGAAGAATTGTTTCCCTTTAAGATTAATAAATATGTTCAAAGCTTGTTTCACCACGTCCGATAAGCCATCACCAGAGCTCATAGTATTTAGAGCAATTAAGGGCCAATGACCTCAAATGTTAAAATAATAATTTAAATGGATATGACACTGGGATCCTGCAATTTTAAAATCATAGAGAAATTTAATTTAAAAACATCGAATTAGTTAAAGCTTGTTGCAGAAGCAAGGACATGATTTTGGCGATATTACTCTGATGCTACGCGGTTTAGATGTGACATTTATTTTTATCTAAGTTCAGATATTACCAGTGACAAATACACACGAATACCTTTAATAATCTTTTACCAACCCTAACAATAACTATATTTTATAAATTCCAGTGAATACCGGATCCCAGGCATGTTCATATCCATACTATATTATCATGTTGTAAGTACCGGATAAACTAAGTTTTTTTTTTATAAAATTATCGGCCAGATAAGTTTTAGGGAACAGGATGGGAGGTGGTGAAACAGGCTTTTTTGTATCCTATGTATAATTTTAATTAATTGTGAGATCAAAACTTAGAATAGTCACAGCGCTAATAACGGTTCTCTACGAAATCTTTCCATTATTTTTTGTCTCATTCATTCTTATCGATTATTTTATCTACTTACTAAATATAATTTAAGACATACATTAGGTTTTAAACAGTAACTTTGGCCGTTTACCCGCGTGTTATTTATAATTAGACCGAGAAGTAATAACTCAAGATCGAAGTAACTGATCGGAATATTTTCAACATAACATGACATTGCACGTTGCCAGATCTAATACAATTAGGTACATTAAATGCCGTACAGTAAATATTTAAACTACATAGAAAAAGTGTTCTGTGCACTAGATTTAATTTGAAGTGTATTACCGGTGTATAGGTACATGTTAAGTTGAAACGAATAACATTTTTTTTAAACTAGATCTTTTGTGTTTTTGTATCCTAATCGTATAAATGTTATATTATGTATAATTATGTATTTACATCTTGCTCTATTAAGGACTCATGATCATAATTGTGGATATAAAGTCCTCTTTAAATTCTGATGTTTTATTTAAGGTCTATTTGTAACACAAAAAAAAATTATCTTGTGACAATATCAATTCATCTTCTACTTAAAATGGAACTTAAGATCTTCTGTGCTCTTAGGGACTATGATTGTCCATACATCCTCTGTATTTAAATAAATTTGAGAGAATTCTTTTGACCAATATTGAACCTAAAACTACTCATAAACTACTGGTCGATATTGATCGTAGAGTATTTTTAATCTATTGACCTATTACTCGATATTTTTTGATTGAATCTATGATTGACTAATATTGAAAGAAGATGAATCATGTTTCTTAGAAATTATCATAGAGTAAAAGTGACGTAAACCATGACCATTGCTCTAGCTAGCTCATGATTTTCTGCTTTTAGATGTTTGTAGCTAGAGTTTCGCTACAGCCTAAACGACTTTAACTTTACTTTACTTTTGGTATTTACGGAATGAGGAATCATTATATGCCCCGCAACACACTGAGTGACACAGTTTATAAGCTGAGTAACACAGGTTGAAAAAAGAAACTATATATCGGATAAAGCCTCATGTGAGGTATCAAAACGTAAGACTCAAAACGACGATTTTCAAAAATATTAGTGAAAATAAAAAACTTGTATAAAAAGTGATATCAATTCAGAATGAAAATTATTTGAGGATTTGTTTTTATCGAATTATAATGTAACTTTGAATTGCGTTTCTCTTCACGGTTAAGTTATTTGCTTGTATGCATTCAGTTAACATAACCAATTATGAACGTTTTGAAACAAAACGAGTTTTTGCGTCCAACAAACTTCTTCGGGGCAAAAAAAATATTAGCCACTCGATAGAGAGATAGTGGTAGTAATATTCTATTACTGCTCTTGTTCTTTTACAATATTTGGGATTTAAACCATAAGGAGCCAGAGCTGGGTTAATTTTGTCATTTTGTGGAAATATAAGTTTTGCTTTTCAATGTTAAGCAACCAATGTTATAATAACTAATATTTAAGGGCACAGTTGACTAGAATTTTAATCCAGACCTGCTCTCCCATTTATATGTAATTTAATGTAATATTATATTATATTCTATGTAGTTTCTACTCCATTAACTACGGAAGTAAAGACAGCCATCGTTTGAAGTAAGTAATAAAAAGCGTATAGAAATGCAATTATCAGTTTGTATTTTAACTTTGATTTTTATTAAAAACTAATTCAATCTAATTAAATGGAAATAACTTTTAACTGTGCAGAATTTTGATGTTTGTACATAGGTACACAATACTTTTACTTCAAGACTGATCTATTGAAGATATAACATTTTGTCTCTTAGACATATTGACTTATAGTTTGAACTTTATAGTATTTCTATTTTCTAAAGAATTAAATATTACTAGTGTCAATATATACGACACGTATTTATAATAATCATACTGATCTTTACTGTTATATTTATAGAACGCATATAGTTTGCGAGCGCCATTATTACGATTTTTCTAGGATTCAAAAGCACTTTACCGAAACTTTATGGATGGTTGACCATGAGCACCCTAAGTTTGAACAAGTCCGGTAGGTACAGTTTATTAAAGAGAAGTTAGTTTTCTTCGCCTAGTAGTACCAAGTCGTCAGCCACGACGTCAGAAACGTGAAGGTAAATGATCCAGTACATTAAGTTAAAGCAAACGAAGCAGACAGGGAACACGATGCGAGAGTACTTGTCGATGTCCGAAGGCGTCGTGCCGAGTAGCTTGTTGATACCCTGTAAACATCACTCACCTTAACTTCGACAGTTAATTTGCGTTTTAATTGTGTCATTGAACCAGTTCGCTGTAGGTAACGCGCCACAGTCGCAAAGCAAATGCAGCAATGATTATATGCGTTTTAAGTCGCATTCGCAAACCTACATAGAACATTCGCTTTATTGAGTTTTTTTTTAGGATTTAGTATTTGAGGTATCTGATAGTACCTTGGATGCGTGAATCAGATGCGGAGGTGGTCCAGCTTCTTCGTCGGGCTGTGCAGCTGGTCCAGGAGCTGGACCCCGTGCCCCATTGATAGTATTTTCTAAGGTGCCGCCTTTTGAATATGCTTTGGGATCGTGAACTTTGAATCGAACCTCCTGTACAAATTGCATAATATTGTTAGAACAATAAAGAAGTAATATTAAACTAACCAGGCTACGGTGGACGATAGTTTTTCGATGCATTATGAGTCTTTCCTCCTTTTTACTCCGCTTGTACACATATACTCGTATATTTTCTATACTATTATATCTTGTTTAGTTGTATTTTGTAAATAATAAGATTATGTTTATAATAATAAAAAAAAAATCAGACTACGGAAAACACGCAAGTGTCATTCTAAAGGATGAAGTTGTAGAAGAAAGAGCAAAGACCTTCAATAATTGTTTTTATATTAAGTGTAGCATGCGTCACATATCCATCAAAATAAATCTGTAGTTTAGGAGCTACTTATAAGTTTTAAAGACTACCAATATAATGACCAATTAAAAACAAGGGACTAGGGTTTTTAGTCAGCACGAGATACTCCCTTCTGCTCCGACCAGAGCGGAAGGAGTTCCGATCTGGTCGGAGTAGAAGGGAGTCATCGAATGACTCTTCATTCGATGATTTCTTATCGCTTAAAAAAGGTTGCCGTAGCCAGTTAACAAAATGGTGTGCGGGATATATGTTTTCTCTTACCGAAGATCTGCTCGGTGGTGGAGGCCTTGTTAGAGTACTAGACCTTGGTGGGGGCAAAGGCTCAGATGTCCCCGGTGGACCGTCTATTTGCATTTTCTTTTCAGCAGCCATTTTTTGAACTGCAGTGAATCTTTGTTTCCGCATCTGTATTCTTTTAGCCATATAGCCAACCGTAGCATATTCTGCAAAAAAAATATTAACAGTTCTGAGAATTCTCATATTTCATTCCAATTTAAATATCGCCGAGCAAATTTCACGTGAACGGCGCAGCAAAATACGAATGAAGTCATGTGAAAACTGAGAAAAGTAAATAGGTAATTACTCATGAACGCAATACATTTGTAATTATTATCAGTATTGTTAGTTCTATGATGTGTCACCACAAAAAATATATATACGAAAATTAAAATATCTTTGTTACTTGTATTTTGCACTGATGAGAGACAGGATGGAATTAAGTAAGAATAAAATTACAGGAAAAACCTGTTCCGACTTTTATTTAGTATTCTTCCTTATATTGTTACCTAGAAGACTGGCGAAGACCATGACGAAACAGGTTCCCAGGTAGACATCGATGGACTTGACGTACGATATCTTGGGCAGAGCGGCATTGGTTGATGACATGAGCGTCGTCATTGTCAATACAGTGGTGACACCTAGTGACACTCTGGCAGGTGTCGCATTTCGATTCAACCAAAACGATACCCAAGATATAATGACAATTAACCCAGATGGAATGTATATCTGAATTAAATAGTATCCCATCGAGCGCACAAATTGAATTTCACATGCCAGTCGCGAGTAGTTTCCTGAAATAAAAAGTCCAAATTGTAACAACCAATTTAATGTCTGACAATATGTGTGATGATGTTCAAAGTATTAAATCACAATACACTAGTTCCGGGATCATTACTTAAAAAAATATTCACGACAATTTGTTGTGAGGATACTCGGTCGCAACTAAATGAAATGAGAATTACCACCGTACTACCTTGAGATTCCAATGAAATATAGAAACATTCAGAAATAAATATAGTATACTTTTTAAAATGACCGGAAACTGTTGTGCCATTCACTGCATTTCGTAGTATTTTTATTAACGAATGGCAGCCTAAACATATTTATCCTATTTTATTTCACTCATATCGTATGGTTCCAATATGAAACCAAAAGTAATTGACAGTATATCCAAAGACTTCGATAGTCTATCATACTGTTATTTCATAACATAATACACATTGAATATCAAAATAATGCTTCAAAATTGCTTATTTTTCTATTAAATTAAAGTAGTTAGTAGATTCCAAATCATAAGTAGTTGAGGTTTATAAGGAGAAAAAAGCGAAACAATTACACTAATTACATTTTTTTTTCGACGTATTGTCAAAATTTCAATAAAGAAATAATACTTCACATAGTGAGACAAGTTATTCTTCATAGACATTATTTGTGACAGCGCTGCCAAAGGTATGGTACATACGAGTACAGCGAGTTAACAGTCCCAGGATTTATATATGAAACTAAAGTCAGCAATGTTAAAAATCTTAATTATCATTTTTTGTTTATTATCAATAAACAAAACTTCATGTCATGAATTATTTTTTATTCATAACCCAGAATCTAGTGCATTGTATTATCCATCGAAGCTCAAGATAAAAAAAAATGTATTTATTAAATCGCAGTCAAAATCGATTTCACTTTACCAGGTCACCAAAGGAAAGTCACTAATGAATATGTTTTGGTGGAAGCGAATCCATGCATATGTCTAATTCTGATAGATGGAGTTAACAGAATGCGCTAACGATCGGTATTGTATAAATTGTTGTGTTTCATCGGTGCTGTATACCTGTCGTAAGTGAAATCTCCATGGCTCGCTGCCGATGGCCCAGCACCTTGAATTGGGGCAGGGACACTTCGCTCGATACGCCCACAGAGTTGGGCCCCTCGTTCCACTTGTATCGGATGTCCCGCATGGTGTAGCCGACTGTACCATGCAGAGATATGGAACGATAAAAAAAGCACCCATTGCACTGGGGTTTCGTAAAACTTGTATAAGGTGAATGAATTTTAGACTACCGGACTACCGAGGGTGAGAAATGTTACGATTATTGCTCCGCTAAATAACGTCGATTGTAGTGCAAGTTTTCAAGCGTTTTAAATAATTAGAGTTAGATTTTATCTACCGAACACGAAAGCATCATGAGACTGCACCTCAAGTACTTAATAAATTGTTTATTATACTGAGAAAGTATGTCATTTGGTTCATAAAGCAAAACGTGAAACTTTGCTCAAAGTAGGGAGGACTCTAAGGCTCTCTCGGTTTTTATAAGTATTGTAAGCCAAATATACTAAAGGTGGTTCAAACTCACAACTTTCGATTTCAATATTGCATAATTGACGGTCCATCGGAAAATACTGCAAATCCATCGGACAAGAAGCGGTGATAGTCAGTCTGTGAACAAGTGCAAGTTGTTTAAAAAACCTCATTTTTAAACTGTAAATATATTAAAAATACATGGTGGCATTTCAATTTCACCATAGAACACTACAGTTTTGTAGTACATGAACCGTTCAAATTTATAAAACCCGTTCGAATTGATTTTATTACCTTTCCATTAACTCCAGTTATTCAATTCACGGTAAAAGTAAAAGTGCGGAATAGCCAGTAACGAATAGTTATTGTATTACAAGTCCAACATTCTAAACTCGACGACAGATCCCCGCTGCGGGGATCCTATTTCTATATGCAGGGTTTAAAAATACTAACATGAATGGCATGCCATTAGAACTTTCTGTGCTCTATGTCCCGTTAATTGGCTAGGTAATAAAATTTAATAACTCATAGAATCGTACACTGATTGGTCGACAAAATATTGTCAATTTATGTCAGTTCATGATTTCTCGGAATGACTTCGAGAGATTATAAACTATCAAATTTTGATGCGTAAAAAAGTGTTCTAAATGTTCAGTTGACAATTATTAAGATATTTGCAATCTCGCAAGATGTCTTATAATCTTAGGGATTTTGCAATTATCCGGTGACATATACACCTACCTATACGGTATTTGCATAAAAATGTGCTACGTAGAATCAATGAGAAATTATAAAGAAACACCACCACCGTATTTTTAGAATGGACATAAAATCTTTCATTTTGTCAGTCATATCAAGAAATTTAAAAGATTTGAATAACTACACACAAAGTCACTCGTATCATTTGGTGACCGAGTTACTTCAAATTGCGCAACTTTACGCAGCTTTAAATGCTATTAGCTTATAATTTTGAAAATCGTTGCGGACGATTCTTGTTTCAAAACATTATATTAACTTACACTAATAATAATAGTTTTTTTTTTTAAATAAAGTAGGGACGGGGTCAAATTTTTGAGTCCTTAAAATTTAAAAACTGTCTTATGTACAGCGGCCATATTGAAACCGGAACGTAGCGAGAGATATTTAACCGACTACACAAAAAAGGAGGAGGGTTTATGATCGATTTTACGTATGTAATGTATCTTGAAATAACTTCGAGTTCCGGCCTAAACTAAAAAAAAGTCTAGATCGAACCTAAAAAAAATTAGTGCTCAGTACATCATTAGTTCATTACCCATGTAAATACACGAGCGTACGGCTTATAGGAGTGTGTGTAGTTGCACGCACACTGGCTTGCGGTTTGTAACCACATTGTCAATTTCAAACTGAACATCTAAGATAATTTGTCAAATTTTGTGCACTAAATAAAAAATATTCCTGTATACATCAGCGTCAACTAGTAAAAAAATATTCTATAGCTAGTGGTACCTGATAGTATTTGGCTCGTACCACGGGATACAATATGGATATAGACATTTAGAAAAAAACAAATGAGTAGGTACTATGTGAATATTGCAGAAGCAGTGCGCTGCAATGATAAAATTATTATGGAATACGCTCTTTTCGCGGATTTTTATATTTTAATGGATGACTAATTTTTTAATACGGTGTAAATATAAACTCACTTAAGCTTCTCGTAAAGATATTGATATGAACCAGACAGGCATTGTAGACTGCGTCAATGAAACCAGTGATGTCTTTGAACGAGGCATCAAACATGCAATGTAAACTTGTTCATAAAATACTTGCCTTATACTCCTAGTAATAGATCCAGAATGATGAATGCGAATGAATTCGTTGCTTGTGGTAGCTATGTGGAAGTAAGACTGTTTTTCATTAACAAAGAAGGTGTCGGGTACCCATATGTTTCTAATAAATTCTGAACCGACGGAAAGTGTCTCCACACCCGTCCTTTTTTTGTAAGCGAGCCTGGGGTCTGTCCAAAACTGCCTGAAGTAGAAATCCAGGGTGAAATCCTGAAACATTTTCTATTGTTGTAGGAAATAATAGCGGCACTTGATTGACTTACAGTGGCACAACAATGGATGTAATCCGGCAGTCGGGCTTGTATGGCTGTCCGCCGCCTGCTTAAAATGTTAATTTGTTTTAATGAATGCAACGATACGACACGTTATCGCCGAGCCACATTCATTGTCTGCGTAATACGAACGTCAGCGAAAAATCAGCAAACAAACTTGGACGGAACACCGAACTCGTACCATTTAATTTCATATGAAGTCATTAACTATTTATATTACTAGCAGCGCCTCGCGGTTTCACCCGCGTAGTTCCCGTTCCCGTGGGAATATGGGGATAAAATATAGCCTATAGCCTTCCTCGATAAATGGGCTATCTAACACTGAAAGATTTTTTCAAATCGGACCAGTAGTTCCTGAGATTAGCGCGTTCAAACAAACAAACAAACAAACAAACAAACAAACAAACAAACTCTTCAGCTTTATAATATTAGTATAGATTTGAGAAAAAATGACGAATTCTGTGTTCCGTTCAGAAGCGATTTAGTTGTATTCTGCAGCTATGTCTGTCTCTCTGTATGTCTGAAAGACAGTTTATGAATACTGGTGCACTTGTAGCAGTAAATCTTAGATGTTTGATGGCAGATAGGTACTTAGTTATCGGTTTAATTCAAGTATGCTGCCGATAAAAATTATGTAAATATTATAATATGTACTATTAAGATCTAGAAGAAAATATAAGATCCGTATAGTTAATATTGTCATAAACTGCGTATTTGAAAGCATAAAGTTTCCTTGAAGTAGGTAGACTAATAACCTACATACATTATTATCATTCATTCTCATAAGTTGTTGCAAAGCTAAGGAGTTTTTTCCCAACACAGATAGGAAAAGGCAAAGTGTTTTTTTTTTGTTCATATAATAGTAAAAGTAATTAAATAATTGTGTACACCAATAGAATCATGATAGACAAATGTAAGTAGAGGAAACTGCGGCTTCGTTCTCACTGTGTGCTAACTTGGCAGATGATGTAAAATACTGATGCGAAGTTAGTGTTACGCAATCATCTGTATTTTACATCTTAAAAGTACACGTTATTAAATAGTAATAAAGGTTATAAAATTACTTAAGAACCATACATATGTGCACTCATATCCAGTGGCGTGCAGTGGTTCGAGTTAGGGTAGGCCAGAGAAACTGTCCAAAAAACAAACACACCACATTATTCAGGGTTGAAAAGTGGTGTTTTTAATTTAAAAAAAAAGATAGGCAATTTAAAAAAAAAAACTCATTTCATTAAAAATCAACCCTGAATAATGTGGTTATTTTTTTAAATTTATTTGGACATTTTCTCTGGCCTACCCTAACTCGAACCACTGCACGCCACTGCTCATATCTGTATACTTTTTTCACTATTCGTGTTTCTATACGAACATTATAAATCCCAGTAAGTGCACCAACACCCATACAAAATCAAACTGCTACGTGTACTTTTTGATGACTTATAACAAGTAACCTACACACCTAGTTATGTATTTATACAGGGTAAAATTAAATGTCATTTCAAAATAAACAAAACCGCAGTGTATCAAAATCTTATACCTAACAGTGAATAAAACTTTATCATAAATTAGTTTTTACATCTTATATTTGTCGTCATTAGATATACATAGATACCGATCACATCTGCGGAATTCAGGTACCATATTTAATTTCACCCTGCGTATCTGGTATCTGTAAAGGGTCACGTCCTGAGGTGACTTTAAGAGTCCCTTGATTTGGTTTCCACTAGGGGTCATACACCCTGGGCCTCAAGTCTGCTATTACTATAGTGTCAGAATGGTCTATCACTGATTTCATAATAGTTGATTTCAACAAGTTTGGTAATCTACTAATATAAAAGCGTCATTATGACTTTCCAATGATTAACCACTGACACTCCATTGAAAGAAATGGCATAGAATGGTAATCTCATACATAATGACAAATTAATGAAAGACGTATGCGGTAATCTGCCAAAATTTTGTCAGTTCCTTTGATCAGTGACCTACCATTAGGACGTTATTGTGCACTCATTACTTTTAATAGCTCGGTTATTATAAAGTATTACGAGACCATTGACCGACCAATGATCGACCATTGATCGACCATTATGAATTTAGCAGATTAAGAACTTTTAGCAAAATGACAATGGGATCGTGTTGGAATGACAAATTTATAAAAATAGCAGACTTGGGGCCCTGGTCTTAGTCTGACGTCTGCACTTTGGAACCGCGATCAAGGGTATTTCAACGGATTGGTTTTCGAAATTTTAGAGTCATCGATGTACGATTTACCAGCATCGCCCCGCGGTTTCCCCCGCATAGTTCCCGTTCCCGTGGGAATATTGGGATATAGCCTATGTTCACCGGAGATAGTGTAGCTTCCCAACAATGAAAGAATTTTTCAAATCGGTCAAGTAGTTTCGGAGCCTATTCAATGCAAACAAACAAAAAAACAATCAAATCTTTCATCTTTATAATATTAGTGTAGATTATGATAATCAAATTGTAAGAGAGCCATTAAGCACATCTAAACCTCACTGTAGTGATGTTCTTTTGAGGAATACCATGTACAGCAGGAAATTAGTAGATGCCCCATAATAAATAAATAAATAAATAAAGACTACTTGAAGTAAGAAAAGGCGAAGCACCTCAGTTCTTATACTAAAGTACTCATCTGAGGGGTTAGACACCTTACTGAGAGATTAAAGTAACGTATCCACAGTCACAACAATTACCTGCTCATGTACATAAAAAGCTTCAAATACAAAAAATTAATCAAATAAACGACAGTGTCTAGCTTGGGGGATGCTTAATGGCAAGGTATATTTCAGTATGTGGTTTTGAAGACACACCCGGAAGCGCATACCACCACAACAAACGAGTGCGTAAGCAATGCTCTGTACGTAGAACTCACTAAATGCAATGCATAATTATTATACAACTAAAAAAGTGGTGCGTCGCCTTCCGGGTGGTCGGCTCCATAACGCCGGCATGCTCGCAGCCTCGTGTCTGGGGCTGCTCGGTCGCAGCGGCGCAGCGCGCGGCCGGAGCGACCGAGTCAAGCGTGAGCTGACAGTGGCGAGTACCATGAGCACTTCGGAGACGGAGCTGATAGAGAGCACATACATGGTGACGCCCACCTCCACTGGCGGACCTGCAATCAAGCCCAATCGTGAGTCGCGCGCGCGTTTCGCGCCGTGAAAACCAAATCAGAGGACAATGACGTGACACCTCAAGTACCTCGATCGAACTTGAACTGCTCCGTTTAATCGACTATTTTGTGTTAAAAGTCCTTAGTTCGACCGAGGTCCGCTAACCTAAACAATGTTATGTCATTTCTCGTTCTTACAATGACAAGCTACGTAAAAGTAGTTTTTCTGCATTAAATACCATTTTCACTTCAGATAAGGAGCTGATGGAGAGCACGTACATGGTGACTCCCACATCCACTGGCGGTCCTGAAATAGTACATCAGTTACATTTCCTGAGGAGACCCTGTTAAAAACATCCATTCGCCTTTTCGTGGTTCTTTAACATAAAATTTAAAATACTTCGCATTCAGGATGACACTATTAAATCACATTAATTGAGACGCTTACTATTTGCTTTATTTTCGTATTATTTTATACAGAAGGGTAGGTAGGAAGATACTTTTTAACCCACTAGCCCAGAAAGTGGCTCTTAATGCACCGATTTTAAGGTTGTTCATTTTATATTCACACGCGACCCGCACCAATGTGGCAAGAGAATTACTAATTGACACTACATTTTGAAGCATGTTTGCATGTATTTTGTCATTTGTAGGGGGCTGGCTGCCAACCTTAATTATTGTTTTAATATTTTTTTAAAAATCAGATATCAGGGCCAACCACGTTCTTCCACACAATGGCACTGCTTGACATACTCTGAATGCAGAGTATTAGTAAGTTAGTTATGTAGTAAGACTAGAATCGGTGTAATTAGAGCTAGTTTTCGAAAAAGTGTGTTTGAAAGTACTATAGCTGAGATGGTGGTTGATAGCCAACAGCAGGCGTAAGTCGGAACTTTCTCGACAGGTGAGCTAACCCAGGTTAAGCGGTAGGAATAAGAAATGCGTAATTGATTTTTAATATCAGCAACTTATCTATGTTCACGCCCATTTGTGCACATATAATTTTATTATAAGATGTGGAAATTTTCCCACGAATTCGTTCCTGTGGCCTACCGTACCATAAAACTGTATTTTGCCGAGCTAAAAAGTAACCAATGTAAGTCGATGTGTAACTATCACTACCAGGGATAGGATTCGCGAAAATATTGTTAAAATATATACATATGTATTTAAATGGAATTGACCAATATTTTGACATTCTGATAATGGCTATCGCCAATAGAATGTCACTTGATTTAGAGCCCCAATTTGAACTTAGTAATGTCAACAGGATAATATACTTTTTAGTATGGAACAAATACTCGTATTAAGGTAATTGGGTAAGGTTGCGGAATTTGTTAGAAAAAGTCACCGCGGCCCTGGAACGCAAAAGGCATTAGAAGGACCACGGGTGGGTTTTAATCAGTAAGAGTCTGATACTCCTTTCCTCTCCCCCCAGAGCGGGAAAGTCATATGACGATTTCCCATCCAGAAAAAAAAGGAAATTGGTAAAAAAATTGACATACCATCTCGTCTTTCTCCCTCATCTTTATCCCCAAAACTTGGGGGACCGCTCAGTACCAAACTACACGCCTATTTACGTATATCTTTGTACGTACTCGGATTACCTATGTGTACCTATGTAATGTACTTAATGTTAATTTTTGGTGGGTGGTATAAATAATTATTTTTATTGATTAAATATTTATGTATTACTTCTTAAAATTTCATCTTATGATTTTTTACTTTTTGTCGTGTATCGAGGGTGTTTTTAATTTAAGATTTATTTTACACCTTTTAAACCTAGAACTGTGAGGAAGGTATTTTCTTGGTTCATACTAATATATTTATTGATATATTTAAGAAATAAAACCGTTTAACCGCTTAGTAAGCCAGAAAATGTTACACAGTTTTGTCAGGTTACCCAGTTACCCATGACCAGACTTCTAAAATCCATTAACTGGGTAACCAGTTAAATAATTGTAGAAGTCTGGTAGGCAGCCGTTCCGTGGGAGATACCTACTGGTATTCAGCTGGATCCGGATTGATTGGAATCGAATCCAATAAAGTTGGAAAAATGCAAGGAATATGTAATTTACGTAACGTAGTCAAACCAAAAACGTATGGTGTGCACTATGAAGTATTTATTTTTAATGTGAGTTATGCTTTCTCATCAATATTTCACAATTCGCAGTCCAGTAGAATATCAATATTATAGACCTACCGCTTAACAGATAAGGTGCCTAAGGAAGCTGCATGCTGCGGGAGGAGAGATGACGTAATGTGATATGAAAACAAACATTTGCCCGTTGATAGAATCTCCCCTACCGTTTCATGTTGCTCCTCTAGTACCGTCTCAGTCAAACAAAAGACCTACAGTATAATATTTCGAAAAAACAATTCAATCATACGAACCTCCATAATTCGGCCTCACTCTTTTGTCGTAGCTTACACTTAGCGAATCCAAGATGGCTGAGATATTGACATCGCCAAACATTCCTCCTCCGCCCGCGCCCCTGCAACGCAAACAATATTCTGCAGTTTCAAAACACAATTAGTAATCAAGATAATGAAATAATTAAGATTTATTAGCACTGGACCGAAAACAATCCAGTTCCCGGGAATCACAGACAGTTTTACAGTCCTCAAAAATAAATGACCTCAAATGGATTTAAACACAACCTCAAAGCACTTATTCCAACTAAACCATTTACAGGTAGTTTTGAATTGTGATGGTCAGTCAGTCAAACAGGTGAAGCTTAGATCTCTATGGAGAAGAACATGCAAGATATTCCACGGACACTGTTTTAAATCAATAAATTATTAAAAAGTTGTGGAGATTTATTCTTGTTGAAATTATTTACATGTCTGAAAGACGTAGAAAGACGTGCTCGATAAAGGCGTCCGGAGTAAAAAAGAGCAATTCTAAGTACAATTAATTGAAATAGCAGTTGAGAGATGAGCAGTCCCAGTTGGCGGAGTCAAATGAGGAATGCACTACAATCAGGGAGACTTGACTTCCAACCACCAGAGCACATTCTAATGAGATTATATTTAATCTTAAAGGTAGGCACATAGTATTTAAAAATGTGCACTCAATGTACAAAATTATATTATATACAATTAAAAAACCA